>OX335663.1:11503580-12125979 GCA_946894095.1 Incurvaria masculella | reverse complement strand
AAAGACAACAAGTAAGACAATTACGACTAAAATCGACGACTTACGGATGTAAATCACGAGAACAAGGGAAAACATCCTCATGCAAACGCAAATACATGGACATCTTGTCGTTGTTTCTTGTACAAAATATGCTTATTTGTTCTCGTTTCAGGAGATACAATCAGGCAGAGCACTCCTAAAGTGGTTGAGCTGTCCGTATATATTCATCCTGCTGACCACAGACAATGCGGAGCGCCTTCGTGGGCCATAGACCAGAGAGCTCGCGGAGAGAGGGGGGGGGGGGTGAACAGAGGCGGAGCTCGTCATTGGTCCGATTCGTCAGTCGACCGGGCGCTGCGCCGCGGATGGCCGCGGGCCGGTCACGACTGGCACTAACAACACAACCTTAGGGCCGGCTTACACTGGTCTCGGCGTTGACCAACCAAATCGGGCCTTAGATCTTAACACACTCGCACGTGAAGTAGGAAGTTACGTACCAGTTTCACAAATAAAATATTTGTTAAAAAAATATTAATTGACAGTTTATGATTTTGTTTTATGTTGTTGTTTGTTAATTTTTCGTTTCCTTGTAAATTAGTTAAAAGTTACTGTTTACAGCTGCTTATGTTTATTGAGTATTTATAATCTCAACACGCAGACAAACCGTAAGGTTTCGCGTGTAATATGTTGATTAAATGCCACTGTGGCACTGAATTTGATCCGAATAGAAGGCTGGAGGGGTTTGTGAATATATGTAGATGGCGCCACAGTTATTCGTAGATATTTCTGATATAAATCCCCAAAAAAAGATATGTCCAGTAAGTTGCCAAATTATTAGGAACATCGAAAATATTTTGTGTTTCTCAGGTTTTAAGTGTTTTAGCTAGTTGGGTTAGCAAACTAACTTGGATTTAGATTGCAATTCCTTTAATATTTTTACTACTGATATGACTATTAAAAAAAATTAACAGCTCGATAGTGTCACAGCCAAAAAAAATGTAGGAAATGTTGAATTACAAACTTACATGTTATTCAGTGAAAGACATATAAGGCGGTGTCGATTGTGTATTTATAGACAGTATTAACATGTACAACACAGTAATGTATTTTTTTTTACAAATTCAACTGCAGTGAGTCGAGGAAAGAATACATAAGTATGTTCAGTTCTTCGGACACGTGTCCAAGGAAATCTACCTTTATAGTGCTCAAATCAATATGTTTTGCGTATGAGAGCCGCAAGCCAAGATTCATGCACACAATTGTTTTTCTTATATATCTCTCTCTGTGTTCTACCGTCTTTATCATGGAGAATGTTCATCCGAGCTGCATAAAGCTGCCCCTTCGTCCCCTTTCTACCATCTTACAACGCGGAACAGGCAGGAAATGCACCCATTCACTGTCGACATTCCAAAAATCAAGACCAACCGAACCTCTAGGGTCGGTTATTTGCGCCCGACAAATGCTTTCACGGTGTCCAAGCGATAGCCATACCTTCGCCATGATTTTCGAATGTGAGACGTAAACTAGGAGATCCCCAGAAGTTCAATGTAGCCGTGCAATATAAGGAAGGTCCTGGCATGGCACCTAGTTCCCATGTGGTGTGTTGGGCTAATACCATGACAGAACTTGTGGTATTAGCCATCCATGTCCAGTCACATAAAAAAAAAAAAAAAAAGATCTATTCAGACGAAATCCGTATTGATGATCGCTAACAAGTTGAAGACTTCAATACCAGCTCAGGAACACCATCAGAGCCACTCGCCTTCCTGGAGTCTAGGGCGAAGAGCTCACGCAGCACAGCTCCTTGGCGGAATGGTATGCTTGACGTAGAGATTTCACACCCAGGAATCAGTGATTCAGCAATGGTATTAAGTTGAAGAAAAGCAGAGAAATTGGGATGAAAAAAAGCACGCCTACTAGGAATACCACACAAATCAACTCTCACACAAAATCTCAACCTAAGTCCTCTACCTTATGATGGTGTAAAAATTAGTTATTTGGCCAAAACGCGTGTTGTAATGGCCTTTGCGGAACTTGTACACCTAAACCATTGATTTTACCAAAAAATCACTGTATAAATTGTAGGAACATTTTTCTAGTTTAATTTATTACGTAATTATTTTGATTAGGGCTGATTTTTTATAGTCAAATAAACAGCCAGTAAACTATGCGACGGATTTATTTACGCTTCTGCTTATCCATCCGATGTAATAAGTCCATATGTTTATAAGTAAAATTATAGTCGGATAATTGTGATAGAAAATATAATTCTCCGGCAAAGGCTATCCGTCTTTTGAGTAACGTGAATTTGTACTATCAGTCTAATCAGATCTATCTAATCAGATAAGTACTATCTGAGGATTGAAAAATCGGCCCTTATTAAATTAGTCGGAGAGAAGTTATTGTCAACTGTTAAAGTAAAACTGTTTTTGCGCGCCATTTTTTCAATATGGCGGCGCGAGCTGCACATCAAAATCTATAAAATCACCATTTGTCAGCCTCAATGGCCCAGTGGCGCGACACTTCGGCGATCGCTCTCCGAAGTTATGCAACGCTGGGTCCGGTCTGGTCTTGGATGGGTGACCATGCGACCGTTAAGAGAGGCTGGCTGTGGTTCGGATTCCACGTTAAACTGTAGGTCCCCTTCCTTACTTACTAGGTGGTAGGGTTTATCCCGCCCGGGTTGGTACCATCGCATTGGATCAACGATGGTCGAAGCGGCAATGAAAATTGTCCGTGTTTTCCATCCAGTTCAATGTAGCCGTGCAATATAAGGAAGCTCCTGGCATGGCACGTAGTTCCCATGTGGTGTGTTGGGCTAATACCATGACAGAACGTGTGGTATTAGCCATCCATGTCCAGTCACATAAAAAAAAACCATTTTTCAAAACTCCCGCAAAACTTTCCAGGAGAAACCATCAAATAACCGGACTACTAGACTACCCGCAAAGCCGCCCAGTGTGACCGGGGCGCGCGCGCGAGCGTCGCGGCGGCGGGAGGGAGGGGAGGGGAGGCGGGCGCGGCGCGCGCTGCCCGCTCGCGTGCCGGTAATTGCTCGGCGCGCTCTTTTTCCAGACGACCATCACGACTCTTTCGCTCCGAATACACTTTTTCTGCCGCTTCTTGAGGCATTCTTCTCGTTTCTCGCATTCGGCCGGATTCTTGGCGGCAATTTCGGCGCGTTCGAAATTTGAAAAATTCCGCGCGCCGACCGCCCGGGTCGTGCCGATCGCCGTATAATTTGCGGTGGTTGTATGAAGTGATTTGGCTTTTTAACCTCGCCCGATTTTGGTATTCGTGATGGTGTGTTGATAAGTGATCGTTTATTTGAGGTCTGTGTTGCATTAGTTGCACATTTTGCGCAATAATTATAATGTAATGGGTAATTAACGTCTTTACGCATATAAATGTCGCATAAAGATAGTAAAGAAGGTGAGAATTCAGCTAAATCACTAGCGATGTAAAAAAAATCTAGGCTTATATCATTCACAACAGTACACTTTTGATTGATTTATTGAAAATTCTTTATTACGCCACAAAAAAAAAACAATTGACAAAAGAAAGTATAGTGCAAAAACAACATAAGTGGGGCGTAAAGGCGGGCTTATCCCTCGAAGAGATTTCTTCCAGCCGACCTTTGGGTGTTTGAGAAGTTTAATAGGTATATATTCGTAGGTAGTTACATATAGAAAGCCACACTTTTCTATATGTAACTTGTCTAACATAACCTTACCTAACCTGACCTAAACAAATTCTTCTCACGAAACTAGGAATTACGCTAAATCCCGGCCTTTTGCATTTCACTGCGACATATGCACGCCCAAAGACGAAGACTACGTAAAATGGCGTAGCCACAGCCTGGAAAAAACTGTTTTTTATGGATAGCGCGACACATGGCGTAAGCCAGAGGTGCCCGACGACGCCCATAGGCTTTCGAACTTACAGGGGGGCTGCGAAAACCATGCCGGTCGGCCAGGTGCCTCTTCGCACAATGTTTTAAGTTTCCCAGGCTGTTATTTGGGGAAATACTTCACGAGTAAATACATTATTTACAGGATCGATTGGTTGTAACTCGAGGAATGCCGACAATTCCCTGCTTGTTGTGTATATTAGAAAGTAAGCATAGATTCGCACATTTAAGTAAGTATACCCATAGTATGAGGCACATAAATTATATTAATCTCTTTATGTATCCTGGTACTCAGACTATTACTGTTCAATATACCCAAAGATGGACTGATAGAAAATGCCCCCGAAATCAACTGTTCCTTTTACCAAAATGTTTTAAAAAAACATTCGTGCTTAGGCCATTTAGAGTTAATTTTATTTATTTTATTTATTTTAACGACAGTATTTGTCCCTACATTCCACGCTTTTTTTAAATTTGTTATTTATCTTTATTATTTTTAGGATTTTTTTAAGCTAAGCCAGTCTCATATTGCCTACCTAAAAATCCTTCTATTTTACAAAACATATAGTAAAATCCTCACTATTCAGTTGACATAACTTTGCTAACTATGTATTTTTTTTAAAAACCGGCCAAGTGCGAGTCGGACGCGCACACGAAGGGTTCCGTACCACAAATTTACTACAAAAAAAACACGTTTTTTGTATGGGGGCCCCTCTTTGTTTTTTATTATTTTATAATTTTACCAATTTGTTGTTATAGCGGCAAAAAAAATATATAAGCTGTGAAAATTTCAGCTTCCTACCTCTTACGGTTCATGAGATACAGGTCTGTGACGGACGGACGGACGGAAGGACGGACGGACGGACGGACGGACAGCGGAGGCTTAGTAATAGGGTTCAGTTTTCACCCTTTGGGTACGGAACCCTAAAAAGAGGTTTATGTAGGCTTTTCTCAGAAGCTATACGCGGTCGCTGCTGCTACTTCAGCAAGTGATTAAAACAATAAATTTGAATGTCATTTTGTTGTATTTTGCGTAGAAAGATAGTTTTCAGTTATCATACAAATTCAGAGTGACAATGTAGAGAGACGATGCTGACAGCAGGGCTGGTGCCAGATGGGCAGCTCGCTGTCCCAACCGGCGCGTGCCAAGATCGCGTCGCAACGAGTCGTCACTGTTACAGGGATAGATAAAAAACCGAAATCGGAATCCGACTCGAAATCGAGTCGCGGCTATTTGGTCAAAGTGACCATACAAGTGCGATTTGCATTTCATTTCATTTCTTATCCATAGGTAGGATACCTACACTTGGACAAGTTAACAATCTATCGGTTCGGAACAGCCGACATACAAGTTTCATTAATTAATGAATTAAGAATAGCTTTAGTTGCCTCATTTTCAATACTACCGCTCACTAATTTTGAGTAGTTTATATTACTCATATAAAGTTTTACAATATTGAGGTCTATAGTCATACAAAATTATCCTAATTACTCCGTTCGGGAGTATACAGCCATCGTCATTTTGGATATCATATATCACGTCAGAATAAAAATAAAAAAAATAAAAAAATAATTACTATGTTCAGGTGTATACAGCCATCGTCATTTTTGATATCAAATACCACGTCAACATTACGATGAATATAAAATAATAATAATAATACAAAGTTGTACTCGTAAAGAAACATCTACATTAAAAATCTATAGTCCAAACCTTCCTTAATAGTACAATAGCTTTTATTTAACTCTTTTCTTAAATAAATTGTCTCCTAGATTTTTTATATCGTCTGACAATGTATTGTAAGACCTCGCACTATTACATACTGTAGGATGTTATATTTAGTATTGTCTTTATTTCCGCGGCAAGTAAAATATAGGTTGCCCATAGACAACTGTCTATGGCTGAAGAAAGAAAAAAATATGAAAAAGCCAATCAAGAGAGGACACACTAGGAGTCTCAAATTTCGAAACGTTGCCATGGGAATGTGACAAGTTTGGAACATTCCGGAAAATAAAAATAAAAACAGGAGAATATCACTGAACTGAAAATGAAAATATTGGGTTCAGTTCGACTCCCGCGCCCGTACAGACCAGAGCTCCGTTGAGAGCTTTCATCGCGTTTTTGCAGCGCCATCTTGAAGGAATCCCCACCAATCGGAATGGTGTGAGGATCTCGCCTCTGGCCTTCGACGCAGCTGCACCTTGAGGGAAGTCCTCCCGCGAGTGTCCGCCGTGTTCTCGACACCAGGCGGTGTGCGAGTCAGATCACGCGGCCCGTGAAAGACATTATGACTCTTTGACCAAGACCAAGTGTAGAGGCTGTGCAGTTTATTCCGGTGATGTTTGGAGTCAGCCAGTTGATGAGAGCGGAGGTGGAGCAGGGAGCCTGTAGCCGTCCGACCAGTTCCAGTTTCATCTGAGGAGCGGGACGAGGACCCTACAAACGAGACCGGCGGTAGGACTAGAGCTTCATCGGTATGTCGCATAAGGCTAACAGTTTTACACTCCTGTTTGTGCAATGATAAACTTCAATAAACATCACTTCACCTTCATGCTGTGTGTTTGAATATTTCCTCAAAAGTCCTCTCAAAGCAGATGCATAGATTAGGTAGGGTTTGTACGTGTTTTCTTCCGTAGCTTCTACCCTGCACCCTGAGCTTCCGACTGAGCGACCCGAGTCATCGAGATTGGGGAATGCTCTACACGTCACCTGCATTTCCTAGATATCTAGCAAGTCGCCGTGGAGGAGACAAAACCTTTACATCCTCACTCATCACTCACTCACCACCTTCTACACGCCACCACACACCAACACACATCACGAACCCTACAATACAAAGCTCTTGGAGGTTTTGGCCAGTCTATGCCTTATGTTCTGTATTTTTTGTTTACCACGTGTGTTATGATTGTGTACATCTTCATTCAGAGTGTATTCATGATTATGTTTCTTTGCGTACATAATATTCTGATATATGTATGCACTTGGTAATGTCATGATCCCTAACTCGCTAAAAACATTTCTGCATGAGTCTCTTTATTCCGGGAGGTCACGACATTTTTGGTCACGATAAGGTAAATGGCTGAATCTGGGTTCACAGGTTAGAGACCAACCCTCTGATCTTAAATATGTCGGTCTGCCTGCGCGTTATCTAGAATGGCTATATAAAATAGATGCTGGTATGTACCTGCTGATCAATAAACTGCTTGTCTGGAAACATTGATGTCTATTAATTATACAACAATAACCAGTCGATTTTTTTATTAAATACTTAAAAATACCTAAAGTTATATCTGTAACCTAAATCGCCTACAACTAAGAAATACAACCAAAGATTTGTTCAGTTTTTGTAATGCTAAGCAAGTTTGTACTGATGCTTTCATGCTTCATCATTTGCATCGATTTACATTATCATGTATATTTTTTTGTCACCATAACTACTTTTTCAGGCGCCTTATCTACGTAACGCAACCACTTGGAACAGGCAGACTGACACATTTAGCTTCAGAGGGTTGTACTTTATCCCGTGAACCCAGTTTCAGCCATTTACGTTATCGTTACCATTTTTGTCGCGACCTCCTAGTCTACTTGGCTTGATGCCTAGGATGCTACGCAAAGCTCTTTTCGGTAAAACAAAAAATCTGTTGGACTCTGCTGCGTTGCCCCAGAACATGAGACCATAAGACATTATGCTTTCAACGTAAGCGTGGCAAACAATCTTTGCTGCATCCACAAAGCTCTCTAATTTGTTTTATTGCATTCATTATGAGGTTTCCATGTAAGTGATGCATCGAATGTAACTCCTAGAAATGTCATAGTAGTTTCTAAGTTTAAATGTAAGCTATTTATAGTTGTAACAATATCTTCATTGCATTGGTTCTTGTAGGTCCCAAGCGCAAAATAAAAAATTCGCGCGCGGTGGCGATGTTTCGACTGTGGAGCATACGACGCGACGCGCCGCGCGCCGTCGACCTCCGATACAATTGTATGGTCACTTTGACCAAATAGCTGCGACTCGATTTTGACCGCATGCTCTTCAGTGGTTATAAGATACCCTCATACGTGACATAACAATGAACTTTGAATATTCATTTCGCCTGAATACGAATTATATATATTAATAATGAATTAAGAATAGCTTTAGTTGCCTCATTTTCAATACTACCGCTCACTAATTTTGAGTAGTTTATATTACTCATATAAAGTTTTACAATATTGAGGTCTATAGTCATACAAAATTATCCTAATTACTCCGTTCGGGAGTATACAGCCATCGTCATTTTGGATATCATATATCACGTCAGAATAAAAATAAAAAAAATAAAAAAATAATTACTATGTTCAGGTGTATACAGCCATCGTCATTTTTGATATCAAATACCACGTCAACATTACGATGAATATAAAATAATAATAATAATACAAAGTTGTACTCGTAAAGAAACATCTACATTAAAAATCTATAGTCCAAACCTTCCTTAATAGTACAATAGCTTTTATTTAACTCTTTTCTTAAATAAATTGTCTCCTAGATTTTTTATATCGTCTGACAATGTATTGTAAGACCTCGCACTATTACATACTGTAGGATGTTATATTTAGTATTGTCTTTATTTCCGCGGCAAGTAAAATATAGGTTGCCCATAGACAACTGTCTATGGCTGAAGAAAGAAAAAAATATGAAAAAGCCAATCAAGAGAGGACACACTAGGAGTCTCAAATTTCGAAACGTTGCCATGGGAATGTGACAAGTTTGGAACATTCCGGAAAATAAAAATAAAAACAGGAGAATATCACTGAACTGAAAATGAAAATATTGGGTTCAGTTCGACTCCCGCGCCCGTACAGACCAGAGCTCCGTTGAGAGCTTTCATCGCGTTTTTGCAGCGCCATCTTGAAGGAATCCCCACCAATCGGAATGGTGTGAGGATCTCGCCTCTGGCCTTCGACGCAGCTGCACCTTGAGGGAAGTCCTCCCGCGAGTGTCCGCCGTGTTCTCGACACCAGGCGGTGTGCGAGTCAGATCACGCGGCCCGTGAAAGACATTATGACTCTTTGACCAAGACCAAGTGTAGAGGCTGTGCAGTTTATTCCGGTGATGTTTGGAGTCAGCCAGTTGATGAGAGCGGAGGTGGAGCAGGGAGCCTGTAGCCGTCCGACCAGTTCCAGTTTCATCTGAGGAGCGGGACGAGGACCCTACAAACGAGACCGGCGGTAGGACTAGAGCTTCATCGGTATGTCGCATAAGGCTAACAGTTTTACACTCCTGTTTGTGCAATGATAAACTTCAATAAACATCACTTCACCTTCATGCTGTGTGTTTGAATATTTCCTCAAAAGTCCTCTCAAAGCAGATGCATAGATTAGGTAGGGTTTGTACGTGTTTTCTTCCGTAGCTTCTACCCTGCACCCTGACCTTCCGACTGAGCGACCCGAGTCATCGAGATTGGGGAATGCTCTACACGTCACCTGCATTTCCTAGATATCTAGCAAGTCGCCGTGGAGGAGACAAAACCTTTACATCCTCACTCATCACTCACTCACCACCTTCTACACGCCACCACACACCAACACACATCACGAACCCTACAATACAAAGCTCTTGGAGGTTTTGGCCAGTCTATGCCTTATGTTCTGTATTTTTTGTTTACCACGTGTGTTATGATTGTGTACATCTTCATTCAGAGTGTATTCATGATTATGTTTCTTTGCGTACATAATATTCTGATATATGTATGCACTTGGTAATGTCATGATCCCTAACTCGCTAAAAACATTTCTGCATGAGTCTCTTTATTCCGGGAGGTCACGACATTTTTGGTCACGATAAGGTAAATGGCTGAATCTGGGTTCACAGGTTAGAGACCAACCCTCTGATCTTAAATATGTCGGTCTGCCTGCGCGTTATCTAGAATGGCTATATAAAATAGATGCTGGTATGTACCTGCTGATCAATAAACTGCTTGTCTGGAAACATTGATGTCTATTAATTATACAACAATAACCAGTCGATTTTTTTATTAAATACTTAAAAATACCTAAAGTTATATCTGTAACCTAAATCGCCTACAACTAAGAAATACAACCAAAGATTTGTTCAGTTTTTGTAATGCTAAGCAAGTTTGTACTGATGCTTTCATGCTTCATCATTTGCATCGATTTACATTATCATGTATATTTTTTTGTCACCATAACTACTTTTTCAGGCGCCTTATCTACGTAACGCAACCACTTGGAACAGGCAGACTGACACATTTAGCTTCAGAGGGTTGTACTTTATCCCGTGAACCCAGTTTCAGCCATTTACGTTATCGTTACCATTTTTGTCGCGACCTCCTAGTCTACTTGGCTTGATGCCTAGGATGCTACGCAAAGCTCTTTTCGGTAAAACAAAAAATCTGTTGGACTCTGCTGCGTTGCCCCAGAACATGAGACCATAAGACATTATGCTTTCAACGTAAGCGTGGCAAACAATCTTTGCTGCATCCACAAAGCTCTCTAATTTGTTTTATTGCATTCATTATGAGGTTTCCATGTAAGTGATGCATCGAATGTAACTCCTAGAAATGTCATAGTAGTTTCTAAGTTTAAATGTAAGCTATTTATAGTTGTAACAATATCTTCATTGCATTGGTTCTTGTAGGTCCCAAGCGCAAAATAAAAAATTCGCGCGCGGTGGCGATGTTTCGACTGTGGAGCATACGACGCGACGCGCCGCGCGCCGTCGACCTCCGATACAATTGTATGGTCACTTTGACCAAATATCTGCGACTCGATTTTGACCGCATGCTCTTCAGTGGTTATAAGATACCCTCATACGTGACATAACAATGAACTTTGAATATTCATTTCGCCTGAATACGAAATTATAAAAAAACCTTTTTTTATCAAAACTCCCACCTATTAGTGGCACCAAAAGTTTTATTCTACCATTACACTTGTGACGTCATTTCCGTTCAATCTGTTTTTGCGAGCGACCGCTCGCATGAGGCCGTTTTTAAAAAGCTTCACACCTCAAAAAACCTATATAATATATATATAATAAGTCCTCCGCCTTTGCCGATGCTGTTATTCTAATCACTTTATAGCAGGGGGTTGACAGAACTCTGAAGTGCGTTGTCACCCCACCCGATGCGGCGGATGGCGGTGCAATCGAATCTGGGATGTCATTTCAAGGGCTATTGACTTCAGTAGGCCTATTCTTGGAATTCCGTGCTCAGGAATCGGGAATATTTTAGTCGAGAAGACTGCTTTTATAGCGGTTGTCAATACGCATTTCTTGACGGGATGAGCACGCTATTTCTATGATTTAAGATTTCCTTCGAGTAAATCGATTAATCAGCAGGGGTTTCCTCGACTTAAATATATCTGATTCCTGAGCACGGAAATCCTAGAATAGGCTTACAGTACACTGCGCGAAACTTCTGTACAAGTACTAATTTCTTAGTAAAATTACTTTCACATGAATTCTGACGAAATCAAATATTTTTTTCATCTTGGTAGCAATAATACTTCAAAATCGAATTCCAGTGTATTTTTTTTTAAATGAAGTGTAATTTTTTATGGATATGAATACAATAGTTTTACGGGATATTCTACAGACACGGTATATTATATTATGACTAATTGCGTAGTGCACATCTGCTGGTTAGAGAATAATTACTGATTAGACACGTAACTTTTTGTGAAAATTATCAAACTCGAGGTGAGTTGAATCGGAGCTCAAGACTTGCCTGCATGGGTTTCTTGCCTGCTTGATCATGGGTTCAAATCCCACCCCGTTTCTGCACCACTTTCCTTCTCTTTCTGATTCGGATAAGTTCATTTCGTCATTAATGCGTGTTGTTCCATGGATCAGAGTCCATGTACCTTCCCCTAAGAGTAGTAGGATTAAGCCCGTGTGGATTGCTACCATCGCATTAGACACAAATATTGTCAAAATGGTGAGGAAAAATTGTCCGCATTTTCCATCCAGTTCAATGTAGCCGTGCTCATAAAAGGAAGGTCCTGGCATGGCACCTAATTACATCCCTAATGCGCTGTGTTGCGCTCAAATAATATTATTTAGACATAGATAGACAAAGCTGACGCAAAGAGATATCTAATTTAAATTGAGCAAAACGATTTCATAAGTTAAATTGCCTTTCTTTGTAACGAGGCAGCTTAAAACATTTCATTATCTACATTCGCTAGATCAAAGGGCCGCTTAGCAGTCAATGCAGGGGGCACTTCGAAGTAACCGGTGACATAATTACCAAGTGATAGGGTTGGGATACTATATCGATATTTTACTGCATCGATACTCTAAGTATCTGATCCATAAACAGGATTGTTTTATGTAACCGGACATGGATGGCTAATACCACAACCACCGTCATGATATTTGGCCAACACACCGCATTTTTAATATGTTGTATATGTATTATTGCATCTTATTCATAATTATGTTGTTTAAATTAATTAATTAATCGGCACGTTGCCAATTGCGCCGATGATGGAGGAATATTCTAATCTTTAGTTGTGTTTTATTCCTTTTTCTGTATTAATGAATTTATTATAAATACATTCAACATTTAAAAAATAATATTTAAATAATAAATATATCCGGGGATTAATTAATATTATTTATTACTCTCGATTTTCAATGGTGCGAGCCATGCTGGGAATATCGCTACGGGATATGGTGCGTAACGAGGCAATCCGCCGACGTAACAAAGTAGTCGATATTGGACACCGGGTGGCTAAGCTCAAGTGGCAGTAGGCTGGTCACGTCAGCCGAAGAGACGACGACCGTTGGAGTAACCGTGTCATGCACTGGCGGCCGTGGACAGGAAAACGGAGTGTGGGAAGACCACCCGCCAGGTGGGACGACGACATCAAGTGCGTCGGCGGAAAGCAGTGGTTCCGTACCGCTGAGGGCCGGGAGGACTGGAGAAAAATTGGAGAGGCGTATGTCCAACAGTGGACGCAAACACGCTGACTGACTGACTGACTTATTACTCTCTAAACCTCGGTTTACTGCTCTGTTCATTGCCCTGTTAGACGCAATGTATTTTAACCATGAATATTGTAAATGACAATTTCAAGTGTAGTTTACTACCATATAACTGCTCATTTAATAAATGAATAAATAAGTAAATTCCCGAAGGAATTAGGTGCTATGCCAGGCCCTTTTTTTATGAGCACGGCAACACTGAACTAGGTGGAAAACACGAATATTGTATCATTGCCGTTTCAACCATGTCTTCAACCGGGCGGACTTAACTGTACTACCCGGTAGGGGAATGGGACCTACATTTTCTCATGAATTCCAAACCATGGGACAGCTCGCATTCTTAACGAAATAGACTCATCCAACTTAGAAAGAGAAATAAAGTGTTGCATGAACGAAGCGGGAATTAGAACTCATGAACTGTGGCAAGCAAGACAAGTCCCCGCGACCCTGAGCTACGAGCTGCTCATATACAGGACGTTTACAAAATAATCAAAATTTATTAATCTAGCCACGTGTCCCTAAAGAATACTTCACAGCGTGTCGTGTCGTAAACTCGCTGCATATATTTGGAACTAGCTTAGAGCTACACTGACATTAAAAAAACATCGATAATAAAATAAAAATTATGACAAATCATCCTCGAAATCTAAACAAAATCTTGATTTTCAAACTTACAATTTAATAATAATCATTTATTATGTTATTTCAATAATTTCTAAACAAATTTTAATCAAAGGCATATCATTCTATTCAATTAATAAACTTAGATATCCTGGCATTGTACCTCATATTGTAGCCATCTCTGCGACATTTCACAACCCATCGATATGATCGCGAAATTGTCATCCCTATCCGCTAATAATGTATAAAGTAGGGGTTAATCGTGCAGTACTTAGTGCCTACGCCGGGGTTAGAACCCTGCTCGCGTACACATGTCACTGCCCACGCCCCATGACACACGCAAACTACGAAAGTACATTACAGTCGTTTGCAATCTTACGATTTACCGGTGTGCAATCATTAGCTATTAGAATGCTGTAACTAAAGACGTAGCACTATTACTTATTCTGTGCTAAAGGACAGAATATTGATTGAAATATGGCTCGGTTAGTTACGAGCGGCTCGTAGCCCAGTGGCGCGGAGACTTGCCTTTCATGCCAGAGATCCCGCCCCGTTCATGCACCGCTTTCTTTCTCTTTCCGACTTTTTTTATGAAAAACCGGTATGGGTGTCTGTGCTGAGGACCAAAAGTGCTCAGAAAAGCAAAAAACACGCTCAGCGAGGCGCCATGCCAGCGGATTTGCGGACTATTTGAGCTATCGAGCATTTCGTAACCGATGCGAGTTGTTATGGTTCGTAATATATTTAAAATTATAGGTCCCCTTCCTATATTATTAAGGATAGGTAAGGGAAGGACATTAAGGTAAGGGTTTAAGCCCGCCTAGTCGGTACCATCGCCTTGGATGACAATAAGAACGTTCAAAACGTTCTCGGATGACAAGTCGGTCGAAGCGACAATAAAAATTGTACGTGTTTTCCAACTAATGACTGTTCTTACTAATCACAACTGCAACAACCCTTTTAAATATGTTGTTATTTCAATTACAGACATCCAGGAAATATCAAGAATATTATTTTTGCTAGGGTAGTAAGGTATCAAGATATCAAAGTCAATCACGAAAGGTGCGTTGATAGCTTTATGTAGTCATCACTCGCTCAAGTACTAGAAATATCAATTATGTTATTATTACTTAGGATGTTAAGGTATCAAGATATCGCAGTCTATCCGACCCCAGACGAAAGGTGCCTTGATAGCTCTATATAGTCACCACTCGCTCAAGTCCTAGAAATATAAATTATATTATTATTACTTAACATATTAAGGTATCAAGATATCGCAGTCAATCCGACCCCATAAGAAAGGTGTGTTGATAGCTCTATATAGTCACCACTCGCTCAAGTCCTAGAAATATCAATTACGTTATTATTACTTAATATATTAAGGTATCAAGATATCGCACTCAATGCGGCCCCAGACGAAAGCTGCGTTGATAGCTCTATATAGTCACCACTCGCTCAAGTCCTAGAAATATCAATTATGTTATTATTACTAGGATATTAAGGTATCAAGATATCGCACTCAATGCGGCCCCAGACGAAAGCTGCGTTGATAGCTCTATATAGTCACCACTCGCTCAAGTCCTAGAAATATCAATTATGTTATTATTACTAGGATATTAAGGTATCAAGATATCGCACTCAATGCGGCCCCAGACGAAAGCTGCGTTGATAGCTCTATATAGTCACCACTCGCTCAAGTCCTAGAAATATCAATTATGTTATTATTACTAGGATATTAAGGTATCAAGATATCGCACTCAATGCGGCCCCAGACGAAAGCTGCGTTGATAGCTCTATATAGTCACCACTCGCTCAAGTCCTAGAAATATCAATTATGTTATTATTACTTAGAAGATTAAGGTATCAAGATATCGCACTCAATGCGGCCCCAGACGAAAGCTGCGTTGATAGCTCTATATAGTCACCACTCGCTCAAGTCCTAGAAATATCAATTATGTTATTATTACTTAGGATATTAAGGTATCAAGATATCGCACTCAATGCGGCCCCAGACGAAAGCTGCGTTGATAGCTCTGTATAGCCATCACTCCCTCAAGTCCTAGAAATATCAATAATGTTGTTATTTCGGTCGGTGTACCACGGAGGGCGCGGCGCGACCGGCCTGGGGGACGAAATTGCCAAAATTATAGTTTTAAACGTTCCGCTCCACTTAAACACATCTCGGCCGGCCGGGTCGATTTGTATGCAAATTTGAATAAAAATATCACCCAATGTTATAATAGAGGCTAGACCTAAATAAGTGCACTTTACGAGACATACTATTTAGGGAAGATGAACTGTAGTTTTGGTTCAAAATGAAATCTGTAAAAAACCGGCCAAGTGCGAGGCCGACTCCCACACGAAGGTTTCCGTACCATCGTAGAACCTTTTAATACAATAAAATCACGTTTCTTGTAAGGGTTCCGTTTCATTTCAATATAATTTTCATATTCACTATTTGTTGTAATAGCGGCAATAGAAATACACACTCAGTGAAAACTTCAACATACCGACCAATACTTTTTCAGATTATTTTCAAATTATCCATCCTTTGACAAACGTGAAATATCCAGTCCGATAAGTCCTATCTGAGGATTAAAAAAAGGGTATTTATTATTTTTTTGTCAGGTTGCCCGTTCTTTAGCCTCACTGTCACTGAGACATTTTCAGATCAATTGTTTTTACCTATTTGTTGTTATAGCAGCAAAATAAATACACTCTCCGTGAAAATTTCAGCTGCCTAACTATTACGGTTCATAAGATACAGCCCTGCGACGGACTGACGGACGGACAGCGGAGGCTTAGTAATAGGGTTCCGTTGGCAACCTTTGGGTACAGAATCCTAAAAAGAGGCATCTCAGGAGAGAGGAACGATGTTATCATTTCGTCCGTAAAATAATAATAATATAGGGTTGACGGACCTGTGACAGCTAAAGTGTTGCTCGGGCACTTTTTCCTGTGTAGCTCCCATTCGTCCATAGGTCAACATCTACATTGTGAACCCATCGCATTGTACCCTCTTCAACTCACTTAATCTGTTTAAAGACAATGACACTTAACTTACCTAAATTACTTTCCTTAGTATATTCTAAGAACCGCGGTGAGCAGAGAACGCACAAGAATACCCTTTGAACACGGTCGGCGCTTAAATTCTGACCGGACGATAAATTACAGGTCCTAATCACCGCTAATTGGAAGGTGTGGTGACCCCACGCGACCCCAGATCGTGTCCGGCGACGGCCACGGAGCCCTAACTAATGATACGAGCGGCTCCGAACACTTTTGGGCTAAAAGTATAATTATTTTTGAGTTTACAACGCTAAGTATAGAGGCCACGTGAATAGACGTTTTTTTAGTGGTCTTTGCGTCTTTTTATGGAGAAATTTTTGAACTGTTTGCTTTACACGTTTAGCTAAAGAAATGGGATTTTTAGAAACGATGGCTATAAAATCATACAGTCGGTCATAACACTTTCCAATCACATCAAATTCCCAAAGTAGTGACATGCCAGAAATTAGCTGGACGGAAAAACGCTTATAACCGGCCAAGTGCTAGTCGGACTCACACACGAAGGGTTCCGTACCATCATACAAGATTTGTACACGTTTTTTGTACTGGACCCTCCTTTAATGTTTATAATTTATTTTTTTACCTATTTGTTGTTATAGCGGCAAAATAAATACACACTCTGTGGACATGTCAGCTGCCTACCTTTTACGGTTCATGAGATACTGTGACAGACGTACGGACGGACGGACAGCGGAGGCTTAGTAATAGGGTTCCTTTTTCACCCTTTTGGTACGGAACCCTAAAAATTAGGACAGTTTGTTTGTGTTAAAATACATTTATATTTTTGGTTTTATTGTCATATTTTTTAACGTATATACATATTTATTTATATTAACTTCTTTCATTCCGGGAGGTAACGACATTTTTGATCACGATAAGGTAAATGGCTGAATCTGGGTTCACATGTTAGAGACCAACCCTCTGATGCTAAATATGTCGGTCTGCCTGTGCCAAGTGGTAGCATTAGGTAGATTGGCTATACAAAACAAATCTGGACATATTGATACCTATAAATTGTAGCACAATTACCAGTCAGATTTATAATTAAATACTTATATATAGCTAAACTTACATCTGTAAGCTACTAAATGCAACCAAAGATTTGTTCAGTTTTGATAATACTAAGCAAGCATATCCTGACATAGCAACCATTTACTTTATCATATATATTGTTTGTAGCAGTGACTAATATTTTAGGCGCCATATCTAGGTGACGCAAGCACTAGGCGCAGGCAGACCAACATTTTAGCTTCAGAGGGTTGGTCTTTATTAAGATCAAAACACACTAAAATGAAATTTCCCCGCGGTTCTACAACATTTTAAAATATCCAACATATTTACCAAAGCACACGATACATGTTTTTTTTTTATTATGTATTATAATCCACATACACACGTGGAGGTGAAGAAATAACATTCTTCATCTCTATGCATACATACTGCGCTAGGATTAAACATAATTCACATATTACATGGCATTTTTTCTTGTCATTATAATGACTAATTAATATGTTAAAATTGCCTAATACATGCTCTCAATAATCTTATGATAATGGACAAGATAAGTTTTGTCCACATTTCGGGGCAGGACAAATCTGGCACGACTGTTCTTGCGTTCACAAATCCCAAGTATTGTAATAATTACACACCTCGCGATTATATTTATGTGCGGCCATTATCAAATGTAGAGTCTGGAAGATTCTAGCGCCCTGTCATTAGGTGAGGACTTGCCCGCACGATATCGTGAACCCAAAACGGACCGTTTTCCAAAAATCCACAACCTTTCTAAGTAGTCATCTGGAATAGGGGTTCATGGGACGCACAAATACGTCATTGTAGGATGGTTTCATTTGGACCGACTCGCAGTTCAAGGCGAGGGGCCTTGATTATTTTACGAAAAATTATATAAAAATATGCTTTATTTGAGTTAACAAAATTATTGGAGAACATATTAACAGGTAGCATTAAGAAACATTAAATTACTTAATACTAAACACCATAATCACACTAAGCCTGGTTTTCACCAAGCGCTGATTAATTTTATTTGACACTTAAAGGGCCTTTATTACCAAAGTGCTGATTATCTTGCACTGGTATTGTTTGCTAGGTGCTAAGAAAGTCCCTTAATATGTGGCGATTAATCTAATCAGCAGTAGGTGAAAAAGGCCCTAAAGGTCTCTTCCACCGAGAAAAGATTAGCTTAATCCTTACATTAAATTACTTTCTTACCATCTCCCGATCGATACCAGTACAATATAACCAGCACTTTAGTAATAAATGCCCTTTAAGTGTCTAATTAAATAAATCAGCTTGGTGTAAACCAGGTTAAGAGAACATTACTATTCATTAGACTGCATAACATACAGACATTCATTGATTTACTTATTTATTATTCTTCCTGTACTTGTAACTTTCTGTTTCTCTTTCTGAGTTGGATATGTGAATTTCGCCATCATTGATAGCTTGATACATTGTTCAGAATGAAAATGAAAAGTTTTCAGAGAGAACCTGTCAAAACTTAGTAGAAGATTAGCACCGGACTAACCATACAAAAACAGGTTTAAATCAAATCAAAAAATCAAAAATGTATTTATTAAAAAATATAAATATACATGCTTTACATTCATAGATCCCTGCACTAGATAAATTCTGTCTTGCAAAGGTCATTTTCACTTTAAACATTTTTTTAAATTCCTTTGCGCTTTCGAAAAAAAAAACAATATGAGCTAAAGCTACTAAAAAAAATTATAAAATTAAAAACAAATCAAATATTAAATCAACAAAACGAAATTCAATAATATAATAAAATTTGTATGTTAACATTTCAATCTAATCAGGTGTAAATCAAGTGTGTTTGAGGAGGTTCAAAAAGGGGGGTTTATCCCAGCGTATTAAAGTTAGGCCGCCCACTCTGAATACGGCCATAGGTTTCCTGGTTTTCGTGGTTCGCCCGCTTGGATTAGTACTATCGCATTGAATTAAAAATGGTCGAAGCGGCAATGAAACATCGGCTGTGTTGTCCATGCGGTTGAATGTAGCCGCGCTCATTAAGGGCCTGGTACTAGCCAAATCGCAAAGTTAGACGAGGCACCCCAAGTTAACTAACTAAGTCTGACGATTATAAGTGTCATTCTTACAATATATGATTCCTTGTCTAGGAATCGAATTATTTTCGTTAATGTATGTTTCCTTTTTCTATACAAAATACATTGCGGAAACGGTGTCCATTTCCGAACTTTTTTGACTAAATGTAGAAATCTAAAAGCAAATGCAATTTTTTGTTTATGCATATATGCTGTTTTTGCTTATATCTAGAAATCGAATTACTTTCAGATTTCTAATGAGAAAAATCAACTTTTTTATTTTTATTATTATTTAAATAAATGATGGAATAAAAAAATATTAACAATCCATTATCAGTCTGGAGTTCTATTTGGATTTGCTGAAGAGTTTCACTACATATTATTACATTTGTTAAAAAGTGCATTTGTATGGCGCGAGTAGTTGGCTAGTCCTAGCGCCTTAAGCGAAGGTACAGTAATTGTAATGCGGCTCACGGCAGAGGCAGAAGTATGATTTTAGCAATTATATTCAATTATATAAAAATATATACTAGCCTAACACAACATTCCTATATGCCATTCCAGGGTCCAAGAACATTATTTGAGCATGCCTACATTGAACTGAATATATTACTCGGACAATGGGTGTAAAATATATATCGTGTAGATTTTTGAGATGTGTTTTAAATAATATACTACATTTTTTTTCCTTCTGTTACTAAATAATTTATATAGATACATATTTTTCCTTAAGTTTTCTAGGTAAGTGATACAAATGCCGTATACATTAAACTAAATACATACTTTGTGGCAACAGTTATTGGATTAAGATTTAAAACATTGTTCAGTTTGTTGATTTCTTTATTGTTAAATTGTCTGTAATCTGTTATGTTGTCCGAAAAAAAATAAAAAAATACTTTTGATACTGTCAAGTAAAAAATACCTGATGTTTGAACTGGTCCATGACTTCTGGCATAGAAGGCTAGCCCGTGCGCCCGCTGAGATACGAGCCGCTCAGTTTACAGCGGTGCAGCCAACCTGAGTAATTGATAAAATGATTTAACAAGGAATACGTTGTCTTTTGGGCTATGCTGTTGATAAATCGCAGTTTCGAGGTCCGTCGTGCGAGTTGGCTGGAGTTGATTCGTGAGCGGGGCGTGGGACGAGCTGTGGGAGGTTCGGAGTGGTGTGAAAGCCATAATTTTGAAAGTGCCTTAGAAAGGTCTATAATTAATGCATCATTAGTTTGTTTG
Source organism: Incurvaria masculella (assembly GCA_946894095.1). Lineage (NCBI taxonomy): Eukaryota > Metazoa > Arthropoda > Insecta > Lepidoptera > Incurvariidae > Incurvaria > Incurvaria masculella. Next base: position 12,105,092 of record OX335663.1, on the reverse strand, counting down.
TTGATCTTCATTGTCAATTATTGTAACGAAAAATAGATTTTAGTTATCGGTACGAATATGATTTGGTTGCATCTCTGTCTATCCGTCCGTCAAACTTATATGACATTCGTAGCGCCGATATAATTCAGCAGAAGATAATAATAAAAAATAAACTGTTATATATTCGGGTATAGGATTCCATCAATACAAAGTGTAAACACAGTCAACTATACAATGAAATACAAAATTGATTTAAGTTTTAAAGTTCTATCTAAGAACATGAGATTTTATTGTACAGAATTACTTATACGGTATATCTTGTCTTGAGCACCGTGTGTAGGCATAACTGACCTGGAAAAAAAATCAAGACAATTTTAGCTAGTAGTTTTTGGTTCCAACAGCGAAGTTTTCCATGTAGATTAGACAACAGAAAATCGATTGATTTGGTAAATGTTTTACCATATTTTCATAGTTCTACTGGCTGGCGTTGGCGTAGCTGATTTGGAGAAAAACTCGTAGTTCTTTTATGTGATTTTCTGATCCTTAAATGGACCCAGCCGCGGGTCACTCAATGGTTAGGGACCCTCTTTTTAATCCCTTTTGCCTCCTGTTTTGATTTCGAGACTTGTGCATATGATATACGTGCCCTTATGAGCACATCTCTTACCCTGGTTCACGTCAACCAACTAGCCAGTCAGTTCACCGCAGTAAGTAAGCACCACCCGACTAACGCCCGTTGCCACCACCTCCAGCTACAAAAATCCTAAAGTTACTTTTCGGTTACACAATACAAATATGCCATGTAACCAAAAGTTACTTATCGGATTTCAGGTAACAGGCGGTGGTGAAAACAGGGCTTTACCCAATGATTTCAAAGGTAAGGATACGCCCTTATATAGAATTGAAACAAATCTCCATACAAGCAAAAAGTAGCGCCATCTATCCAAACTCGGAAGAACTACGTGAGCCCGTGTCAAAGTCGTGTTGACAACTCGCCGCCATGTTGCATTAGGTCTACGATGTAACCTTGTACCTGCGTCCTTAAATGTTTTCTTTTTAATTTAAACTTTTAAAGTTCTTTTAACTTTTATGAATGAAAAATATTTTTTGTAATTTCAAGGTATTCAAGTTAAATACAATTTGAATGTTCTCTTGTACCTGCTTGGTCTGGATCTACTTGCCTGTCATGTCAAAATTTGTTTTCGTTATATCTAGGGAAACACTGGTCGTAGACCCATCATGCGACCACTCAAAGTAAACGTCCCGACCTGATCTACCTGCCTGTCATGTAAAAATTTGTTCTCGTTGTATCTTGGGAAACACTGATCGTAGACCCATCATGCGACCACTCAAAGTAAACGCCCCGACCTGATCTAACTATCTGGAATGTCAAAATAAATTTGTTTTCGTTATATCTTGGGAAACACATGACAGGCAGGTGGATCAGGTCGGGGCGTTTATTTTGAGTGGTCGCATGATGGGTCTACGACCAGTGTTTCTCAAGATATAACGAAAACAAATGTTGGCATGACAGGCAGGTAGATCAGGTCGGGACGTTTACTTTGAGTGGTCGTATGATGGGTCTACGACCAGTGTTTCCCAAGATATAACAAAAACAAATTTTGGCATGACAGGCAGGTAGAACAGGTCGGGACGTAAACTTTGAGTGGTCGCATGATGGGTCTACGACCAGTGTTTCCCAAGATATAACGAAAACAAATTTTGACATGACAGGCAGGTAGATCAGGTCGGGACGTTTACCTTGAGTGGTCGCATGATGGGTCTACGACCAGTGTTTCCCAAGATATAACGAAAACTAATTTTGACATAACAGGCAAGTAGATCAGGTCGGGACAATTACATTGAGTGGTCGCATGATAGGTCTATGAGCAGTGTTTCCCAAGATATAACTAAAACTAATTTTGACATAACAGGCAAGTAGATCAGGTCGGGACGTTTACTTCGAGTGTTCACATGATAGATCACATTAAAAAAAATCTTTGATTACTCACTCATACTCATATCCACTCCAAAATAAACCAGAAAGAAAAAGGACGCCCGTACAAGGTTAATTCACCTACACGTGCGACGCGCGGCATGGCGTCAATTGCCCGCTTATGAAGTTTGGTAGTTAATTAAATTATCGATTGAAAATGCAATTATTCAATTGTTAAACTGAAAAAAATATTATCTGAGTTTACTTATCGATGATACGTTATTACATGTGTCTTTGTAACTTTCGTATCGTATTTTATGCATCCTTTTACTACGCAACAAAGGCATTTTCACGACTCAACATCACTCTGCAGTGGTCCGCAGACGACAGAGTCGCGTTGGCCCTAAAACTAATATTTTAGGGCCAACGTACTGGTGCCATTAGTCGTGCGCGTTGACCGGGTCCTAATGGGTTTACCGGGTATTATAAGCCAAAATGCCACCCGCGACGATACTGTGAAACAATTAAAGTTAAAAAAATTGCCTACTCCTACCCTCTGACACATAAAACCAAGAAAGAAAGAGCATTTATGTTCTACATTCCAATTTAATTATATTCGGTCAACAAAACGCCACGCCGTAGAGTTAGATAGAAAGTGCGATAATACACCTAATAATTTGGTGTTGATGTGTGTAATTAGAGTCAATACGTCTATATTCCCGATCGTTCCGGCGGACGGGTGGTATGGCAACACAGCGTCGCCCCGGGCGCGATGCGTATCTAGCTCCGACCGCGCTGTCTCGAGTGGGAAGTTACAAACATTCCGTTGTAACATCAGTACCCGAAGTCCGAGTTGTCACCTTAATTGGCGTTACGGCAAACCGATCGTCAGGCGTTTTCAAGTGTATCGAAAAATTGAAGAGCGCGCGCAGGTTAGCGAGTCCGAGTTTGATTTGACAGCTTACTCAACGTTGCCATAAATATGTCGACGTTGCCGTTTACGTCGACTCCGCGTTTTCATACAAATCGGAAGTCCGAGTTGGACTTTGACAGCTTGAAGAAGTACTCCAGAATATCAACTAAAACTTGTATGGAGTTTGACGTTTTTACAGTCGATCCCTTTGCTGTAAACGCTAATTTAGGTGGAGAACTCAGACTGACCACTCAGCATTCATCTATTTAGTTGGCCAGTTCTGGAAATTCTGAGTTGATGAATCAGGAGTGTAGTCAGGATAGAAATTCATTTTGTCATTACCTTGGTATTCTGGTAATCGATCACAGCGAAAGAAATGAAACAGTTCCAGGTGGCGGTGTGGTCGATTACCAGACTACAAGTTATGTCAAAGTGAATTCCCCTCCTCAGAACATTCCTGCAGGTCTATTCCTGGCATTCAGTAATCAGGAATCAGGAATCATGAGTCTAGAATACAGCTTTTGTAGCGGTTTTCAAAACGATTTTCTTGACGAAAATATTCCGAAGCATAGTTTTTTTAATCAATCAAGGTTTTCCGTAGAAAAACTCGCTTCGAAAACCGCTGCAAAAGCGGTTTTCTAGACTCAGGATTCCTGATTCCTGATTACTGAATGCCAAGAAAAGACCAGGGGGTCCATTCAGAGTAAGAGTGAGTTCGAATTCGCCACTAAATATCAACTCACTTTTTTTAAATAGTTACTGTTTCCACACTTCTAGAACATCATTACAGTTAGGTAAAAATCTGGTTTGTCCCGTAAATACGTTGGACATTCAATAACGGTTCCGTTATTTAAATAATAATATATTTCCCAGCTATTTTTAGGTTAACTCACTCCCGAACTCGAACTCACTCTTGCTCTGAATGGACCCCCTGCTGATTCGTCAACTCGGAATTTACCGAATTGGTCTCCATAACCTACGATAAGTGAACGAAAAATAATAATAAGGAGATGATAATGAGGACAAGGAGACTAATATTTGATTGATAATTTGAAGTTTGTTATAAAATTATTATTAGTATTAAAAGGAAGGGATGGATTGGTAACGTCATACCAGTGTGAATAGAGATAATACATGTCCACAGATGGCGTTGCAATTCACATTTCATAATACATTTACATAAAAACCAATGAATATCAATGATTTTTTTTGTTACTACTCAAGTTATATTAAAACTTAACTAGTTCTGGCAGTGACGGGAGATGGCGCTGGTTATAAATGTCATGTCAACCAGCGAAAATAAGCAGTTTTCAGCGAGTTTTGTACGTAAGCTATTGTTGGGCGTTAAGGCGCTAGGACTAGCCAACTACTCGCGCCATACAAATGCACTTTTTAACAAATGTAATAATATGTAGTGAAACGCTTCAGCAAATCCAATTAGAACTCCAGACTGATAATGGATTGTTAATATTTTTTTATTCCATCATTTATTTAAATAATAATAAAAATAAAAAAAGTTGATTTTTCTCATTAGAAATCTGAAAGTCATTCGATTTCTAGATATAAGCAAAAACAGCATATATGCATAAACAAAAAATTCCATTTGCTTTTAGATTTCTACATTTAGTCAAAAAAGTTCGGAAATGGACACCGTTTCCGCAATGTATTTTGTATAGAAAAAGGAAACATACATTAACGAAAATCATTCGATTCCTAGACAAGGAATCATATATTGTAAGGATGACACTTATAATCGTCAGACTTAGTTAGTTTACTTGGGGTGCCTCGTCTAACTTTGCGATTTGGCTAGTACCAGGCCCTTAACTTGTAGGCAACTCTAGCAGGATTTAATTACAACAATATCTTATTTTTTTATTAACCGCTCTTTTCTCAATTATTTTGCGAGGCAAAAGACAACCCTCACGCGTCACAATACATTATTATAATCGAAAGCCAAACGAGCTATTCATAATCTTCCAGGCCCCGCTAATTGCTCCGTTCCGCCGATAACCAGATAAAACACGATCGCTGGGGGACACCAAAAATTACGCACGCGATTTGCATACACGAGTGCAGGACCGCCCCAATGACACGCACTTGTCTGCCGAACGAGGTCCTATGCTCCGTTCGTGCCGTCACATCAAATTGAGTCGTATTTGTTGAAGACATTGGAAGTAATTTGAAACTACAATCGGACGATACTACAACCACATGAAATAAAGGAAGATGTACAGAATCAGCATATTCCGAGTGTCGTTTGGTGCGTGGTTTTAGTGTCTCAGGGGATCCGAGGCGAGACCGCAGAGGTAATGTGACAGATAAGCGGTATAGAAATCGTATTCAAATGCAATTTGGTATGAATAGGGATCGCTCATATACCAACTTAAAAGCACAATTAAGAGGGTCGTTACCGTATCAATTCCCCATACTACCGCCGATAACTGTTTCCATGCACTTGATGTTTTACTAGGTTTTTGTAATTTTGAAGGATTCTAAAATCTATTTTAGAAATCAATGACTGTATTTTATTCATTTTTTTATATTTAGATTGGAAAATATTGGCTGACACAGGAAAAAAGTTATCTTTTTTTCGCTTATTTTCTTTTTTTTTTTTACTGAAAGATATAATATGAAAGAGAATAGATATTTACAAAAACAATCAAAACATACAGACATAGAATGAAGCCTTTTCAAGTGATAAAAAAAATTATTAAAATCTGACAACGTTTGATTTTTTGACGGTAGGGAAACGTTAGGGCCTGGAAGACGATTTCGCTATTTTAATGGCTGTCGCCGTTCAAAATTGTGCCTTGGACAATAGTCAAAGAATACATTTCTTGAAATTTTGAAATCTTACATTTTCTGTGACTTCACGACAGCCTTAAGGATATTAACAAGAATAGGCTTACATTTGATAAAGTATTTGTAAAGACTCTAGCAGCTCTATGTAGAGAGCGTACCGGTCGCTAAACTAATTAGACCGGGGTAGATACGGTTTGAGAAGCACATGAAATCCGAAATGATTTTTTTTTCTCAGAAATATATAATTTCATGTTCATATGCTTACATTAAGTTTGCAACATTTAGCGGGGCCCGGAAGATAGAATTTTTTTTTAAAATGTATTAAAAAATATATACCTCCTAAACAAATATTTAGAAACGGTATTAAAACATTTTATACGTTAGGTCTTTTAAGACGTAATGTAACTGTGACTTTGCAACAATTTTGTAATAACGGAAATGTATTTAAAAAAATGTTTTTACTAAAAAAAATCTATGCCGCGAACCTAACTTGCTATTGCTATATTTCTTTCTAGAATATGTAAAAGCAAATAAAATTCTTTAGAAACTATACAACGAACGATTTAATACGTATTTCGAATTTTTTGTTTAGCTTTTGTGTGAATGTAAACATTATAAATGAAAAAAAATGTGCTTCTAATATTTGCAACATTTTACAAATTTCACAGAATATAGAGTTTTCGGTCAGTTTCCAATTTCAGAAAATAAAATAGAATTTTTATCATTTGCTTTGCAGATATTATGAAAATAGAAAAAAAAAATATATTTACACAGTTCCGTAAATAAGAAATTGTTGCAAATTCACAGTAATATTACACCCAAAATTAGCTAACATATAACATTTCTTAATAACATTTCTAAATATTTGTTTAGGAGATATCATTTTTTAAACATATTTCATATTTTATTTCTATCTTCCGGATCCCCCAAAATGTTGCAAACTTAATGTACACACGTCCACATGAAATACTACGTTTATGAGAAAAAAAATTGCATTTCGGATTTAATGTTTTTCTAAGTGCTGATTTAAGGCTAAAGTTCCTGGAGTAAATTAGTTATTTGCTCTTCTTAGGTCTTTGCCTTATACCATTCTACCAACAAGTGCGAGTCGGACTTGCACACGAAGGGTTCCGTAGCGTCGTACAAGATTTAAAACAAAAAAATAGGTTTTTTTCGTATGGGGCCTCCCTTTAATTTTTAATATTTTTATTTTTTACCTATTTGTTGTTATAGCGGCAAAATAAATACACATTCTGGCAAAATTTCAGCTGCCTACCTATTACGGTTCATGAGATACACCCCTGTGACAGACGGACGGACGGACGGACGAACGGACGGACGGACGGACAGCGGAGGTTTAGTAATAGGGTTCCGTTTTCACCCTTTGGGTACGGAACCCTAAAAATGTAAGTTTGGCAGTAGCATTTAGGTATTCATTCATAAGTGTATCCTATTTTTCATGTGGACGAAAAAAAATAATAACTTATAAACCAGTGAAGTTCTTTGCGGGTTCTCATTCTTTCACTGGTTGATCGAATCCGAGGATCAATAAAAAACGTATTGTGGTTTGACTACCAAAAGTTGGATAAATGAATGAAATGAAATGAAATGATTACAAGCAAAAAAGTGATATTTCAGACAATCGGGTTTCACAATTATTTTTAATCACAAATTCAATTAATATCAATTAGTGATTGACACGTCGCTGCTTAACCGTTTTGAATTTCAGCCTTTCGCCGTCGAGACCTTTGGACCTTGGTCACCGGACGCTAAGGCTTTTGCAGATGACATCGGAAAACTCCTAGTGGAGACGTCTGGGGATTGTCTTGCAAAAGCCTTTTTTATCCGTAGAATCGCTCTCGAAATTCAAAGAGGCAACTCGGCGAGTGTTCTAGGCACTTTGGGGCAAACATCGGCTGCCTTCAATGAAATATTTAATGTAACGCAACATATTTCATTGGATCGCTCTCCGATCCACATTTTTATTTAGTTTTAGTTTAAATTTTACTTTCAGATGTTAGACTAATATTAATTTAAATTTTATTTCGTGTTTATACGATAAAAAAGTAGTGATTGAACTAAATCTTTTGAATACTAATTCAGAGAAATATATTAAAATTTGATTGTCATTGATGTACATGTATAGTAGATAGGTTTTTTGACGAAACGTCACAACTAAAATATTGACCCACCCACGTCAAGTGCCACAGAATACCCCCCCTCCGCCGCCACCGCGCCGCCACCGCGCCGCCCCGCCTAGTTAATAAAGGGCCCGCGCGAGTAAACAAAGTCACGTGACCGCCCCGAGGACGCCACGTGATCTGCCCACAGACAAGATCCGATAGCGGGAACAAATTGGCTATGCTCCGGAGAGCTCCGCGCCCGCTCGTGACATTTGCCACAGATTACATTTACAGTCGTATTCAGAGTGAACCTGTCGAATCTTAGTACGCGAAAGTTAGTCCGCCCGCTCTGAATACGGCTGTTACAGGTGTATTCAGAGTGGCCAGACTACCGCCGAACTAAACCGGTTTTTGTATGGTTAGCCCGGTGCTAATCTCGTAGTACGAGTAAGTTTTGACAGGTGCTCTCTGAATACCACTGTTACAGCTATATTCAGAGTGGGCGGACTATCTTTAGTACGCGTTTTAAGGTCGGACTAAACCGGTTTTTGTATGGTTTGTCCGGTGCTAATCTCGTAATAACTTTTAAGTAATAAGTTCTCTGAATACGACTGTTAGAGTTTTGGGCCATACGGTCATGCATGAGAACCAGTTAATTTGTTACTGAATTCGCTGCTGAGGCACTTTTGATACCTGACTTTTCCCCCAGACAACAATTTTAGACCCGACAGCAAAGAAGTTTCAAATAAAAAATATCAACTAAAGCGCTGGGACCGAACAGTCCTATTCGGAGGATCGTCCGATGTCGATGTATGCCGCATTGTACCACAATAGCATTTAGCCAAGTTGTGATCCAGGGATTATGAAGGACACACACTACTACAAGTTCTTGGACCCTATACAGTTTTAAGGTGGCCCATCCCGCTCATCTCCCCATACAAAAGGGGAAAGAAGATCACGCCCATATTTCTTGTCAGAGATCCAAAATTTTACTCAAAATAGCTTTATTTGATCGAACTAGATGTCTGATGACCATTGGCATTGTAAAATTGTGTTTGGTTTCTAAGTTATAAGGTCCGAAAGCTCGCATTTTTCGCGCGTTTTATACAATAACTTTGGAGGTGGATTACGCAATGATAAAGTAACAACATCTTAAAAAGATTAGTCATCAGACATAGCTTATTTAATCAAGATTTAAAATCTGTTTGGTTTTTGTTCGATTTTTTACTACAGCGGTCGTGGATTACTTTTAGCTATAAGTCGTTTTTAAATTAAAATTTTCATAAATCTTACCAAATCATACACTATGCACATTGTCTTTTTTGTGGACATGTTGCATCCTTATTCTGTCTTATTCTTTGAAACAGTGAAGGTCCCAGAGCGCAACAGCACGGTTTTGTACCGTGCCCGCGAATGAGTTAGGCCCGCCGGGTTGGGCCACCTTAATGTTTGATGTTCGACAGTAATAACTTTTAACACCACTTGGATTTGATTTTACTACTATGTGGACGACTGCATCGTTTTCTTTATCGTCACTTAAATAAATCGATATTTTATTAAAGGTTATATTGAACCAAACAAAATATGAAATTAAGTACTTAAAAAAAATCATTTTACCTACATAAAAAATATAAACCGTCAAAATAGTTTTGAGCAGTATAATAACATAGTAGGATACTTGAATAAAATGTTTTCCAAATTGCATGCTGTTCAAAATAATAACCCCATGAATTATTCTTTTATTTATTTACACATTGAGAACACAAGTGCAGCACTCTAGCGGTTCCCAGAAACTAATATCACCGCGATCCGAACTGTCAACAATTCCCGCGCTTTTGACTGACACTTGACGGGCGTTGAGGGCTAATCCGCGCGTTTCTGTTGGTTTAAGTTCTTAGCGAAATTCGGCGAGGGCCCTTCGTGTTGCCAGAATCCAATAAATATTCAATATTTCTCATCGCGAACGAGATATCAATTCCCTTGCGATTTTGTCATCGAATTGGCTGTAATGGTAAGCTTGTTAGCAGACGATGGTGTGAGAAAATGTTTGATACTAAGGGCTGGTACATATTTGTATGTACAGTCCCACAGATAATTTTGCGTCTGGCAGGCAATTTTACAACCTACCTATAAAATACACTCAGCCTAGAAGGAAAAAATAGTGGGTATGTTGAATTGTTACATTGGCAACACATGTATGAGCGGCGAAGACACGCTTGGTGACATTTTGAAATTGGATTTTTGGCCCATTTCTTTCCTTTTCGTCCTTGAAGAACTTTCTCACATTGAATATAATCTCTCGAACTCCACTTTCGTTAGCTATAGGCATTATTTTACGCATTTCGTTTCTGTTTTGGCCACGCGCAAAATTCATACTAATATTATAAAATGTGAAAAATTAACTCTGTCCGTATGTTGCGTTTTAACCGATGAACCGATATTGATAAATTTCGGTATAAAGATAGCCTTGACATTGGAGAAGGACATATGCTACCTTTTATGCCAAAAAATAAACTAGAGTTGGGTGAAATAGGGGTGAAACTTTGTGGAGGTAACCCATATAATGTGCAGGAAATAATTCGGCTCGAGATTAGTCTTAAACCATCGATATAGTACATTAACCCGAGCGGTACTGAGTACCTCAGCAAGTAATCTATGTATATGGGAATATACTTATTCCTATCGTCATAACATCCAAATAATTTATATCAATGTTTTCGAAATGTGTACCGCCAAAATATATTTTTTTTATTACGATAAAAATTACGCCGAGTTTGCAAAAAGGGGGCAAAAAAGCAATTTTAAAATTAAATGTATCTCTGGGAAAAGAATAAATAATTAAAATAACCCTTTGAAGTACCTACCAATTTGTATATTCATAGTCCGGTGATACCTAGTAATGTCATGACGCTACTCAACAACAGATGGCACTACAAGACAACGAAATTATGTGTTTTTTATGATGTCTGGTGTTTATTTGAAAGCTTGAATCTTGTGCAGTTACAGAACGAGCACCTGTCGCTATGCTTCCCTATATTTATGCGCGATAGTATGCATGCATACGCACGCAAGGCAGAGTTATGCCGACATATTTGGCGATCTCTACAGGCGAATGCAGAACCAAAGGCAGCTGCAAATCCTCGCCTGCGGCCTACACTCACTCCGTTGTGTTCGGGCATGCGTCCTCCGCCTCCCTGCATATACAAACTATTTATTTTATTATTTTCTATCAAAATCACCCATTACTACGTGAGGCCACAAGGAGTGTGCGTCGCACCATTATTTGTCCTTGTGGGAAGTAGTCTTTGAGGACAACACTGCGCCAAGGCCTCGACTTTTATATCGATTCAATATTTTAAAGCCGTGAACAATGGCTACAATGTGAAAGAATTAACTAAATATATAGTCAGCCTCGGTTACTTAGTGGCGCGACGTCTCGATGTTCGATCATAGAGGTTAAGCAACACTGGGCATGTTTGAGTTCTGGGTGATTGACTTTTCTGTCTTCATGGTATATTCAACACAAATATTAAATTCGTTAAAAAAGGACTAGGTAGTCGGAAAATAAATGTAAGAATGAGGAAAGATAAAGTATGTTTTTACTGGCTTTATCGTCTGATGTTGAATGTTCATTCTTCGCATTCAATGTCCACAAGCGTGAAAAATCTATGTTTGTATAATGTTATACAATGTCAGTCGTATTCAGAGTGAACTGTAAATTTTTAATATACGGATTATCACCAGACTAACTATACAAAAAGCTATTTAGTACGGAGATAATCCACGCATTAAAGTTAGCACGCCCATTATGAATACTACTGCATGTTAGTAGGAGGCATTGAGTACTGGAATACGGACTGTAAGAGAATTCCAAATTGTGGGTATTTACCTATTACATACACCCATAATTTAAATAAATATGTAGAGATGAATGGCGGAATTGGTAGACGTACTGCCCGCGACAGGGTTGCTTGATGGTTCAAGTCCAGCCTTACACCATATGACATCAGTTTTTTACTAAAAACTAGGTTTTTGATCAATATCTAGTAGAAGACAAAATAATCACGTAATATCATCAGATTCTCTACCTAACACAACTTAAACAAGTTCAAGTTTTTGATCATAACATTGTTTTTTTGTTAGGTTTATGATAACATAAAGTATTGTATGTGTAAAGTATTTTGTATTCTTCTGGATTTTGATCAACAACCTAACAATCGTATTGAGACAGTACCTGTCAAAACTTCGTACGAGATTAGCACCGGACTAAGGTCCTTTTTCACCTACTTATATATAATAAATATATAAATAATACCAGTACAAGATAATCAGAACTTTAGTAACAAAGGCTCTTTAAGGTGGCCCAACCCGCTCAACTCCCCATACACACGGGGAAAGAAGATCACGCCCATATTTCTTGTCAGAGATCCCAAATTTTGCTCAAAAGAACTTTATTTGATCGAACTAGATGTCTGATGACCGTTGGCATTGTAAAATTGTGTTTGGTTTCTAAGTTATAAGGTCCGAAAGTTCGAATTTTTCGCGCGTTTTATACAATAACTTTGGTGGTTTATTACGCAATAATAAAGTAAGAAAATCTGAAAAAAATTAGTCTTCAGACATAGCTTATTTAATCAAGATTTATAATCTATTTGGTTTTTGTAAGATTTTTGACTACAGCGGTCGTGGTTTACTTTTAGCTATAAGTCGTTTTAAAATCAAAATTTTCTTAAATTTTACCAAATATTACACTATGCACATTATCTTTTTCGTGGACATGTTGCATCTTCCTCATCACGGAGCCTGTCTTTTTCTATGAAAAAGAGAAGGTTCCAGAGCGCAACAGCACGGTTTTGTACAGTGCCCGCGAATGAGTTAGTCCTGCCGGGTTGAGCCACCTTAAGTGTCGATTAAAATAAATCAGCACTTGGTGAAAACCAAGCTAACTAAACACCGGACAAACCCGTTTAGTTCGGCGGATTAAAGTTATTCCGCCCACTCTGAATACGGCTGTAAGTTTTTGATGAAAAAAGTGACTTGATCATAAACCTTCGACATATACATTTCACATTCGTTGAAGGTTAGGTTAGTATAGTTTACTCATTTCGAATATAAGCTAATATAGAGCCAAATACAACCATGTAAATAAATGTTCACCACTCCACCAACTAAACTAAATGGTAGAAAATTAGGCACGTCATAATACCGTGGACGCACCGTAGTAGTGCGGCCCTTCTTGTATAAATTAATGATTTCCTCATTTTCTCCGAGAATGATGCCGTATTGTTCGGACGCCATATTGATTCATTGTTTATAAGGACGTTATCGGTTGGCTTCGAACTTAACTTACATTCTGACTGCTATAGATCATAATATATTCTTATTAAATATTGAATTAAGACGAATCTAACGACACCTCTCAAACTAAAATCTATAAAGTCGTTTAGACGAGGGCGTGCCAAAGAAATATACATACATACATACATACATACACTCGAAAAACATAACCCTCCTTTTTTCGCAGTCGGGTAAAAAAATCGGACAGGAGCATTTGACACTCGCAAATAAATCAAAACCTATGTGAGATTACTTCCCGTTGACCGTAAATTACGAAATATAGCAAAAATATAGATCCCATAGGTAAAGTAAAGGAAAATATACGAAATTAGTTGATTTGCAGTTTTATCACATTCAAAAAAATACAAACTTGTACGGAACCCTTCGCGTGCGAGTCATACTCAGAGGAACAGAACCTTAAAAAGATTTGAACAAACTTATAATAAAAACGCGCGAACATTTCGAACTTTCGGACCTTATAACTTTGAAACTATACACAATTTTACAATGCCAATGGAAATCAAACATCTAGTTTGATCAAATAAAACTGTTTTGCGTATAATTTTGGATCTCCGACAATAAATATGCGCATGATCATCTTTCTATGGTTGTATGGGTTTCCCTCGTAACCTATTGCGAAAACGACCTAAGGTGAAACAGGGCATGAATCTAATTAAAACACGCCAGGTAAGAATATCACTACAAAAGTGTATCGTAACTTGTCTAATTTATAGACTGATGCAGCTTGTTCGCCCGCATATTTATTGTTATTACACCCCTGGATCGGATCTAAGGAAAATCTAATTCAAAATGGCCGCCTCGGGCGTCACGTACCAGAGTCGACGATAAAACCCGTTCTGCCTAGCTTGTTGTCATGGAGTTTTGGACTAAGTACTTTTTACGAAATGTTATACAAATATGTTATCTCGAATTAAATCGAGCTGGTGAATTAATTAAAATTCTTTGGGTGCCATAACCCAACATAATTTGATAACTTGTAACTAAATTCAATAGTAACAAGTTGTTTGCCCCGTTTCTCGAACCCCTGTCATTAAAACTTCTAAAAATTTTGTACTTAATCAACTAAGGGCCTTTTTTACGTACGTGCTGATTAGCTAAATCGCCACATATTAGGGGCCTTTCTTGGCAGCTTGCAATCAATACCAGTAAAAGATAATAAGCACTTTAGTAATGAAGGCCTTTTAAGTGTCAATTAAAATAAATCAGCTCTTGGTGAAAACCAGGCTAAGGGTCTTTTCCATCAAGTACTAATTAGCTTAATCCTCACATTAAAGGGCCTTTATTGCCATCTCGCAATCGATACCAGTACAAGATAATCAGCACTTTAGTAATAAAGGTCCTTTAAGCTTGGTATTCACCAAGTGCTGATTTAGTTTACGTGACACTTAAAGGGCCTTTCTTACTAAAGTGCTGATTACCTTGTACTGGTATCGATTGCGAGATAGTAAGAAAGGCTCTTTAATGTGAGGATTAAGCTAATCAGTAATTGGTGAAAGAGACCCTTAAGTTTCGAATAAAATAAATCAGCACTCGGTGAAAACCAGGCCATGTGAAACTGTGTGTCGGTTTTACAGGAGTTAATATCGATCCGAAATTTTTGAGCAAATCAGTCAAGCGATGAGTCGGCGCCAACCATGCATGCACCAAGCACTTACCTAATTTAATAATGGGTTCCGTACCCGAAGGGTGAAAACGGAACCCTATTATTAAGCCCCCGCTGTCCGTCCGTCCGTCCGTCTGTCACAGGGCTGTATCTCATGAACCGCAATAGGTAGGCAGCTGAAATTTTCACAGAGTGTGTATTTATTTTGCCGCCATAACAACAAATAGGTAAAATTAAAAAAATATAAAAATTAAAGGTCCCCCCCCCCCCCCCATACACAAAATCCTGATTTGTTTGTGTTAAATCCTGTACGATGTTTTTTTTTATGTGATATGGTATTATTTATCCATGTCCAGTAACATACAAAAAATGTGAGTAGATAGGCTGCATTTTTGTTTGACTGTAAGTTCACTTCTCTTACGATCTTACTTCCGCCGGGTGTAACTTTCGTCCGCAGACGTTTGATAACCTGAGTTGGGTTCAAATAGTGTGAGTTTAAATAAAGTCATGTTTGACCTCGTCAACACATTTTTTTCTAGAAGCACGCACTTTCAATTCGTAAGTTATAAACTACCGAACATTTATACTTATATTAATACCAGAAAGTACCTACGTAAGTAATTGTTTGTATTATTCTATGATTGTAACTTAGCGCTAATTTGATCCCACCTCCGATTGAGTTTTTTTTGTTCGTAATTGTGACCACACCAGTGCAGTATTTGATAACCTGAGTTGGAGTCCAGATAATGCAATATTATTTAAGCTATGTTTTGAGCTCTTTAATACTGTTGTTGCTGGAAACACTTCCACCAATCACGGTAAATTAATATCATCTGGTGAGTATTTTTAAAATTATATTTTGCATGCTTCAAAATCAAAGTATTCAAAGTATCAATTAAAGTATTTTGAAATCAGCGCAATCTATTAGTAGATACAAGATTGTGTCGATAGAATATAATCGAGAAATTCCTTGGCTGACTTAATTGTCTGCGAATCTCAGCGGTAGTGTAGAGGAAATGTTTTCCAAAGGCCGTAGATTGGAATCGTGCTTCAGGACCAATTTTGTTTCTGATTATTTTCAAAATCGGGTTACTTTATGCTTTCAAACGCTTTAGATATCATTGCATGACCTTTTTTAATGATATAACCATAATGTCATTCATTAAATACATAAACATAAGTGAAGTGAAGTGAAGTCGTCCAGACTTTTCTACATTCCTTGCTTCTCTCCAACCAGGTCTTCCAAAATGAAGCAAGTATTTGCGTTTGTCACTTTGTCGGCGCTGTTAGCAGTCAGCTCGGCGACAGTGCGGTGTGACAACTACCTCAACAACTCGACCTACCGGGAAGCCATCGGGCGATGGGTCGCCGTCTACACCTGGCCGGCGAGAACCAGCAGTGGCATCTACAGCACTGAATACGAATACGGTATGAAATTCCACGCCCCGACGCCCGAAGAGATTATAAGCCATCGGAGCACCACTCCAAACGCCCGTATCGATACGCTAACGGAGAACCCGAAGCTCGTAGTCAAACACATCTTCACGGGCGTGGAGGCCCTCTTGGACTTCTCCGGCGACGAGATCACGCGCGTAAAGGGGTATTACAACGCGAACGACTATTTGAAGACGAACCAGTTCAAATTGAGGAAGATCGGTGATCTTTTGGTGATGGATTTCTGCGAGAATGGAAAAGATGGGTGCGTGAGTGGAAGTGCCTTCATGCTGCGGAGGAAGAGGTCGCCGGAGCGGGCGGCTGTAGCGGAGGCAGCGGCCTGCGTCGTGGTACCGGGCACCAGCGGACAAGAAGTCGTCTACCGAACGGAATAAACCTCAGATCGAAAAAGGTAGAGATGTGCCCACCTGCACGCCTACTATGAGACCCGTGGTCTTCTAATGGGAAAGAAAACTGCTTATTTATCACGACAGATGGCGTCTAAGCAAGCTCACCTAAATGATCTGTCAAAGCTGTCAGATACCGTACAAAATCAAATACAATAGATTTCAAAATTGTATTTACTCAGTCTTTGTAATTGAAATGACCCAGTTTTCTCCATGTTATTGCGAAATAAATTTTCCATAATTATGCGTATCAAAATAAGTCTTGGGAAAGAAAATATTACAAAATCATAACCTTTTTCGTTTCATGCTTTGTCATTCTTGCTTTGTCGCATGCGTTTGTTGGTCATTTAAATTTAAATTGGTTTTAAAACAAACAAAAGTTCTTCTTTTCCTCTAAACCTTGTTCCAATTGCATCATGGATGGATCTTGGATGGATCTTTGATCTAATAACTAGTAAATCAAATTTGACAGGAACGACAGGAGGCCGCTAATGCGACATCTACAAATAAGCTTTGAGTTCTCTTCCCCATTTCTAAAATTACAAAAGTACCCAAGAGACGCAGACGTAGTGGAGGGTTTGTGTGTGTGGGAACTGACTTGGCGAACGTGTTTGGACTGTGTGGCATACGACGCCCGGCCGGCAGCCCATAGAATTGTATGGGCAACTTGCCATACCGTGGCGTCTTTTATTCGTCAGCCTCAGTGGCCCAGTGGCGCGACACTTCAGCGATCGCTCTCCGAAGTTAAGCAACGCTGGGTCCGGTCTGGTCTTGGATGGGTGACCATTCGACCGTTGAGAGAGGCAGGAAGGAAGGAAGTGACTCCCCCCCCTCCCCGACTCCCCATACTGACCCATCTTCCTTACTTACTAGGTGGTAGGGTTAAGCCCGCCCGGGTTGGTACCATCGCATTGGATGAACGATGGTCGAAGCGCCAATGAAAATTGTCCGTGTTTTCCATCCAGTTCAATGTAGTCGTGCAATATAAGGAAGGTCATGGCATGGCACCTAGTTCCCATGTGGTGTGACCATGACAGAACTTGTGGTATTCGCCATTCACGTCCAGTCACATAAAAAAAATATCTGTGTAATAAACCCAAGTTATTTGAGGGCCTTTTAGGATCGTCGAATGCCGATTCTTTCCTTGGTACCTCTAAACTAGAGTCTGTCTTTGCGTAGCCTGCACGACGCATCTTAAAACGTTTATGCGTAGCTTCGCTAGGTCAATAAATGTGGATTCACGAGTTCATGTAGTGTGCAAAAGTTCATGACAAATATCAGTTTAACTTATAAAGACCACAGAACAATTAGGATTCCTGTTGTTCGACATAATACTTAATGTTTACGGATATACAGTGTTAAAAAGGCTCACTTCTTTCCGACGTTTCGTCCACCACGTTGCGGACATCATCAGGATCGCGGCGCGACCTCGAGGACCTCTGACGCGTCGTCCAGTCAGAAGTCAACTAAAGGTCGTCGGCTGCGGAGATTGTAGCTGTGGGTAGGTTCAGCTACAGATGCGGGTAGTAACACAGCACTTCGTTGGGCGATGAAATTGTCTGTGCAAACTATGCTCACGGTGTCACTATGCGACAGTGTGGGCAGCTGAACCCTTGTGTTGCCATATTGTGCCAGTACTGGAGACCAAGACGATGATAGCCTCATACTGTCATCTCTGTTGAAATTCGGATGTCTTGAAATCTCAATGGATTCTCGTACTAAGCGGGGTATATATTGTTTTTCAACAGCGATTGTTTTAACTTGGTCGAAACGGATCCAATGATTGCTTCCATTGTTCAAAACATGCTCACAGATCGCCGACTTGTGAAACTCATTGTTTTTGACTGCCTTGATGTGCTCTCCTATTTTTGTTTGCACACTTCGTTTTGTCTGGCCAATATAGTTTTTCCCACAGCTACATGGTACTTTATATACTCCTGGGGCCTGTAGTGGGATTTTGTCTTTAGCTGATCTTAGCTTGGAGGATATTTTTGCGAGAGGTTTGAAAAAGGTTTTTATGCCCATTTTTCTGAAAATCTTTCCTATGCGATCCGTGACACCTCGCACGTATGGGAGGTATGCGCACTGTCTTTGGACTTCAGCCCTCTGTATCCTTTTTCTCGCTATTTGCTGACAGAAATCCTTGGCACGAGTCTTGTAGTCATTGTAAGTTAAAACCTCCTTCAGATATTTCAAGTCCTCGTTCACATGTTCGACGTCACAGATTTTGTACGCGCGGTTCACGAGAGATTGTGTGACAGACCTCAGCTGTGCTGGATGGTGATGCGAGTTAGCGTTCAAGTACCTGTTGGTGTGCGTAGGTTTGCGGTAGACTGTGTGGCCCAGCGTGCCGTCAGCTCTCCTCGTGACCAAAACATCAAGAAACGCTAAACTTCCTTCTTTCTCAATCTCAATCGTGAACTTAATCTGTGGGTGAATCCGGTTCAAATGCTCGAGGAAACCGTCGAGGTGACTCCGTCCATGTGAAAAAATTGCAAACGTGTCGTCCACATATCGGAACCAGATAACAGGGGGATGTTCTGCCGTTTCCAACGCCTGCTTCTCAAAGTCTTCAGCTGCCCACATTGTCGCATAGTGACACCGTGAGCATAGTTTGCACAGACAATTTCATCGCCCAACGAAGTGCTGTGTTACTACCCGCATCTGTAGCTGAACCTACCCACAGCTACAATCTCCGCAGCCGACGACCTTTAGTTGACTTCTGACTGGACGACGCGTCAGAGGTCCTCGAGGTCGCGCCGCGATCCTGATGATGTCCGCAACGTGGTGGACGAAACGTCGGAAAGAAGTGAGCCTTTTTAACACTGTATATCCGTAAACATTAAGTATTATAATTAGGATTCCGTGATAAAGACAATGCCCGTCATTGAACAAATTACCAAATGGAGCAGGCCAGTCCCCACAAGCAGCACCCGTTCACGAGCATCACGCCGGGTCCAGCCATCGCCTCTCACAACAATATTTTAGGAACGGCCCGTAAGCTATGCCCCCCATACAAACGTAGTTTCAAATTCAAATTTTTAATTGCAAGACATTTTTCATGCATTGTACACGTACAGTATGAACACATGGTACAATGACTAACACCGTTTTAAAAAATGGTACCTTAACATAGGTATGGCACTGTTTGAAATGCTGTTTTTACTAATCATTCAGAAACCGTTGTTCTAATTTAATTGATATTTAAAATCTAACATTAGGTAACCAATATCTGTGGCTGCAAGCTTTTGTTTTTTTTTAAAATCCAAACCGAATGAAATTAATGCAAAAAGAAAATCTTCATATACGAATTTTGTTTTCGCTGTGGTTTGACCCAGGATACATTTAACGAAACAACAAAGACATGCAGACACAGATATTTGTAGCCTAATATTAGATACCAAATATAAAGTAAATTGGAACAGTGGATTTCAAATTATTAGTAAACTACGTTTGTATGGGAGGCAAAATTTTCTGACGCTTACGGGCCGACCTTAAAGAAAGTTAGAAAAACATTAAAAGTCAATTCCAGTTACAATATACCTCTGCCTACTCTTTCGGAGAAACAATGCAACAATAAAAACACGGTTATTAAACTTTCATATATATAGTTGGATTATCTGCCCCGGGCACATAATAAACATAAACATAGCGAGAGAGGTCAGTAGGTATAATGAAGTGAAAACAACAAGTGAGAATAAAATTACTAGTAAATGTTGTTTTGCAGTAGATAAATTGCGGTTTGAGATATTAAATACGCCACCTTATTAGAGACGATTTTATCTTCATCCCAAAGGAAAATATCTAGAGCTTGCACCACTCCATTTTTGTTTGAAGTTATTAATTAAAAAGTCTGTTAGTTCAATAAAATAATTAATTAAAAACTGCATTTTATTGTAACATTAGACAGGCAACCTAGGCTGATGTGTCTAAATCGAGTGCATATTTATTAACAGATTTTATTTTTTATTTCACTTATTTTAAAAATGTATTTATTTAGATAAGCGTTACATAGTAACATTTACTCCTTACAACTTACTTTAACAATTTTCGTAATAAAATAATGTATTTTTGTTTCCACAAGGACTTCCCGAGTCGTGTATGAGTTTTTTTACATCTATGAATGCAGTTTTTCATATTCTAAAATTAACGACGTGTGTCCTAAGAGCATATTTCCCTATCTCTTACAGTTTCAGCTGAGCTCCCCATACTGACCCATCTCAACCCATCTCAATGTATTTTTCCAACTCTTCCACAATGAATAGAATAGAATAGAATAGAAAATAATTTATTCGATAGAGTACAATTATACATAGCCAAGAGAACTTATTTTTTATAAAACAAAAAGTACCCTAGGGAAAAGGCTTATGACTCAGCGATGGTTCGCACTTACGAGAGCTGCAGCGTGCTGCAGCAGTCTGGCGACGCTGGTTTTCTGTCACAACCTGTGATGGGGATGTGTGAGGGTGTGTGCGCATGTGAGGGGGTGTGTGTTAATGTTTATAGTTGAACATGTGTATTGTTGTTTAGTGATTCTATGTATGATTATGAGTAAGTGTATATTTGTGTAGATGTAATTTCATTGTTTGTGCAAGACGAATGTGACCCCGTGTATGTATATAATTGTATTAAAAAAATATATATTAAGTAATTAAGTAAAAATTATGGCAACAATATGTAAAGATAACCACGTGAAGTGTTAATTATGTACAGTGATAAATAAATAAATGCAAGCGTTTTTTTTTTTCTAAATTACGTTCGCAGTATTTCCTTCCATTTGGGTTTTCGACAGATTTTGTATCAGTATTAATTAGTATTAATAAGTATTAATAATTTACTGAGCCGGATGCTGTTTGCCTAGATAGTAGCCAGTCCATGCAGGCTTTTTTAAATGGGTTAAGCTTAACTTTCGTACGGATCGGTGGCCTCCGGATGAAGCACCTCCTTGCCACTCTATCGACACAGCTGGCTGCCTGCGCGGCGACAGTGCAGTGCGACAACAACCTCAACAACTCGACCTACCAGGAATAACTTCCGGCACCTGGATCGCCGTCTATACCTGGCCACGGAGTCCTTCCATTTACTTCGATTTCGGTCTAGCGTTCCACGTTCCAACACCCGAGGAGATTCAAAGCCATCAAAAGACGACTCCAAGCGCTCAAGTCGACACACTCACGGAAAACCCGAAGCTCCGTTGTCCGTTCTAATGCTGAGATTCATAAAGATTACTTTTACTTAGATAATCAAATGTATGGAACAAATGTCGAATTTGACAGAGGGAAGCTAGACTCTGGCTAAGCCAAGTACGAGTAAGGTCTTTGAATCTCAGCATCAGACTGGTGACATTTGCTGGATTGCGTTCAAGATGACAAAACCGGCATCTCCCCGGTAGTAATTATCTGGTAAACTTTTTCTAAAGATGCGGACCAGCTCTGCACCTTCCAGAATTTGGGTATTAGGTGTTTTTGGAACTACGCCGTAGATGTTGCCGAACTTGGGACGGCCAGCTTCAATGGTTGAAAATCATATCCAGTAACCAACCGCGCTCAGAGGTGCTTCACCCAGTTTGTCGAATAGCAACTCGTCGCACAATTGGGCTACCGAGGCTGACGAAAAAAATATTATGGAGACGCTTTTGGTGATAGCGGACTATGAGCATGTCTCGTCCATTCCTTTTTAACGTTCTTGGCCGTATCTCCTAGCTAGGAGTCGATCCGCCTGTAATGAAGGTTTCCTATTACCGTACGTAAGATTTTGATATGACTGAATGATTTACATCTTATGAAGATCTACTAGTAGTTTATAATGTTTTCATACCAGTGTAATATTTTGGCTAAATTTAAATAAAAACGATGTTTTTATATGTTTTTATATGCAAAACATATGTGCTGGAACATATGTGGTGTACCTGCTGGAACGAGTACAACGTAGAGCAACAAAAATGCCAACTGCACTGAAAAATAAAAGTTACGGAACCAGGCTGGACAAGCTTGGCCTCACCACTCTACGAGAGCGAAGAGAACGGGGAGATCTTATTGAAACATTTAAAATTCTCAACTCTTCTTACAACTCTACCAAGCTACAAGATATGTCCACCCTTGCTAATACTAAAAACCTGAGAGGGCACTCAAAAAAGCTGTATCACAATCGGTCGAAGCAGAACCCTCGACGACACTTTCTTGCCAACAGAGTGGTAGAATCTTGGAACAGTCTTCCCAGTGAAGTTGTAAACGCTGTCTCCGTAAATTCCTTCAAAAATAAACTGGACAATCATATAAAATTAAAAAAAATATAATAAATAAATGTTGTGATATAGGCGCATCAGCTTAAAGCTGCTAGCCTATCGAATATAATATAATATATAATGCTTACTTAAAAGAACATGTCAGAAATTTCCAAGATTTTGTGTAATTTTCACTCTATTTTTTTTTGTTATTTATTTATATCTTCTTTGGACACCAAGTTCCTCTTTTTTTTTATTTACATTCATACACACAAATAATTACGAATAAAATAAAACTTAGCAAAATTTGTCGTAACAGCTAACATAAGTCGTCTACTTTGTAGAGTGAAAAAACTTTAAGTTATTTCGTACATTTCATTTTAGGCATCTTTAGTTTTTAGGGTAATTTGTTGTAAAGTTTGACACTTTGACATACATAAAGCTCTTAGAAACTTTTCAGGGTCGCTTGGATATTTTGTCGGGCATACAGTGAATGTTGTCCAATGTATTCACCGTTACCTCGCATCCGTGTGATCACATGGTAGTTTGGCCTCTCGCAGGAGTTTGATAACCGCAGTAATAGTTCAGATAATGCGTGTTATAAAAGGTCATGTTTGAGTTCTGCAAGGGAGTAGTTCTTTTAATCACTTCCACCCAGCACTGGGCATTGCTCGTTGAGTGAGTATTTTGAAAACTATTGCTTTCTTTTATTTCAATTAAATTCTTATGTGGATACTGATAGCGTAGGTGATTGTTACTGTGGCTAATTTAGGAGTCATCGAAATCCATTCCCGCATTTCCGAAGGTACTTACTGAAGGGACATCGTTTTGAGGGTTCCGTTCCATAAAAGGAAACATGATCCCTCGTATGATCACTTTGATGTCCGTCTGTCTGTCTGTCAACACTCTCTCCCTCAGGAACGCGTGGAGGTATTCCTGGTTCCCGAGCATGGAATTCCAAGCTAGTTGCTAGTTGCAAAAGATGCACTGAGAAAACGGATGGTTAGCAAAACGCGATTTTCACTCTGCTAATGGTAAAACGGTTATTTCATAAAGAATACTCGTTTAAAATGAAAAAAATAATCTCTGCTATTAAGGTGGCCCTTACCGGCCGGACTAACTCGTTCGCGGGCACGGTACAAAACCGTGCTATTGCACTCTGGGACCCTCTCTGTTTCAAAGAAAAAGACATGCTGCGTCATGAGTAGGATGCATGGCCACAAAGCAGACAATGCTCATAGTGTTTGATTTGGCAAGATTTACGAAAATTTTAATTACAAAACGACTTATTGCTAAAAGTAAGCCACGACCGCTCTAGTCGAAAATGTTATAAAAACCAAATCTAATAAATATTATAAAGGGGAAAGTTTGTAATAATGGATGGATGGATGGATGGATGGATGGATGGATGGATGGATGGATGGATGTTTGTTACTCTTTCACGTAAAAACTACTGAATGGATTCTAATGAAACTTTACAATAATATAGCTTATACATCAGAATAACACATAGGCTACAATTTATGTGCCCATGGGCTTTAGAACTTTCACGGGGCTGCGAAAACGATGCCGGTAGCGCTACTTCACACCGGCGGGAGCGGCGGCGGGGGGAGGGCAGACGTCGTGACTGTTTGGTGTCCGTTTGGCGAATTTTCAAGGCACTAGCGATTTGTAAAACTTAGTACATGTACATTTAACTACCCGGGAATTAGGATTGGCTAAATAGAATTCAGTTCCGCTTACGCTAAGATGGGGCTGTCATACAAACTGCAATGCTATGCACGGCTCGGCCTTGCGGCGGCAGCGCTTACTTTTACTGAAGTACGGCTTGGTATTTCCTGCAACTTTAGGACTACTTGGCATCACGCTAAATCGCCGGAGGAGCGACCAACAGAATAAAATCCTTGAGAACCAATTACTCGATTTAGATGTGCATTGTATCTACGTCTAGCCTGATTCTACTAAAAACTTATAGATTACATAATATAACGCTTCATTACCAGAAGGGTAAGTAGTGAGTCTTAAAGTCTTATAACATGCGAACCACTTACCTGATTTATATGCGTATTTTATCAATGTATAGCATCTCTGGGAGCAGTCAGGTTCGAGATAGGTTACTGTTTTCGATGTTGAGGCTGACTGTGGGTTGGAGTCCACGCAAAACTTACCTACGTTACACGTTACTTACTAGGTAAGCAATGTAGCAGTGAAAGTGCAGAAAGGTTCTCGCGGCAAATGTTTTTTTTTTAAATAGCCACCAAACGTCAACGAAGCTCTAAATGGGAATTATTGGATGTTTCTCATTAAATCATGCTATTTCGG
This sequence comes from Incurvaria masculella, assembly GCA_946894095.1. NCBI lineage: Eukaryota > Metazoa > Arthropoda > Insecta > Lepidoptera > Incurvariidae > Incurvaria > Incurvaria masculella. The sequence continues at coordinate 12,079,992 of OX335663.1, read as the reverse complement.
CTCGAACGATCTTGATTAAATTTGGTACATGGATACATTGTCCTGGACCAGTTTGACCCTATTTTGGACCAGTCATGTGGGCTACTTTTTATCCATGAGATAATTTAGCCGACACTAACCCGAGCGGAGCCGGGTACCGCAGCTAGTTGATTATAAATCGTCATGGAACAAGCTATGTCTGAGGACTAATCTTTTTAGATGTTTTTATTTTATCGTTAAGTAATCCACCTACAAAGTTATTGCATAAAACGGGCGAAAAAATCAAACTTTCAGAGCTTACAACTAAGAAACGCCAACACTCATCAGACATCTAGTTCGATCAAATAAGCTGTTTGACTATAATTTTGGATCTCTGACATGAAATATGGGCGTGATCTTCTTTCCACATTTGTATGGGGAGTTGAGCGGGAAGGCCCACCGACCTAACCTAGTCGAAACGGTTATTGTAAAACTGTATTGAAAAATTGCAATGCACTCTGCTAATCTAGCTGTTAAAACTGTAGATTTCAAATATGTATAGTAAATAATAATATTTGAATTTCTGTTAAAATTAACCGTATAAGCGTAACAGAGTTAGCACGGTTTCTATTAGCATATTATGCTGTAAGCTGAACCATAACAAATTTATTCGGTTGTATATAACAATTATAATATATGATATATATAATTATATATATTATATATAATTATATATATTATATATAATTATATATATTATATATAATTATATATATTATATATAATTATATATATTAGTGGTAATAAAGAGACAGTTCCTGTCCCCTGATTACTTCGTGTATGCGGTGTGTTGGGCTAGTTGCTAATATCATGGCGGTGGTTTTGGTATTAGCTAGCCATGTCTAGACATATAAAAATAAGCAATTTACCTAACTATACTTGTATTCAACAGGTCTTCAAAAATGAAGCAAGTACTTGCGTTTGCCGCTCTGTCGGCACTGCTGGCTGCCTGCGCGGCGACAGTGCAGTGTAACAACTACCTTAACAGCACGACTTACCAGGAAGCCATCGGGACCTGGATCGCCGTCTATACCTGGCCTGGGAATCCTCCCATGTACAGCGATTTGGGTCTGGCGTTCCACGTTCCAACACCCGAGGAGATTCAAAGCCATCGAAAGACGACTCCGGGTGCTCACGTCGACACACTTACGGAAAACCCGAAGCTCGTAGTTGAAAGCGTCTCTGTGACAGATGTGGATGCCCTCTTGGACATTTTAGGCGACAACATCACGCGCGTCAAGGGGTATTACAACCGGTACGACTATATGCGGACCGAACGGCACACATTGAGGAAAATTGGCGAGTTTTTGGTGATGGACTTCTGCGCGAACGGAAAGGAAGAGTGCGTGAGCGAGAGCGCTTGGATGATGCACAAGTCGAGGCTGTCGAAGTTGCCGTCTGACGCTGAAAAGGAGGCCGCGGCCTGCGTCGTGGTGCCGGGAACAACCGGGGAGAAGGTCGACTACAGCACGTTGATGAAAAATCAGGATAAAAGTTTGGATGCGGAACTCATATAACATGAAATGTTTGGTTCAGCCCGACGTCAGTCCGAAACAATATTGACTCGGGCGGAGCCGGGTACCTCAGCTAGTTTCTAATAAATGATTGAAGTCCACATTAGAAATAGTTTTTCATTATAATAGACCTCGTCACGCCAGCAGCAGATATAGTAAGGGTTCCGGAAGTTCCTAAGTCAGCCGCTGCGGAGGATAATGTAAATATGCTGCAACTGGGTAAAAAGGCGTAGGAACCTGGATCTCTCACTAACTCCAGTGTTTCAATACACCTGTCTTAGGTTATCCCTTGTAACGATGAGATTCATTAAGATTACTTGTACTTAGCTAAGTAGAGCAAAGTATGCCTTCCGACTGACAGTTTTGACATAAAATGTACGGAACAAATGTCGAATTTGACAGTCGGAAGCTACACTCTGGCTAAGCCAAGCACGAGTAAGGTCTATGAATCTCAGCATCAGACTATATGTGTATTAGGTTTTTTTATGTAACTGGAAATGGAAGGCTAATACCGAACTGACCATCGGATATTAGCCTAACACACCACATGGGAACTAGGTGCCATGCCAGGACCATCTTTATATTGCTCGGCTACTTTGAACTGGATGGAAAACACGGACAATTTTCATTGCCGCTTCGACCATCGTTCATTCAATGCGATGGTACCAACCCGGGCGGCATTAACCCTACCACCTAGTAAGTAAGGAAGGGGATCTACAGTTTTACGTGGAACCCAAACACGACCAGCCTCAGCGGTTGAAAATGGTCACCCATTCAGAACCCAACCGCGCTCAGAGGTGCTTCCCCAGCTTATCGATTCGCAATTGTCGCACACTGAGCTACCGAGGCTGACATGGGATTAGGTGCCTGAGATTAGGTTTCAAGCGTGTTAATTTTGGAGCTACGCCGTAGACGGTGCTGAACTTTGGAACGACCAGCCTCAATGGTTGAAAATCCCATTCACCCAGTTTATCGAATGGCAAGGCGTCGCACCACTGGGCTACCGAGGCTGTCGAAAAAAATATTATGGAGCCGCTTTTGGTGATAGCGGACTTTGAGCGTATCTCGGTTCTTGGCCGTGTCTCCTAGCTAAGAGTCGCTTCGAAATGCTTCCTACTACCGTACGTAAAATTTTGATATGATTGAATGATTAACGTCTCATGAAGATCTACTCGTAGTTTAGGAAAATACAATGTTTTCATACCAGTGTAATTTTTGGGTGAAGTTCAAATGATAACGATGCTTTTTAACATATGTTTACTTAAGGCGGCCCATCCCGCTCATCTCCCCATACAAAAGGGGAAAGAAGATCACGCCCATATTTCTTGTCAGATATCCAAAATTTTGCTCAATATAGCTTTATTTGATCGAACTAGATGTCTGATGACCATTGGCATTGTAAAATTGTGTTTGGTTTCTAAGTTATAAGGTCCGAAAGTTCGGATTTTTTGCGCGTTTTATACAATAACTTTGGAGGTAGATTACGCAATGATAAAGTAAGAACATCTTAAAAAGATTAGTCATCAGACATAGCTTATTTAATCAAGATTTATAATATATTTGGTTTTTGTTAGATTTTTGGATACAGCGGTCGTGGTTTACTTTTAGCTATAAGTCGTTTTGAAATTAAAATTTTCGTAAATCTTACCAAATCATACACTATGCACATTGTCTTTTTTGTGGACATGTTGCATCTTCCTCATCACGGAGCCTGTCGTATTCTTTGAAACAGAGAAGGTCCCAGAGCGCAACAGCACGGTTTTGTACCGTGCCCGCGAATGAGTTAGGGCCGCCGGGTTGGGCCACCTTAAAAGAACATGCCTGAAATTTCCAAGATTTTGTAAAATTTTCATTCTACTCTTTTGTTATTGATTTATATCGTCTTTGGACACCAAGTGCATCTCTTTTTTTTCAAATTTACATTCATACACACAAACAATTACAAAAAAAAAAAAAACTAAACAAAATATATCCTAACAGCTAACATAAGTCGTCTACTTTGTAGAGTTATTTCATACATGTTTTTTAAGGCATCTCCTTCAAGCATCGTGAGTTTTGAGGGTAATATGTTGTAAAGTTTGACACTTTGACATATAAAGCTCTTAGAAACTTTTCAGGGTCGCTTGGATATTTTGTCGGACATTCAGTGTATTTTGTCCAATTTATTCACCGTTACCTCGCACCCGTGAGATCACATGGTAGTTTGACTTCTCCAGAGCCGGTAGTCTCAGTTCTCACCTAAATTGGCGTTTACGTAACTTCGAAGTTCCGTAAAAACGTCAAATTCCATACAAGTTTTTACTAGATATTCTGTGGTTTTACTTCTTCAAGCTGTCAAAGTCAAACTCGGTTTTCCGATTTGTATGAAAACGCGTAGTCAACGTAAACGGCAACGTCGACGTATTTACGGCAACGTTGAGTAAGATGTCAAATCAAACTCGGACTCGCAAATGGTAGTTCGCTTAACGCCTACTGCGCGCGCTCTTCGATTTCTCCATACATTTGAAAACGCCAGTCGATCGGTTTGCCGTAAACGCCAATTTAGGTGACAACTGGGACTTCGGGTGCAGGCAGTAGTTTGATAGCCGCAGTAATGTTTCAGATAATGCGTGTTATATAAGGCCATGTTTAAGTTTTGCAATGGAGCAGTTCTTATCACTTCCACCTAGCACTGGGCATTGCTCGTTGAGTGAGTATTTTGAAAACAATTATTTTCTTTTATTTCCATTAAATTATTATGTGGGAACTGATAGCGTGGGTGATTGTTACTGTAGCTAATTTAGGAGTCATCGATATCCATTCCCGCGTTTCTAAAGGTACTTACTGAAGGGACATCATTTTGAGGGTTCCGTTCCATAAAAGGAAAAATAAACCCTCGTACGATCACTTCGATGTCCGTCTCTCTGTCTGTCTGTCAAGAACGTCTCCCTCAGGAACGCGTAGAGGTATTCCTGGTTCCCGAGCATGGAATTCCAAGCTAGTTGCTAGATTGAAAAGATGGTCGAAGCGGCAATGAAAAATTGTACGTGGTAATAAAGAGACAGTTCCCGTCACCTGGTGGTGCATTCTAGCCAAACTTATGTAAACACTTTACTGAATCATAGCTGAATCATAGCTGAATCAGTTAATTACTTCCGACCTATTCCTGCGGCATTTACTGAATCGCATACGGAAACGAATATGCTATTTTTCGTTATTCCCGAGGTTATTCCTCAGCTCGGAAAGTATGATTTTAAATAGGACTGTGGCAGTGGGAGCTAGTGTAGTGCTATCTCTTTCTGTTTTTCAGTAATAGAAGTGCTCGCTCTAAGCTGCTAACGAATGGTAGCGCACGAAAACAAACACGACTCGGCGTGTCATCGAAGATTTGTATTTTAGCTTATTCTGTGTTTGTTTACTGCTTATGGTGAACCTCACTGAAGTTTCAATTCTAAAAGTAAGTAACTAACGGAACAGTGGCCGTGAGGATATATTATGAACTATTAACATCTTCTTATTCTAACGTTTCGTTTGCCAAAATATTATAGCGTAATGTTTATAAATGCGTAGCGACACCGCGGCGGGACGGGGAGGAAGTCGCCGCTTCTTTCTGGGGTCGGCGTGTCGACGTCATTCTGCATTTCTTCGCCCGCTTAAGGCGCTAGGACTGGCCAACTACTCGCGCCATACAAATGCACTTTTTAACAAATGTAATAATATGTAGTGAAACGCTTCAGAAAATCCAAATAGAACTCCAGACTGATAATGGATTGTTAATATTTTTTTATTCCATCATTTATTTAAATAATAATAAAAATAAAAAAGTTGATTTTTCTCATTAGAAATCTGAAAGTAATTCGATTAATAGATATAAGCAAAAACAGCATATATGCATAAACAAAACATTCCATTTGCTATTAGATTTCTACATTTAGTCAAAAAAGTTCGGAAATGGACACCGTTTCCGCAATGTATTATATTTTGTATAGAAAAAGGTAACATACATTAACGAAAATAGGTTGATTAATAGACAAGGAATCTTATATTGTAAGAATGACATTTATAATCGTCAGACTTAGTTAGTTAACTTGGGGTGCCTCGTCTAACTTTGCGATTTGGCTAGTACCAGGGCCTTAACCAGCAGGCGTGTGACGAGTTACACCACGAACGATGAAAAGCCTAACAAATGCCGGACAGGCCAGACCCGCAAATGGTTTCCAAAAATGTTTCCCAAAATCCCAAACATAACTGGCTAAAGCCGAATGCCTGGCAACCTTTGTCATTGCAGCTGCGGAAACAAGTACGAAATTATTCCACGAATGAATCAGTAAACGCAGCTGTCAAAATCTTCCCAGAATGCCAAAGTTTTCATCGTCCATACAAATAACAATTATTACATATGTAAACGTTTAATTCCGTGGCCACTCATTCCGTGTGGCGCTGCGATCGGTTTCTAGAATGCCAAAGTAATGTCAAAGTAAATTCTTCTTCTGTTAACTCTACTGAATCCGCAATGACGGAATGCCAAGAATACATGCCCTGATTACTTCGGGTATGCGGTGTGTTGGGCTAATTGTTAATATCATGACGGAGGTTGTGGCATTAGCTAGCCATGTCATAAACAATACAGTGAACTGTATTTGTATTCAACAGGTCTTCAAAAATGAAGCAATTCCTTGCGTTTGCCGCTCTATCGGCACTGCTGGCTGCCTGCTCGGCGACAGTGCAGTGTGACAACTACCTCAACAACTCGACCTACCAGGAAGCCGTCGGGAGCTGGATCGCCTGCTACACCTGGCCAGGGACCCACAGCATCGACGGAGATATGGGTATAACGTTCCTCGTTCCGACGCCCGAGGAGATTCAAAGAAATCGCAAGACGACTCCAAGCGCTCAAGTCGACACGCTAACCGAGAATCCGAAGCTCGTAGCCAGAAGCATCTACACGGGTGTGGATGTCCTCTTGGATATCTCAGGCGACAAGATCACGCGCGTCAAGGGTTATTACAACAGGGACAACTACATGCGCACGAACCAGTACAGATTGAGGAAGATAGGGGAGTTTTTGGTGATGGACCTCTGCGAGAACGGGAAGGAAGAGTGCGTGAGCGAGAGCACTTGGATGATGCACAAGTCGAGGCTGTCGAACTGGCCGTCTGACGCCGAAAAGGAGGCCGCGGCCTGCGTCGTGGTGCCGGGAACAACCGGGCAGAAAGTCTATTACCGTAATTGATAAACCCGTTTTTTCTAACGAACTTGTCTTTTATTATAATTCTATTTTTGATTTCTGCTTGTAAATATATTTCGAATTCCTAATAAATGGTTCAAATACAATACAAATACATTGTTTTTCTTATGGTTCAAAAAGGGCTCCCAACTTGAGCGAAAGTTAGCGAATTACCGCTAGGTAGTTAGCTGGTTACCGCATATCGGTGCTCGGGAGTCAGAATTGGCATCCGTGATAATAGAAACAGAAATAATTGTAATGCATGCACGAGCCGGGTTACTGACAACCTCTCGAATGAGAGGCAAGGCTAAGCTGCTCGAAACCATCCCCGAGAACATTAACAAGTAATGGACTAAATCATTATATATTATATGATTAAAGACACGCCGCCCGGCCAACGGGTCGCCGAGTGTTTGCCTAAAGAGGCAAAAACTCGACAAAAACAGATGATGGAGTCCGTTATAAATGCCTCCTACTAACAGCGTATGTAAAATTATGATATCATTGAATGACAGCGTCTTATGAAGATCGGCTTGTAGTTTAGAAGATTCTTTGCATAAATCATATCTAAGAGAAGCATGTCAGCTATTCCAAGGGTTTGTACAATTGTCATGTTACCTACCTCGCATGCGTGCGATCTCGGTCGTGAGATTTTGACCTTTCCTGGGACGAGTTTGATAACCACAGAAGTGGTCCAGATAATGAGTACTATATATAGCTATGTTTGGGTGTTACAATACAGTCGTTTTATAATCACTCCATACGTAAATGGCCATTGCTCGTTGAGTGAGTATTTTTAAAACAATTGTTTAGTTTTCATTCACTTTGCTTTGTGAACTAGAAAACAGATTTTTACTGTGGTTATCAAAATTAATTACCGCGTTTGTGAAGGTGCTTAATAGTGCTGGGGGCCCATTCAGGTAAGATCGAGTTCGAGTTGATAAATATCAAATCAATTTTTTAAATAGTTCCTGTGTCCATACTTCTTGAACATAATTTTAGTTTGTCCCATAAATACGTTGGTAGCATAAATAACAGTTCCGTTATTTAAATAATAATATATTTCTCAGCAATTTTTAGGTTAACTCATTCCCGAACTCAAACTCACTCTTGCTTAAATGAGCCCCTGTGCCATGAAGGGACATCTTTGGAGGGGTTCCGTTCCTTAGTAGGATAAAAGGAACCCTTGTCTTCTTGTCTGTCTGTCCTCTCTCTCAGGAACGCTATTCCTGGTTTTGGAGCAAGAAAATCCAAAACCGTTCGTAATCCATATTAAAACCCTTTCCCTATTAGCTGGAAAAGGTGGTCGAAGCGGCATTAAAACTTGTCTTCCATGCAGTTCAATGTAGGTACCCGTGCTCTTAAAGTGATGGTCCTAGCATTGCACCTAATTCCATGGGAAATGCGGTGTGTTGGGCTAATATCACGACGGTGGGTGTGTTATTAGCCATCCATGTTCAGTCATATAAAACATTCATTATTTTGAGTTTCAGCGACATCCACATTTGAAGCATTGTAAACAGATTTTGAAAATAATCTGAAAAGTATTGGTCGTGACATTCGTCGGAAGCAGGATTCGAACCTGCGACCTTTGGATTACATGTCCACTGCTCTAACCAACTCACTTTGGCAGTGGACATGTAATCCAAAGGTCGCCGGTTCGAATCCTGCTTCTATATACCAATATTTTTTCAGATTACTTTCAAAGTCTGTTTACAATGCTTCAAATGTAGATGTCGCTGCAACTCAAATTAATGAGCTAACGGTAAAGTCGTATCCATTCAATACATACAATTATCACTTAAAACATTAAGAAAATGTAACACAATATTTGTATCAACAGGTCTTCAAATATGAAGCAATTCGTAGAGTTTGTCGTTTTTGCGGCTCTGCTGGAAGTAAGCTCGGCGACAGTGCGGTGTGACAACTACATCAACAACTCGACCTACCAGGAAGCCATCGGGCGCTGGACCGCCGTCTACACCTGGCCGGCGACCCCCACCATTTACACCGATATTGGTCTAACCTTCCACGTTCCAACACCCGACGAGATTCAAAGCCACCGAACGACATCTCCGTCCGCACACATTGATACACTAACGGATAACCCGAAGCTCGTAGCTAGAAGCATCTTAGTGACGGATGTAGACGTCCTCTTGGACATCTCAGCCGACGAGATCACGCGCGTCAAGGGTTATTACAACCGGTACGACTATGTACAGACGGAGCGGTATAAATTGAGGAAGATCGGGGAGTTTTTGGTGGTGGACTACTGCGAGAACGGGAAGGAAGAGTGCGTGAGCGAGAGCGCTTGGATGTTGCACAAGTCGAGGCTGTCGAACTGGGCGTCTGACGCTGAAAATGAGGCTGCGGCCTGTGTCGTGGTCCCGGGAACAACCGGGAAAAAAATCGATTACCGTAATTGATTATCCCATTTTATCTAACGAACTTGTCTTTTGTTCCTTCCGTTGTTGATTTCTGTTTGTAAATAAATGTTGAATTCCTAATAAATGCTTGAAGTCCATAGAACAGATTCTTTGAATAAACCAAACGAAGCGAAAGTAGACACTTACTTATCGTTTGATTGCTTGGAGATGATCTCCGTTTTAAACGATGTTTACAATGTTCTTAATAATAATAATTTAAGTATGGAACTAAAAAAGTAAGATGGCAGCAAATCAATCGTTTCATTCGCAAAACTTGCCTCAGCAGGTCTTTTCCTGGAATTCCGTATGAGCAATCAGGAATCCTGAGTCTCGAAAACATCTTTTATGAGCGGTTTTGTACGTTATTTTCTTGACGAACATATTAACAAGCATAGTTTTTTATTCATCAAGGTTTTCCGTCAAAAAAATAGCTTTGGAACCGCCCTAAAAGCCGTTTCTAGACTCAGGATTCCTGATTACGGATTTCCAGGAATAAGCCTGTTGAGATACGTGGTTTCGGCAGGCCCACGCGCAGGGTGGCATTGAGTATTTTTTGCACCAACGATTTCTATATAATTTCACTATATTCTGATGTTTACGGGCATTTATTTCTTTAGGGGTTTGGAATCTCGGGTGAATGCGAATATATCAAAAGCAATTCCGGAGCACAAAGCTGAGATCCAACGCGCCATTATCGGTGAGATACAGCCACATCTTGTTCAAAAAGTAAGTAATCGAAAATTTCATGAAAAGAGCATCAGAGCCGTGGGGCTATTTGCCGGATATTTTTTCCATATTTAATTGGAAAATGTCTTCTTTACAATGCAATAAAAAACACAACTCTTTAAAAAAAAACGGGTTTTTATTTTTAAATGAATACGTGCACTCTTATTGAGACATCCTTATAACTATACATAGGTCCCTTTTCATACTTACTAACTTACTTAGTTCGAGGAGTTGTAGATTGCCCGACGTTAGTTGAGACATTTGGGCTTCATGTTCCGAAGCGCCGAACACGCCACACCGTCGTTTTTCTATTTAGTGTGCCCTCTCACCGGACTAATTACGCCAAGAATGCCACTCTCACTCGTTTAGCTCGCACCTATAATCGAATGTTTACAGATATAGATCCATTTTATTTGAACAAATGCACTTTCAAGCATCATGTTATAAAAACCATCCTGCAACCAACTGCGTAGTAGAATAAAAACGTTTCTGGAAAAAAAAAACATAAGAATTAAACATTAACATAAAAATAAAATATAATACATTGGATTCGAGCATGAACTTCTTCAGTTACCTACAATTACATTCTTTCATTATTTTTTCCATATGGTGAATTTGTATAACATAAATTTAATGTTATGTTATGAAACATTCACACAATCACCCTCGCACCCACTCTCAAACTCACAAATTCACCCTCAAACCTCTTTGACACACATGAACACACCCTCTCACACTCTCATAAGACAACACACCTACACAAATAAATCCTACCGACATGGTAATACTGTGTATTACCTTATTATTCGTGGGAATTTCAGTTTTAGTTTTTTGTTAACTCTTGCTAATTTTTGTTAATTGTGTGTTCATTTTTGTTAATTTAACTTTAAACTTAACTTTTTGATAAATTTCTTTAATTTATAAAATATTTTCATTTTGTCACTATCTGGACTATTTTTTTGTTTTATATAGAGAAATCTATTATTGGCTTTATTTTTAGTTTAATTTGTATGTACAACTTTTACTTTTATGCTGTTGATTTCTTCAATAAAATAAATAAATAAAAATAAAAATAATAAAACTATGCGGTACTATGCTTCAACCCTCCTGGGTTGCCATTGCATTGGATTTAAACTGGTCACAGCGGGAATTAAATATTGTCAGCGTTTTCCATCAAGTTAAATAACCGTGTTTGTAAAGGTCCTGTGTCCCGTTTTCTTTCGAGAATGTGGTATTTGGGCTAATAGCATAACGTTATGACAGAAGATGTGGTACCAGATATGGTTTTAAGTGAATGATTTCAAAATATTATGCAGCACTCAAGAAGTTCAAATTCAAATAAAATGTACCAGGAGTTTTATTAGTTGGTGCCGCCATCTATCTTTGAGTAGAAATTTGTCCGGGCCTATTGTCTATTGAAACTAGTCATATCATTTGTGTATGTAGCGCCCTCTATTACTTTAGCCTGTTTCTGTGAGTGTAAGTTGATATGACAGAGGGCGCTGCCAAGGCCTGTGTACTCCGTTCCGAAATGCGTATATTGCCGAGATTGCAGCAATGTACGCGTACCCGACCGTTCCGAATTGCACATATTCACTCCCGTGAACGTCATTTTGACATAAGGGACGTGACTCTTGACCGCACACAGATCGTACAAAGCGCGCACGGTTGAGAGCGTGTGCGCCGTGTACGCGGTCAAAAGGCTGTCATCGAGCTGTCATTAAGGCGCTAGGACTAGCCAACTACTCGCGCCATACAAATGCACTTTTTAACAAATGTAATAATATGTAGTGAAACGCTTACATTAACGAAAATAGGTTGATTCCTAGACAAGGAATCATATATTGTAAGAATGACACTTATAATCGTCAGACTTAGTTAGTTAACTTGGGGTGCCTCGTCTAACTTTGCGATTTGGCTAGTACCAAGGCCTTAAGCGTGTTTATCTGTAGTTCTCTGATCGTGTGCACTTGTATTCTGAAATAACGAAGTCTGTTCTCCATTTTTTAGTCTAGTTAGACAATTTTCGGCATGGACTAACCACCTTTGAGACATACAAAACATTTTCTAGGTAGTTAGGTTAGGCTCACACATATGTCCGCTCAAATTTATTCCTAATTGAAATCGTGCGATTGTGGCTATAAGCAATGATATCAATTCGGAACAAAAGTATTCAATGTATTCGCTTTCTCTGCATTTTTTGCAATATACGCAATTCTGAACGTAGGGTACCTTGTCATCGAACACTGCGATCCTAAATGCGTATACAATGATATCTGCTCAAATTCGCTCCGATTTGATATCGTGCAATTACGGCTATGAGCAGTAATATAAATTCGGAACGCCTGTAATCATTGTATTCGCTTTCTCTGCGATCTTTGCAATCTACGCATTTCGGAGCGTGGGATAAAAGAAATGCTATCGAAGACCCGATTGGACGAAGGGACGGCTGAGTTAATGAATGTTCAAACACGTCACTTTTAGTGAACCGCAAGGAGTTCCTTGAATACTGTCCTTAAAATGTGACGTGTTTAATCATACGTTGACATTGATTTAGCTTTTTTGTGCTTTCGTGCACTCGGCCCTAAGTCGGCCTCACTTTAGGGCAACCATTTAGTGGTCCAGTGATTAAATACATTTTGAATTTCACTACCCTCAACAACACAAATTGAGTACCGGAAAGACCAAAACCAGCCAAGTGGGAGTCAGGCTCGCACACGCACAGGTTCCGTACCATCGAACAAGATTTAACACAAAAAAACAGGTTTTTTGTAGGGGGACCCCCTTTAATTCTTATTATTTTAAAATGTTACCTATTTGTTGTTATAGCGGCAAAATAAATAATAATAATAATATTCTTTATTGCTATCATATACATGGTACATACAAGGGCGGACTTATTGCCTAATGTCAATCTCTTCCAATCAACCCGATAATGGGACAAAAATATACAGGTAGCAACAATAAAAGTAACCTAAGAATAGATATTGTGCACTATTTATTTCTATAAAAATAAAAATAAAAAGTTACAGACCAATTTAATAACTATAGATATAAAGTATGTCAGCCTAAAAATGTATATACAGAATTTATGCAAAAAAAGAAAAAAAAACACATAACTAAAAATTCAAAATTTTGTTTAAAAGTAAGAAATTCTGTTTTTGTTGAACATAACTCATTTAGTGAGGAAGTATAATTTTAATCGTTTTTTGAAGATTTCAAGAGAAGCAGAGCTCCTGATATCAAGAGGTAATTTATTCCAAATACGGGCCGCATTAACTGTAAGAGTTGCTAAAAGAAGTACTATTGTGTGACGGTATCAGAAGAAGAGAGTTGTCAATTGACCTGAGAGGTAGGCCATGGGATGACAAGAAATTAAAACTATCCCTGAGGTAAATGGGAGCACGTGGGTTGTTGAGGACAGTATATAAGAGAGCGAGGACATGCGATTGTCTTCGAAGACGGCTGTTGAGCCACTGAAGCCGATCACGGTATGCTGAAATGTGATCATACTTACGAAGTCCGTAAATAAAACGAATGCAGTAGTTGAGAAGGCGATCAAGCTTATTAAGTAAGTTCAGATCTAAATTGCACACATCACCGTAGTCAAGGATGGGAAGTACCAAGGTCTGTACTAAGGTAATTTTAGTCTCAATAGGAATGAACCGGTTTAATCGCTTTAGGCTATGCATAGCGCCATAGACTTTTCGGCACACACCGCTGATGTGGTCATTCTATGACAATGCTTTATCCATCACGATACCTAAGTTCTTAACTGATTTACTGTAAGGGATGACAACACCATTATACATGACCGCGGGCAATTCGTCCTTATTGACCTTGGATAATACACACTCTGTAAACATTTCATCTGCCTAGCTATTACGGTTCATGAGATACAGCCCTGTGACAGGCGGACGGACGGACGGACGGACGGACGGACAGCGGAGGCTTAGTAATAGGGTTCCGTTTTCACACTTTGGGTACGGAACCCTAAAAACAGAAATGGCTTCTCGTTGTCTGTTATTTGGCTGCTCACATTCAAAATTTCCGGTGATCAAAGTGTTGTCTGCCACTTTTTAGTTTACAGTTGGCATGACTGTCAAAATTCCAAGTTTGCCGCTTGTCATTCCCAGCGTTTCTTTGAACTGTTTAGGGGATTAATAAATTTTAAAAAGTTCCTCAAATAAACATGGCTCTTGTGGAACTGTGCGGGCTGGCGGAGCGCATGTCGCTGCGGCCGGGGGCTGCACTATGCGACCCGGCGGAAGACCTGTACGACTACAGCGGAAACTTTACAGCACACACGAACCTGGCCCTGCCTCCATTTGCGAACGTAAGTTGGGTTATATCAGGGTATTAGCTTGAAGCTCTCCGAGCCTCGGCGTCAACCATCCTTGAAGTATCATCGTTAATTGTCTCTAGGTAAAATGTACCTAGTTGGACCAGCCAAATATAGGAAACCACGCTCAGCGTCTGCAAATCGGCCGGTATGGCGCCCACCAGCTGATTTGCGGACCATTGAGCTATCCAGCTTGGCTGTGTATTTATATAAAGCCCCTGGATTTGAAGCTAGCTGGATGGATAGGATGAAAGATCGACCTTCTAGGACCTACCCTTGAAAATATTATCGTGCGGAAACAATTCATTCATATAAAAAAAAAAAAAAACGTTCCTATAAATTTGTGATTATCAATTGGCGCGCGCTCGCTAATGGTCACTCCGTTTCACGGTCATCACGTAGTTGCCAGGTGAAATGCATTAAACCCACATTGTGTGGTAATTGTAGTATTTTTGGACGTAAATTAATACTTGGTGTATTTAAATTGCTCCAAAACCGACTTAGCCGCCCCGACATTACATGTTGGTGTGCGTCATCCCTAGAGTGTTTTTTAGAAGTGCGGAGACGAAAGCTCGCGCAGGAGGTCCCGAGCGCGGCGAAGGTCGAGTGCGGTCGCTTAAGCGAAGGGGCCGACCAAGCGAGTCTTTCAACGTAGCCACCAACTTCACTAGGTTCGGCTTTCGAAATAGATCCAAAAACCATAATACATAAACACACGTTGTGCAGTAGGTTTGGATTGTTCAGTCGCCCTTTGGTTGTACTGTGCGGTGGTCTGTTATCGTTTTCTCTTTGTGGTTAACGTGTTGAGCATGTCCGTGTCGCCGCGCCGCCGGCCGCGGCGTTGCAGGCGGCGGTGTAGGTTAGGTTTAGGTCAGATACATTAGTTTATGCTTTGTGGTCGCTGTTTTTAGTGTTAACAGTGGGCAACTCGCTTCCGGTTTACTTCGCGGCGGACAAACAAGGTCCTGATGCCATTTTGTTAGCTTTCTCAAGCATGATTTCAGATTTTTGGAAACGTGATTTTTTTTGGTTTCCGCAACTTCTCATGTTGCGCAAACTTATGTTTTTGAGGTTTTTAGTAGGTATTTATTTTATTTTAATTTTTTTCTAGGGGCTTCAATCAAATACAATCCCTCCAGCTTATCTATACTATGTTTACTATGTTAAGCGGCTCGTAGCCTAGTGGCGCGGGGACTGGCCTAGCGTACCAGAGGCCCGGGTTCAATACCAACTTGCACCACTGTCTTTCTCTTTCAGAGTTCGATAAGTGCATTTGCCATGTAAAACTGTAGGTCCCCTTCCCCTACTAGGTGGTAGGGTTTAAGCCCGCCCGGGTTGGTACCATCGCATTGGATGAAAAGATGGTCGAAGCGGCAATGAAAAATTGTCCGTGTTTTCCATCCAGTTCAATGTAGCCGTGCTCATAAAGGGAAGGTCCTGGCATGGCACCTAATTCCTTCGGGAATGTGGTGTATTGGGCTAATATCATAACGGTAGTTGTGTGGTATTAGCCATCCATGTCAGGTCGCATAAAAAAAATAAAAAAAAGTTAACAAGACTCCCAGGTTACAGGTATGAGGACCCCTTTTCCTAGCTCCAGGTAACGATTTCCATTACAAACGTGCAATAAAAAGCCTACGAAACAACCAATAACCAAAGCATTTGTGCATGACGACACCTTTTGAGAAAAAAAAATACCATATTCAAGTTGTGGTTGACAACACCAAAAGACTTCGCCTGACTTGACTATTGCCCATTTTGTTTCGTGACCTCATGCGCAAGCTTTCGGCATCGCGCTGCTACAGACACCTTCGCATCGATGTATATATGATTACTGACATGGAATAAATCAGTTCACATTAGAGCAAAGTACAGATAAAATGGTGTCCATTTTATTACTACTGGGCAATAATACATTATTCTATTTTTTTTTTATTGGGGATCATCATGCTCCAGAAGTGTGGAAATAATAAAAAAATGGGAAAATTTAATAATTTGATTATTTTATTCCCTATGAAGAAAATCTTTTCGCATGATAATTCCTTTTCTGCCGATTTCCTATAGAGGTACACTTACAACCTTTCCAACTGTCTCGTTGCTAAGTTAAGGGTTTCCAGTAAGAAACCCTATCTCAGTTCATACCCTGATCGTGAAACAGAGACATAGTAACGGTGGGTTCTCAGAGCCTGATGTCTATTACAAAATAGTGCTCCGATTCTTGTGGCGATAATTCCAGATATTGGTTTGAGGAATAAGAGTTGCAGAGACTTAATATCCCTTTGCCGCTTTAGTTAATATTGTGAATGATATAATGAATCTCTTTTTACATTTTTTCCTTTTATTGAACGGTCAGATTGACAATCCATTCATTCTCGGTTTGATCTCCCTTCATGTGCCGGATAGATACATACGCGCCAGAAATCACAGACTATTCACAGTAGCGCGATCTCGTACTGTCCACTGTCAGCAGACTCCAGTGCTTCGGGCGTTGTACGGACTCAATGACATAATAGCTAAACTGCCAGAGCTAGATGTCTTCCACTGCAATCGTAAACAATTTGCAAAACTAGCTGAAGTATATAACAATATATGAAACAGTCAGATTTATTAAATTAGGCACTTACTGACCTTTCATGTATTTTGTAAATGTAAATTTGTGTATGTGTATTATTGTTACCACTTAAAATAATCATACTTTTTGTTGTTTGTTCACATCCCTAAGAATTGGATTCCTTGTCTGTATATAGGGTGTTTTGAAAATAAATAAATAAAGAATGTGAAATGTTTCGTGTTGCCACTGGAGCATCACTCCAAGGTCCTAGCTTGCGGTGACGCATCGTTCGGGGCACCCCTTTCCCTAATATATGGTTGAGAGAGGTGATGGATGGTGATGATGTGTGATACTTGTGAAGAGGTGCTGCTTGCGAGGCCTGACCTGCTCCCATTGGCAACATGTTAGGTGCTAGGCATAGTCTTTGTAAATAAACAGGTATTTTTCCTGCAACATTTTTTTTTTTTGTGACTGGACATGGATGGCTAATACCACAAGTTCTGTCATAGTATTAGCCCAACACACCAAATGGGAACTAGGTGCCATACCAGGACCTTCCTAATATTGCACGGCTACATTGAACTGGATGGAAAACACGGACAATTTTCATTGCCGCTTCGACCATCGTTCATCCAATGCGATGGTACCTAACCGGGCGGGATAAACCCTACCACCTAGTAAGCAAGGGGACCTACAGCTTAACGTGGAATCCGAACCACGGCCAGCCTCTCTCAACGGTCTAATGGTCACCCATCCAAGACCAGACCGGACCCAGCGTTGCTTAACTTCGGAGAGCGATCGCCGAAGTCTCGCGCCACTGGGCCACTGAGGCTGACAAAAAATGCATACGCCATGAATTGTGATTGTAAACTTAGACCAAGTGGACATTGATAAAAAAATCCGCGAAGTTTCTTGCCAGTTCTTCGCTGTGATTTTTTAACTGGCTAATGATAAATTATGACAAATTCAAGTTCAGTTCATCTACGGATGATGATAAACAATGTGTTTGTTGCAGCCCGTGGAGACGATGGCTAAGCTAAACACGGTGGACGAGACGGGGCGCCAGATAAAGATGCAGTTCGACCACGGCACAACTACACTTGGATTCCGCTACCAGGTGTGCAACGACGTCACAGAATATATATAGGATTACATCCAGTAGCTTGACTCCATGCAAAGTTCGATTTCGTGCACCTGTACAGGCACATTTTGCTTGCATGGGTTCTGAGCAAGTTTCGCGGTGCCGAACTGTCGCGAATGTTCCTTCGAGGTCATCTATTTAACCCTTACACCGCCATGATTTTTTGGCATAATCCTTCTCAATATGCGACACTACAATTATTTAGATAATATGCAGTCTTGAATTGTTGTTTGTTTTGGTGCATATAGTGTGTTTCCACTGTTGAAACAGTAGAAATCTAATGAACGCTAGTATGTACTGTGCAATTATGTAAATAAAACACATTATTTCGTAATCAGTAAAGAATGCCTTGCTCTGACGGATATATACGTTCCTGGCGGGGAAAGGGTTAAAAGTAACAGAACCAGCAGTGCTCCGCAAATATTTAAGTGACAACCCCGACACTCGATGGAGGGAAGGTATTTATCTCAAAAATCGCCTGAGTTGAGCTACTGCTGTGGCCCTGGTCGCACAGCAATATATCTAATGTGACGACGTGATGTGTTCTCGTTGATGTGGTTTTGTGACATGCAAATTAAATGGTTTAGAATACTGTCTCTTTGCCATACTAAAAGTGTCGACTGTGTGTTAGGCCATCACACCACATTCTCAAATTTTCATAAGGGCCATGCCAGTGCCTTCTATTTATCAGCACACTGGGCGTAGTCCGAGTTCTCATTTAAATTGGATTGGATTGGATGGATAGACTAAGTTTCCAGCAAAGCTTCTAGTTCATTCTTCTTCGTTGTGATTGGCGAACTGGCTAATGATAAATATGATAATTCCGAGTGCACTGCCTATGGATGATGAATAAACAATAAATATTAAAAGCAAGTGTTTTTTTAAAAATTAAGACATGGAATGTGTCCGTCAGGGTGGAGTGCTGCTGGCGGTAGACTCTCGCGCGACAGGCGGACAGTTCATCGGCTCACAGAACATGAAGAAGATTGTCGTGATCAACGACTACCTGCTCGGTCGGTCATCTTCTACATTCCTTTGAACTATCTCTGTACTCTACTCACTCTGTACTTAAGTTATGTCACAATTGTTTTTATGTTTATTGGATGGCTAATATCATGACGATGGGTGCGGCCACAGTCATGATATTAGTCAAACACACCACATTCCCGAAGGAATTAGGTGCCATGCCAGGAACTTCCCTTTATGAGCACAGCTACATTGTACTGGATGGAAAACACGGACTATTTTGCATTGCTGCTTCGACCATCTTTTCATCCGATACGATGGCACCAACCCAAACCGGCTTAAGCCTACCTCCTAGTAAGGGAGGGGATATACAGTTTTACATGGACTCCGAACCATGGAGCAGCTCGCTTTCGTATCTCAGGATTTCCAGACAACAGGGATTTGAACCCAGACTTCTGGGTTGGCGGGCAAGTCCACCAGTGCCTGAGGCACGAGCTGCTATATAGCATCAATCCACCTCTTATATACAGGCTGAATATTTCAAGCGGGCACTCCTTCCGAAACTATAAGAAATAGCGAAAACTCAAAGGAGTCTTGAGGATGATTTTGATAAAAACTAAGACTGCATTATAAGATTTTCGGAAAAATCGTTTTCCTAGCCAGGAATCGAACTTGTTGATTTTGAGAAAAGTAAAGCATTCTGTATTATTGCACCAGTAAATAGTGTTGCTTTTAAAGAACAAACCTGTGAGGTAATGTTATACGACAAAATAAAGGAAAGTGTTTGTTTTTGATAAACTGATATTCCTGACTTTTAATATTATTATTATTATTATATTGTAATGCACGAGCAGCATTATGCTGATGCGTGCACTTCTTTTTATGCACTTGCACTTTTGTTTTTAAGCACTTGCACTTATTTATTTATTGTCTTGTCTATGACTTATTTTTTTTTTATTATCCAGTTTGTTCGTAGACCCTATATTTCCCTGTCTACAATTTAAAGTTGGTTGGGCCAGTGTTTTCGACCCTGACCGCATTGAACAGCTCGCGAGCGTTTCAGGCACGCTGGCGGGCGGCGCGGCGGACTGCGTGTACTGGGACCGCGTGCTCGCCAAGCAGTGCCGGCTGTACGAGCTGCGCAACCGCGAGCGCATCTCGGTTGCGGCGGCCAGCAAGCTCATGGCCAACATGGTCTACAACTACAAGGGCATGGGGCTCAGCATGGGCATGATGCTCGCCGGTTTCGACAAGCGAGTGAGTCTTTCTGACGTTTGTTTGTTTTTTATGTAACTGGACATGGATGGCTAATACCGAACTGACCGGATGTTAGCACCCGGTCACATTCAGTTCCATAAGGGCGTAAGTGAAAGCATATTTTATTATTTTTAAAAATAATCACAACTGATTTTTTTTATTTCAAGAAGATGAAAGATAAATTGTTTATTTAGCTTTTTTTATGTAACTGGACATGGATGGCTAATACCGTCAATTACCGTCAGATATTAGCCTAACACACCACATGGGAACTAGGACCTTCCTTATATTGCGCAGCTACATGAATGGAAAATACGGACAATTTTCATTGCCGCTTCGACCTTCGTTCATTCAATGCGATGGTACCAACCTGGGCGGGATTAACCCTACCACCTAGCAAGTAAGGAAGGGGACCTACAGTTTTACGTGGAATCCGAACCACGGCCAGCCTCAACGGTTGAAAAATTGTCACCCATCCATAAACTAACAGCACTCAGAAGCGCTTCCCCAGCTTATCGATTCGCAAGGCGTCGCACCCTGAGCTACCGAGGCTGATAAAACGTGACGTACAGCGTCATTAACCCTTTGGATTGTATTGTATTGTATTGTTTATTCATCATCCATAGACAGTACACTGCACTCGGATTTGTCATATTTTAGCATTGGCCAGTTCAGCAAAACAAAACACAGCGAAGAAGAACTGGAAAGAAACTCCGCTGTTTTTTTTTTTCAACGTCCACTTAGTCTAAGTTTACAAAAGTGTTTGTCAATTATTTTAACAGAAACATAGGTAAAACACTAAATTCACATGAATACACAAAAATTTACAATCCATGCCGTATGCAACAGTTCATGACAAATATCATTTTATTTGCAAAGACAATCCCCTCCAACTAATATGTTGCCAATTGGAGCAGGCCAGTCCCCACAAACAGCACCCGTTCACGAGCATCACGCCGGGCACAGCCATTACCTCTTTCAACCATATTTTAGGGAAAGAGATAACCTGAGCCAAGCGTCACCGTAAGCAAGGACTTTTAAGCGATGCACTGCTCCAGTGGCAACACAACACTGTGAAACACTTGCACATTAGGTTTTAATACTATGAGTTTTGTCATAAACTACTACTGTCAGCTGATCACATAGTTACATATCCCTTTAAATGCTACCACCTACAGACAATTAAGAGTATAATGGTTTGAGAGCATCCCTATCAATAAAGTAATAATAGATTCCTATATGAGATTTTGACCAATACCGAGAAACTAATAATGCTTAACTAAAATAAAATTAAAATAAAAATAAAATTCGGGTGTATAGAGCCCTCGTCATTATTGATACGAAATTGTATCAAATCAAAATTGCTTGGTTAGTAATTTCATACTACAAGTAGTACTTATCATAAAAGTAGTAAAGATACAAAATGTATCAGGTGTCAAAAATTAGTAAAAATAAAATTAGTCAAAATAGTAATAATAATAGGATACTTTTTGTACCCAGTCAGCAGGCAGTCAAAATCTCAGTAAATTCAAATTTATCAGCTAGGGCATCTTTAATACAATAGTAAGCCTTATGTGTTAGCAACTTCTTAACCTTAACTTTAAAAGAATTTTCAGATAAATCTCTCACCTCTTTGGGCAATTTATTATAAAATCTAACACTGTTACATATAAAACTCTTAGATGTTTTGACTAATTTATGACTAATTACTTTAACATTGTTTTTGTGTCTTGTGTTATGGTTATGAACATCACAGTTAAGGGTGAAATCATTTATATGTTTTCTTGCATAGCAGATGTTTTGAAAAACGTAAGCACTTGGCAAAGTTAAGATTCCTACGTCACCAAACACCTTTCTACAGGAATCTCTCGTCCTCATGCCAAGCATGCATCGCAGTGCTCTTTTCTGCAAAACAAATATACGATTTACTTCAGCTGCATCACCCCAGAACATCAGCCCATATGACATTATGCTGTGAAAATAGGCATGATAGACAGATTTAGCAGCTTCTAAACCACAAAGCTCCTTAATTTTTTTTACTGCATAGCATGCAGAGCTAAGCTTAGCAGCAAGCTTATGTTAATACTTATTTTGTGTAGGCATTCCTCTAGCTTTTCTGAAAATGACGATATGTTTTCTGAAGGAGACCTGTAAACTGAAAGAATAAGAAAAGAACTTACTTCTATACAACTTATTTCAAATACCTTTTCGATAGACATATTGACAATATCCAATTGATTCTGTAGGCATTGGTGCTGCATGCCAGGTTATTGTTGGCATAGGACTCTTATGCACTTCTTCTTCTTCAGCCTTTTGTTGTCCACTGCTGGACGTAGGCCTCCCCCAGACTTCACCAAGTTGTGCGGTCTCTGTTTTTCTTCGCCAGTTGTCACCTGCTGTCTGACGTATATCGTCTGACCAACGTGCTGGCGGTTTGCCGACGCTTCTTTTCCCTGCG
Source organism: Incurvaria masculella (assembly GCA_946894095.1). NCBI lineage: Eukaryota > Metazoa > Arthropoda > Insecta > Lepidoptera > Incurvariidae > Incurvaria > Incurvaria masculella. The sequence continues at coordinate 12,057,387 of OX335663.1, read as the reverse complement.
TAGGGTCTCCACATTTAGACTTCAGTGCTCCATCTGTGGTCATCTCTGCGACATACGTGACCTGCCCATTGCCACTTGAGTTAAGCAACCCTATGCCTAGCGTCCTATGCAGCTTTATGAACTGATTCTTCGTTTTAATATTATAATTTCCACAGCAAATGTGACGTGCCCCAAATGAAGATGGCGTCTGTTCTCCTCGCGAATGCATCGGCGGCGCTGTGTTTTGCTACACTAGCGCCGCCACTTTCTTAGTTTCTTAGTGGCTTACTTTCACCCTTAGCAATAAGGCGATGTTAGCGCCAAAATTTATGTCAATATCGACCTTACTTCTCCCTTTGTAATAAGGCGATTTTCTCGCGAAACAAAAACTCGATCGATTTCTACGGAACGGAATCCAAGGGGTTACATTCGGTGAATAGGGGGTGACTTGTTAAAACTGCTTTATATAACTGGACATGGACGGTTAATACTTTCAATTAATAAAATCACTTTATGAAGAAAGATTGAAGGCCCTCAAACTACCAACCCTGCACCAAAGACGGATGCGAGGCGATTTAATAGAAGTGTATAAAATGCTTACTGAGAAATACAACTGTGAAGCAATGAAGGAAATGTTCACACTTAATCATAACACTCACCTGCGTGGCCACACTCTAAAACTGAATAAAACAGAACATAAAACCAACACACGGAAGCACTTCATAACCAACAGATTGGTTGACGATTGGAACCAACTTCCAGAGGACATTATAAGTGCAAAAACTCTAATCAATTTAAGAATCGTTTGGACGCTTATCTAAATAAATACATTTTTAAAATAAGTAACTAAGTGAACTGAAACCGATTAAGTGAAAAAAAATATATGTTAATATATCAATGAACTATGTACTCGATTTAGACACATCAGACTAGGCTGCCTGTCTAATATAAAATAAATAAATTAATTAATTAATAAATTTTTAATCCAAAGTTGGCTGATAGCCCCTATCGTCGGTATACTGGTAAAACCTGCTAATTGAAATTTTTTGCAAAATTAGTTAATAATGCAGGTCTATGCTTTTTTAGTTAAAGTGCCCATATATTTATAAATTTACCAAGCTCTTTCTTATGGTAAAACCCATATAATGATAAGCTATTAAACTTTCAAGTCCATTTATCTCGAAAGTCTCATTTCTTCACTTAAGGTCGGCACGTAAGCATCAGAAAATTTCGCCTCCCATACAAACGTAGTTTACTAATAATTTAAAAACCACTGTTCCAACTTACTTGATGTTTGGTATGTAATATTAGGCTACAAATATCTGTGTCTGCATGTCTTTGTTTTATCTGTAAATGTATTCCGCGGTCAAACCACAGAGAAAACAAAATTCGTATGAAGATTTTCTTTTTGCTTCCATTTCATTCGGTTTAGATTTTTCAAAAAAACAAAAGCGTGCAGACACAGATATTTGTTACCTGATCTTAGATATTAAATATCAGTTTAATTGGAATAGCGGTTTCCAAATGATTAGTAAACTACGTTTGTATGGGGAGCATAGCTTACGGGCCGTTCTTAAAGGGTTTTATCAGTATACTGACATTAAGTTAAGTTGACATATTTAGCTTAGTTTTAATTATTTAGTAAATTTGACGATGGTATATGCCAGAAATTGTAAGCTGAATCTATGTTTGCCTGTATGCCCTAAAATAAGAAAAAATGACCTGTCTAAGTGTAGCTTGTCTACCAATTTGACAAAATGATATACAATACAATATGACGTGTGCGCAGGGTGCTGGTCTGTACTACGTGGACTCGGAGGGCACGCGCACGCCCGGCAAGTGTTTCTCGGTGGGCTCCGGCTCGGTGTACGCGTTCGGCGTGCTCGACTCGGGCTACCGCTGGGACCTCACCGACGCCGAGGCGCAGGGTACGTCGCAAAAATATCCCAATCTTTCGAACATCTAAAAATATCTTTAGGGGATTTTTATATGGACCGACATTAGCAGTGTCTTGATGCAAAATTAAGGTGCTTTCAATGTCTCGTTATTTAGGTATTCCTGAGCCCGGCCAGTAATGCCAGCAAAGAACTGGCAAGAAACTCCGCTGGTATTTTTTTTTTATAATGTTCTCTTAGGGCCGAGTGCATGAAAGTATAAAAAATCAAAATCAACGTCAACATATGATTCAACACGTTACTTTGCATAGCCAGTATGGAAGGATCTCCATGCGGTTCACTAAAAGTGACGTGTTTGAACATTGATTATCTCAAGAGTCTCTTCGTGCAATCGGGGCTTAGTCTAAGTCTAAAAAATCGTTTGCCACTTACATATATAAAAGGTATTGGCACTTGTTTGTGTTAATAACATATTTAAATTGTTTGTAACAATAATAGTAAATACGTGGCTACACTAGGTGCCATGCCCGGACAGTCCCTTCATGAGCACGGCTACATTGAAATGGATGAACAATTTTTCATTGCCAATTCGACCATCTTTTTATGCAATTTTGGGGGTGGGAATGGGACTTACAGTTTTACGTGTATACTGAACCATGGACCAGTTCAAATTCGTAAAGAAATGCACTTATCCAACTCAGAAAGAGAATGAAACTAGTGCATGGACGGGGCGAGGATTTGAACCCATGACCTCTGGCATGGAAGGCAAGTCCACGCTCCCCTGGGCTACGAGCCGCTGTTAAACGCTTCAGTGTGTCGCAGACCTGGGCCGTCGCGCCATCTACCACGCGACGCACCGCGACGCGTACTCGGGCGGCATCGTGCGCGTTTACCACATCAGCGAGCAGGGCTGGGTCAACATCTCCAACGACGACTGCAACGACCTGCACTACAAGTACCAGGAGGAGAAACTGGCCGCCACCAAGTCTTGAACTATTCTAGTTAATAAAGTGATTCTTTTGTAAACTGATTTTTATTTTCTTTATTTTAACCCGACTGCGCAAGGAGGGTTACGTTTTGAGTGTGTATATGTATGTTTAATTTGGCCTCATTTGCATCGGCCAGACCGTTATTAGTCATAACTATTCGTCGACTATCTCACTCAAAATATATACTTTGAATATGACACCTTTTGTGTTCAATGAAAGAGATTGTTTATTTAGACTTTTACTGTTGTTACACATTAAAAATGTGTTTGGATAAATAATGTTCAAATTATGGCTTTGTAGTCGATGTTTCGTCTCAAATGTAGTGCCGGTCTACAGAGCTGGACGAAACGTCGACTAAGCAACCAATTTGAACACTATCCAAAAATATTTTTAACAGTGACAAAAACTGTATGAACATTCTCTGAAAAAACACTGAGGTTCCTGGCTCCGCTCGGGTAAATTTTGTTTTCAATCTTTTTTGGTCTCTAAAGAAAAACTGTGTCATCACTGGATCTCTCATCGTCTCTACCTCTAACGCTGGTTGCAATTTTACCTCTAACTCACGCTTTGTTCATCTTGAACAAAACCGTATGGTCAAACCATATGTTTCGAGTAAGGTCAGTCAGTCAGCGTGTTTGCGTCCACAGCTGGACATACGCCTCTCCAATTTTTCTCCAGTCCTCCCGGCCCTCAGTGGTGCTGAACCACTGCTTTCCGCCGACGCACTTGATGTCGACACATGACTATAGACCATAGTCGATCATAACTTATTGAGGTAGCAATAATTAAAACCGTTCTCCAGTGTCAGATCGCTTTGCGTGGGGTTACCAAACAAGATATAATGAAAACATTTATATATATTGCCAGAAGAAGTGATAAGTGCTAACTCAGTGAACAGTTTTAAAAACAAATTGGACAAATATCAAAAACGAGAAGCAATAAATAAAAACTAAACTTAAAAAAAAACTTTACTTGCAAAAATATGAATACAGTGCACTCAATAATTAAAATACACGCATCAGCTTGTAGCTGCTAGTGTATATAAAATATAATAATAATAATATAACTCTATCCACCAGATGTTCCTTCCATAGTGGTTTACTTCAGTGTGCTGTCGTTCTCATGCTCCCAACTTTTGGTGTTCTCCGTTGTCAGTCCGTGGGACTTGCCGTGACGACCCATCCCTGGAACCAGCGGAAAAAATTTGCCAATCAATAAATAATAAATTATCTTTATATGTTGACGTGATAACAGATCACACTAGTTCAGAATTTATATTCTCTGCAAACACTATCAACATGAGTGATGTCACTCAAAACGATACGGACTGTACAAAGCATGCGTAGCAATGGTAAGATACTGGAGCCGTATATTCTGTCATACTGACTAATAATCGAACTGTCATGAAGCATGCTATTCTGTGGTTCTCTTAAGGTGGCCCAACCCGGCGGGACTAACTCATTCGCGGGCACGGTACAAAACCGTGCTGTTGCGCTCTGGACGCGGTTGCGCTTTCAAAGAAAAAGACAGGCTCTGTGATGAGGAAGATGCAACATGTCCACAAAAAAGACAATGTGCATAGTGTATGATTTGGTAGGATTTACGAAAATTTTGATTTCAAAACGACTTATAGCTAAAAGTAAACCATGACCGCTGTAGTCAAAAATCTAACAAAAACCAAATAGATTATAAATCTTGATTAAATAAGCTATGTCTGATTACTAATCTTTTTAAGATTTTCTTACTTAATCATTGCGTAATAAACCACCAAAGTTATTGTATAAAACGCGCGAAAAATTCGAACTTTCGGACCTAATAACTTAGAAACCAAACACAATTTTACAATGCCAACGGTCATCAGACATCTAGTTCGATGAAATAAAACTCTTTTGAGCAAAATTTGGGATCTCTGATAAGAAATATGGGCGTGATCTTCTTTCCCCGTTTGTATGGGGGAGTTGAGCGGGTTGGGCCACCTTAACATTTGTCAGTTCAGTTAAAAAATCTAGGCCTGGGGTAATCACTCTTAAGGCTAACAACGGTGGTTAAATAATCTCTGTTAAAATTCAGTCCAATTTGGTTTTGGCGACAACCGTGGTAGTGACGTGAGGTATGTGACTGAGCAGCGATATCAATTTGGAATACGTATCCCGTATGCATTATGTAAACTTTTCACGCAATTAGTAATATAGGTATAGGTATGTAATGTAATCAATTTCAAAAAAGATGTGAACATCTAATCGGTGCAGAATTGATAGAATTCTCTCCTTTATTATTATTATTATTATTATTATTATATTGTAATGCACTAGCAGCATTATGCTGATGCGTGCACTTCTTTTATGCACTTGCACTTTTGTTTTTAAGCACTTGCACTTATTTATTTATTTATTGTCTATGAATTTTTTTATTTTTTTTTTATTTATATTTTTTTTTTTAATTTTAAGTAAAGATCCAGTTTGTTTTTGAAAACATTTACTGATGATGCACTTATTATTTCCTCAGGTAGGCCGTTCCAATTATCCACAACTCTGTTAGGAAATGTTTTCGAGGATTTGTTGATGCTAGGGTGCGATTTATCTTTAGCGAGTGACCGCGTAGCCTTTCATTAGTGTTAAATATGTACATTGTTTTAAAATTATTGACATCATAGGAATCATGCAGTATTTTATATGTTTCGATAAGATCCCCACGCTGTCTGCGTTTTTCCAGTGTTGTGAGGCCTAATAGCTTTAGTCGGTCCTCATAATGTTTGTTTTTCATGGTGACTACCATCTTTGTTGCTCGTCTTTGGACTTTTTCAAGTACATCTATATCCTTCTTGAAGTAGGGGCTCCAAACTTGGTAGGCGTATTCAAGAAGTGGCCGCACATATGTCTTATATAGCTTGATGAATAACTCCGGAGTAATAATAGAGAATGCTTTTCGGATCATGTAAAGCAGGGAGTTTGTACGTTTCACTGTTTCAGTTAAATGTACCATTATTATTATTTGATTATGAATGAGCAGTCGAATCGTGCATGTAAATATCTTGGTTATGTTAGTTTAGATTAAAAAAAATGGTGTTTTCTTATTTTAATTACTTGATAAATGGAAAGACCCAAGCTAAACTCAAGTGGCAGTGGGCAGGCCACGTATCTCCCAGAGATGACCACAGATGGAGCCTTATTCTGCTAAATGATAACTGCACGCGTTATGTTTGTGTTTTCTCAAAACCGCATGTTTAGCGCAAGATGGTATTCTACTAGCGCAGTTTGGAAAACACATGCGTTGTGTTTGTGTTTTGTTCGCAAACTCATAACGCGCGCTCCATGTTCTCGTGGGCCGTGTGTTTTGCCGAAAACTTGCGGTTTAGAGAATTGTATTTGTCAAATTCGGAGCATCGCATCGCCGAACTTCGAATATCACTTTTCTACATTACGTTGGCACATCGCTGTCTCTTTCTTTTCGTATGTCATTTGAGTGAGAAAATAACTGTCAAAATCGTGACAGGTTATTTTACCCTGTAGGCGGCGCGCAAGACAAACCACTCCATAGACAATAACAAAACGCGTCTGTAAATTAGCTGAATACCGATTTTTGGAAACCGCACTCGAAACTTAGCGTGTTATGTTTGACGGAAACATAACTAATACGGAATGGTTTGAAATTGGACAAATAGCAGAATCGGGCTTCAGCACGTGGTCAGACGATATATGTCAGACAACAGGTGGTACCTGGCGAAGAAAAACAGGAGACCGCACAACTTAGGCTGGGGGAGGGCTACGTCCAGCAGTGGACAGTAAAAGGCTTAAGGCTTAAGAGAAGTTAATAAGTTTTAATATCAGTAATGTTTAATTCATTAGGTTTTGATCAAATTTGGTTTGTTTTATTTTTCCACTTAATTTTTTTTAAATTTTATCTTACTTCCTTTTCATATATAATCATACTTTTTACCACCGCACGCAAAACGCAAGGTCACCTTTCTTGAACTTGTCAACGCCGGCCTTGACGTCGGCGGCGACGGTCCCCGCGAGCCCCAGCGCCACGCCCTCGTTGTGGGTGCGGTGCTCGCTCGACTCGTCCAGCTGCGAGTTGACGGCGAGCAGCTTGTCCAGCATGAGAGCGCTCTGGGGGTACTTCGCGATGGACATAGCTAGGTTTAGCGCCTGGCCGAGCGCTGCAAGCGATGTTCCGGTCAACAATCAATACAGATCTACACCGTCCGTAGAACGGCCCGTAAGCTATGCTCTCCATACAAACGTAGTTTACTAATCATTTGGAAACCACTATTCCAATTAAATTGATATTTAATGTCTAATATCAGGTAACAAATATGTGTCTGCAACGCTTGGTTTTTTTGAAAACTCCAAACCGAATGAAATTCTAGCAAATAGAAAATCTTCATACGAATTTCGTTTTCTCTGTGGTTTGACCCAGAATACATTTACCAAAAAAACAAAGACATGCAGACACAGATATTTGTAGCCTAATGTTAGATACCAAATATTAAGTAAGTTGGAACAGTGGTTTTCAAATTATTAGCAAACTATGTTTGCATGAGAGGCGAATTTTTCTGATGCTTACGGGCCGACCTTAACCAAGCCACTTAGTAAGTAGGGAAGGAATATATACAGTTTTCATGGGTTACCCCATGAAGTGACCCGCATTGTCAACGCAAATTCTCATTTAAGGTGGCCCAACCCGGCGGGACTAACTCATTCGCGGGCACCGTACAAAACCGTGCTGTTGCGCTCTGGGACCTTCTGTTTCAAAGAATAAGACAGGGTCAGGCAGATGCAACATGTCCACAAAAAAGACAATGTGCATAGTGCATAATTTGGTAAGATTTACGAAAATTTTAATTTCAAAACGACTTATAGCTAAAAGTAAACCACGACCGCTGTAGTAAAAAATCTAAGAAAAACCAAATAGATTATAAATCTTGATTAAATAAGCTATGTCTGATGACTAATCTTTTTAAGATTTACTTTATCATTGCGTAATCCACCTCCAAAGTTATTGCATAAAATGCGCGAAAAATTCGAACTTTCGAACCTTATAACTTAGAAACCAAACACAATTTTACAATGCCAACGGTCATCAGACATCTAGTTCGATCAAATAAAGCTATTTTGGGCAAAATTTGGGATCTTTGATAAAAAATATGGGCGTGATCTTCTTTCCCCGTTTGTATGGGGAGTTAAGCAGGATGGGCCACCTTAAACCTAAAGAAAGGTGCTTATCCTGTGATTCGAACCTGCTGTCTTCGACCAAGCGACCACAGGCATTAACCGCTAGACTTAGTTCCACGAACATTCAACTAAATAAAAAAACATACAAAAAATACAGTTGCTAACAGACTTATGGTCAAAATTCGAAAAATGTCTTGCCCAAACAAATTTTTTAACTACACACAAGTAACTAATGTCGTTGACCTAATGAAATGTTAACTACCATGTTGTGTTTGTCCATTATTGGTAATAGTTTCAGTTTATTATTTTTTTTATTTATAAGTTTTTGTTATCCCTTGTAAGAAATTAGTCACTGTCGACAAACTTAAGGTGGCCCAACCCGCTCATCTCCCCATACAAAAGGGGAAAGAAGATCACGCCCATATTTCTTGTCAGAGATCCAAAATTTTGCTCAAAATAGCTTTATTTGATCGAACTAGATGTCTGATGACCATTGGCATTGCAAAATTGTGTTTGGTTTCTAAGTTATAAGGTCCGAAAGTTCGAATTTTTCGTGCGTTTTATACAATAACTTTGGAGGTGGATTACGCATTGATAAAGTAAGAACATCGCAAAAAGATTAGTCATCAGACATAGCTTATTTAATCAAAATTTATGATCTGTTTGGTTTTTGTAAGATTTTAGACTACAGCGGTCGTGGTTTACTTTTAGCTATAAGTAGTTTTGAAATTGAAATTTTCGTAAATCTTACCAAATCATACACTATGCACATTGTCTTTTTTGTGGACATGTTGCATCTTCCTCATCACGGAGCCTGTATTATTCTTTGAAACAGAGAAGGTCCCAGAGCGCAACAGCACGGTTTTGTACCGTGCCCGCGACTGCGTTGGGCCCGCCGGGTTGGGCCACCTTAATAAATGAAAAAAAAAGCTCAGATGGGTAAGAAAACACGCCTGACCAGCCGTCTGCTAAAACAGGCAAAAGGTAGCCCACACGTAATGGTGGGTATGCTTACTGGGTACTGCCCGCTAAACAAACACCTGTGCGATGCATGATAAAAAAAAAGAATACGTTTTTCGGGCTGAGACCCTCGAATCACCAAGGACGCTCCAAGAAGCCTACGCCCACCCATTGAGGCTACGGCCCTTCCGGGCTGAATGGAAAAACTTTCTGATGCCAGAAACGCGACAGAAGAGATTTAGGAGCGGAAGTAATAAGTAACCTACACAAAAAATATTTGAGAAGCATTTTTTTATCGAACATCAAAATGTTAACGATAAAACGTAAACAGTTGGACAGTAAGTCCATCAACACTCTGGATATATACGAACCAGTGCCTGTGGCTACGAGCCGTGCGGCCAGCCCCCACTCGTCTGCCACGGAGCCCGCCACCAGCCGCCCCGTCAGCGTGAGGTCGAGCGCGCGTGAAAGTCCCACGAGTGAGGTGAGACGTGCACCACCGTCCAGGCTGTGCGGCGCGCCTGCCACCAGGTCATTATGTTATTCTAGCTAGCCGCTTACCGTATTGTAACAGTCTATACATTTACCCTGTTACTAATAAACGCCGATCATCGTCTGAATGGTTATATAATATTTTGTCCGTTTCACTCGAATTCGAAACTGCATGTTAATTATATTATATATTATTTATATTATTATTGATAGGCTAGCAGCTTCAAGCTGATGCGCCTATATCACAACACTTATTTATTTATTCTATATTTTTTTATATTTTATATGATTGTCCAGTTTATTTTTGAAGGAATTCACGGAGCCAGCATTTACAACTTCACTGGGAAGACTGTTCCAAGATTCTACTACTCTGTTGGCAAGAAAGTGTCGTCGAGGGTTCTGCTTTGACCGATTGTGATACAGCTTTTTTGAGTGCCCTCTCAGGTTTTTAGGGTTAGGGTACCCAAAGGGTACCAACGGAACCCTATTACGCCTCCGCTGTCCGTCCGTCCGTCCGTCTGTCACAGGGCTGTATCTCAAGAACCGTAATAGGTAGGTAGCTTAAAATCTTCACTGAGTGTGTACTTATTTTGCCGCTATAACGACAAATAGATAAGATTTAAAAACGTGATTTTTGGTGTTAAATCATGTACGATGGTACAGAACCCTTCGTATGGGAGTCCCGCTAGCACTTGGCCGGTTTTTTAGTATTAGCAAGGGTGAACATATCTTGTAGTTTGGGAGAGTTGTAAGAAGAGTTGAGAATTTTAAATGTTCCAATAAGATCTCCCCGTTCTCTTCGTTCTTGTAGAGTGTTGAGGCCAAGCTTGTCCAGCCGGGTTTCGTAGCTTCTATTTTTCAGTGCAGTTGGCATTTTTGTTGCGCTATGTTGATTACTATGTTGAAATAAGTCATTACTGTATTGTTTACCCTACCATCTATCAAGGAGGACACGGAAAGGACCTACAGTTTTACATGAATTCCGAACCATGGAACAGCTCAAATTTGTGACGTAATGCACTTATCCAACAAAAGGGGGCATGGCTTGATTGAACCCGCACACGAGAAGATAGGCCCTGCTCCGTGAGCTATGAAGTGCTCTAAAACCTCTAGTGTTATTATTCGCTCTATTTTGTTGATAACTAGAAACTAATCTAAATGATTGTTTCATTATAATTATTTCATAATACCAAGCATGCCGTTGATACTGTGAAAGTAACCATATAATTGTATGGTTTACCACCGCGTCGTATGCTACACAGTCGAAATATCCCAGATGGCATACCTCCTTACTTTTTATCTATGGTTCTCACCGAAGCGCCGGCCGAGGAATCCGAGCACGGCCGTATCTTCGATGACGCGCAGGTCGCACGCCAGCGCCAGCTCCAGGCCCTCGGCCACCGTGAAGCCCGACACGGCCGCCACGCTCGGCTTGCTGGTGAGTGGTCGGCGCAGCAGCGGCCTCTGCACAATACTTATTTACTAAGAAAATATCTTTGGCCAAACAGCCCAATTATTTGGTGCGTGTAACGCATATAAATACCATAATCATATGCACTGCTTCAGAAAGTTAACTATCGGATTGCAGGTAACTGGAGGTAGTGAAAACAGGGAATAGGCAGACAAACAGTAAGTTTCACATTAACCTTCAATGTCCAGTAAAAAAAACCCATAAATTTCTTCATGAAAGAAAAAATTTCCATGTCCAGTCCAAAAAAATCCATAAATTTCTACATGACAGAAAAAAATGTTTCAAGCGTACCACAGCATCTTTAAGTGTGTCGTACCCCTTCTCCTCAACCTCGTCAAGGTCGAAGCCGGCACTGAAGGAGCCCCCCTCCCCCCCGAGCACGAGCACCCGCGCCTCCGCGTCCCGCTCGAACTCGTCGAGCCCCGCGGAGAGCTCGTGCAGCGTATCTACATCGAGGCAATTCCGCTTGTGAGGTCGGTCGATGGTGAGCGTTGTGATCGGGCCGTGCTTCTCTGTTCTTATTTCTGGAATATGTTTACGTTACATTTAGAAACAAAGAATAATTTATTTCTTAGCAAAGCGAAGGAAAAGTTGATAAAATTGAGTCCTTAATGGTAACCCCTTGAAAAATGTTCTGCCCTGCACATTTCGGCGCACGAACATATTTTCGCCATTATTCCTAATCAAAGCCACTAAGGACCTGAATTAATAATTAGGCCCCAGCCAACCTTTTTGAGAATTTGCCGGTAGGGAACATAAAAAATATAACCTTACTTTTCTTCTGGTTAGTCTCAACTGGTGGTGCATCTTTTGAGTACCTTCGAAATGCACTTAGTTGCGAAAACGAGTTGCGACATAATCTCAGCATGACTCTCATTTTAATTTATAAACCGCAAAGCAAATTTTACAAATCCTCCAATATTGGGCATCACAGATTACATTTTTAAAGCATTTACGTTTTGACATTGACAGGTTTTTTATTTTCCACACGGAAAGGCCAGATCGTTGACCATACAGCCGAAAAGATACGTACCTGTCTTGAACAATGTGGTACATAACACCGAACAAGGTCACAGTAACATTTGATTGATCACATAATTTTTCCAAAGCTTTATATTATATTGTAATATGAAAAAACCGCTGGAAATAAGTATTACTCAAAAAGTCCATAGCATGCGTTTTACCCATACACATACAATAGAATGGACGCGCAAAGTGAACTATCGGATGAGACCAAAATCGTTTCATTTAATTGCTCGTCGGAGCTGTATAACGCTGTCCCTCCGTCCCCTTTCTACCATCTCACAACGTGGAATAGGCAGGAAATGCACCCGTTCACTATCGACATTCCAAAAATGAGAACCAACCGATCCTCTAGCTTCTTTATCTATAGAATCGGTAAACTATTGAATGCACTCCCCGCCGAGTTATTTTCCCCAAAGTACAACTTGGTATCCTTCAAACATGGTGTGAAGAAGCACCTGGCCGGCCGGTCGGGTTTCCGCAGCCCCCTTAAAAGTTCGAAAGGTCCTGGTGTACGCCATATGCGGCACTTTATATAAACAAATACAAAATGTACCGTCTTTTATTTTACTAAAATCATCTTGGAAAATATAAATATGATCGGCAACCAATCTGTAGGTCAGCTCTTACACGTAAAAAGCATCAACTGCGGAAGAGAGAGCAGGGGGGGGGGCAAATACCCAAACAGGGAGCTGTCTTACCCTAAAATTAACTGAGAGGGGGGCTCAATTTTACGCAACGGTCGCGAGCAAAGGGGTCTAACGCCCTCCGGGCAAAATTTTTGGTGAAGCAAAACTAGGGGAATCTCGCGAATATTGCGTTTTGAATTTTTCGTTTTTGCGCTTCCCTAAAGGTCCCCAACCCATCCGCATCCCAAATCCCACAACCAATGAATCATAAGCTGGAATAAGCACATCCTTCAAGTGAAAAAGGCAAATAAAAGATACATTGTGAATAAAATATATCTGACGACAGCCATGGGGTTTCGTATTGGTTCGAAGGCTGCGAAATCCATTCCGGAGGGCTAAGTTCTTCTAAACACATTTTTTTAAGGACTTCAGGTTTCACTTTGGAGGAAATACGTCACGTCGGCAGTGATTACATTTCCAGAATTTACCGGCCCTACCAAGTGTAAACATGGGCTCTAACAGATAAACAGGCAGAGAAGTTAAGAGTAAACCAACGGGCAATGGAGAGGAGCATGCTGGGGATTTCTAGAGCATCGAGAATAAGGAATGAAGATCTGAGAAAGAAAACGAAAGTAGACGATGTTGTAGAAAAGGCAAGAAAATTAAAATTTGAGTGGGCCGGACACTTGGCTCGATGCTCAGATGAAAGATGGAGTAGACTCACTACGGAATGGATACCTCGAGACGGCGTGAGAAGCGTCGGGCGGCCGCTGACGCGCTGGAGTGACGAGCTGCGCGCGGCCGCCAATCGCTGGTGGACACTCGCGAAGGACAGGAATAAGTGGACAAAATTAATAAAGTCAATGATGAAATAATAATACAAAAGAGACATTGAGTGAAGTGAGTGAAGAAATTTTAAGAGTGGAAAAGCATACTTTTAATAAGATCAAGAAGTGAGCATTAAGTTTGTCTATTACAGCAGAGCTACATATTCATGTTACATAAAATAATTTGGATTAGGTTTAAGTATATTACGTGTTAAAATGCAACCCTGAAGGTACACAAAAAAAAAAAAAAAAAGTGCAAAAAGAAAAAAAAAAAAAAAGAAAAAGAAAAAAGAAGTTTACAAAAAAAAAAAAAAGGACAAGTACCATCTTAAATAATAAGGATTATAGTATATGTAAGTAGTCTTAAGTATATTACGTGAAAAAAAAAAATGTTATTAAAAATAGATTTAAGTTTAAATACCTCCAACTTACAAGATAAATACGTTAAAATGTTAAGTTTACTCGTAACTAATATTGTTTTTTGCAATGTAACATAAAGGTACTTAATCAGAAAAAAAAAAAAGATAAAAAAGTGCGAAAAAAAAAAAATTTATTAAAAAAAAAAGAAGCAAAAAAAAAAAAAAACAAAAAACCACAAGCACTAGTACCAATTTATATTTATAATAAGGATTAGATGTAGATGTTTCTCCGCTTATTTATTTATTTATGTAAGTCTCTCGATTTGTTTTAGCAACGTATACATGCAAAAATTCCCGGAAGGTCTAGTCAGCCAGGGAATTAAAAGACTACACCTCATGCCCGCAAGCATGAGAGGCCATATAGCCCAACTGAGGGTGGCACAAACAAATATCAAATATATATATAGTTTAGGATATTATTGTGCGAAACATGGCTTAATAATAATAATAATAATCCCTGAAAAGGGGACCAGCAGACACGGCCCCGCTACCACCTGATGCGGGGCCCACCACTTCTCCGGCGTGCTTGAGGTCGGCGGGCTGCTGCCTGCACCTGATCTCCGCCGCCGGAGGACCGAGGCGCATCACCAGGCGCCGCGCGCAAGATATTCTGCGTGCCGGCGCCCAGCAGTCCGGCGGATGCGGGGCTCTCCGAGATGGGGGTGGTGGAGGCCTGCGTGTCAAGGCCACCACCTACCGTTCGAAGCCTGGCTCACGTCGTCCCGGAGAGCGTCGCCACCACGGCCTGCGCCCACCGGCGCGCTTGGAGGAGCCCCCTCTCGCCGCCGGTGGATTCTCCGTTTCTTAATATTATTTTTATGATTTTTTATTGTAAATATGTAAAAATAATTTTAAAAAACGTGCAAATAAATATATACAGTATAATAATAATAACCAAGTGTATTTTACAGAATAGGTTGGGTCATAATGGAGCAATGTTGACAGGGAATGGGTGCGTTCCTGAAGCCAGGTGGGCTCGCGACGCGCCGCTGCCTTAGAATTGATAAGAAATTAAACTGAAGTTTTTTTTATTTCAAATAAATTGGAAACTTATTAATACAATTATAATTTATAATGTGCAAATTGTGATGAGTAGGTACCGACATCAGCAATAATAGCCAGGTAAATCACAAATTAACCATTTCAAATGAGGCAGACAACTTTCAAATCAATAACAAATCAAAAGATCTAAGATTTTTTATAATAGGTCTATGGACGCGATGGTATAAAAATTGAAAAGTTCTTCAACTTCGAGATACAATATTTTTTTATTTAACGAAGTATAATAAGGATTTCTTCACCTCCATGGAAGATTCAAATTAGAATTGAATTTGGGCGTATAATTTAGAAAACAAACATGGCCCATAACTGCCATCCTTTTGACAGTGGGAAACCAAAAAAGTCAAACTTCATAAAACATAAATCTTTTGTGAGAACTGATTTTGTAAATAAAACCATTTACTTAATTACAAGAAGGAAGCATCTACCAACGAAATAATGCGGCAATTGAAATTGTCCTAGTTTGTAAGATTTCATTGGTCTATTTTGGTTAATTTTCATATAATGGAAAGACCCCCCGATTTGATAAGCCTCACTGAATACATACAGAACGCGCTGTATTTCGCAGTCGTTCGGTCTGGTCGAACTCTCAAAAGCACCAGTGACGTAATTTATTTCAGTATCGACGAGAAGTTGATCTATGAAAACTATTATAACGACTTCGGTCCCCTAAAACTTTCGTGTGTCTACAAGT
The DNA here is from genome assembly GCA_946894095.1 of Incurvaria masculella. NCBI lineage: Eukaryota > Metazoa > Arthropoda > Insecta > Lepidoptera > Incurvariidae > Incurvaria > Incurvaria masculella. The sequence continues at coordinate 12,041,776 of OX335663.1, read as the reverse complement.
ACTGTCGCATGCTCAATGAGAAGTTCAAGGCGCACTTGAACCGACAGAGACTCGTGCACTGTACTTCCAATGATCCGAAGAAAAGGTCCAACTCCGCTTATCTTCTGGGCTGCTACGGTGTGTTGTATTTGAACCTTTCGCCCGACGATGCTTTGAAACCATTGGTTGCTAATGGACAGACATTTCAGTAAGTTTGCTTGCTTTTGGAAACCTTGTTTCTTTTGTTACAAAGGTACCCGTCCCGTTGTCAATGATTTACACACCAAAACCGACATTGCCATGAAAATGTTTAAATAAAAAACCACCTGTCACAGTTCCTGAAATGTTACACCTCTGTGTGCTAAAATATAATATGCGCCAAACAAAAGCATGAAGTTCTTCATGCATTGGCTAAAGTTGAACTGCGGTGCACTGAATCTACCTTGCTAGTGTGTCATTGAATCTTAGTGGGCCTGTCTGTCTTTTCTTGACAATATAGAATTCAAATAAAGTCCTGTAAATGAAGGGTATCCGCATATAAAGCATGCTCTAGAAACTGAAGAAATTACAAATACAGCTCCTATGGAGAGACCACTATTGAAATGAGTTACTACATAATAAATATGATATAATATAATTTAAATTGTGTTAGGGGGACTTAATTTTCCGAATTTAATATATTTTCGAATATTTTTATGGAATTGGGTATTAATTACATTTCAATACTAATGATTAAATACTTTTTGATAAAACCTGCATATGAATGTTTATGTCTAATTTTTATTCATCCAACTTCTTCTTCGCTCTTCAGAAATTTTCAGGATGCCGTCCAAGGTGAATCCTGTTTTACAATATCGGTGCTCGATTGCCTGCATGGCTTAAAAAGAGCAAAAGAACTTGGACTCTTTAACTTCCAGGATTTCAATTGCAGCGAGTACGACAGGCTAGACAAAATTCAGGGTGGAGATCTCAATTGGATAGTTCCAGGTTTGTGATTGACACAACTCAGTGCAGAATAATAATTACAGATAGTTATAACCATTATTAATCCCTTTAACTATTTTCAGGAAAATTTTTAGCATTTATGGGACCCGTGGACTACAATTATGGACTTACAATTTATCACCCTCCTGAGATCTATATAGATTATTTCTTGGAAAATAATGTTTTGATTGTAATAAGGTTAAACAAGAAATTTTATGATGGGGCAGTGTAAGTTTCATTTTCTTGAATTCAGTTTTAGAATTAAACCCTCCGGTTATTTTGGTTTTTTTTTATGTGACTGGACATGGATGGCTAATACCACAAGTTCTGTCATGGTATTAGCCCAACACACCACATGGGAACTCGGTGCCATGCCAGGACCTTCCTTATATTGCACGGCTACATTGAACTGGATGGAAAACACGGACAATTTTCATTGCCGCTTCGACCATCGTTCATCCAATGCGATGGTACCAACCCGGGCGGGATAAACCCTACCACCTAGTAAGTAAGGAAGGGGACCTACAGCTTAACGTGGAATCCGAACCACGGCCAGCCTTCTCTCAACGGTCGAATGGTCACCCATCCAAGACCAGACCGGACCCAGCGTTGCTTAACTTCGGAGAGCGATCGCCGAAGTGTCGCGCCACTGGGCCCCTGACTCTCTGCTTCTCTGTTTTGAGGGTTTATTCCTTTTCGAAATTTGTTTTCTGCTTTCAATGTTTTTTTGGAACTATTTAGGTGAAGACTGAAATAGGTACCTTTATTTGTCTTGCATTAATACAGTGTTTTATTTCTACTCCTGGATTCATATCAGCAGATGCCACCATCACCGCCAAAGTTTGCATCCTCTAGGGACTCCTAGCTCTTGTTTTACTTATTACAGGTTCTCTAAGATGGGCATAAAGCACTATGATCTGTTCTTTCCTGATGGCTCTTGTCCCCCGAGGCACATCCTGGCAAAATTCTTGCAAATGAGCGAAGATACAACAGACTGTGCGATGGCCGTGCACTGCAAGGTTACTCGTGTCTTTATCAATTTCAATTTTATGTTCGCAATGAATAGATTAATTTGGTCATTACTGAACATTCAAATCATTGTTGAGCAAGTAGTAGAACCCAAGATGGAGAGAGAATGATGATATCGCATGGCTTATTTATCTGCTGAAAGTATAGATAAATTGGTCGAATAAATTGACTCCCGCTCTTGAGAAAATATAAGTATGTTCACAAATTTCTTCGTACACCATAATACCATAAGTTCGCTGATTCATATGTTTGCATTGCTCGTATATTTACTAATTTCATCCTCTTGGGTTTCATTGTGATAAAGTTATAAAATATAATAAGTTATTCATACTTATAATGCTGAAACCGTGTGGCAGTCCAGGCAGGTCTCGGTCGCACCGGCTCGCTGATCGGCTGCTACCTCATCAAACACTACCGCATGACGGCTCACGAAGCCATCGCCTGGATGCGCATCTGTCGCCCCGGTTCCGTCATTGGGCACCAGCAAGTAAGTATTTTCTTTGTCGTTCTTGGTCGCAACGTCTCGCTGGTCGGTTACTACCTTATCAAGCACTCATAGGGTACGAGACCATCGCTTGGATGCACACCTGTCGCCCCGTTTCCGTCATCGGGTACCAGCAAGTTAGACTGTTCTCTATCTCTCTTGGTCGCAACAGCTCGGTGGTCTGTTGATACCTCATTAAGCACTACCACATGATGGCGCACGAGGCCATTAATGCGCCTCATTTGCCTTAAAGCGCATCTGCCGGCCCAGCTCCGTCATTGAACTCCAACAACTGTCTGTTCCACGGAGGTCTGTTCTCTATCTGTGTCGGTCACAAAAACTTGCTAATCGTTTTCTGTTTCATAAATCAGTGCCGCATCATAACGCACAATGCCAATGTCTGGATGCAATCTGCCGGCTTGACCCCGTTATGGCATCTTTAAATGTCACAATCCCACCTGATTACTGATCGGCCTGACCCTCATCGCAGCGCATAATGTCATCACCGGGATCTGCGGACCTCGCTTCTTTATGTTCACCTGGGTTATACCTGGGTACCTTATACTTTGTTCTTTAATCTTACTTTTATCATGGTATTCATTACTCCTGAAATAATTCGTCGCAGTAACTTTTAAAATTCCGAATTGTTATCTTATTCAACTTCTCATTTAAATAGAACCAGAGAAAGTTGGGAAAAGATCTGATTTTTATATTTGTCTCACGGAATTACACTTTTTATTGCAATCACTTATTTATTTTCTTATGGGCTGCAATCATTGACTTATATCATTTACAGGCCTGGCTTGAGAAGTTGGAGCCTTGGTTGATAAAGCAAGGAAATTCTTATAGGTAAAGAGGTGAAGGCTATTTATTTATCGCTCCACATATTTATATAAATGCTATTAATACCTGACATATTTGTAACCCAATCAACTATTTTATTATATGAATATCTATCAACTAGGTATTTTATTTTATAAAGATCTTTATCCCTCAGGAAACGATTGTATAACGACCCAAACAAACTCCCTCATCATGAGTATGGCGTTTACTCATTCCTGGTTAGCAGGAACATTATGCCAAAAAGAAGTCCAAACGCTTCTCCATTGCACAGCCGGACGCCTTCACCTGACCGACACTCTCTGGCTCCTTCATCCCTTCAACTGTCAACATCGAGAGCGCAATCTTCAAATATCAAAGACGGTAGTCAACAATTTATAATGACATATCATGGTCTAAATTACTGATAGATTAATTTTCAGGGTATGAGTCGATTTGAAATATCACGAAAATGTCTTGCAAAGGTAAGCTATCTCCAACCAAGTTTATCGGCTCGGCAACGCACCGCTATGGGGTCCAACTATGTCCAGCACTGTGTTATTCTAAATCGATGCTCACCTAAAATACCTTTGTATCTAACAGATTATTGGTATTATAACGTTCTTGGATAAAATTGGCAACCTCTTTTGGACAGACGTCACCTATTTTCGAGAAGACGGCGAAGTATATTTGGCCTCCTGCGACATGACGACCACTGAACCTCCGAAGGACTTTGTACTGATGAGGGGGAACATCATAAAACACCTATTTATATCCATTGACGACGAGGGAGATTCTCAAGCAGACGAAACATTCGGAATTGATAAGTGGCGAGAGGTGATTTGTTGCCGCTGGGGTCAATGCTCCGAGTTCTGGGACGACTTACTCTGGCGCATAGCGGTGCGTTGCAGTGGTCTGTGTGGAAAGTGAAGTGTAAGCTGTGGATTTAATACTCCAACATATTCTTGAATTTGGTTTCCACTTTGGATGATACATCCAAGTCAGGATACCCAATTATAAACTATTTATTTTCATTTCCAGCCCAGACCGGGTTACCTGACGTGGAGGCCTTACCGACCAGAGTCTCGCAATACAAGGGCTCCCAGGAGTGGTGCATTAAATCGCCCCCGGCACGCGATGTCGCTCCGATAACTCGGTTAAGAAGCCATACTGATAGTCAGACGTAAGTATATCGAGGGCTTCATATCAAAGAGGCGTATGCGCATTTTACTAACTTTACAGGAGACACAAAAAACGTTTTTAAACCGATAGTATTCAACTTAGCCGTATAAAATTTCGCACACAGGTACATTATGCCATTTTCCTTGGAATAGTGTACCTATGTTTTAATTTAATGCAATGGAAATAGGGTTTTATGTGGTTACAGCCCTTTGTTATGACGAATTCCCTAGATCTCTGACTTAAAATTGTCATAGAAATTGCGGGGCGTAAAGACAAAAACTGTTAGCAGTACAATAATGGTCATTTATTGGCAGAAAATGAAGTAACGGTACAATGCGTAAATGTGTAGTAATGCTAGTGAATCAAAATTATTGTTGTTATAAGAAATAAAATGAAAGTACGCCCTGTCTATTTTATAGCAAGATTGTAGTAATAGATTAAAACAAAGAGGCTTATAAACAATAAATACAGAAATAAAATATTTTCTTGTCTGAAATCATTGTACAAAAGTTACATTTATAGTGAGATTCTAAAATCAAAATATAAGAGACACTTCGTACTGCACTCATGTGAATGTTATAACAAAATAAAAAAAAACTTAATTACAATGGGGAAGAGATGACTTTATTAAACTCTTCTTCGTCTCTTTATGTAGGATGCTTTTGAAGCAGCTAGTGCAATCTCGTCCGATACATCAACAACAGGCTTCTTTTTTTTAGACTTTTTATTTTGAGTAGGTGGAGGCATGACGGTTGGCAAGTTCTTAAAATATGGGTGATATGTGGAGGGAATTAAACCCGATTTACACAATTCCTGTAGATCCTTATACTTTATAGCTTTTATGGGTATTTGGCTGTTATAAGCTTGGGGCAAGGTTCCTGAAGGTGTAATACCTATAGCAGAGCTGCGTGTAGTGGTTTTTGGAAGGATTTTTACCTTTTTAAATTCTTCGTCCCAATATTCCAACTTGAAAAAGAATGTATCCAGCGATTGCTTAGTAAAACGTAGCCATTTGACCTGTGTCCAATAAAGTTGAGTGCCATCCTGGGATATTATTTTATCAGGCAGTTGGGACTCCCTCACCGCCTTGAAGTCTATAAAATCAGTATGGCGCAGATTAGTTATTTTAAATGGTTTACTTTTTCTTGCTAATCGTACCACATTTTCCCAGTCTTCTGGGATGAAGATTTTAGCAGACGCTGAAGCAAGTTCTATTGTGGCATGCATTGAATCGCATTCCATATACGTATGGCCTGGTTCTAAAAATTTCAGATCTACGGTCTCTAAGCGACAATCTTCTGCAGCAATCGCTGCCAAAAACATAGAAACCAAAATTGAATTCCTGTTTTGTCCCGGACAACAGTCTGCATAAAGAACCAAATGAGATACAGTTATAGGAATATCCTTAATGAATTTAAATAAACATGTCGATACTTCATTGGAGCCCCGATTGCCTTCGTGCTCGGTCCACATATAGCAATGTCCTTGTTTTGTAGCTACTTCATATAGAGTAAAGTTAAAAGTGGCCAGTTTCCTCTTATAGAACACAGGTTTCGCGTGAACAAGAGGACTGTACAAGACAGCTTCTAAGTCAAAGTTCCCGCATAAGTAGGTTGGATCACTTTTGGATTGTTTAGCATCTTCTTCTTTTTGTTTGTATGCATTAAGTTTTCTTCTCTGGTGTAAGTCATATTCAGTTTGTTTTTGCAATTTCTCATCTTCGGGAAGTAATTCAAACCGGTGGCACCAGCACTGGTCCTTTCTTGGTATATAGAATCCAATGTTTTTATTTATGAGCAACTCCCTATAAGAAGTTTTTGATATAGGTTTAACGTTTTCTAGTGTACATTTTTGTAAGTACAAATCGTACATCTTTTCTTTGTTTAAAATTGGTTCAAGATAAACCTTCTTTGAGTCTTTGCGACACCAATGAGAAGGTACTTTAGGGAAAGAGTCGATGTGGAAATTGGCATAATTTAGGCTCTCCTCACTAAGTTTAATGCCTGGAGGATGACGTCCTCGCTTGTCCGGTGATACAATGTCCCCCGTTCCTCTTCTCCTTTTAATTAGTGCCGTTCTAACCATTTTATCAGTAACATTTAAAGTTTGCAAGAAGAACTTCTTGCAAACCTGCCGCTTTAGATTTTTATGCGTTAAATTATAGGTTAATGTAAACTTTCTCCTCGAATCTTTGACACGAGGGTTTTTACTCTGAATCTCTGCAACATTATTTGCTAAAAAATCTCTTTGCCTATTTAGGTCCTTTAAATTCCAAAATGCGTCAAAAATGTATTGTTTGTCTTCATCATTAAGTAAAAGATGGCATTTTTGCTTGCAACTACATGGATTTCCAATATTTTGTGGTTTTCTAGCTGCTTTCAGATTGCCTTTGGCATCGACATATTCTGCTCCGCTGTTTCTATTGTTCTTTTGCACATTTCTTTTCCATAATTGTTCAACTTTGCGTTTGCGTCTTTTAGGAATTGTAGTATCATCATGGGGAGCATTGTTTACTGAATTTGGTGCAGGTAATGGCGAGGCTTCTTCAGGGGAAGATTTGAGCATTGGTGACGATGTCAACGACAGGTTCGATGGCGAAGGTTGTGCATGTATTTGTGTAGGTGGTAGACACCCTTTCGACGGAAGAAGCAATTTCGGAGATTCGGAAGACATTCGAGGAAGTGGCTGTGCAAGGGGCGATGATGAGGGCTGTGCATGTAATTTTCTAGGTGATAATTTCGACGGCCGAAGCGACGGTTCATCTGGTGGACATTCAGAAGGCATTGACTCCAAGAGCGATGACGAGGGCTGTGCTGGCGCATGTGTAGGTTCGAGCGAGGTTACTTCTGGTGGAGATTCTGAAAGTATTGACGGTAGGAGCGAAGACAACGGCTGCTCAAGCACGGATGCAGGTGGTACATATGACTGTTGAAGCGAGAGTTCTTCTGATGGGGATTCAGAAGGCATTGACGCCAGGAGCGATGATGAGAGCTGTGCAAGCAGTTGTGTAGGTGGTAAGTTTGACGGTTGAGGCAAGAGATTTTCGGGAAGTGAGTAAGAAGACTTCGGGGAAAGTGACGAAAGCAAAGCCGATGGAGGTAGTTGAAATGTTTGCAAGGATTGCTCATCCGAGGAAATATCTAGGGAACAATCGGATAGCGTATAACTAAACTTTAACGTTTGGCAAATCGTATGTCTAGGTAGGTATGTGATGTCAGGCCATAACACCTTGATTAACTAAGTACCTAACATGTCAGTTTTTTTTAATGGAACTGAACATGGATGGCTAATACCATACCTACTGTCATGATATTAGCCCAAAACACCTCAGGGATACTAGGCGCCATGCCAGGACCTTCCTTACATTGCGCGGCTACATTGAACTAGATGAAAATAACGTACTATTTTCATTGCCGCTTTGACCATCGTTAATTCAATGCGATGGTACCAACCCGGGCGGGATTAAGTAAGGAAAGGGACCTACAGTTTTACGTGGAATCCGAACCACGAACGACGAATCCCTTACTCGGCTCTTACGACATGCACGGGAATAAATGCAGTGGGACCAATTGTATTCTTTTATAAGTGCCCGAACCCACACAGCACAAAAAGTGTTTTTGAATGGATAATGTCTAATGTTGTTGAATATGCAAATAAATACATATACCTATTGTCTAGGAAAGGCGGTAGATAAGAATGTAATTAAAGTAACAGATAGTTAGGTAGGTACTTACCATTTGAATCAGTCGTCGTAACCAACTGAATCATTTGCTCTCCGCGTGTGCCACGTTTCATTTTGTCGTATTATAATATAAATAGTAATTCGGGTAAAACACAAGAAACAATATCTTTGAAAGTACAATACAGTGATTTCCGTGCGTAATTCGTGCGTGCCGCTGGCGCGGAGGGCGTACACGCGCGGACTGAGGTGCGAGGTCGGGCGTTAGATCCAAACACTGTCTGTACGCCCATAACTTGCTGTAACGAACGCGGGCGTATGCGCATACACCTCTTTGATAAAACCACGGTCGTAAAATATTATTTGATTTACAGGGCGTACGTTCATAAGCCTTTTTGATAAAACCGTGCTATGGCATAAATAATTAATTTTACCGGGCGTATGCACCTACGTCTCTTTGATGTAATTTATGTTGAAATAATTAATAGGATTTAAAGGTCGTATGTTCATAAGCCTATTTGTCACAAACATATTTATTGAAATATTTATTCTGATGTGGCGTACATCAGTTTACAGCTATTTGTTATAACTCAAACTGCTTGATTGAACTATACGACCTTTTCTTTATAGTGATATACAAAACAACACATATTTTTTAAAATTATGTGCTTTTGATATGTTATAAAACTGACCTAGGGCTATTCAATTCTGTCATAAAAAAATATTGCGTAATATGTGGATACGCCCCTTTGATATGAGGCCCTCGATATGATGCGTGCATACGTCTAATTTCTGTTACCTTACCCTACAAATGAGCACTAGGGCCATCTCCTCTAATACCGGTATGTAAACATCTCGCATGTATGTTATTTAGAACTAGCAACCCTGGTGCGGATCGTTCGCAACAGGAACATTGCAAGCGTCAAGACTTTCCACGTATGCAGCTCAAGAGGACGACGGGGCCGGGAGGCGAACCACGTTCCTCCCAACCCTCTCCACCGTCCCGAACTTCCCGAAGAGTGGATCCAACACTGCCCAACGTAATTAGACCCCTTTCTACATATTTTGAATGCGGATTTTATTGTCGTCTTTTTATACTGCCCGGGATGGATCGAGTCCTACCCCCTCCAATCGCCAGCAGCTGCGCAAAACTCAAAATATACAGGACTCGATCAGTCCTGCCAAATATACCATTGGCCTTCGTTGCGACAGATGTTTCTTCTCATTAGGCCTTATGGTTCGACTGGTTCGTTGATCGCAAAGTTCAGTAGGATTACTCACGGAACGAAAGTGAGGATTTCTTACAAGAGTATATTTTTATGTTTAGGGAGGTGCCGATGACGCCCATGAGGGCGCTGCGAAAACCAAGCTATCATTCTCTATAAAGAAAGACTAGCACATAATGTTTGCTGCTGCCCGTGGTTTATCCATGACTACAAGGGCTGTAATCCTTACGATTTTGTCTTTACAAGTAATAACTTGATCGGTTGCCTTACACCGCATACGTCATCATCGTCTTATAAAATGTTTATGACACATATAGGACCCACAGCAGAGGCGTCGCAACTCGTTATATACGGTGTCGGCTTTGCGGAGCTCCCAAGGATCACACCTAGTGGTAAAGAATGTTGAAGAAGCCAAGGTAATTAATGCCAAATTGCTATGCTATGTTTGACTTTATATTTTGTAATAGCTACGCAGATTTTTTTCTCAAACCTCTTTTGTAATCGAATCCTCAGCCGACTGACCCAGTCTATACATCGCTCTTCTGTTTGTAGAATACGCTCACACGCAGCTCGTACCAGAAGATGTGTGAGCAGAAACGCGCGCGCAAGTCACTGGAATCGGCGATTGTGATTACTCAAGGCACCAACGTGTCCAGTTTCGTCAGCGATAACATGCCCGCATGCATCAGCAACAGCGCTCAGTACCAATCCGGTAATTTCTTGTGCATGAAGAATGATTGAGATACGAGAAAATTTACAAGAAATAATGTTAACACAGATTATATACCGGTTCGGCCAGTGGCTGGTTGCTGTGTGTTAGTAGTCGCATAGTTTTAAAATAACATAATTAATCTTTAATGAGAAGATTCATAAGTAAGGATGCATCATCGTGAAACGTTTTGAGAGAAAAGCTCTTATTTTATTCCTGGGGACCACTCTCTGATCTATATGTCTGTGCCGATGTCATCCCTAAGGTGCAGTTTGCACAGAGAGTTTACGGGAGAAGTTTCGCAATTACTGGGTTATAAAACAGTTTTAACTGAAATAAAAGATAGAGACCAAAATTTAGAAGGGTATGTGGAAGTGCTTTGGATATATAGAGCGAACGAGTGACGAAAGAATGATGAAAATTATCAAAGGGTGAAAAAGGAACCCTATTACTAATCCTCAGCTGTCAGTCCGTCCGTCCGTCCGTCCGTCCGTCACAGGGCTTTATCTCGTGAACCGTAATAGGTAGGAAGCTGAAATTTTCACAGAGTGCGTATTTATTTTGCCGCTATAACAACAACTAGGTATCATTGAAAATAAAAGCAAATAAATGGGGCCCCCATGAAAAAAACGTGATTTTTGGTGTTAAATCTTGTACGATCGAGTGCGGTCCGACTCGCACTTGACCGGTTTTTTATTAGATATGTTGCTGTGTCTATGACACACGGAATTATTTCATACTAGAGAATATTTATTCTAACATGTTTTATCAAATGTATTGGAGGTATTTAAATGTGCAGTGCTCCAGTCGTTGTCGGCGAACCGCGGACGTCTCGGCCGCAGCCCGAGTCCGGCGCCGAGCCGCAAGGTGTCGCAGCGCTCCACCACCACCAGCACGCACGCGCTCGCGCAGCCGCCCACGCCCAGGTCCTCCGTCGGCACGCAGAAGCCGTCGGCGCTGCAGGAGGCGCTATCTAAGCTACAGAGTGAGTTTGCTTTTGTTTTTTTTTTAATCCAAACCGATTGAAATGAAAGCAAAAAGAAAATCTTCAAACGATTTTTTTTCTCTGTGGTTTGACCCAGGATACATTTACCGAAAAAATAAAGACATGCAGACACAGCTATTTGTAGCCTAATATTACACACCAAATATCAAGTAAGTTGGAACAGTGGTTTTAAAATTATTAGTAAACTACGTTTTTACGGGAGGCGAAATTTTCTGATGCTCACGGGCCAACCTTAAGAGATCATTTCATAGGTAAGCATCGAAAATACATTGCACGTTGGGTCAGTAAACTGAATCGTATGCGAATCGACGGTGGATACTGGATCCCATACCTACTAACGTGAAGTAAAAAAATATGATCGATAAATAAAACAATCGGATAATTGATAATCGGATAATAAAACAAGAAAATAGAAACGGGAATCCTAGATAACTTGTATAGGCTACAGACCGCGGTCAGCATAAACAAATTAAATACCTACAGTAGTATTCAGGGTGAACATTATTTATGGTAAACCCGGCGATAATTCACGTTACGACTGCTGGTTTTTAGATATGTAGGTACCAGTGGTTTATATATAACGCGTACTATTATTAAATGAAGTATTTCTTATCACAAATATATAAATAGCAGTTATTCTTTGTCATTGCAACCATGCATAGTTTATAATTAAAATATATGCATAACAGCAAAACAAAAGCTTACAATAATGTGGGATACCTTGTCAACCGGAAAACTTATCTTATTGGACTTGAGTCGACTTTTTAAACCGAAGTACGGAAGATCTACACCTCAAAGTTATAAATAAGTACTTAAAATGCACAAAGACAGTAATATTAGGGATTGAAATGTGGAGATGACACTGCTGGCTGTCGTGGGTCGAAAAAAAAACAAGAACCTAACCTCAAAACAAATAACAGTTCGTCACATAACATAACCTCCAATTCGATAAACATGAATTAGTTAAAACATATTTTGAAGAAAGCTCATTTTCATATCGAGTTGGTATAAAATGGGTAAAATTCTATCGGTTGCACTGCGACCTATCAAGAACTTCAATGTGGAGAATCGAGCCCACCGCGTCATTTCGAAAGATAAGCCGGAGCCTGCGCCGCGGCACCCCAGCAACCTGGAAGACATCCAGCGAGCGCTCGAGGCCGACCCTGGCCTTATAGAGAAACTCAGCAGCAAAAATGAGAGCCTTGACAAGAGACTTCGTGACGTATTTGTCACTTCGGAGGGCCCGCTCGAAGATAAGCTCACCCAGCAGCGCTACAACCCCAAAAGGCCTCTTCCACAAGACAGAAGCTTCCCCGAGGACTATGAATATGGCATCAAGGAGCCCGAGACTATCCCCTACGGCCGCACTTCGCTAAGAAAAGTCCTGAAGTTCCTAACAGACCATCAGACCAATCCAAACGAGAATCCAGCATCGAAAATCGCATTCGAGCAAAAGTTAAAAGAGGAAGATGTAATCGAGATTCTGAAACATTTCAAGACATTCGAGGTGTACATCCCGGCGACTGCTAAGACAAAGGCGAGATTTGCGGGGCCGTCGCAAGTGCGTAAACTAGTCGAAATGGAGAAGAAACAGATAGAAGATAAGGAATCGCAGAAGATGGACCAGAAAACATGATATATGATGAAATTTAGTTGAATCTTTGTAGTTACTGGCGATGGGTGGTCAATTGAGTAGATTTGTTGATGATATCAGGCTTGGCAACGTTCTTTGTAGACATAAAGAAACTAGTTAGTTACAGTATGTATTAAAAGAATTTGGCACCGGAATTACCAAACTGCACCGCTTGTAACCAGGATATCATTGCATGTTATGGGACGTCAAACCCACTGCGTCTCTTCAATGTGGCGCATGTCTAGCTGCACCCATGTCTGCATTAATGCATTATTTTTCCGTTTATAAATAATTATATACAACCTTATCAAATAAGGTAGGAGAATCAAAACTCTATAATGCAAAAGTCACCATTTACTCAATAAATACCACACCTATGTGACCGATTATTACCCATTGCGAATGTTAATTTAAGTAGTTAGAATTTTTTAATGTCTTAAATTTTTTCAATTGTTTCTGATCTTTTATTTTACTTTTAACCAAGACATGTTGATTGAGTACAAATTATTTAGATCACAAAAATAATGTAGGCACGGCCTGATGTACTGCTAACACTAGGCTGTATTGTTAAGTATGAGTTTACCGTTCAACTAAGTTTATTTTAGGTTTCAAATCAGAACAAATTGTTATCTAGCTGTGAGATTGTAGGACTTAGCCTACTGACCTGTTCCAAGATGAAATAGAAGATTATTTATTTGTTAAAACGTCTTTTATGAAATCAATATGACTTATCCGACTCCCCTATTCATTTTTCCCACATATGAAAATTTCACCTGCTGTATTTCGCAATAAGGTGATTTACGCACCAAAAACTCTGTCGATATCGACCGAACTGAATCATTGAGTTAAGCAGCCATAATCCATGGCGCAGCAGGCATGTCGCTAGTTTAGTATTCATATTTTATGAACTAAAGAAACGAGGGTTTTGTTTTTAGGGTTCTGTACCCAAAGGGTGAAAACGGAACCCTATTACTAAGCATGCTCAGTGCTCTCTCCGTCTGTCCGTTCGTCTGTCCGTCTGTCACAGGGCTGTATGTCATGAACCGTAACAGGTAGGAAGCTGAAATTTTCACAGATTATGTATTTATTTTGCCGCTATAACAACAAATAGGTAAAATTATAAAATAATAAAAATTAAAGGGGGGCCATAAACAAAAAACGTGTTTTTTTCATGGTTGTACGATGGAAGCCTTCGTGTGCTAGTCCGACTCGCACTTGGCCGGTTTTTTTTGTAATGCGTCTTGCAAATTTGGCATTCGAGTGCAACTATTTCTTCATCAAGTTCGTACCTGCTCATAGTGATTGCTGATTGCTGAATACAATAACAAACACAAGGTTAACGGCAATTGGTTCTGCAGTGGTACTTGCAGTGATTTTTTATCGCTGAGCTATATTTGTGAACAATTAACAGCCGGTTGCTTGTAACCGTTACTAGCGAACAACTACACTCGAAATAAATGCTTGTTGCAGTTTATGGTTTATTGTTTATTGGTTATTCATCATTCATTGATTATTCATTATTCATCAATACTCTGCACACGGATTTGTCGGATTTTTTTTTTAGACCGTTATACAAAAAAATTGAAGTTTGACAGTAGCATTTAGTTATGAAATCATAATTGTATTATATCATTAATGTGGACGAAAAAAATCATAACTTATAGACCTGTAAAGTTTGTTTGATAGTTCTCCTTCACTGGTTGATGGAATCCGCGGATCAATTAAATTGTGACATGACTTAGCCCCGGTTGCGCGAAGAGACGGCCGAGTTAATCAATGTTTGCATAGAGCTCCTTCCATACTGTCCACACAAAGTGACGTGTTTGATCAGACACTGATGGTGATTTTTATTTTTTGTCCTTTCGTACACTCGGCCCTTAGTGTAGTTTGACTACCAGAAGTTGAATAAATAAATTAAATGAAGAACTGGCAAGAAACTTTTCTGCGAGGCAGCACGCGCGGCTAGCAGCGCACGTGCTCTGATGATCGAAGCAGCAGCAGGTAGTGTGCTTGGTGCTGTCTGTACCCAAAGTGTGCCAACGGTACCCTATTACTAAGCCTCCGCTGTCTGTCCATTCGCGTGTCACAGGCTTGTATCTCATGAACCGTAAAATGTGTATTTATTTTGCCGCTAAAACAACAAATAGGTAACAAAAAAAAAACAAATTAAAATACAAAAAAAAAGTTTTTTTTTTGTGTTAAATTTTGAAGGATGATACGGAACCCTTCTTGTGGGAGTCCAATTCGCACTTGGCCGGTTTTGGACTTATGATCGTCACCATTTATTCGCAGATTGAAACCATTTACCTTAATGTTTAATTACAATGCAATTTACTCAAAACTATACATCCAAACTGAGGCCAGAGAAATGCCTCGCTAGCACTTTTGTTTAGGGCATTTCTACCTTTGCTCAATACGGTTAGGGCAGACAATGCACCCACTCACAGTCGACATTCCAAATATGAACCAACCGATCTTTTAGATCCTTTATCTATAGGGTATTACCCCCAAAATACAACCAGCAGCGGGAGCACAAACGAACAATACGGCTATATCGATCGATAAAAGTCAATCTTTCTCGTTTTGGCAAGGACGATAAGCGAAAAAACATTCGTTTATCGATCGATACAACTGATACGCAAAGAGCGTTTGTGCTTCGTTACCGAGATCCTTTAAATAAGCTGTGAACAAGCACCTGGCCGGGTGGCATGGTTTTTGCAGCCGCCCTGAAAGTTTGAGCTTCGTTGGGCACCTTAAGAGGTCTCAGTGTACGCCATATGCAGCGCTTAACATACAAATATACGAGAGGCCTTGTGGGACTCCCGGTAGTAACGATGTTCCTTTTGCATCTTTATTTTATACGCATGGGTTTTGCACGCAATTTTAAAATTGACATACGCCACAGAACGCAATCTGTTCTATCATCCTATAGTAGTGCACGAAGCATGGGATGACAGTTTAGATTTGAGTATTCTTTAGGAGAACTTCGTTCCGTGCTTGCCTTGCAATTTGTTCGTGATTAAAAAAAATGCGTCATCACCCGTTAGGTTAATCTGAACGTTGCCTAAAAATTCCAAGTTAAACACGAGATTGACGGGATGACTTAAGCTCTGTCTCTTTGACAGCTAAAGTGTCGCGTCAGTGTCACTTAGACAGTTCTCATCGGCGACACGCCCGTTAAGGAACATACTTGCAAAAGTTTGCACGAGACTACCAGCCGCCATTACATTGACACGTGCGGCAGCGGGCATCGCACTGAGGCGCGAGCGCAGCGCGGGCGCCGCGTCGCTGGGCGTGGGGTCGCTGGGCGCGCGGCGCGACGCGCCCGCCGCGCCGCCCGCGCCCTCCGCGCGCTCCGACGAGCACGCGCGCGCCACGCAGGGCGACCTGCTCAACAGCATCAAGGTGCGCGTCGCGGGCTATCATTTTTAGGGTTCCGTACCCAACGGGTACTAAGTCTCCGCTGTCCGTCCGTCCGTCCGTATGTCGCAGGGCTGTATCTCATGGAACGCAATAGGTAGGCTGCTGAAATTTTCAGAGTTTGTATCAATTTTGCCGTTATAACAAATAGGTAAAATAAAAATATAATCAAAATTAAAGGGGACCTCCATACAAAAAACGTGATTTTTTTCGTGTTCAGTCTTGTATGATGGTACGGAACCCTTCGTGTGCAAGTTCGACTAGCACTTGGCCGGTTTTTATGGAACCTGATATGGATGGATGACCACACAACTAACGTCACATAACCGAAGAAATTAGGTGCCATGCCCGGACCCTCCCTTTATGAGCACGGCTACACTGAACTGGACGGAAAACACGGACAATTTTTTCATTGCCGCGCCGACCAGTTTCATCCAATGCGCTGGTATGAACCTAGGCAGACTTAACCCTACCACCTAGTAGGGTTAAATGGCTTCCGAACCATGGAACAGCTGACATTCCTAACGAAAGGCACTAGTATTGCACGACCAGGGCGAGAATTTGAACTCATAACCTCTCACATGAAAAGTAACTATGCTAGCCATTCGAATTAACTTGTCCTAGCTGTGTTCGTTGTTTTCGCAACAGTTTGAGCGCCGGCTGCGCGAGGTTCAGAACCGGACCAAGTTGGAGAGGATGCGCGACTCCGACGCGACCAACTCGCTGCAAGACCCCAAATCGAGGTAATTACACCCCGAACATAATGAACAGTTTAAGTTATACCGTATATAAAGTTGACACCACTTTAGGCTTGTAACAAGGCATTGAGAGAGGATGCCGACCGAAACACATCCATATAGCAGCACCGTAGCAACTTTTTCGTTAGCACACACTGATGGTAGCGCCAGCCATTCAGTTAGGTTACTCGCTCACTGATAATTTCGAGTTCCAACGACCCTTGAGGACACGTAAGTAACTCCATTTGTGTTGGGCGTCCCGACTTAGTATGCGAACTGAACGGCCGCCGCTACCGTCAGTGCATTATTGCTAAAACTTTGCTACACTGCTACTATACAGATGACACACACAAACAACAAACACAGACAATTTTCATTGTCGCTTCGACTCATCGTTCATTTAATGCGATACCCGGACGGTATAAACCCTACCACCTAGTAAATAAGGAAGGGGGTACATTTAACGTGGAATCCAAAACCACGCCCAGCCCCGACGGTCGGATACGGTCACCCATCTAAAACCCAACCGCGCTCAGAGATGCTTCACCAAGCTTATCGAACAGCATGGCGTCGCCCCACTGGGTTGCCGAGGCAGACAAAATAATATTTAAGTAAATATACTTTTTCGTACTAAGCAGGTACGTCGCTTATTCCAAGGAATGTTATATGTATGTATGTATAATCAACCATGAAGCAAGGACACATTAATAAAAGAAAGAGCCCCGTAAAAATAACTACTTTACGAATATACTGCAAGGCTGGACTCGAACCAGCAAAACAACCATTCGCGGGTATTGCATCTACCAATTTTGCCACCTGCTGTATACCCATAATTTGAAATTCTTCTACAGTCCCTCCTCCCGTAATGAATGCCTTCTACTAACACGTGTGACGACGGCAATATGTTTGAATGTTCAATCTTTGCAACGTCCGCAATGCAGATGAAGCGTTAAATAAGTGTATGCAGGTATAATCTTAAACACTGTGTTAGTAGGAGGCATTAATTACGGGAGGAGGGACTGTAGAAGACTTCAAAGATGTGTTTATCTCATTGAACAAATGTCGTGTACATTGCAGCCGGACATCATCGCCCAACGCGAAGTGGGAAGCGAGCCGGACTCTCGCGCCCGAGTCGAGCGGCACCGCACAGTATGCGCGCTCGCTCTCGCCCGCCGTCCGCCGCGCCACCTACCGACACTAGCCTCGGGAGCATTGCCTTGAATTTCCAATGTTATAGCATAGAATAAAAATTTATCTATGGTTATAGCTTCTAGTTTAATATTAATTTGTAGTTTGCAGCAAAGATTGTGGTCCAAGGCAGACACCATTCTTTTATATTCGAATGAAGACACAGCTAGACCCAGTGATATGTAAAAGGTAAGGATATGCCCTTTCATACAACTCTGTCGCCTGTTGCGGTATTCCGATATTCCGTCTTTCTTTGCGTTTTTTATGTAATTCTTGCAAGGTTTTACCACACAATTGGGCATTTTTTGGGTGCATTATCGGCCAGAGGCGACGCACAGGCGTATGGCGGAAGCAAGCGGCTGTCTGGCGACAAAGTGGTATCCCCGCGACGCATAGAACACCACTTTTGTTGCTCCATTTATGTTGCATGGAAGGGCCTGTCCTTACGTAGTAATATTCATGTCAATGGCTAGACCTTCAAGAGAATAGTGGCTTTTGCAGACACTACCGTTACATTTAAAAAGTCAGTTGCCCTTTAGTTAGAAATGTAAAGCAATAGTGTTTATGCTAATCCCCGCTACGCACTTTTGTTAATTTTTCTAGAGAATCGTATCTAGTGCGGATACTATTCTGTTAAACATACATATGCAGTCGCCCTTCTGGCAAAGTCCAAGGGAGAAGTATCTAGTTATGAGGCTATTCCGTCAAATGTCCAAACTCTGCCGCCATTTTACTAGAAGTGTAAGGGAATGGAGTCTAGTTGGGTCGCTATTCCATGAATATCCAAATGTTCATTACCTGTTTTACTGCGATGTCTAGCATCCCTTCTAAACACCGCTATTATGATAAAAAAAAATCTATTCAATATCCTGCCATAATCCCCTTTCTGCTACAAGTTTAAGGGAATGATGTCTAGTTTGTACTCGATTTTCCAAATTCTGAGATCAGCTACATGCTATATTCCTAAATTCTTGCAAGAGAAAACCCTATTATGTTAGACGTCCAAGGCAATACTGTTAATGTCAGTGCTGATATTAATCTCCTGTACCACCACTGTGACTACTGCTGTCTTAGTTTTTGGTAGCGTTTCGTAGATATTGTTTTTGATGTGTCGTTTAATGGTTATGCTAACGTAATTTGCTAATAAATTGATTTGTAAATCATTTTACAGTATATTGAGAAATTAAAATACATTCAGATTTATTTGAGTCAATTCACAAATTTATACAAATCACCTATTTAATTTTATCGCTATACTTAAAAATAAGTGTACC
Organism: Incurvaria masculella; assembly: GCA_946894095.1. NCBI lineage: Eukaryota > Metazoa > Arthropoda > Insecta > Lepidoptera > Incurvariidae > Incurvaria > Incurvaria masculella. The sequence goes on along the minus strand of OX335663.1, from coordinate 12,022,427 downwards.
ACTAAATGTACATTGAAAACATAGATTTTTACAATCACTATCAACAAATATACCCTCGCTCAAAGTGAGAATTAACCTCATACACAGGGTATTCTTCAAAGCTCTCCTAACCAACTTCCACTAAATGTACATTGAAAAACATTGTTTTTTACAATCATTATCAATAAATATACCTGCTCAAGTGAGAATGAACCCTAAACACAGGGTTATTGTTATATATTTCTATGAGGCAACCTGGCCACACCGTCCATAGTGAAGAAAGTGCGGAACTGACATCTGTCATCTGTGCATCGAAAACGTCAAGACGGAAGGCATCTCGTAACTACGATACTTTACACTTTATATTATTCAATATTCAATATGTTACTCAATCTAATAAATACCGTTCTTAACTTAACCGCCTTGCTTAAATGTGTTGACTGCTAGAACCCCCACAACACTGGCGACGAGGATGGAGCAAATAATGGCGGAATTACTCCGCACCATGCAGTCGATGCAAAGACAAAACGCGGCGGCGGCGGAGTCGCAGAGGGCGGAGGCGACTGCGAAAAGTGCACCCGGTGCACCACCCGCGTTTCAGCCGTACGACGAGGAAGCGGAAACTTTTACATGCTATTTGCAGAGACTGGACAACTACATAGAACTGCGAGGTGTGGGTATGGATAACGACAAAACGAAGGTACAAATACTAATAAATTGCATTGGCCCGAAGACATACCACACACTCACTACTCTTACCGCCCCTGCTCTGCCAAATACCTTTACATACAAAAACCTCACTGCTCTTTTGAAACAACATCTATGCCCTGAACCGAGTGAAATTGCGGAACAGCACAAATTTTTGCTGAGAAACCAAGAGGAGGGCGAATCTGTCTCAAATTATGTTGCTAGCCTTAAAGCACTTACGACACACTGCAAATTTATATGTAATTCTTGCAAAAAGACGACCAATGATACACATTTACGGTCACAGTTTATAAGGGGGCTACGCGACTCTGAGATAAGAGAGAGGCTTTTACAACAATACTCCAGTGTATCTTTTCAACAGGCGGTGGATATCGCTCTGTCGATCGAGACTTCAAAACTGGACAGTCGCCAGCTGCGCAGTACGGCAGCAGAGGCGATCAACCTGAGCCAGCTACGAGGGAAGACCAAGCACCAGCAAACAGTGAACGATCTTGCTGCAACGGTAAATACATATGCACCAACTATTACGAGTAATAAGAAAAATACACCAGTCTCAAAACTACATGGGAAATGCTATCGATGTGGAAATACAACTCACAAAGCCGATACCTGCACAATGAAGGATGTTAAATGCCATATTTGTTCTAAAATAGGCCATTTAGCTCGGGTTTGCCTTAATAAGGCCAATTCTATGGCACCTTCTGCTCGTCGAGTGCATACATTGGACTTGGACCAAAATGAAGAAGACAGCGAGTGTAATTTTACAATTGCATCGCTAACGGAGGAACGCTCAGAGCGGTTTATGGTAAATATTCGGATTGACAATATGGTATCTCGCATGGAACTTGACACTGGTGCAGCAGTCTCGACCATGTCATTTTCAAAATTTAAAACACTCTTTCCAAAAAAAGAGTTCCGCAGAACCAACCTTACACTAAAGACTTACACCGGGGAGGACATACACCCCCGTGGGGTAGCGTCAGTTACTTACGCCTATGATGGGAGTAGCGCAGTAGGAAATCTGTACTTACTATCACAAAAGGTTGATGCTATTATCGGGAGGCCATGGATTCGAAAGCTTAATATTAATCCATTAGAAATAAAATCATTACAAGATAATTCCCTTCCCAAGATAACCCCCACAACAGTTATTATTCAAGGCTCTCCTTTGAGGTATTCTCCAGAATCACCACTAATATTACGAGGCCCTTTGCAGAATAATTCTGTGGACTGGCCTGACCATTCCACTGCAACGTCCGCATCAAAATTACTTCTTTAATTTAGTCTTTGATATCTCTATCTACAATCATTGTTTTTATCGTTCAATTTTGATCAATATTAGGCCATATTTTGCGTTTTCCTTGATACCTTATCTTTTCATGGGACCGATTCGCACTGATAGTACGGCAGAACGTGCATGACAACGTAATACGTGTACATGGCCCTTCTCTCACACCGGATATTCAGAAAAACTACTCATATAGAAGTAAAATAAATAATAATACTTGCATCTACGTAAGACACACGTCAAACGGCCATGTCGTCTATTGGTAGTTTTTTAGCACAAGCTAAAAGCGCTCAGGGCAAATTGCACTTGCAAGGGATATAAAACCAAGGATGGCAGGTGTACTTAAATGCCATTAAGCATCCATTCCTATTTAGTGATTTTAACTCTTACCCAAGGTTCTGTACCCAAAGGGTACCAACGGAACCCTATTACTAAGCCTCCGCTGTCCGTCCGTCCGTCCGTCTGTCACAGGGCTGTATCTCAGGAACCGTAATAGGTAGGCAGCTGAAATTTTCACAGAGTGTGTATAAATTTTGCCACTTTAACAACAAATATGTAAAATGAAAAAATAATAAAAATTAAAAATACAAAAAACACAATTTTTTGGTGTTAAAAAATGTAGGGTGGTACGGAACCCTTCGTGTGCTAGTCCGACTCGCACTTGGCCGGTTTTGGTGACTATCAGACGACTGGGCTTCTGTAATGCGGCACGCACGTTAAATCTACAGTATAACCGTATAAGTATGGCTATATGCAATATCCACTGAGCTGAGCTGTCACTGCTCCTGCCCGACGCAGCTTTAAGTCCACCAGCCGGTCGCCACCCGGCCACCTGGTTGCCTAGTCCCGTGCGGGCGTCCCCACCGGAGGGGCGAGCGCGGAGGGCTAGGCGAGCGCGGCGTCGGGCGGCGGCGCCATGCAGTCCCCGTCCGGGTAGCGCCGGCGGAACGCCGCGATCAGCTCCGGGTCGACGAGCCGCACGCCGTCCACTTGGTTGCCCAACGTGATCCTGCCGGCGTGAGGAACATTGTCAATACGGAACATGTTTCAATAGTTAACAGTGTCATTCTGCAAAGTGGATCATTCCGACAGCGCCCTCCGTAGAGCTTGCAAGGAGGAGGAAGACACGGACGCTCACGTTATCTCAGATTGTCCAGAGATGGCTAACATACGACTCCAGTTCCTTGAAACCACTGGAACTGCCCAGGAAGTGCGGAGGAGTCCAAAAAGGCTGCTGCGCTTCGTGGAAGAGCTTGGCTGGCTGACGTGACAGCTGGTGGAGCTTCTTGACACGTACAATGGATGTATTGCCGTCTAAGTGCGGAAACAAGCCCAAAGCACAACAACAACAACAGCGTGGGTCATTCCGCTGGAGAGAGTGCAAAGACGGGCTACCAAAATGGTACCAGCCTTGAGAAATAAGTCCTATAAAGATCGTCTTGAAGCACTCGGTCTTAACACACTTGAAGAAAGAAGAAAAAGGGAAGACCTCATTGAAACTTTTAAAATACTTAATGCCCACTATGATGTGCTTAAACTCAAATTCGTATACACAATGAACAAAACGGGACTTTGTGGCCATTCGCCTAAAGCTTAATCAAACCAGGTTTAATTCAAACCCAAGGAAGTACTTTCTTTCAAACAGAGTGGTGGAGACTCCTGGAATAAATTGCCTCAAGAAGTGATTAGTGCTATCCACAGTAAATGGTTTAAAAACCAGTTAGACAAACACCTTTATAGTATTAAACTTAACAAAAAACACAATAATATTAGTAGAAGTGCACTCAAAATATCTAAATTTAAAGTACACACATCAGCTTAAAGCTGCTAGTGTATACTATCAATAATAATAAAAATAATAAAGTTTCTCGTAACCATGTCGAATGGTCCTCAAGGTACAAGTTAAGAATTTATTTACTGCAATGTTCGTGCAGTGATTCGCCAAATAAATTGCTCAATTTCAAGCATGTACGACCAGAATCCAAAGCCACGTGATGACAAGATAAATGTCAAAACCAGACTACGCTCTAGGCACAGATTATTGGAATGCACTATGCAAACTACATTTTAAGGCATCACAAAAGTGAGCATACAAATTTTGAGAATACTTATAATAATACTAGTATAAGTGGAGGAGAATAGGCGGCGCCTCGTTGGAATCGAAGAGACCCTGGAAAAAGTTTCCGAATGGGGTCTCCAGAACCTTGTCGAGTTTAACGTGAGCAAGACACAGGTGTGCGTGTTCAGTGCGAAGCGTACTCCGTTCAGTGTGGCTCCGACTTTCCAGGGAGCAACTCTACGTATTGACGAGCATATAGGGATACTTGGGGTCGACCTGACGCATAACCTTAATTTCGGACGCCATATCGAGGATAAAGCCAAGCTCGCCTCGAAAAAGCTGGGAGTTCTTAACAGGGTGCGTCAGAATTTCGCGCCTGACCAAAAACTGCTCCTTTATAAGGCGCAGATAAGGTCTTGCGTGGAGTACTGCTCGCATTTGTGGGACGGCTCAGCTCAGCACCTGATTGGCTCCCTGGACTCGATACAGCGTCGGGCCGTGCGTCTCGTCGACGATCCCGAGGTGTCTTTGAATCTAGAGACCCTCCAACTCCGAAGGGATGTTGGGTCTCTCTCTGTGTTCTACCGTCTTTACCATGGAGAATGTTCATCGGAGCTACATAACGCTGTCCCTCCGTCCCCTTTCTACCATCGCACAACACGGAACAGGCAGGAAATGCACCCGTACACTGTCGACATTCCAAATATCAGAACCAACCGATCCACTAGGTCCTTTATCTATAGGGTCGGTAAACTATGAAATGCACTCTCTGCCGAGTTATTTCCCCTTAAGTACCACCTGGGATCCTTCAAACATGGTGTGAAGAAGCACCTGGCCGGCCGGCATGGTTTTCGCAGCCCCGAAAGTTCGAAAGCTCATGGGCGTCGTCGGGCACCTTAAGAGGTCCTGGCGTACGCCATATGCCGCTCTTTACATAAAAAAATAATAATATATAAATGATTTTATTCATTTAAATACATTTTGAAGTTAAGAATCATACGTAACTGCAAAAGTTGTATAATTTGTGTTTTAATTTTGGAAATTCTTTAGATTAGTACATCGCGAATATTGCAAAAAAAAAAAAAAACCTACTAAAGGCCTCAAAATACGTTATTCTAAATAAAAATTGGGGTCCGGAAATCGAAAAAAAAACATTAAAAAAAAAATCTCACCTTTGAATTTGTGACGGAATTTCTGTCATTTGCATTACAAACACTGAATAAACACGAATACTGCGTCCTTTTCGCACAAATGAAAGTATTTAAAACCAAACGTGTCCACTTTCACCACTCCCTAAATGTTAGTTGGGATTTAGATGCTAATCCCAACAAATGCAATGGCGGCCATTTGCATTTGCGCATCACACTACCGCGTCCTTTCCGCCCAATCCAAGTCACTTAAAACTACGTATGTGTCCACTTTCACTACTCACAATGGATATGAATACTTTACTGCGTCCAAAAGTACAAGAAAGGGATCCTTCTTGCGCCGTTCCACAAAACGACTCCATTGATATTCAATGAGTCTATCCATAAAATTGTCGTCGTGAAAACTGCCACCACGAAACGACTTTTTCAGAACGCGCCACTGCGACTCTATGCGTTGTGTATGAACGCCCTCCGCAGTGACAAAACGTTCACCATCGCGATTGCTGTGGTTGACTGTTTTGTGGATATAACCATTTTCAGCTAAACAGTTATATCCACGCCAACAATCGGTATGGATCTCAGTGCCGGGTCGCACGTGTTTTTGAATTAAGGCCAATAAAACGGCCGCATCTCGTTTGTTGTCGACGCACACCTCTAACCGGAGATCTTGAGAATCATTTTCGATGAGTCCCAAAATCCAGTGTCCCTCTACTGGTCGGCCTCTATTATATTTTCGTTTGCCGAACTTGGACTCATCTATTTGTACTATTTTTCCTGGGCCTCCAATCTGTCCCAAGTTCCTCTTGGATAACACCATAATACAACACAATTATCTCGCGGCAATAACTGTACCAGTCCGCAATGGTTGCATGAGATAAAACCCCATGACTCCTGTCCGGATCATTAACTGCGACCATTTCATATGTCTGATGATAAACATAACACCACATCATATAAAAAACGCGAGGCATGCTCAAGCGCACTTCCTCGAACCAAGTGTTTTTCGCACGGCTTACACGTCCTCGCACTGTATTGCGGCACGTATTTTTGTTACATATCCACGAGCCAACCGTTTCGTTTCCATATAATGACTTAATCATTGGCAAACGATGGAAATTGCACATTTTATTGTCTTTTATTAGTCCTTTCTCCTCCGCAAACTCAATACACTGTTCACGCGTGCCTAACTCCCGAACCAACCGAGGAATGTTCCACAGCTCGGCGATTTCACTTGAGTATAGACGATGCGGAACAAACACATATTCGGCTTCCTCAATTTCATTAAGAATACGCGGAGCGGGGCCCGCGGCCTGATCCGGCGCCGGTGCCGCCATGACGGAACGATAAAACAATCAACACGTTCGCGGAGTCCACTCGAGCAAAAAAGCTGGGGGCCTCGACGCGTAGCGAGTCAACAGTCACAGTGCATACATGTGCACGGAACAACAGCAAGATATGCACTGCAGTGCTCGCAACAACAGCGACACGAGCGACAAAATGGTATTGCCATGTACTCATTTGTTTTTCCGTGGTCTATAAAAAAAATTACCAAAGGTTAATTTATAGAAGACACGTCGCTTCCGCTCCGTGTCTTCTATAAATTAACCTTAACCTAACTGGTCCATGTCGGGATGGCTCATGTCGGTTGCAAACGCTCAGGACGTCCTGTGCGAGTTTTCGTCTTCGCGCTTCTAAAAAACACACCATCATTTTACCCTTAATTATGGGTAACGACGTGTTGGCAACTTAAAAATGGAAAGACAAGGTATGTTCGCGTCTCAATACAGAACTAAATATATCGATGGAGCACAAAGAAAATAATTTTAAAAATTGTTTTTCAAGAAAAATAGATATCTCCGGACCGAAATTTTTACATCAAAATGTTTCTAAAAAACTACTCTACCATCCCTGATAACCAGATAGTTGGTAGAAAGGATGTACTAATCTAAAGAGCAGCCTTAATTTTTCCTACCGGAATTACACCCCGAAGTAATATCACGGATGACCTCACTAGATGTGACATTTTAGTCATTGTTCCGCGCACAACCATTGATGTCCAGTGCCACGGTGACAATTTTGTCACGGGTATATTGTAAATTTCACCCGGTTGTCACGTTGTCATGTGAGCGCACTTCCGTATAAACCGGTGGCCTTTATGAGAGTAACAGATTTCACCCTAATAAATGTCACTACAAATGACTGTCATGATTCCAGGTACCATTTGTTAATCTGACTCACCAGTTAGGTTGCACATTATGTGGGCGGCCGAACAGTTCAATCTTCCTGGTCCCCGGACTCAATCGCTCTGAAACAAAACCCGTAGTGATTAGCTGCATGCATTGTCAGCCTTGGTAGCCCTGTGGTGCGACGCCTTGCGATCGATAAGCTGGGTAAGCGCTGTGTTGGGTTCTGGATGGGTGACCATTTTCAACCGTTGAGGCAGGCCGTGGTTCAAATTCCACATACAACTGTAAGTTCCTTACTTACTAGGTGGTAAGGTAATTTCCACCCGGATTGGTACCATCGCATTGAATGGACGATGGTCGAAGCGGCAATGAAAATGCAATAGTAAATTGTAAGCACTTAATGCTATAGAATACATCCTTTTTTTTAGTATACTGAGCACAATGTTTACGATAAAAATCAATACAATAAAATAAAAAAATATATATTTATGATAATAAATAAATACTATTCTAATATCTTTGATCATCATAAATTTATTTATCATGATCAAAGAACATTATTACATGTCTGATTCAGCTTTGCCGGCGAGTCCCCTCTGCACCCCTCCTCCAGACTCACGCCGCACACCCCGCTTGCCCTGTTTGGTACGGATAACAACGCCACGTAGTGCACACGACACATTTGAATTTTATTCACCGTAAATTCTCGGTATTTGTTACTCGTTTGTAGTCGTTCGTGCTGACAGGTCTGACATGGTCACTTCGTGTACCCAAGCCCTTTAAAGGCCCTTTAATTTTTTATTAAATTAAAAGTATAGCTCTACTTTGTTTTATGTTGGCCGTAAATCAATTTTAGTTGACATGGGCCGAGGAAGAAGAATGAGTTGACTGTATGGATGATATGTAGTTATTTACGTTTTTAACTTGTGTGTGTAGCTCCTCCTGCAGTGGTATTATTAATTTCTTTAAAGTCAAGCAAGAGGCATTTTTTACTGACGTCACGGCCGGCAAACTGGAAACAGACGGATAATAGAATAGTGTTACATTACGTCACTTGAGTGTTTCGCACATTCTCATCAGCTGGCCTGCGTTACCACACTCACTGTTACGGACCCGTCGAAGCAAAACAGTCAGTATAGAGAAGAGACGAATTTATTATTAGAAAAAATGACACAAACAATATTAAAATGACAAAACGAAAACAATAGATTATAGAGAGCTCGGTTCTCGGCCGCTTCCGCGGAGTCGTCGGTCGTGACTGTCGGTTCTTCAATACGCGGGCCCCCGCCTCTCTACCCCTACGGCGTCTCCTCGTGGTCAGTCATCACATCTGGTTGCCATTAGGGGTAGGTTGGCGGGAGGAATGTCGTCGCTATACGTACGTCTCTATAGTCTAGGTATGTCTTTAGCTTTTGTCTTTGTCGGACGGGTCAGGCGGTCACTCACCAATGATGCCGTATATCTCGTCAGGCTTGTGCGACGTGGCTCGCACCTCCGCCACGATCACGTCGCAGTCCAGCCCGCGGTTCAGCTCCTCAGGGTTGCCCTTCATGCCCACCTGTCGCAAGAACAACGTGGCAACACTACGTCTAGTACAAACATGTCCAACATTATGATACTTTTGAGATTACCGCGGTCGTTAGACATGTTTGAAAAATGTTATGGCTTTTCACGCGGCAGGAAGATACACTCTCCGACGCTCGAAACGCCGGAGAATCACAACAGTGTCATTCTGCAAAGTGGATCATTCCAACAGCGCCCTCTGTAGAGCTTGCATGGAGTATGTAATGAAACGCCGGAGAATGTATCTTCCTGCCGCGTGAAAAGCTGTAACATTTTTCATGCATGTCCAACATTGTGTGAAATTTATTATTATGGAATAAGCCTTTGAACTTGGATACCGTACAAAAAGAGAGGAGGAAATAAGCTGGAGAAAGGTTTTCAAAATGTTGCAATAGATGGCGACATAGTAGTAAAATGACAATTTCAGAATTGTCAGAAGGGCAGATATCTTACTTCACTTGTTTATTAGTTTCCTCTATTTAATCCATTTGTTTAGTTAACATGACGGTTGTATGGAAAGGTCCTTTGCCCTTTCCTTTACAAAGATCCTTTACAAAAATATATTTTAATTTAACAAAAAACCAAAGTGTCTTTGTCCTGGGTCTGTCAGTGCTGTGACGGAACAAATTATATTTCCAGTAAGAAACCGTATTGTCTACATAAGTGCCATTAGTGTTTGCTTGAGTACTGCCGCGATCATCATTTAATGTCATTCAATGGATTAAATGGAGGAATTCCCCCATTCTAACTAGAAGGAATAGGGGGAAATAGTGTGATATTCAATTGATTGCTCCTTAGGATTGCACATACGCTCTTAGAATTGACAATTTGTTAGATGGTTTGATTACCGCGAACGAAGAAGAAACTTAGATTTCACAGTGTTTTGATGGGTCTCTCCCAGACCTTTCCACATATATTTACTAGAAATATAAAGTAATACTAGAGAGAGAGAGAGATGACCTACCAAACAGTGCTCCTTGCCATGGTTGAGCCAGTGTCCGGTGCGCCCGGTGCGTATGATCCGCTGCAGCTGGTTCGTCTTCACCCAGATGAGCTCGTCCACGCGCCGGTAGCCCCACAGCTTCAGGCACTCGCGGCCCAGCTCCATCGCCCTGCACCAACCCATGCATAACTATAGGATGTAAGGGTTTTAAATTTTATAGTTCTCGTCAAACTGTACAAAGTAGCACAAATTGAATTATCATATTTAATTATTTAGGTTTACGTTAGGTTACATTAATAAAATTAAAATTGCCGCCGCGCTTAACATAAGAAAAAGAAACCTCAAAAACACGTAGTAGTATGGAAGTAGAACGTCAAAAACACGAGGCCCATATGTAGTTACCACCTTTTTAATAAGGAGGGCAGTATGAGAGCGCGGGGAGACTGGAGCACCGTAGCGGCGCGGCCCAGCAAGGGGGCGAGCGCGGGGGCGGAGGAAATTCCCTCTACTCGCACGTGTCGAATGTCAGTGTGTCAGACCGCCGCAGGGTCAAAACCCGCTCGATGCTAGTTCGAGCGGGTATTGACGAAAACGGTCGATGTGACAATGAAAACTTGTATGTTTTGCATCCACTATAATTCAGATGTACGACAATGTGTAGTCGAGAATGGCCTGTGAGTGACAACACGAGTCGGCACCGACCTGCCGGTGACCCAGAGGAAGATGAGCCCGTGCTCCTGCAGCTGCGGCACTCCGAGCCGCCGCATCTCGTCGTCCGACATGGTCCCGTACGGCAGCTCCATGTGGATGTCCCAGGGAGGGTCCGCCATTATCACTGCGAACTTTCCTGTTGGAAGAAAAGTTCGTTATTAAAAGAAAACATTACTTGTGCGGCCCGTAGCCTAATGGTTGGTCTCTTGTGACGAAATCCACCGGTTCAAAAGCCAGGGCGTGAACCTATTTTTCTCTTTTTTCTTATACAAGATCAAAATCTTACTTTGAGGATGTAGGATACTAGGATACATACCTAGGAACGCCATATCGAGGTATCTGAGGTCACACTGAACCCACTGCGGCGGATGCAGCGTCAGCACTCCGCCGGGACTGCCCACCACTCCGCCGCCACCTGTCGCAACATATCCGTACTAAAAATCACAATTATTTTACTGTCAGTTACCACTAGTCATGTTACGTTACATCTACATTACATGTTGTGTAAGACAAAGAACACAGAACAGAACGAAGCAACCAGCACGAACAGGAAAAAAAGTGACATACGCTAACAACAATTGTTCTAATATCATAGGAAAAACGCAAAACTCAACTATTTCTAATTAAATTCATTGAAAGCCCAACTTATTTTAAATCTATACGAATTCCAACTAAAAATTAGAAGTTGTTTAGTGACGTTTAAGGGAACATTGACAGAACTTGTTGCAATTCCGTATTTCACCTCGATGAGATATGAAAAAAGAAAACGTCAGAAGTTGAACACAGATGTGTCATTTTATTTGCGAGAATGCCATTTGGTTTCCTTTATCATTAATTTCAGTTTGGTAGAGTAGATAGTAGCGAGCTCAAACACACTCACTGTTTTAAGAATTTAACCATAGATTTGGCCAACCATAGAGCTGGCCCTCTATTGCAATAAACATATTACTAAGATTTTAACTTCTATTCAACCGATCAAAACAAAAAGACTGATTGCACCAAAAGTAATTCGATTTTATGGGATGTCAAAAAATGTGTGCATCGATTCAAAATTGTTTATTTTCCAACTTTGAAACAAAATTATATTGTTCCATGAATAATTCCTATGTTTTTACAGCGCTATCTATTGGCTATTTCGCAAGTTCTAGGTACGAAAGTGGCGCCATCCTATTTCCAAAGCCGCAAACGTGTATCCATGCAGTTGCGCAATATATTGTTCGTCCCTTCGGCATTGACCTATTGGTGAAACATCTAGGTCTTCATTAATTTATGATTTAAACTAGGAAGGAATGTTTCCAATCTATAGGAATCTATTATTACTTCATTGATAGGGCTGCTCTCAAACCATTATACTCTTAATTTTCTGTAGGTGGTAGCATTTAAAGGGATATGTAACTATGTGATCAGCTGACAGTAGTAGTTTATGACAAAACTTATAGTATTAAAACCTAATGTGCAAGTGTTTCACAGAGTTGTGTTGCCACTGGAGCAGTGCATCGCTTAAAGGTCCTTGCTTACGGTGACGCTTGGCTCGGGTTATCTCTTTCCCTATCATATGGTTGAAAGAGGTAATGGCTGTGCACGGCGTGATGCTCGTGAACGGGTGCTGTTTGTGGGGACTGGCCTGCTCCAATTGGCAACATATTAGTTGGAGGGGATTGTCTTTGCAAATAAAATGATATTTGTCATGAACTGTTGCATACGGCATGGATTGTAAATTTTGTGTATTCATGTGAATTTAGTGTTTTACCTACATCTTTGTTAAAATAATTGACAAACACTTTTGTAAACTTAGACTAAGTGGACGTAAAAAAAAAAAACAGCGGAATTTCTTTCCAGTCCTTCTTCGCTGTGTTTTGTTTTGCTGAACTGGCCAATGCTAAAATATGACAAATCCGAATGCAGTGTACTGTCTATGGATGATGAATAAACAATACAACAATACAATCGGCGAAGTATCTCAAGAACCGAGGAAGAAAAAACAGTTAAGACTCACCGTTATGGCTGTCTTTTTTACTGGGGTCTGACGGAGCCTTGGAGCCCGCGTATGGGTCTGTGTTGTCTACCTCGTAGTGAACGTATCTGAAACATTCCATGAAAATCGGTCATTCACTGGAATTGTTATAGATACGTTGATTATATTGTGTGCAGATAAAATATATTTATTTCATCACCATGCCACACATAGACGGGCCACAAAAATGATTGCAACACTTAAGAATCAAAGTTACGAGCATCGACTTAAAATTCTCGGACTCAGCACCCTGGAGGAACGCCGCCAGCGGGGGGACCTCATAGAAACATACAAAATCCTCAATGATTACTATAATTTACCAAATCTCAAAGAAATGTTCACAAAAAATACAAACAAACACCTTAGAGGGCACAGCTTAAAACTAAACCACTCTGCATCAAATTCTAACCCCAGGAAACACTTCTTGGTCAACAGAGTTGTAAACTCTTGGAACAAGCTGCCGGAGGAGGTCATTAGTGCTGAAACTGTAAATGGATTTAAAAACCGACTAGACAAACATTTAAAGGCAATAAAAAAAAAACAAATAATCAATAATAATAATAAACAATCAATAATCAACAAATAAAATCAATATAAATACATAATTTGAATGATAAGTAATATTAATAATACCAATTTAAAAATTAAAAAAATACACAAGTGCACTCCGGGAAAAATGAAATTCACGCATCAGCTTCAAGCTGCTAGTGATATAAATAACATAATAATAATAATAATAATGCAGTGCAATAATGTAAGGTATATTCAAAATTTTTTTTAAAAATGACTGGCTTACTTGCAGCTATCCATGTGAAAGCAAGTATTGAGGAATGAGCAGTCACCGAGCGACTCGTCCGTGTGACTCTGCAAAAGGTATATCAAAGTGTTATGGTCCAAAAAAGTTGATTATAAAAAGACAAATTGAATATCTGAGTCTTTCCTCATCAAGAAGAACTTCTTCCTTTAGATATAGTTTTTTTTTATTTAATCTGACATGGATGGCGAATAAAATAACTAACATTATGAATTATCCCTATACACCAAATTCCCAAAGGAATAAGGTGCCATGAGCACGGTTATATTGAAATGGATGGAAAACATAGACAATTTTTCATTACTGCTTCGACCATCATTTCATCCAATGCGATAGTACCAACCCGGGCGGGCTCAAACCCTACCACCTAGTATGTGAAGGGGACCTACAGTTTACCATGGATTCCGAAGCATGGAGCAGCTCGCATTTGTGACGAAATGCACTTATTCATTTCGAGTGAAGGGAAAGTAATATAATACGAAATTATGGGTATACAGCAGGTGGCAAAATTGGGAGACGCAATACCCGCAAATGGTTTGTTTCGCTGGTTCGGGTCCAGCCTTGCAGCATATTCATAAAGTATTTTTTTAACAGGACTCTTTCTTTAATTAACGTGTCCTTTCTTCATGGTCGATTACGCATACATATCACATTCCTTGGAAAAAGCGACATACAAAAAAAAACCGGCCAAGTGCGAGTCGGACTTACACATGAAGGGTTCCGTACCATCGTACATGATTAAACACCAAAAAATCACGTTTTTTGTATAGGGCCCACCTTAATTTTTTTATTCTTTTTTAATGTTACCTATTTATTGTAATAGCGGCAAAATAAATACACACTCTGTGAAAAATTCAGCTCCCTACCTATTACTGTTTATGAGATACAGCCCTGTGACAGACGGACGGACGGACGGACGGACGGACGGACGGACGGACGGACGGACGGACGGACGGACGGATGGACGAAAGGACAGCAGAAGCTTAGTAATAGGGTTCTGTTGGCACCCTTTGGGTACGGAACCCTAAAAATGAAGAAACACCTGTATGATCTTCTTGAAGTGTAACTTCTTGCACGCGCAGTGCGGCCCGGGCCCGGGCGGCGCGCCGCCGCCGCGCAAGCGCGCGCACTCGCCGCGCGTGCCGTGCGGGCAGAACTCCATCACCTGCGCGCCTGCCACACGGAACACGCTCAAACCGAAGACGTGACATTTATTTTATAGAAGGCGGGACCAATCAACCCTTCATTGCTAACGGATGCTCTAAGCCCCGATTCCACGAAGAGACAACCGAGTTAATCAATCTTCAAACACGTCACTTTTAGTGAACCGCATGGAGTTCCTTCCATACAAAGTGACGTGTTTAATCGTACGTTGACGTTGATTTGGATTTTTTGTCCTTTTGTGCACTCGGCCCATAGTCCCACATAGATCATTTTGCGCCTGGCTGGGGTCACCACTGTCGTCTTATGGTTACCACAGGAAATAAAATCCCCTATTTATATGGAAACATTTAACAACCTACCTCTAAAATAAACTCAGCCCAGAGGGAATTAATATTGGTTAACTCGATTTGTTGCAATGGCAACACATGCCTGTGACGGAAAAGGCACGCGCGGCGAAGTTTTGAAATGGGATTATTGCCAATGACGTTCAAGATGGCGACCGTTTAGTTTCAGTTTTGGCCACGCACAAAATAAGCTATGTGGGACTATATTGTTATTAGTTAACTTATTTGTCCACGATTTTAGGGGGCCCGTAAGCATCAGAAAATTTCGCCTGCCATAGGAACGCAGTTTACTAATCATTTGAAAACCACGGTTTTTTTTGTTTTGAAGGCTCTTGCCAATCAAACATTCACTTCTGGACTAATTAAACAATGTCATGAGGCTTTACAGGACATCTCAATCGACAACAGGATCACACTCCAGTGGATAAAGGGACATAGCGGGAGCCATGGCAACGATGCGGCCGACGATCTCGCCAAGGCGGGTTCGAGTTTAAAGCCCGTCGGACCAGAGCCATTCATGCCAACCCCCTTCAGTGAAGTCAAGACCTGGCTGAGGAAACGAATGACACGGGCTCACACTGCAAGGTGGTCATCTACAGCAGACTGCAGACAATCAAGGGAAGCAGTGCCAGCACCGGATCCACACCTAACAAGGAAACTCCTACAGCTGCACAGACCACAGTTGAGAACGGTGGTAAGCCTACTCACGGGCCACTGCCAGCTCAACAAACACCTTCACACAATTGGAGTCACGGACAGTCCCCTCTGCAGGGCCTGCTTGGAGGCGGAGGAGACACCGGCACATATAGTCATGGAATGTAGACAACTGCAGACATTTTGGACGGGGGTCTTTAGCTTCGAAAGGAGCGACCCGCAAGTGTGGAAAGACCCTAAAGGGCTGCTACGCTTTGTGGAAGAGCTCGGCTGGCTGAAGTGAGCCAAAAGTCGGGTTACTGAGCACAACGGCCTCGTGTCAAGTGCGTTCAAGCGTCGGCAGCCACTCGCCGACAACAACAACAACAACAACCACGGTTTACTTATGCTTAGTATCTAATATCAGGGAACAAATATCTGTGTCTGCATGTTTTTTTTTTCAGCAAATGTATCCTGGGTCAAATCACAGAGAAAACAAAATTCGTATGAAGATTTTCTTTTTGTTTTCATTTTCAAAAGAACAAAAATTGCAGAAACAGATATTTGTTGCCTAATATCAGATATCAAATATTGGTCTTATTACAGTTGCCCTTAACATATATACCAATGAATACTGAAGGTTCTTAACATGTATACGTGGCGTTAAGAAGGTCTGCTCCTTTAAATATACCATTTACTTTCTGTACCATAAATGAGTTGAGCGACTTACCGCCCTGACTCTTGAACTTGTCGGCGAGCGAGCGCTCCTTGGCCGTGGGTTTGCTGAGCAGGTCCATTATCTCCTCGCCGACTCGCTTCACTGCCTTCTCTCGACTTGATGGCATCGCGAGCAACGACTGTAATGTAACAACTCGCTCAATAATTGATAGCTCGAAGCAATATTTATAATTATAATGTATCTTCAAATATCATCAAATTCCAGTGTGCGTGTGTTCATATTTTTTCTCCGCCTACAGCTTGAAAAAAAATTTATTTATTGGGTCACTTTGACGGTTATTTGCTATATTTAGACCTGATAGGTAGATCCAGATGTTTTTAAACTGACCATTTGAATAAAACCCCATCACATTTTACCACCACTCAAATGAATGTCCAAAATGGAATTGACACAAGCGGAGCCGGGAACCACATATAGTACTATGTTATACCGTGACTAAAATGTTACGTAACTCTTGTCATTTTTTCTTCATTCATTTGACAATGGCAGTTGCGATACTGAATGATGAGTTTGTATTGTGTAGCATGTCATAAATAAACATAACAATATTAATACAATACAATATTTTTTATGAATCTTATTAATTTAAAAAAATATACCATATTGTATAACAACAAAACATTGAATGAGATTAAGATGAATCAGCCAAGGCTGCCTGTCGAAAAGAAATAAAGAAATTAAATACCTAAATCAAAACAGCTGAGTTGATTAACAAATAAAGAAAAAAAAAATTAACAAAAAAAATAACCGACTTCAAAGAAAAAGGACTAAAAAGTAAAAAATTATTTTCATTTTTGTAGTTACGATTTCTGTTATCTTTTGAGTCGGCGTCAGCCGGGCACGCGCTGCGCCAATCAAGAGAACCGAACCTAACCTGACCTAACCTAACCTAACCTTGGCTGACACCGACTCAAAAAATAACAGAAATCGTAACTACAAAAATGGAAATTATTTTTTACTTTTTAGTGCTTTTTCTTTGAAGTCGGTTATTTTTTTTGTTAATTTTTTTTTTATTTCTTTATTTTTAGTGAATCTGAAGTACACTTACTAATTTGTACACGTCCTTTCCAATAAAAAAAGAATCACCGAAATCGGTTGGCGTTATATTGAGTTATTCGTCCATTTGTCGCGCACATCTTAATACAAATTTAAGACTTATATGATTTTCTCATGGATATCATTGTCAGAACTTAACCAAATTAAAATGGGACCACTTGGGAAGCACTAGCTTTCATTTAAAGAAATAATCATCCAAATCGGTTCACCCAGGCAAAAGTTATGAGGTAACAAACATAAAAAAAAAAAACATACAGACGAATTGATAACCTCCTCCTTTTTTTTTTGAAGTCGGTTAAAAACAGAAAATGTGAGCAACAGCTGAACAGAATTTTCAGACTGATGACTGCTAGTAATCCACTGAATTATGGCTAGGAAATGGAGGAATTGAGAGTTACCATAATGTCCGTTTCGTCCTTCTTAGTGGTCTTCTTGTCATCGGTGCTCAGTTTGGCAACTTTGCCCCCGCTGTCCTCCGTCACCTCCGCTCCTTGATATTTAGTTCATAATTTCGTAAAAGATATTCAGTAGTATTCTCAGAATCAATTCCTAAGCACACTATTAAAATATAACAACGCCCTGGTGAATACTTTGTTGTTTACATTAACATAAAAGAACCTTTTTACTATAAAAGGTTTTTTATTCAACTGTACATGGATGAGTAGTAAACTTTAAAAAAAAAAGAAGACACTACATTAGTTCCTTTGCAATCTTGCGTGATTGCAATCCCATACTCCCTTACTGAGCTTATGCGTGGTTTTTAACCCACGCAAAAGGCACACTTCATTTCTGTACCACGGCTCTCGTTGCATAGATTGGACAATTTAGGGGTTCAACTGGACATGGATGGTTAATACTACACTGTTTAATTTACATGACATGGCTGTCTGGAAAGGCCCGTTGCCTTTCCAAACACTGATGAAAACATTATAGATTTAAACACTGACAGCAGTGCCCTTTCAAGGAAATTGTCATTTTCGAGTTGGCAAAGACAGTAAAGTATTTTCGGGCCTTTTTGACGGTGCTATTTCCGAACAATTGATACATCAATTGTGTCACGAATTACCTTCTCACAGTGTAGTGCTACGCGTGGGGTGTCGTTGATTGGGCGAGGACTAAGGTTGACAGTGGCGTAACTATCCTTTTTGGACCCCAATGCATAAACTAGCCTTTTGTGGACAAAATGCATAAATTTGCCTTTTTGAGCCCCAACGCAGGAAACTAGCCTTTTTGGGTCCCGATGCAGAAAACAAGCCTTTTTGGATCCCAATGCATAAATTTGCCTTTTTGGGCGCCAATGCAGGAAACAAGCCTTTTTGGATCCCAATGCATAAATTTTCCTTTTTGGGTCCCAACGCAGGAATCTAGCTATTTTGGATCCCAATGCACACAAAAATTAGCCTTTTTGGACACCAATGCATAAATTAGCCTTTTTAGGCCTGGATGCAGAAAACTAGCAATTTTGGGTTCCAATGCAAAAACACCCTTTTTGGGCCATGAACTAAACCTTTATAGTAACTAAGCTATATTATTACACTTTTATACTATTATTTATAAGAAAATGGTTTATTTTTGGGCCTGGTCACCTTGGCACAGGGGCCTCATGCAAATATTGGCCTTACTACGCCACGATACTAAGGAGCAACAACAGCACCACGTTGGCCTTCGTAACGTCATGATTGAACGTCGTTAGATCTTGTACCGGGTAAGTTACGTTTACCTTTTAACGACTCGGCGTCACACGTTGCTTCTCATCGCCCACTCAACATACACCTACAGTCATGATAAGTTTAGCCATCCATGTTATTACATTAAAGCCGACCGAGTATTTTCTTCTCGGGAGCCAGATATGGGACCTCTGATGATGTGTGATTTTCTATGATGGGCTACCTTTCCTCTTGGTCGGCAGAGCCGTAGTGCTCTCCTCATCAAGCGCAGCCAGCACTCCCGCCAGCCGCACCGACTCCGCGCCCACAACCTCCACACCCCCCTCCTGCGCCGCCCCATCCTTTATTCTGCACACACATTGTTTTTTTTTTTCATTTTTTCAATGGTACCTGACATGTATGGTCAATATATATAAATATATAAATAAACATGACGCAGGATTGGAACCTGCAACCTACGTATTACACGGCCATACTGTAACTAAATGAGCTGCTCAGAGTTCACGTCAACCAAAACATTTACTGCCCACTTTCCAACTTACACAATGAGCTGTTGCGTGTGGAACTTGCGCAGGAGGCTGGCGACCTGCGCGGCGTCGGCGGCGCCCAGCCCGGGCAGCAGCGCCGCCGCACTTGCCGGCAGCTGCAGCTGCATGTCCGACAGCACGGCCAGCAGCCGCCGCTCGAGCGACGCCTCCGCCCTGCCCGCCCCCCCCACAGACGCATCCTCCGCTGCCAACGATAAAAAAAAGACTATGTGAGATTTCATGAATAACCGAAAATCGGAAGCATTCACGCATTGTTTTGATTGTATTTGAGTACCAACATGATAGGGTCTAGATCAAGAGATTCCAGAAATATGATGAAATACAATTTTAACATGAAAGGAAGGTAGATCTCGATGAGACCTTGCGTTTGAGTAACAACACGATGGGACTAAGAGCCGAGTGCACAAAGGGACAAAAAATCAAAATCAACGTCAACATATGATTAAACACGTTACTTTGTATAGACTGTAAGGTTGGAACTTCATGCGGTTCACTAAAAGTGACGTGCTTGAACATTGATTAACTCAGCCGTCTCTTCGTGCAATCAGGGCTATGACTGGAAGTTCCAGAGATGACATAACACGAACTCTAGAGGTATATCCGACTTAAGAGACACTCCGAAGGGATGTAGGGTCGCTTACTGTGTTCTATCAACTTTACCATGGACCATGTTCATTGGAGCTGCATAACGCTGTTCCTCCGTCCCCTTTCTATCGTCGCTCAATGAAGAACAGGCAGTGAATCCACCCGTTCACTGGCAACATTTTTATAATAAGAACCAACCAATAATCAATAAAAATGTACTGTCACGGTGAGCATATTAGTTAACTACAGTTCGTCTTGTAATTTTTTTTTTTTTGTGTCTTGTCTCTCTGCAATCAGCTTGAATTTGGAGCCTTTATCAGAGGTGTGGGTATGTGGATATGACTTGAAAAGCTGCCGTCCAATGATGACAAGCTTTTATGACTGCATTTATTATTGTTATTTTATAATTCGGCTTTAATTCTTGGTCGCTTCAGCCGTGTTACATCGTTTTTAGTGTCCAGTAGTCCCACAGCTAGCGGATTTGTGTGATTTTGTAGTCGTGATTTGTACGATTTTGAGCGTTTCTGGATTTCCTCCTTGATGTGGTTACTTTTAGGTATTCGTGGATCTCCTCGTTTTTGGTGAACCATGGGGCATTGCTGATACTGTGAAGGACCTTGTTTTGGAAGCGTTGTAGTATTTCGATGTTCGATGTGCTAGCTGAACCCCACAGTTCCAATGCATAGGTCCAAACTGGCTTGAGGATGATGTTATAAACAAGGAGTTTATTTGTCAGTGACAGCCTGGATCTTTTTCCCATTAGCCAATACAGGCTGTTAAAACGTTAATGTCTGGTAATGATCCTTCTTTTATACAGTGGACAACTGACCAAAGCGCCAAAAATTAGCTCAAGAAAAATAAGACTTCTGGTAACACTTTTAGGGGGGACTATATACAATAAATCGTTTGAACCATCTATTATTCAACTGTTTATGCAACCGTACAAAAATAACTTTGTTCATTTTGAATTTCAATCAAAAGTGGTATGTTTGGTCTCTCTTCCACTGCACATTTATATCATGAATTTTGGAATTTTTGGTAGGCTTGCATGTCATAAGTACTTAAGTAATTGTGGGCCGATTTTTCAATCATCAGATCGTACTTATCAGACTGATGGAACCAATTCAAGTTTGTCATAAGACGGATAGTCGTTGCTGGAGAATTATATCTTCTATTACAATTATATGACTATAATTTCAATAAAAATCATATGGACTCACTATATCGGATGGATAAGCAGAAGCTTAAATATATCTGTCTAATAGTTATCTGGCCGTTTATCAGACTATTGAAAAATCAGCCCTAAATCATAGATGAAAAATAAGATCACCGGAATAAAGTCTAGAAAATTATGCTCACTCTCAGCGTTGGCCTGTGGCAGCGCCGCAGGCGCGGGCGAGGGACTACCCGCCGCCCCCGGCGAGTCGGGCTGCGCGTCGCACGCCGCGCCGAGCGTAGCGCCGAGGATGCTCTGCCGCTGCTTCTTGCGTTGCTCGAGCCGCTCTCGCAGGCTGTTCCGCTTGCTCTTGACCGCCTGGATCTCTTCCCACGCGTCCGACATACTCGGCAGTCCCGCCGGCGGGTGGGTGCGAGGTTATGCGAAAGCGAACTTCACTGGAGACGTGCAACTAATATTGGCGTTAGTTAGTTTAATGCACTCCATGCTTTCATCTCGATTTGAGAATATGGCACTCTGTAACAAAATCATGAAACAAACGTACGAACGAATTATTATTGTATTTCTACTTTAAAAAATAATCAGAGAGAATCACATCACAGAATATGTATATACTTTTTTCAGTATATTTTAATTTCTGTGGTTTTTTTTCCTGGACTGTCTACAGTTGGTCCGAATTGCGCTGACAGCGCTTAGAAATGCAAGTTTGTGAGGTCTGAGGCCACGATGACGACGCACGTGTGCTTATGGTGCTCAGGGCGAAATCGTGACCGCTGTATATACAGTTTGTTAAGGGATTGATGGTCCAAAAGCTAACCACGTATTCCTTGATATATTCTGAGCAAAAAAGGTAGAAGACATTTTGTTGTCCAACTTAAAAAATTAATGTCATCCCCATACATTTTTGTAAATACATACACACAAAATGTATGGGGAGGACGATTTTTTTTTCAGTCTAACAAAAAAATGTTATCCACCTTTTCTGCTCCAAATATGCCAAGGAAGACGTGGTTAACGTTTGGACCATAACTTCGTTAACATCCTGCATATTTTTAATTTTAGATTTTAATTTTACCAAAATGTTACTACTTGCAACGTATGTACAAACGGCATTACCCTAGATGCCACACAATGGACTTTTGCCCTACGTACATTTTCCTTGCAAATGCATACATACATACTATTACATGAATACAACCATAGGAACATGGTAGATTGCGTATGCAATTTGAGTGATTAAAAATGACGTTCGGTTGCATTTGCGATACGCAGATGTCATCGGTTGAGGAATTTATTATGAAGTTCAGGCGCCACATATTCAAGCGCGGCGAGATACATCACCACATCGACACCTGACCAATCTTGCCCCCATATATGCACGGCCGCCGAAGGAGGTGCGCTGCCCTAAGAACTGCTGCTGCGCTTCCAGTTACCTGATCAAGAATGACGTAGTTGGACGCAGTGCCCACCCGAGCTGGACATTGATTTTCTAATTCCGACAAAATTAATTCCGCTAGCTCATAGCAGCTGAAAAAATACCGGCTCTGTAGAGCATGCCTTCAGGCCCGTATCTGCACACATAATCGTGTAGCAGACCCAGTCGGTGACCATGGCTACGGTCCGAAATGCTTTTAAACGCTGACAGCATGGATACAGTGTGGACCGAATTGTGCTAACAGTGCTCAGAAACACAAGATTGTCAGGTATGACGTCATGATGACTTCATGGTTAAAGTGCTTACGGTGCTCAGGTCGAATCGGGGCACCTGCGAGCGTTGTCAGCGGCAGCCATAGATCGCGCGCCAGATTTGGCCTTAAAACTGCAAGTAGAGGACAAATAATATAAAATATAACGCTTTACCGCTTCCGCTCGCCTATTAGTTACAGGAACGGCGTAATCGTGTGCAAAACTACCAAAATGGGCGCTCTCTCCAAATTAGATTCCTATGAGCATCTCAAAATAACTTTTATCATCAATCTCATTGTCAAATTAATTTACTAAACCGTTATCCGCCTACAAATTGTTCATTGTTGGCCGTTAAATAATATTTTTGTTTAAGAAATTTCAGAAGTTCAGACAATATTTTGAGGTTATTTTGTGAGCACCTTTAGCATGCTCACAATCGGACCGATTTACCATCGTAAATATCGTATCGTAATCGCTATCAACCCATTTCGGACCAAGGGATGTAAGTACAAACTTTTTCTTACGACCGTTTTGACCTGTGTGTCACCGGTGACGCACCGTTGAGTCTCAACGCTTTCATACTCTTGAAATGACAGTCACGAGTCACCCTAGTGGTGTCCCTTTCTAGTCATTCTAATTAGAGTGCGACGACACTAATATAACATTTAATGTGTGATGAATACAGGCGAGAGCTTGTCACTTTCATCTGTGACTAACTCCCTTTCGCTTTCCTGAGTAGATAGAAAGTTGATTGTCTCTCTCGTGAAAATTCCAGTTCAGCTTAGAAGATTTATAAGATTGAATTATGAGGTGATTTGCTTCAACGGTTGTCATTTGTTCCATCACTGCGTACCGAAATGCTTATATTGCAGAGAGTGCGACATTGTACGCGTGCACGACCATTCCGATTTGCTTATATTCACTCCCACGAACGTCATTTTGACATAAGGGACGTGACTCTAGACCGCACACAGATCGTAAAAAGCGCGCACGGTTGAGAGCATGTACGCCATGTACGCTGGCAAATGGCTATCATCGAGCTGTCATTAAGCGTGTTTATCTGTAGTTCTTTGTATGCACTTGTTTTCTGAAATGCCGAAATTCTAGACTTGAAATAACCACTCTAGTCACTTAAGGTGGCCCAACCCGCTCATTTCCCCATACAAAAGGGGAAAGAAGATCACGCCTATATTTCTTGTCAGAGATCCAAAATTTTGCTCAATATAGCTTTATTTGATTGAACTAGATGTCTGATGACCATTGGCATTCTAAAATTGTGTTTGCTTTCCAAGTTATAACGTCCGAAAGTTCGGATTTTTCGCGCGTTTTATACAATTACTTTGGAGGTGGATTACGCAATGATAAAGTAAGAACATCTTAAAAAGATTAGTCATCAGACATAGCTTGTTTAATCAAGATTTATAATCTATTTGGTTTTTGTTAGATTTTTTACTACAGCGGTCGTGGTTTACTTTTAGCTATAAGTCGTTTTGAAATTAAAATTTTCGTAAATCTTACCAAATCATACACTATGCACATTGTCTTTTTTGTGGACAAGTTGCATCTTCCTCATAACGGAGCCTGTCTTATTCTTAGAAACAGAGAAGGTCCCAGAGCGCAACAGCACGGTTTTGTACCGTGCCCGCAAATTAGTTGAGGCCGCCGGGTTGGGCCACCTTAAAAGGCATTTTCGAGGTAGTTAGGTTAGGCTCTGACACATATGTCTGCTCAAATTCGTTCCGATTTGATATCGTGCGATTGTTTCTATGAGAGGTCATATCAATTCGGAACATTAGTATTCAATGTTTTCTTTTTCTCTGCGATATTTGCAATGTACGCATTTCGCAACGTAGGGCATGTTGGTTTTTAATGCTGATAGCGTAGAGCGTGTAATCCGAACAGCTTCCATTATTTTGTTCGTTGTGAACACTGCAAACTTCACAGTTCTAATCGGACCACGAGTGAACATGCCTGCGCGCGCAGTCAGCGTGTCAGCTGTCCTGTCAGTCAGACTCTTTTCTTTGGTCCTTCTCGTGTGCAACTTAGATCGTGGATAAATCGCTTGGCGGAGGAAGACAAAAGACTGTCGATGAGGTCGCGTGCATATTTTTTTTGCAAATCGCAAAGAATAATATCAGTGATTGTGTGGTTCCGTAAAGCCATTGTGTCGTGTTTCCCGGCTTGCTCTGCCTATTTGTGTTTATTGGATTTTCGTATCGCGTAAGTAGGGTGATGTTGTGATGAATGAACCACCCGACCCGGACGACCCCGGCGGCCGCCATCATATGCCGCCGGGGTTCATTCTCGCTCAAGATGCATCTAGCGATAAGAGCGACAACCTTAATGATGCATTCCTAACCCCACCAGAGGCCAGCCATACCATTGAAATTCACAATTCATTCGATAGATTGTCTGATAATGAAGGCATGGACTTTTCCGCCATAATTGGTAAAAGGAAACGAAAAATAAAAGAACATCAAAGAAAAAACAAAAGTAACAAACAAAACTCTCAACTCAAAGTTAAGATTGATTCATCACAATCATCTTTTATCTCGTCAGATTGTGAACATGATGAAATAAAGCAGGCTCCCAATTCTCAGGTTATTGGGCCTCAAGCAGTCCTATCCAAACTAAACATATCCCAACAAGACCTATCCCAACAAGACATATCCCAACAAGACCTATCCAAACAAGACCTATCCCAACAAGATCTATCCCAACAAGGCCCATCCCGGATTTCCACGAATGATATCTCAACTCCAAATCATACCGAACTTTACCGGGACTTTGACAAAGCTCCTTTCTTAGTCCACGTCCAGAGGGTGGAATCAAATCCATCGGCTGGAGTTGTTCTGCATCCAGTTCATTTTGGTCAATTTTTAAAACGGAACTCATTCCAAGGTATCATAGACGGTGGGGTAAAGAGTGTGGGACGAAATAGAGTAACCGTCACCTTCAAATCCGCCCAATATGCCAATCTATTCATACAAAATCATTATTTATCCGAAGCCAAATATAAGGCTTTTATTCCGTCATTTAATGTCACAAGAATTGGATTGGTGAAAGGAATTCCAATTGAATGGTCCGAAGAGGATCTTTTGAAAGACATTGAAATTCCTGGCGGAGGAAGAGTCCTCAAAGTCAGACGCTTAAATTTCAAAAAAATGGTCGATGGTTCCCCTATGTGGAAACCATCCCAAAGTGTGGTTGTAACTTTTGATGGTCAGAGTCTTCCTGATAAGATCCTATTAATGTATAATTCTATTCAAGTAGAACTTTACAAATATCCGACCATCCAATGCTTCAATTGCTCAAGATATGGACATACCAAGACAATATGCCGTTCGCAGCCACGTTGTTATAAATGCGGAGAATTCCATTCAGCCAATGACTGCAACATCACAGAAGAAAATGCAAGCTGCCTTTACTGTGAAGGCAGACACTATGCAACAAGTAAAATTTGTCCGGAACAAAATAGACAAAAAAATATTAAACATAAAATGGCAGAAGAAGCTATTTCATATACGGAGGCTGCCAGTCAATTTAGGCCCTCTAAGCGGTCCTTTGCAGAGGTCACCTCCAGCGCTCCAGTCAATAAACCATCCATTCCTACATACTCATACAAAAAAACATTCTTTTCGCAACCTCGAGCTCGCGCCCCTCTTCCTCAGGGGTACGATCGCAACGCTCATCAAGCCCTTCTTAATGATTTCACTCCTCCAACATCTCATAATGGTTCGGTTTTTCGAACTCCTTTGTTGACACCCTCTTCTCCAATTATTTCAATGGACCTTAGTAACCCTGAAAATGTTGACAAATTATTTTCTGCTTTTCTAAGTTTTATATCTTCCAATACTTTACCGTCCAACGCTGCTATTAATCATTCTCCAGACGCTTATAATGGGTTCAAACACTCCAGAATCCGCTCACCAGTGGGCTTACCTGACAAAATTAAAAAATAACTTCTTATCCAATATGAATTTTTCAATTTACACTTTAAATTTTAATTTCTTCAACAATATTATTTTACTTATCCAAAAGACAATATATAAAAAATATTTCGGCATCCAAATTTATTACCTGCGTTGTAGCAGAATATTTGGCTCCAAAAATATATATCTGCGACCAGCAGATTTTTGTACCAATGTTTGGATTGTTTTAATAAAAAATCCTCTTTATGTCATTAAAAAAAGCTCTAGCAGATTTTTCGACCACAAAATTTATTACTGCATGGTAGCAGAACATTTGGCAAAAATTTTTTTTATCTGCAACTTAGCTTTCTTTAATTTTTATAGGGTCAAGTTTGAATGCATTCATCTCGCTTCATTTCATCAGAATGTCTTCTACAATAATTCAGTGGAATTGTCGTAGCTTAATCAAAAATAAATCTGATTTACTCCACCTTATCAATAAACATCACCCTATCGTTATAGCAATTTCTGAAACCTGGTTAAAGCCATCAACCCACTTTAAGATTTCAGGATATGTTAGCTTCAGAGATGACCGAGCTGATGGATATGGGGGTTGCGCCCTGTTCATCAACAAAAAAATTCCATTTTCTCCCCTCACTCTTCCTGCCCGAGTTGATGGTATAAATGTTGTTGCCGTTATGGCAGACAATATAACATTTGTTTCGGTATATGTATCGTCTCCTACGCTCTCAACCACTCGATTTATTAAATCTATTTTTCAATCCATCCGCAAGCCTTATGTGGTTTTAGGCGATTTTAATTCTCATCACTCCGTGTGGGGGTCTGCAAATTGTGACCACCAAGGCAATAAATTGATTGAACTACTAGATGAATACAACATATGCCTTCTGAATGATGGTTCACCCACAAGACGGACTCCCCCGAATCAGAATCCGAGTGCAGTGGATCTGACTCTTTGCACTCCAGATCTGGCTGCCCGTCTTTCATGGAAAATATCCAAATTTTCTCACGGCAGCGATCATTTTCCCATTATTATAAATATTCCTTGTCAGGCCCCTCCTTCCATAAATAAATCCCCTCTTCTTAAATATCGCTTGAATGAAGCTGATTGGGTGACGTTCAGTCTGAAAGTAGAAGAGGAGATGTCTAGTCTGCCGATCGTTACCTTAGACAATGTTTTACATTGTTACTCCAAATTTACATCATTATTGATAAGCACAGCAGATCAAATTATTCCGCTCAAAAATACATCAAAAAATCATCGCCTTTCTCCTCCATGGTGGGATTCCGAATGTACCAAATCTGTTCGTGACCGTTCCTATGCCGAAACTTTATATGAAGAGTTTATGACTGATGAAAACTTTTTAAATTTACGCAAAATTCAAGCAGTTACTAAATGTACTCTTAAAAATAAAAAACGTAATGGATGGCAAAATTTTTGCCTTTCTCTCTCACCTAACACTTCATCTTCATTAGTTTGGCGCAATATTAAAAGGTACCGTTCTGTTTTCACGGAAGACAGTGCTTCAACACCTTCATCGGCTTCATGGAAAGACTCATTCCTAAATAAGCTAGCCCCCCCATCCGCCCCTACAGAAGATGAACTCCCGTCCCTTTATTCATTTGTTGGAGGTTGTACTCCCATGGAGGTTCCATTTTCATTAAAAGAACTCAAAATTGTTTTGAATCATGTTAAGGATTCTTCCCCAGGGCTGGATGGGATTCCTTATTCTTTTCTGGTTAAATCGAGAGATACAACCCTTGAATACTTTTTACAAATCATTAATTTCTTCTTTGACTATGGGGTAATTCCTGACTCCTGGAAAACTCAAATAATCATTCCAATCCTGAAATCTGGTAAAGACCCCAATGATGGTTCCTCTTACCGTCCGATTGCTCTGTCTTCTACCTTATGCAAAATTACAGAACATTTAATCAAAAACCGTTTAGAATGGTTCGTGGAACACAGAGAACTTCTTGCTAAAACACAATATGGATTTAGGAAAAGCAGAAGTACAATGGATAGTTTGGGGATTTTCACTACCGATATTCGACTTTCTTTTTCTCGGGACGAGTCTGTTGTGGCTGCATTCCTAGACATATCTGCAGCTTACGATAATGTCCTCCTACCAAAGCTCAAACAAAAAATGCTAAATCTACATATACCAGAAAAAATTGTTGCATATATTTTTAATATATTATCTCAAAGAACAATAATGTTAAGAGTAGAGGAACAATCAAACGACTCTAGAATAATCTGGAAAGGTTTACCACAAGGCTCTGTTCTCAGTCCTTTACTTTATAATATTTACACCCATGATCTTGACAGATCAATAAACTCCTTTTCACGTGTCCTGCAATATGCGGATGATTTACTAATATACTCACCCCATAAATCTATTCCTAAAGGAGCTGAACAAATTGAATACTCGCTAAGATCTTTGAACACATGGTTAACTGAACATGGGTTGGAACTGTCAGCCCAAAAGAGCTCTATAGTAGTATTCAGTAGAAAAAGAATTGTACCCCCTATCACTATCACATACAACAATACAATTATTCCATTACATATTCAAACTAAATTCCTTGGCATAATCCTGGATTCAAAAATGACAGGTGTCTCTCATCTAAATTATGTAATAAAAAAATGTGAAAAAAATATTAACATTATACGCACTCTAGCTGGGGTTTGGTGGGGAGCTCATCCATACTACCTCAAGTTATTGTACAATGCATTAATACGAAGTCATTTGGATTACGGTTCCTATATTTTAGAACCCTGCAATAGAACTGCTCTTAATAAGCTTAACATTATCCAAAACAAATGCCTGCGTATTATAACAGGTGCCATGAAATCAAGTCCTATAAATGCTCTGCAAGTAGAATGCGTTGAACCTCCTCTTTATTTTCGCCGTCAGTTCTTGGCTGATCGTTTCTTGTTCAGGGCAAGCTATTTCTTACATCATCCAATAATTCCGAAACTAAATTTACTATCCCGATTTTCTCATACTGCGAAATATTGGGAAAAAAAGGCTCCCACCAGACTTGTAAAAAGTTATCGTAAGTTCAATAATGTCAAGGCTCCAGTATTCCGTTCTAACTCCTTACCAATGTTTTCATACCCTTTTCAAGTAGTTACGAGCAATGTAGAAGTAATTCCTTTTTTTGGCATTGAAAAAGAGTCTCCAAATGCTAATGAAGTCTTTCATTCCATCCTATCTGAAAACTGGGAAGGGTGGGAGTATATTTTTACTGATGCCTCCAAACTCACGGAGGAAGGCAGTGTTGGAGCTGCAGTATTTCATAAGAACAGCAACATCTACCAACTAATTAAATGCCCTCCAGAGTCATCAGTTTTCACTGGTGAATCAACGGCATTACTGGAGGCAGTCAAGTTTTCATTATTATTAAAAAAATCTAATAAATTTATAATATTTTCTGATTCCCGTAGTGCTCTTCAATCTCTCACTCAGAACCCCTTTCATTCTAACACACAAAATCCTATTCCTTTTTCCATTAAAGACATTCTCTACAATAACCCGGACAAACAAATAGTCTTTGCATGGATTCCGTCTCACTCAGGCATCCTGCCCAATCACCGGGTAGATGATCTTGCTAAACAAGCTGTTCTGCGAGGGGATAAAATCCCATATAGAAACTACCCACATGATTTAATTGCTCTCCCAAAAAAATCTCTTACTGAAAATTGGACCAAATTGTGGGCTAACTCTAGTAGATTTAAGGGTTCAAATTACGCCAAGATCCAGCCTAACATCCCTGCTAAGCCTTGGTTTCATCGTATCAAAATTAATAAATCTTCAACTTCTATTATTTGCCGCCTTAGAATAGGCCACTGCTGTTCCCCTGTTCATTTGGCTAGACTTCATATTAAAGACTCATCAGTGTGCGAATGTGGCCTTGATGACGGGAATTTGGAACATATATTTTTCTGTTGTCCTCTTATTAATAAAACTGCTCCTTTATACGATTACCTTCCTCTACTCCAAATTCCTCTTCCTACCAATATTAATTGCTTGCTCTCTTCATCTAACTTTAAAATTCTAAAGTTACTTGCTTCATTTATCAGTGCAAATGATCTTAAATTATGATTTTCTTTTATGTTTCGTTGGCAACTAATTTCAGAACCTTTTACACTATTTGTATATAGCTATGAACTTTGACATTGGCGAAATGTGTTAGATGCACGAAAGCCATTAAAAGGGACCCAAAAGTAGGACCCTAAAAAGAAGAAGAAGAAATCGCTTGGCGTGCGCTCATCGTGCTAATTTAGCCAACCGGTACTTTGGAAATAGTTGGAAAATTTCGAAAAAAATTTTAGAAAGCTCAATAAAAGCGAAGTGACCACAATGTTTGACTACAAGTATTTAGGGAAGGACCATTTGACAGGGTTCGACAATTACAAGGTGAGTAACATCACGTAAGTGTCGCTATTTGGGGTTAGCAGAGCAACGCGTTATCCTGCAAGTTTTTTAAAATAGCAGTAATCCGACGCTCTTGTAAATAGTGTGTGTCGGTGTGATAATAGGGTCTCTCTGTATTCTATCCTCTTTATCCTCGCTGCATGACGCTGGCCCTCCGCCCCTTTTTACTTTCGCTCAACGTGGAACAGGGTAAACATTCACAAATTCACGGTTACCATTCTAAAAATAAGAACCCACCGATCTTTCATCTAATGGGTTGGAAAACAATGGAATGAACTCCCTTTCGAGGTATTTCCCCCAAAGTGCAACCAAAGGTCCTTCAAACATGGTGTGAAGAAGCACCTGGCCAGCCGGAATAGTGTTCGCAGCCCCCCTGCAAGTTCGAAATCCCATGGGCGTCGACGGGTACCTGAAGAGGTCCCGGCGTATGCCTTATGAATAAATGAAATAAAATAACAAAAAATCCAACTTTAGTTCCTGAACACCAAAATAATTAAAATATGTACAGAGACACTGTTGATAGGTGAGCGGCCAATAATACAGAGCTTTTAAGAAATAGTTTTTTGTTCCATGCAAGACATTACTTTAACCCGTAGCAATGAAAAGAAATTCAAAAATGTTGTTTTCTTGTATAATCTTCATACGTGTTTTTCAACTTTTTTGCCTTAAAGGCCTTTTTTAAAATAAATCCGGTATTGGTGGCTATGCTGAGAACCAAAGAAAGGCACCCTCAGTGAGGCACGACACCAGCGGATTTGCGGACTATCAGTAAACCATCGAACTTGTTCACATTAAGTTCGAAGACTCCCAGGTTATAGGTATGAGGAAAGGCACCCGCCGGCAGACAGTTCCATATCCTGGCGGTGTGGCATTGCAATGAGTTTGAGAAACGGTTCGTTCTCAAAAGCCTAATTTCAACCACAAGTTGGTGCTCTGATTCTCTTCGGCTCTGCCTTGGCTATGTTGAAATGGCCTACGACACTACCTGGTCAATAAATATTATAGAGTAGGTAACATATATTATGCATAATGCTATCACTCTGCGCTAATTATTTGATCTTTATTTCTCTATTCTTGTGTCTACCCCTGGCCCTCATACCATTCTTATAATTCCAACAAATATTTATTCTGTAGGCAGAAATAACATAAATACTTAGAAAAGTAAATTCTTAAGTGGGAAAAAATATTTGTTTTATTAATGCATTGTATAATATTTCCTGGCACCATCTTTGGCCTACTAAACACATTTACAAATATAAATTTTATTAACAATTAATTGTCTGGGTGAACATCCTCGTGACATGCAAACTAGGTGCTCGTGAACGCCCAGTTGGTCGCGCCCCACCGGTTGGGAAGTGATCTACATCAATCAAAAACCGGAAAAATGGAAGAAATCGCACATGGCCAATTTTTTCTTCAATCAAGCCTTTTGAAAAAAATCAAAAACCGGAAAAAGGGAAGCAATCGCACATGGCCAATTTTTTCTTCCCACGTGTGACGCCCAATCGAGCCTTTTTAAAAAAAATTAACAAGTTTGCACATTGTACAGTCTCATGCATGCAGTAACAAAACAACAGCTTTATCTGCTGTAGTGATATGTGGGTCGAAGTTTAGTTTTGAGTGCACTTTCTCTGGCTAATGTTACAGTTACTGTTATTAAAGATATTATAGATACGGTTAATATTATTATACACTATCTATATAATAATAACAATAACCAGAGTTGGTGCACTCCACCATTAGTCTTTAAAGTGAGATAATCAAACTTGCTGTGTGGTTGCAGTACCACTCTATGGACACCAGCCCTCTGAGCAAATACGTCATGCACCCTTTCTGGAATAAGGCGGTACAGGTGAGTAAAAACATCGATTATTCCTGTTTGATTTTTCTGTCCTTTTTAATCAGACCTTTCCTGCAGAAAATTACTGCTTTCACTTGCTTTCATAACTGTTCTATGAATGTGAAAAAGCAAAAATACATACAGTTGAGTCTTACTAATCCCACACGATTGTTTAATATATTTGTAACTGATCTAGCTCACGTCTTTATATGATAATTTATCTTGAGTATTATCTCTCAAGCTTTAAAATTTTAATTTGTATCACTTATATACTATTAGTGGTTGCTATCAGAGTCACTGACCCAATGATATAAAAGTTAAACTATTTTATCGCCGGCAGATAAAGAACATATGACAAAAAAATCTTTGTTTATAAACAAAGTGAATCATTTCCGCATGAAATACCCAAAATAATTTCTCTGGATCACAACCTCACACTGATTATACTGTAACAGTTCAAGTTCAGTTCAGTGTGCTGTATGGGTTCCGGCACTTAAAAGAATATGTGGCGTTACTGCGCTTCTTCTCATGCATGTAGTAAGAGCCGATTAATGGTCCGTAAAAATGTAGGTCCTCTTATTCTAACTAAGTGGTAGGGTTTGCAGTAAGGGTTGCTGTTTCTTTTGTTCTTGTTCTTTGCCTTAAGGTGGCCCAACCCGCTCAACTCCCCATACAAATGGGAAAGAAGATCACGCCCATATTTCTTGTCAGAGATCCAAAATTTTGCTCAAAATAGCTTTATTTGATCGAACTAGATGTCTGATGACCATTGGCATTGTAAAATTGTGTTTCTAAGTTATAAGGTCCGAAAGTTCGAATTTTTCGCGCGTTTTATACACTAACTTTGGAGGTGGATTACGCAATGATAAAGTAAGAACATCGTAAAAAGATTCGTCATCAGACATAGCTTATTTAATCAAGATTTATGATCTATTTGGTTTTTGTTAGATTTTTTACTACTGCAGTCGTGGTTTACTTTTAGCTATAAGTCGTTTTGAAATCAAAATTTTCGTAAATCTTACCAAATCATACACTATGCACTTTGTCTTTTTTGTGGACATGTTGCATTTTCCTCTTCACGGAGCCTGTCTTATTCTTTGAAACAGAGAAGGTCCCAGAGCGCAACAGCACGGTTTTGTACCGTGCCCGCTAATGAGTTCGGCCCGCCGGGTTGGGCCACCTTAAGCGATTCTGCCAAGAAATGTTTTGCAGTAGCATTTAGATCTAATTATGTATTTCATTACTGTGGATAGAAGACTGGAGAAGGATTGGAGAGGCGTATGTCCAGCAGTGGACGCAAACACGCTGACTGGCTGACTGGATGGAAAACCAGTAGTTTCTTTGCGCATTCTTCTTTACCGAATTGATCGAATTCGGGGATCTATCAGTTTTTAGGGTTCTGTACCCAAAGGGTGAAAACGGAACGGAATAGGCAGCTGAAATTTTCAGAGAGTGTGCATTTATTTTGCCGCTATAACAACAAATAAGTAAAATTAAATAATAATAAAAATTAAAAAACGTGATTTTTTGGTGTTGATCGTACAGAACCCTTCGTGTGCGAGTCCGACTCGCACTTAGCCGGTTTTTGATGTAACTTAGTGTAGTTTCTCTACAAAAAACTTTAAATAAATAACATTAAATTAAGAGTTCAGTTAAATTGAGAGTTCATTTCACCTGGGTTGATACCATATCATTCAAACGGGGAGCCAGAATTTCACAGGGCAAAAGGCAGAAAATTTTTGTAATTCAAAAAAAAAGGTCGTGCAGCAATATACGAAAATTGTTTGAAGCAAAAAAACTACAAATTTCCATTAATTAAAATTGAATTCTTTTTTATTCACACTATGCTATTTATTTACAAGTTTCATAGACATTATTTTCACATTTTTTTAAAAATATAAATATGGTTTTCAAACATTTTTATACAAACACGCTTGGTGACAGCTGGTGCCGCTGTGGGTGGCCCCCAACGTGCTCACCTTCGTCGGTTTCCTGCTCACGGTGCTGGACTTCCTCGTCCTCTCCTGGTACGACTTCGACTTCTACGCCGCCTCCGCTCCGCTCAACACCACAGACGGACTGGTAGGTGGTGGCTATTGGTGGTAGATATTTATATTTCCATTTTAGAATATAAAAATTATAAAGAGTCACTTAAATACTTTTTACCCGACTACGGCGAAGCCAAAAGGAAGGGTTATGATTCTAGCAATATGTATGTATATTTGTGTGTATATTCCACCGTAGCGCTTAAACTATTTATCCGATTTTGATAAATAAGGTGTCAATCGATTAGTTGTAATGGCCCTGGTAACATAGGCACGGATAATATAAAAAAAGGTTTAAGAAACTGTGAAACCCGACTAATAAAAAGTAAGAAACAAGTTAGGTGCTGTTTGATAAATCAAATAAGTCTGTGTTATCAAACAACTTGTTTTTTACCTTTTATTAGTCGGGTTACAGTTTTTTTATATCAGATATTTGTCAAGGCCGGGTTCGGCGGTTGGGGTCTGTTCTTCTCACCCCTGATGGCATTGGTTCGATACCGAGTATCGTTAGGTTATAATATACAATGGACCCACGGTAATCCGGCCATTGACAGTTATGCAACAGTACTTAAATATGTTGTATATTGTTTCCTCTAAAATCTATACACCGGAAATAGAGACAAATTCCAGATCTATTTCTGTTACATCAACCGTAAAGTAAAAGCAACTTAGCAATTCCTTCTCCTTCCCCTCGTATACATTTGATAGAAAATTATTTACGTATTGCATTTACATCTAAGTTTATATCTCATAATTGTGGATGAAAAAATATGTTGTGTACACCCGTGAAGTTTCTTTGCGGGTTCTTCTTTACTGGGTTGATCGAATCCGCAGATCATTGTGACGTAACTAGACAAACTACACTAAGTTTAAGTGTAGTTTGTCTACCAAAAAGATTAAATAAATGAAATGATCGTGAGTCGATTATCTGACACCACCTTTTGAAATGTTTGTCAGATTACCGTTTATTATTATATAATTTATAATTAATTTAGCTTATTCCCTTTGCATCGCAAAACAATCTCAACATTCCATTCATAATTAAAAATAGAGTTTACGCACGGACCGGAGTAATATTGGGTTATCTTATCTTATGATTTTAAGGCCGATGGCGAGCATAGCCATAGAGCAAAGTGGCGTTAGAGCTGTCTTGCATACGTACTCAATTGGTTTGATGTAGGGCGATAGTACTGCACATTATATTGTTTCTACATCATACAGAAGCTTAAGGGAACCCCGATTTATCTTGCTTCCTTAATTTTCAGCTGCATCCTACTTGAAATTTACGATTTGAACTTTGTTATAAGTATAACCTTTTCAATCTGAGTTTATACAGGCACATCTATCATTGAAGCATTGATACCATTTAGTTGCATAGATAATCAGATGGTCTGGACATGAATTTTAAGCAGGATTTGAACCTGCAACCTTTGGTTTATATGTCCACTGCTCTACTGTTGAACTATCCAGAATCAAATCTATATATCTACATACGTGACATGCGCCTCTAAAATGTGTGTACAAATACAAACGGGCGCATATCATGGATACAAGTTATGTTATAAAAAAAAACAATAATGTACAGACATAACTCTCACTTGATTTATTTAATGTGCAAAATTTTATAAAAATATTTCTTAATTTGAGGACACAGGCACGAACCATTGTTTGGAACTGGATAACATCATTATGCTCTTAAGATAGAACGTTAACTTGCAGGTGGGCAGCGGCGTGGCGGCGGGTGTGGCGAACGGGAGCGCAGTTCGTGTTCCGATTCCCGGCTGGGTCTGGTTAGCGATATCCTTCTGCCTTTTCCTCGCGTACACACTGGGTGAGTGTTCATTCTTCCTATGGCTCGAGTATTCTCCATCCACACGACAAATTATCATTATTATTATTATTATTATATTTTATATACACTAGCAGCTACAAGCTGATGCGTGTATTTTAATTATTGAGTGCACTGTATTCATATTTTTGCAAGTAAAGTTTTTTTTTAAGTTTAGTTTTTATTTATTGCTTCTCGTTTTTGATATTTGTCCAATTTGTTTTTAAAACTGTTCACTGATCTCAACGGGCCATCAATGCTCCCCATACAAACATAGTTTATCAACAATTTGAAAACCACTGTTCTATTGGAATTAATATTTAATTTATAATATGGGACAACAAATGTTGTGTCTGTATGACAACAAATGTTGTGTCTGTATGTTTGTATTTTTATTTACATCCAGACCGAATCACATAAAAGTAAAAAGAAAATCTACATACAGATTTTACATATACATGATACATGTACACAGCAAAAAACAAAAACGTGCAGACAGAGATATTTGCTGCCTAATAATAAAATCCAAATATCAAATAAATTGGAACAGTGATTTTCAAATGATTAGTAAACTACATTGTATGGGGAGTACAGTTGCCCATACAAACCTTATGTTATCAAGTATTACCGTTCGTTTATCTTAGGCTGGGCTATTCCAGCATAATACAAACATTGGGGTAAAGCACTCATCATATGTAGCAGGTGAGTGCTCTTGTCACTTCATTTTACGTTTACTGATAAACTGTGTTCAGCTTACTTATTTAGCTCGACGTTTCGTCCATCACGCTGTGGACATCATCAGGATTCGCGTCGCGACCTGGTGGACCTCTGACGCTTTGTCCAGTCAGATGTCAACTGACGAAGCGTCAGAGGTCCTCCAGGTCGCGTCGCGAATCCTGATGATGTCCACAGCCTGGTGGACGAAACGTCGAGCTAAGTAAGTAAGCTGAACACAGTTTATCCGTAAACGTAAAACAATATGTCGAACCACAGTGAAAATCTAAAGAAACATACGTGTCAATTTCTTAGCAATATCACTATCTGGTGCATGTTGCCTCAAATAAATTCTGGGTTATCTGTTGATTGTCAGTTCGTATTGATAGCGTGTTTAGAACGCACTGGATTATACCGATAAGGTTTTATTATGTAACTAGGCATGCATGGTTAGACTGCACCCACATATATGATATTAGCCCAACACACTGCATTCCAGTAGTAATTAGGTGACATGCCACGACCTTCCCTTTATGGCTACGGCTACATTGAACCAGATGGAAAACACTGACAATTTTTCATTGCCCTTTCGACCATCTTTTCATGCAATGTTATGGTACAGACCTGAGCGGGCTTAACCCTGCCACCTAGTAGAGAAAGGGGACCTACAGTCTTACAGTTCCTAGAGTTCATAGGTTCGGTAAACAATGGAATGAACTCTCTTCCGAGATATTTCCACCAAACATGGTGTGAAGAATCACCTGGCCGGTTGGCATGGTTGTTGCCCCCCTTAAGAGGTCATGGCGTACGCCATATTCGATTGATGGACTGAAATGCAGTTATCCAACTCGGAAAAGAAAGTGGTGAACGAACGGGGCGGGGATTTGAACCCAGACCTCTGGCATGCAAGGCAAGTCGCCGCGCCCCTGAGCTACCATGTTGTGTCCAGACGGCATCG
Organism: Incurvaria masculella; assembly: GCA_946894095.1. Taxonomy (NCBI): domain Eukaryota; kingdom Metazoa; phylum Arthropoda; class Insecta; order Lepidoptera; family Incurvariidae; genus Incurvaria; species Incurvaria masculella. The sequence goes on along the minus strand of OX335663.1, from coordinate 11,983,656 downwards.
ACGGCAAGCAGGCGCGTCGCACGCAGACGTCCGGCCCCCTCGGGGAGCTCTTCGACCACGGCCTCGACTCGTACTCGGTGTTCTTCATCCCGGTGTGCCTCTACTCTGCGTACGGCCGGCTCGACTACTCGGTGCCCCCCATCAGGTGAGACTGAGCCATTTAGTGTGCATGCAACGATGTATACCGGATGCTATTATGAATAAACACTATAGTTCCTGCCATCCACGAAGTCTGGCGGATTTTACTTGTGGTAAACACGTATCTACATACGTGTCAAAGTGTGAGTAAGAGCAACAATTTATTCATCCTAGTGTGCCTCTACTCGGCGTACGGCCGGCTCGACTACTCGGTACCCTCCCCCCCCCCATCAGGTGACACTCCGAGCCATTTAGTCTACATGCAAAGATGTATCCCGGGTGCTATTATGAATAAACACTATTGTTCTTGTAATATGCCTCTACTCGGCGTACGGCCGGCTCGACTACTCGGTGCCCCCCATGTGGTGAGACTGCGGGCCATTTAGTGTGCATGCAATGATGTATACCGGGTGCTATTATGACTGCTGAATACTGCTGAAGGTGATTCTGGAGGCAATTAATTCACTTTTCCTTCTTTCCTTATTTTAACTGAATGCACAGTTTTTTAAAATCATGAAACTACATATGATACGAATTGAAAAATGGACTTATTTTTCGTTTTTTTTCATCGTTGTGTGGCATCACGTGCCTGTACGAGAAAGAACTGTTTTATCATTAACTGACCTATTTTTATGCACGGTTGGCCAAATATTTTTATATTCTCTGTCGCATCACGTCTTGTTCAATTCATGCATCCACTGTATTGCATAGCCACTATTCATCCTATACTTTCTATATGTCCTGACCGCGTGTGTGATTTTTTTCTAGGATGTACTTCATCCTATGGAGCATGCTGTTTAACTTCTACGTCAGCCACTGGGAGAAATACAACACTGGGGTGTTGTTCCTGCCGTGGGGTTATGACTTGAGCATGTGGGTGAGTATGGTGTTTCTATCTACAATAAAAGGGAATTGGTCACGTTTGGCATATTTGACCCCTGCTGGTAACACCGCATTGCAATGGTCGAAGCGGCAATAAAAAGTTGTCCGCTTTTTCCATCCAGTTCAATATATCAATGCTCATAAAGGGAAGGTCCTGGCATGGCACCTAATTCCTTCGGTATTGCGGTGTGCAGGGCTAATAGCAAGACGGTGAGTGTGGTATTAGCCATCCATGACCAGTACATAAAAAAATGCATAAGTACATTATAATATATATAAGTATGTTGGAAAAATGTTACGGCTTTTCACGCGGCAGGTAGAGATATTCTCTGACGTTTCGAGCTAATCATTCAGCCCGTTGTCAAGGAGGCGTCCGCCGCGCTCGTGCGCAGCAGACGACTGCGTCTAACGACTGCGGTAACCTCAAAAGTATCATAATATATATAAGTGTTTTGATATAGGCTCATCAACGCTGCTAGCCTATCAATAATCTTTATATAATATAATAAGTCTTAAACCAAAACAAAAAGAAATTGTGGTTGTTGCTAGAGGATTAATGCTCCGTTGGGAATGTGATGTGTACATTTGTATAATCGACCGTGAAGCAAGGACACATTGATTATATATAGAGCCCAGTAAAAAGAACTACATTACGATAATACATACATACATATCACATTCCTTGGAATAAGCGACGTACATGCTCGGTTCGAAGAAATATATTTACTGAATGATCTGTTCTCCGTGTGACGTCCAGGGCGCGTGCGTGGTATTCCTGGTGACCGGTGTGAGCGGGATGGGCGTGTGGAAGACTTCAATAGCAGGCTTCACGCTGGCGGACATGTTCGAGATCGTCATATACACCACCGGCTTCGCCAATGTTCCCGTCTCCGCGTACAACGTCTACATGTAAGTTAATTTGCGTTTTAGCTTTGTGACGAAAGGATGCGTTTTGAATTCTAACGAGGCTGAGGGACATTTGATTGATCCCTGGTAAGTGCAAATTTTAAGACGGTAATGAGTTAATCAGGTTCCATGCATAGGCTGGTGCCTGATTCCTCAGTGAATTAAGACATATTTTTATGAAAGTTTGCACGAGCGAGTTATGTCTGCACGTTTTGGTTTTTTTTATAATTTATTTTTTTCCATGATCCACACATCTAAAAATGTGCATGCAAATACAAAAAGGCGTAGCGTTAGCATAGTACTGTAGGCGTACCTACAGTTTTACATAGGTTCCGACCAATAGAACAATCTTAACGAAATGCACTTAACCAACTCAGAAAGAGAAAGAAAGTGGTGGATGACAGGGGCGAGGATTCGAACCCAGACCTCTCACATGAAAGGCAAGTTCTCTAGCCCCTAGACCACGACTTGTAATAGCCATTGTTTAATGCATCGTAATTGTTGGTTATCGGCACGCCAGGTCGTACAAGAAGCGTAGCGGCATGCTCCGCTCCCCGCTGGAGGCGCTGCGGCCCGCGTGCTCCGTGCTGGCCGCCTTCGCCGTGACCACCGCGTGGGTGCTCAAGTCCCCGGGAGGCGTCGTGGACACGCAGCCGCGGACCGTGTTCCTGCTGGTCGGCTCGCTCTTCAGTAACATTTGTGTGAGTCGACATGTTTGTATGTTATTATAATTTCACTAGTGATCGCGACGTACATAGCCCTGGGGGTCCATTCAGGGCAAGAGTGAGTTCGAATTCGTCACTAAATATCAACTCACTTTTTTAAATAGTCAATGTTTCCACACTTCTTGAACATCATTACAGTTGGGTAAAAATCAAGTCTGTCCCGTAAATACGTTGGAAGTATAAATAACGGTTCCGTTATTTTAATAATAATATATTTCCCAGCTATTTTTAGGTTAACTCACTCCCGAACTCGAACTCACTCTTGCCCTGAATGGACCCCCTGTTCCACCCGCTCTCTGCTGTAGACGACGGATAAGGCACACCCGCCGATTCAATGATGGTCGAAGTATCTACGGGTAACTGTCCTCTCTGCCACCTGTTTGAACCCGCAGCGAGAGCACAAATGAAAGTGCATACTTGTCGAGCTAGAGATATAAGAACTTTAGTCGACGATTTTTATCTGATTGAAGCTAGCAAACCTAACAGCGAATGTCATTAGACTTGAAAAACCCTGCTACTTACTTAAAAAATTAACATGGTCAAAAGACCAACACAACTATTTGACGAAAGCCAGAAGCTACCTTCTGATCGTGCCGCGGCATTCGAAGGTTGCCACCAAAGGTTGCTTTCGCTTCGCTGCTTCCAAGATATGGAACGACCTGCCCCCTCCGGCTCATGAGGCTAAAACATCAAATACTTTTAAAAAAATAGTCACAGCGTGGCTTTTGGCTCGTCAGCATAACTTATAATCACTTATTATTATCTTTATATCAATATACAAATTGTGAAATTCTTATATGTAAAGATTAAGATTATAATCTTTACATATAAGAATTTCACAATTTGTTTTTTTTTCTTCTATACATAACTTAAACACTCCCTTACAATGCACATATCCTTTAACCATGTACCTACCCCAATATAACAGCACACATAATCTATGTATGTCTCGCAATAGCTGCCTCGTCACTACACTACCGGTGACACGAAAATAATTATTTCTCCTTTTTAGGGTTCCGTACCCAAAGGGTGAAAACGGAACCCTATTACTAAGCCTCCGCTGTCCGTCCGTCCGTCTGTCCGTCTGTCACAGGGCTGTATCTCAGTAACCGTAACAGGTAGACAGCTGAAATTTTCAGAGAGTGTGTATTTATTTTGCCGCTTTAACAACAAATAGGTAAGATTAAAAAACAATTAAAATTAAAGGGGGCTCCCATACAAAAAACGTGATTTCTTTGTTTTATTTTTTACGATGGTACGGAACCCTTCGTGTGCGAGTCCGACTCGCACTTGGCCGGTTTTTAAACCTTAACATATGTATAGGGTGGTGGCTGAAAAACAGCGCCGCCTGTGAAGTGTACTGCTTTACAGGCGATTACTGGCTGAGCCTCCTAACCCATTCACGTAACAACAATAATATGTTATAATTTTAAGATTGCACATCCCATCCTTATTTTTTTTTACTTTTTTTCTCTGTTTATTTCTACAACATTTGTATTTTTGTTTTGTTTGTATTATTGTTTAAATAGTTAAAGTGCAATTGTACTACTGTTATTAGTTATATGCCTATTATTTTGTTGTTTTTTTGAATAAACAAATTTTCTTTCTTTCTTTCTTGATGGAAAATTGGATTAATTTATCGAGGTAGAGGATTATGCTTGATATAAAGTGGCAACATCCACCGTTTTGTCCACAAAAACTGTCAATGTCAAACCTCTATGACCCTGCCTGTGTTTGCACAGACTGCTCCGTGCCATTCAGTGCGAGAAAAAGCAAGAAATAGCGCTTTACAGAATAGCGGCGAACAAAATGCCAGTTCCTACAAATTGCCTACAACTTTTTTTTTTTTTTTATTCTTTGTTAGTTCTGTACAGATGCCATCTGCAGTGGTGACTGCAATAATCATCTCATTTGTATGCCTTATGCTGGTTTTTTTTTTTCCTCATCATAGGCCGAGAGAGACTCAGCAGTCTTTTTCCTCTTCGTGCCTACAACTAAGTTATTTTTAATTGAATTTCGTATAGATTGAAAATAAAGTACGTTTTTAATGAATTTAGATAAAAATTGCTTGGTTTAGCGCATTTGCCTTGTGAGATTAGAAGGATTGTAGTTTGTCTAATTTCAATTTGGCGTTAATTTCAGCACTTTTTTCGTTTTTCCGCTCAGGCTGGAGCGTTGCTCTAGCCGTTCCGCCTGATTCCTTCCTATAACTGAAAGTAAAGGACGGAATGGAACCGTCTTTGCCCGAACAAACCATCCTTTCGCTCTTCATTGCCGCTTATCCCGGTCTGAACCATGAAAACGTTAATAAACGCCTGTGCCATAGCCACTACATACGCACATATTCGTAACACGAACAAACACCTTCTAGAATTTAACACAACCTCCCGGTTGGCCACCACTGGCCTCGGCAAGACCCCGCGCCACTAGGCTACGAGCCGCTCAATATGTAGGTATCCTACCTGTGGATAAGAAATGAAATGGAATTACTTATGTTAAGTTTTTTTTTTTTATGCGAACCGACATGGATGGCTAATACCACACAACTACCGTTATGATATTAGCCCAATACACCACATTCCCGAAGCAATTTGTTGCCATGCCAGGACCTTCCCTGAGCACGGCTACATTGAACTGGATGGAAAACACGGACAATTTTTCATTGCCGCTTCGACCATCTTTTCATCCGATGCGTTGGTACCAACCCGGGCGGGCTTAAACCCTACAACCTAGTAGACCTACGGGGACCTACAGTTTTACATGGATTCCGAACCATGGAGCAGGTCGCATTCGTGATGAAAATGCACTTATCGAACTCGGAAAGTGAAAGACAGTGGTGCATGTCGGTATTGAACCCAGGTCTCTGGTACGCTAGGCCAGTCCCCGCGCCACTAGGCTACGAGTACACTACACTATTTGATTTGATTTATTTGATTTGATACACTATTTGAGAGTGTGCGTGTCGTGTCGCAGTGCCGGCTGATTGTGGCGCAGATGAGCGGTCAGCGGTGCGAGGCGCTGCCGCGCGCGCTCGCCGTGCCGGCGCTCGCGCTCGCCGCGTCGCTGGCGGCGCCGGCGCGCGAGCCGGGCCTGCTGCGCGCCGCAGCCGCCGCGTGCCTGCTGCTGCATGTGCACTACGGCGTGTGCGTGGTGAGTACTCAGCATAGCAGCGGCGGACTCGAAGACCCGGGGCCCCTGGGCGATAGATATTTTGGGGGGAAAAAATTCATTAGTACAGGAAATATCCTATACTTTGTAATTACTTAAATAACTAACTAAATAAAATAGTGCCTCGTAGCCTAGTGGCGCGGTCACTTGCCCAGCATACCAGAGGTCTGGGTTTAATTCCTTGCCTTGTTCATGCACCACTTTCTTTCTCTTTGAGTTGGATAAGTGCATTTCGTCACGAATGCGAGCTGCTCCATGGTTCGGAATGCATGTAAAACTGTAGGTCCGCTTCCCCTACTAGCGGGTAGGTTTTAAGCCCGCCCGGGTTGGTTACATCGCATTGGATGAAATGATGGTCGAAGCGGCATTAAATAATTGTCAGTGTTTTCCATCCAATTCAATGTAGCCGTGCTCGTAAACGGCATAGTACCTAATTCCTTCGAGAATTTGGTGTTTTGGGTTAATATCATAACGGTAGTTGTGTGGTATTAGCCATCCATGTCAGGTTGCATAAAATAATATATAAGAGAAACAGATTTTTTTTGTCAACGCCTAAATTCAAAATCTAAACGGATCATAGGAGCATGCTTATTGAATGTTGCCAATGTGCAGGTGCGGCAAATGTGCCAACACTTCCGGGTGAGCTGTTTCCGCATCAAGAAGAGAAGCGATTGACTACTCGACGACGATGCGTGCTAGAGACTCTTGACAAACCGCTTTCAGCATTATCCGGACACAAGTGTTTTTTGTACAAAAGCTGTATTTACAAAGTGCTGGGTGATTTTTTGGAGGTTATGTCGAGGGAATCAATCGATTCATTGTACCGGCCTTTGATGTAACCAAAAGTACAAAATTGATGAGATGTTTGACAGATTTTTAAAAATAATAGGTCGGGGAAAAAGTCTTTTCGCATTATAGTATGTATGAACTTGTAATAAAATCTCTTTGGCTATACTATTTGTATCTGGCTGGTTTTGGTATCATTGAAAGTTTAAATTTTAAAGAACATAATTCCAAATTCAAATTAGGAAAATGTGTGATTCTCATTTGTTTTTCGTACTGTCAAAATGAGTGAATCTAATGAAGAAATTCGATACATTTTAAAATTTTACTACAAAAAAGGTAAAAATGCAACACAAGCCGCGAAACAAATTTGCGATGTTTATGGACCTATTGCAGTGTCTGTGAGAGTAGCACAAATTTGGTTTAAGCGTTTTCAATCCGGAAATTTTGATGTCAAAGATGCACGTCGCTCTGGTCGCCCTATTACGGATAAAATGGATGCCATTTTTGAAAAAGTGGAGCAAGATCGGCATATCAGTAGTTACGACGTAGCTGAAGAACTAGGAATTGACCACAAAACAGTTTTTGCGCATTTGAAAAAAACTGGGTACACAAAAAAGCTCGATATTTAGGTACCTCACGAGCTCACTGAAAGAAACCTAATGAACCGTGTACTAATTTGTGATTCTTTATTACGACGTAATGAAACCGAACCATTTTTGAAGAAGCTGATAACTGGTGATGAAAAGTGGATCACGTACGACAAGAACGTGCGAAAAAGGTCGTGGTCAAAGGCCGGTCAAGCTTCACTGACTGTGGCGAAACCCGGGTTAACTCGCAACAAGGTGATGCTGTGTGTGTGGTGGGATTGGAAGGGCATTATTCATTATGAGCTGTTACCACCAGGCAGGACCATCGATTCTGAACTCTACTGCGAACAACTGATGATATTAAAGCAAGAAGTTGAGAGAAAGCGGCCGGAATTAATCAACAGAAGGGGTGTGGTTTTTCATCATGATATCGCTAGACCTCACACATCTTTAGCCACTCAGCAAAAACTAAGAGAGTTTGGCTGGGAGGTGTTAATGCATCCGCCGTATAGTCCTGACCTTGCACCTTCAGATTTCCACCTGTTTGGGTCTCTTCAGAATTCTTCAGGCAGTGTCAGGTTAACATCACGAGAGGACTGCCAAAACCACTTGTCGCGGTATATTGATCAGAAGTCCCAATATTTCTATAGCAATGGGATCATGTCCCTACCTACAAGATGGCAAAAAGTTATCGAACAAAATGGTACCTACATGCTTTAGTTAAATGTAAATAAACCATATTAAAAAATGTTTTGAATTTTCTTAAAAAATGCGAAGAAACTTTTTCCCCAACCTAATATAAAATAGATATTTTAATATCCAAAATGTTTCAGAAAAAAAGTGGTGCAATTTATATGTATTACTCTTACAGGGTGTGCAGAAACAGGTTATCGGGGCTAAAAGGGAAATATATCTTACGATAAATGCTGATAGATAATCCCACTGTAAACTAGATCTATAGGGTAGAGGAAACTTGAAAGAAACTTCATATCTTTGGGTCAAATTTTGTATAATAATGTTACGGAACCCTTCGTGTGCGAGTCCAACTCGCACTTGGCCGGTTTTTTTCAAACTGTAATATTGAAAATGGATTGACCAAGGCTGTAGAAGGGATTTATTTACGGATTTTGATAAAACGAATCCAACCTAACCTAACATAACTAATTTTTTAATCATATTAACACAAATATGAGTTTGTGATCTGAGCCCTCAGTCTCAGTTGTCACCTAAATTGGCGTTTACGTAACTTCGAAGTTCCGTAAAAACGTCAAACTCCATATAAGTTTATTCTAAATATTCTGTGGTTTTACTTCTTCAAGCTGTCAAAGTCAAACTCGGACTTCCGATTTGCATGAAAACGCGGAGTCGACGTAAACGGCAACGTCGTCGTATTTACGGGAACGTTGAGTAAGCTGTCAAATCCAACTCGGACTCGCAAATGTTAGTTCGCTTAACGCCCACTGCGCGCGCTCTTCAATTTCTCCACACATTTGAAAACGCAGGTCGATCGGTTTGGCGTAAACGCCAATTTAGGTGAGAACTGAGACTACCGGCTCAGAGAACACATTTCATTATAAGTTGCGACATATATCACAATTCATTACTAAAGTTGCCTTTCTTACTAATTATCGCAACTATTCACCTAATGTTTAAATTCATTCTGTAAATGACTTGATTATCCGTGGATATTAATTTGAATAGTCAATGTATCTCTCTACAGCAAAGTTTTTAAAAAGGTCACAATTAGGGCAAAACAGTTGTTTTTAAGGGACAGAATACTAAATTCCGAAAACAAGATTAAAATGGCCTGGAGTATAATCAAAGAAGAAACGGGCAAAGCACCTATTATTGAAAATACTCAACTCAAATTAAAAATTGGGGCAGACATTGTATCTGATGGTTGTAAGATTGCAAATTACTTCAACAAATACTTCACTTCAGTGGCTAAAACCTCAACAAATAAAATTGACTCCAACACACAGTTAGCATTAAATCACCTGCAGGATTATACAGCACGTAGCACTGCATCAGTTACTTTCGGTCCTGTCACATACTTAGAAGTTAAAAACATTCTTAGAGACCTTAAGTCTAAACGTTCTCAAGATCTTTGGAATATTTCCCCCAAATTACTAAAGTCATTAACAGGTGTCATAAATCCTCTAAAACAAGTTATAAATCAATGTCTAGAAAATGGCACATTTCCCGATTCCCTCAAAATAGCAAAGGTCATACCATTATATAAAAAAGGATGTCACAATAATGTTGAGAATTACCGTCCGGTCTCATTACTACCAGTTTTCAGCAAGGTTTTTGAAAAAGTTATGGAAAAACGTTTGACTCACTTCTTCACTAAACACGATCTACTAAATTTCAGACAATTTGGATTTCGCAAAGGTAAGTCAACAGGAGATGCCATTGCAGCTATGATAAAAACTTTATTAACATCTTTGGATGATTCTCAGCACACATATGGCATTTTCTGTGACTTATCAAAGGCATTTGACTGTGTAAGACATGATATATTGTTATTAAAATTAGAGTATTATGGAGTAAGAGAAAAAGAGCTACGTTTATGTGAAACATACCTAGAAAACAGAAAACAAATATGTGAGGTCAGTGGTATAAAATCGGATGTTGACCCTGTTACAATAGGAGTACCGCAAGGCTCTATCCTTGGTCCATTATTCTTTCTGATTTATGTGAATGACATTTCCGGTTCAATCGGGCAAGACATAGAACTAGTTATGTTTGCAGATGACATCTCAGTAGTTTTGAAAAACAAAAATATAATTGAACTACGGGAGGTTTTCTTGTCAGTAATTAAGTCGCTCACATCATGGTTTGAACACAATAATCTATTGTTAAATACTAATAAAACGAATGTAATGCATTTTGTTCTTGGGGCACATAGGCGTAAAAATAATGAAGACGTAACCAATACTGTAGAGGAATTATCGTTAAACATGGCTAATGAATTAACTTTTCTGGGATTAATAATTGACAATAGATTCTGCTGGAAACCCCACATAGACAGTCTTGCTGGTAAACTGAGCTCAGCCTGTTATGCCATTAAAAAAATCAAGGAACTCTGTGGCACGCAAGCTGCAAAAACTGTCTACTTTGCTTACTTCGATAGTCTCATGTTGTATGGACTAATGTTTTGGGGAAATGCAGCAGAAGCAAATAGAATATTTGTCTTGCAAAAAAGAGCCTTGCGTTGTATTCTTAGCATGAAAGCTATAGATTCTTGTAGGAATGTATTCAGCGAAATAGGAATTATGACCCTACCTAGCGCATATGTGTATCAAAATATCTGCCATGCTAGGAAATATAAGCACCATAATACCTTAAATGCTGATGTACATGACTACGATACTAGACATAAAACTGATTTACAAAATGTTAAGCATAGGTCATCAAAATTTTCAAAAAGTTTTATATGCAATAGTATTAGGTTATACAACAAAATTCCAGAGGAGATCAGGAAATTAGGAGATAAATGTTTTAAGAGCAAATTGAAATCAGTATTAATAAAAAAAAGCTACTACACTATCCAGGAAGCCTTATTAGATAGAAAACTTGTTTAAATTAAAGCTCATGACTACATACTTGACCGGGTACCTAACACGGTACTACCAATAAATTTTTTTTTGTTTTTTTTATTATTATTATTATTTTCTATTATTATTATTTTTTCTGACATGGGTACTACATTGTAGTATGAATTTGTTTATTTACTAACCTATATTTAATTTGATATTACCTTGTATCAAAAATGACGATGGCTTTTTACACCTGAATAATTTAGATCATAATTCCTATTAATTTAGAATAAGATGTCATTATAGTAGTCAAGAGTTTGCTCCTCACCAATGTATATAATGTTCTTATAATAATGTTTTTTGTGAGCAGTAGTAATCAATCAATCACTGTTAACTAGTTTGTAAGTATCACTGGAAAAAATAATAATACAATGACCAACCTGACGAAGTTTCTTGTCGGCTCTTCTTCGCCAGAAGTAATCGAACCGACAGGAAAAAAAAAATGACGAATCCGAGTGTGTAATATACATCTAATGGAGGAAATAAAGAAACTGAAACTGAAACTGAAACTGAATACAGTATTATGTAAAGTAAGGTATTAATTTGATTCTGAAATCACCGATTGCATAACATTCCATAGACTAAAAGAGTGGGTGTAAATTGATTTAATGTTCTTTTTATCGAAATATCACAGACCTTGTCTAGGTCATACGTTTTGTGAGCAAACATTGTTTTCTCAGAAACGGACCATTTTTAGTTTTCGCATAAATGTCTACATTGTATCGATTCGATGACCTCGTTTAGATCCGATGACCTTGCATAGATCCCGAACCGAATTGTTTATCATTTCAGCAGAGAACATACAAAAACTGTAGAAAAAATATTGAATTATAATTTATAATACCCATCGATGCTATAAATAAATGTAAGCATGCATTGTCACCAAATTATTTATGTTTTAGTTATTACTTAACATATAATTGTATTAATGTTTATGTAAGAGTTTAAGTGTGGACCTAACATAGGTTAAGTAAATTTTATGAGAGCTTTTTGTGTGTGAATAACCAATATATTTTATATACATTGTATTTATAATATTTTTTGTGTATTTTTGCAGTTCATATTCTCGGAACGTGAGTTAAGAGACAAAATCACATGAAAAATGTTTATTCATAGAGTGTGTTTATACAGAAGATAATTTATGAGGCTTATAAGGTAGTATGGCTAGAAAAAAACTCATAGACTTAACTTTGTAAATACAGGGACCATATAAAGTACATATGTACACCCTCTTGATGACTAAAGTTTATTTATTTAATTTAGAATTTTACGCAATTACTTAGATGTAAGTAATCACGTTTTACGGATAGTCCAGAAAAAATCCCTAAAATCGGAACACAGAACTGTCATACCTTAGTCAAAACGCCATTTCTTGTTCTTTTCTGTTGAGCACAGTACGTAGCAATCAGCTCGAACACAACCAGCGTCGCCGATCGCTCCCCGATTCCCCGAATCGCGGGGCATTTGAGGTATTGTGGGGAAAATGTGGGAATTAGCGTAAAATTGGCTAATCCGCGGGAAATTTAGTTTTCTGGATGCATGACCTTTTTTTTTTCATTCCAACAATGATAATTTTATGTATTTCGGGCCGAGTGCACGGAAGTCAAAATCAATGTCAACGTAGGATTAAACACGTCACTTTGTATGGACAGTATGAAAGGAACTCCATGCGGTTCACTAAAAGTGACGTGTTTGCACATAGATTGAAAACTCAAATTAATCATTTGAAAAATATTACGAATATTGAAGCAATCGGGACCACTTTGGATTCCATCTTCTCCCGAAAGTTAGATGGCCGTTGGCTGCACCGCCGTTGCAACAAGTTTTGCTCATTAGAAATTTTAAATAAAAACTTTGTTCCTATTCCGGATTTTTACGGATTTCGGGGAATCCTAAGAACGTTTTTGGGGAATTGGTTGTCGGCAACGCTGAACACAAACTGTGTTCTGTGATTATTGGGAATAATGTCTAGTTGTTAAAAGGTGCAGTAAATACAAATGGCATCACCGTAACTGCCACACATTGGGCTTTGATCCTTTTATATTTTCATTACAAATGCCAATGCCCGCCTGCGCCGTTTACTGTGATGCGCTCCGTATACATGAGCGTAATCCGAAATATATCTACAATCGACACCAATATAATATTTTCCAGGGTCAGCTGTGCTTGTTAGATAAAGTATTAAATACTTATCACATTCATATAAGTGCCTGTACATATTTAGAAATAATTCTGTCAGCCTCGGTAGCCAACCAGCGCGACGCCTTGCGATTCGATAAGCTTGGTGAAGCACCCCTGAGCGCGGTAAGGTTCTGGATGGGTTACCATTTTCAAACGTTGAGGCTGGCCGTGCTTCGGATTCCATGTAAAACTGTAGGTCCCTTCCTTACTAGGTGGTAGAATTAATCCAGCCCAGCATTGAATGAACAATGTTCGAAACGGCAAGTTTAATGTAATGTAGCCATCGGCTACATTACATTAAACTGGTGTACGTACCCATGTGGTGTGTTAGGCTAATATCTGAAGGTCAGGTTGGCATTAGCCCATCCATGTCGAGTTACACAAAAAAAAAGAAATGCCTTATTTACGGTTGACTGCTTAAAATTTTGGCTTTAAATATTTATTACTTATATGATCAGAGGAGTCAACAGTTATTTGCTCCTTAAAATGAATAATAGAGACAATAAACAATAAGCATTCTCTTTGATTGTGCTAACTAATCGCTAACGATAAAGTAATAGTACCTTTTTATTCATGTATCGTAAATTCCCTATTCGAAATCATAAAACGCAGCTAATTTCATATATTAAGGTGGCCCTATATCAGCACTTTAGGAATAAAGGCCTTTAAGTGTCAATTAAAATAAAACAGTACTTGGTGAAAACCAGGCTTAAAGGGCCTTTACTGCTAAAGTGCTGATCATCTTGTACTGGTATTGATTGCAAGCTGCTCAGAAAGGCTGTTAATATGTGGCGATTAAGCTAATCAGCGGTAGGTGAAAAAAGGCCCTTATTGTTATAATGTACTCAAAATGAAGTTTAACTTGACAAAAATGTTTTATATTAATTTCAAATGCCCGAGACTTCACACTTAATGATAACAGCCAAATTACAAGCTTGATGCTGCTTTTTTATCGGTGATTGTCTATAACGAATAAACAAGGTCTCTTTTAAAATGTTACATGAAAAGGATACAAAACATCCCTATTTTTGTAAATGCTTATTTTGATCACGTCCTATTGATGTGCATCATAGCTTGTAATGTTCTGTAACGATTTCGCACAGTGGGCCGAACGAAGAATCTTAAAATTCTTGACAGTTATCAGAAATAAAATCACACGGTTTGTTTGTCCCACGGTGCGACATCGGTACGCATATCGAAAATGCCTTGCTTTATCATTTAACCGACTTCACAAAAGGAGGAGGTTCTATGTTCGACTTTATGTATTTTTTATATTATTATACTGTGAAATAAACGTTGAGCTGAGCACTTAGATTGTTTCATTTTCGTGGACAGTAAAAGACCAGATGAATTGAATGTTTTTATTTTTAAAATGTACCTACTTACAAATAATGGATACCTAATAGCTTCTGATGGGCTTACATTCTTGGACATTTCATTAACTGTCGTATTCAGAGTGGGCGGACGAACTCGGATTATTGCCTGACTAAACTGGTTTTTGTATGGTTAGTTCTTTGCTAATCTCGTACAAAGTTTTGAGAGGTTCACTCTGAACACGACCTTAAGTAATTAACAACTACCTCAGAGGAAACTAATGATCAGTATTGTATAGGTTTTTTTTTAAATACATCTTTTGCTTTTTAATGTGAGTTCTTTTAAATTGTTCACATTTTTTTTCGTGACTGGCAACATTTTTATTCATGGCTTTATACATAGGTATACAAAATGCATTGAACGCGGGTGAAGTTGCTGTTGCACAGTTCACGTTTGTCAGCTTACCCACATTGCATCGAGTTGTTTACTCATACTGCATGTTTAAATTATTTAGATACATGAAAATAAATTATGTGATTCTATCTAGTTTACTTCGTACTTTAGTCCAAGTTTAGTCCAAACATACTCTTAGGTTTACGAGTTACAATATATTACTATTTATGTACTCTTCTCATTTTTTTAGTTAGGTACTTACCTACTTTTGCCTAGTTGTTCCGTACCGTTCATTACGGTACGGAACAACGGACGGTACTAGCGCGAATAAAGCCAACACCCTGCGGGGGTCTACTCATGAGATTCGCGTCACCTAGAGGTGAGTCGCAAGACTTTGGTAATCTTGAATTGATAGCCACTAAGAACGTTCCGTGACTCACAGGTGTGTATTAGTAGACCTGCCTACTCATGAGATCAGTCACAAGTATATCTACTCAGGAAAGCGAAAACGAGTTACTCACAGATGAAAGTGAGACGCTCTCGCCTGACGTCATCAAACATCAAGTGTCGTCGCACTCTAATTAGAAAAATTAGGTGACAACAGGTGAGAATCTCTTGAGTAGACTGAGTATATCTACTCAGGAGAGCGAAAGCGTAAGAGTTCTCGTGTTCGCTTCTGTCAAACTCTATGTAAAAAAAAGTTGCATTCTTTATTTCTATAAAGAGTTTGACACAAGCGAACGCGAGAACTTCTCGTGTTCGTTTTCATGAGTAGACCCTCTGTAGATGGTGACAGCTCACAGGTGACTGTGAGTAGACCCGCTGATGGTCTTGCACGCAGACACAGCATGCGCGCGCAGCGGGCTTACATCCTAGTTCCATGGTCTTGCAGGAACAAAAACAAATAGGACCAGAAGATCAACTTCCATGCAACGGGCGAAACACGCACGCACACAGACGCGTTCGTAGGAAGATTCATGAGATTCTCACCTGTGCGTCGCCGGTCACAATGCTTTCGTACTTATGAAATGACAGCTACGAGTTACCCTAGTGTTGTCCCTTTCAAATTATTCCAATTGGAGTGCGACGACACGAACATAACATTTGATGTTTGATGACGTCAGGCGAGAGCGTCTCAAATTCATCTGTGACTCACTCGCTTTCGCTTTCCTGAGTAGATAGTGGTTTTCGCTCGTTGCATGGATACACCGTTGTATGCAGCCGGCCTATCTGACCGGGCTATTTATCTTGTGTCGAAAATATGCATGTGTAACTACTGCATTCCACATAAGAATTGATAAAACCTAAACGGATAGGTCACACTACCAGCCTATAGGCGTGTGATGTGTGATACCGCCGCTTCATGATGTTCTTTCTTTTTACCGCCACTACCACCGCCGCCACGGCTGCTCAGCTCTGCATAGATATCTTCTAGGCTCCGCATCTAGAGAAAAATAACAAGGACGTGTGTTTATTAGCATTAAAGGTTATTTCATGTTTGGCAAGATCTTCTTAAGTAATAGGAAGTTCCTGCGTAAGATTTTTTTCCCTTTCGACGTAAGGTAAATAAAGTACAGCGGGACTAATCTTGAAATATAAATTGACAGGTTATACACAGACACCTGTGACTCACTGGTGAGTCACGAACTTTCTCATTCATTGAATGACAGCTATGTGTCGCGTTCAACCTTTTCACACAACGCCCCCCGTGAACCGCCGCATTAATTTGTTTTGCGCAGCGAAATGTGCCAAATTCAAATCGCCCATAAAGTTCGGTCCGAATCGTACTAAATTACGCCGTGTGCATTGTTAACCTTTAACTCAGTCATTTCAAATTTGGAGAAGCCAACGTATCCCGAAAACGCATATAAAACTTAGGTCCTGTCCCCTACTTCAAGGTGGTAGGGCTTTTTGTGGATTAATACTCCATTCATTGGATGAAAGATGGTTGAAGCGCTAATTAAAGGTTGTTTTTAGGGTTCCGTACCCAAAGGGTGAAAACGGAACAATATTACTAAGCCTCCGCTGTCCGTCCGTCCGTCCGTCCGTCCGTCTGTCCGTCTGTCACAGGGCTGTATCTCAGTAACCGTAACAGGTAGACAGCTGAAATTTTCACAGAGTGTGTATTTATATTTATGTAGGTAAGATTAAAAAATAATTAAAATTAAAGGGGGCTCCTATACAAAAAACGTGTTTTTTTTGTTTTTTTTACGATGGTACGGAACCCTTCGTGTGCGAGTCCGACTCGCACTTGGCCGGTTTTTTATTTAATGGTGTTTTTTATTCAGTTGAATAAGGCCATGAGCACGGTAAGCCCGGTTATGAGACCGAATTCCTTCTAGAATTGAAACATCAGAAGGAGAAGAAACTCCTTCTGGTGTTTCGACTAATATGACCACAGGTGTGGACATCAAAGTAAAGTTCCATGAAAAAGGACGCGAAAGGCGAATGTAGAAATTTTCGCTTTCGAAACAGAAATGGATAATATTCCACTCAGTAAGAGTGCATATGTTATGACATGCACTTTGCGCTGCGGTTACCCCCCTCATGAGAAATATACATTATGAGATAAAAAAATAGTTAGAATCGGAACACGAAATTCCGGGTAAGTATTCCTCAATTCCTCCCCGTAAATCGACTAAATTCCCAAAGATTTGGTAATTTCTCACACATCGCCAACGCTGTCACGGAGTCAGCCTTTGAAGCCCGCTATTGATTATGCAGTCACTAGCCTCGCGATTTGATGTTTGGAATGGGTACCTATGTCAGCAATAGTTGGACCTGAGTTGGACTAAGTAAGTACATGCGTCAAAAAGTACATACGTAAGTACTTTATTCAATAGAGCTCTGCTGTACTTATATAATTCACATGGATGGGGTAAAGTGAATCACTTTCATTTCGCATTTGCATGATGTCATCGCTGTAATTAGGTCGTGTCTCTAAAAATTAGAAAGGGACAAAACTAGGGTTATTCCACGAGTCAGAAAATATACGTCACGTGAGCCCATTATGAAAGCTAATATCGGCACCTGGCTAATAGGATTATTTTTTTATAGTGCTACTTAGTAGAAACGTGCGAAGTTGTCATCAGTCAGGGACACATTTTTGTTCAAATACGTAAAATGTCAGAAGTAATGTTTTTTCTGGAAGTATTTTAAGGTGTAATGCAACATCGAAAATACACTTCCCTGAACATACGAAAGACGAACGACGTATCATGCCGCGGAGCTGTCACGACACACAAACACGCGATAGTCGCGCGTCGTGTCTCACCTTGGTCTCAGGCACGTAGAGCACGATGTACAGCGTGCTGAGCAGGCACACGCCGCTGAACATCCAGAAGACGACCGACATTCCGACCGCGTTCGCTACCGGCTGGAACACGCGCAGCTGCGCCGAGTCGAGCGCGCATGCGAACGCGATCACAAGTGACGTCACCGTGCCGCGGAGCTGCCGACACACACACTCATACGCACCCTCGCATGGTTACACATATACAGTTGGTTACAGTTCAAATTAAATACTCTGAACTGTTGGCAACTCTAGAGGTATTGCGTATATGCAAAAATAGTCGGTGAATAGATATGGCATCGTGTATGGCATCTAGCGCGTCTGGTATGATACCCGCCGTCTCCAAGTTTCGAAAACTACCAACCCAATTTAAGCGTACGTGCCACATGCAAACGTACTCGCAGACGCATTGGAGGGTGCATGGGTGTGTTGGGAACTGACCTGACGAAGGTATTTTTAAAACAAATTTGCGCGCCGTCTCGCACTGTGCACTGTGTTTTCCATACAATTATATGGTCACCTTGATTATACAGTAGAGACGCGCTGTCGACCGCATGCCACTTCCCCTTTCTTTCTATTCATTGATTAATGCGTATCTCAATATCGCAGAGTTTTTAATATGGTAATTAGTCACCCTCGGTAGCCCAGTGGTGCGACGCCTTGCGATTTGATTAGTTTCGTGAAGCACCTCTGAGTACGGTTGGGTTCTGGATGGGTTACCATTTTTAACCGTTGAGGCTGGTCGTGGTTCAGATTCCATGTAAAACTGTAGGTCCCTTTCCTTACATAATAGGTGGAAGGGTTAATCCCGCCCCGGTTGGTACCATCGCATTTAATGAACAATGGTCGAAGCGGCAATGAAAAATCGTCCGTGTTTCCAAACAGTTCAATGTAGCCAAGCAAATTCAGGAAGATCCTAGTTCATATGTGGTGTGTTAGGCTAATATCTGACGGCCAGTTTGGTATATTAGCTATCCATGTCCAGTTACATAAAAAAAGGGAGTTCGATCACAGTAGGTACATTTTTCCTTATAATCGAAAGTGGACAATTTGGGCTGTGATCGACTGTAAATTATGTTCTGTACTATGTAGGTAAGTTAAAATATAGTGGCCCCAAGGTAGTGTTTTTTTTCTTTAATTTCTTTAATTATATTCTTTGCCCAAGGCGAGGTATGTGTTTAGCAGAAAAACAGAGCCAGAAACCCAGCGGGTCAACTCAAGAGATTCTCACCGATGAGTCGCATGTGACTCACCGGTGACTCACAGGTGACAATTTCATGAAAAATGATTCGTAACACGATACATTTCAGATGAGTACCCGCCTTACCTGGAATGAAAAGAT
Organism: Incurvaria masculella; assembly: GCA_946894095.1. Lineage (NCBI taxonomy): Eukaryota > Metazoa > Arthropoda > Insecta > Lepidoptera > Incurvariidae > Incurvaria > Incurvaria masculella. Next base: position 11,964,340 of record OX335663.1, on the reverse strand, counting down.
CTCCGTCATTATGACGAAGGGCACCGGCTGCAGTCCACCGGCGTCGCAGAATATGCAGACGCAGAGCGCGGCGGTGGGTAGCCACGTGGGCAGCGCCGCCGCCGCGCCGCGCTCCTGCAGCCAGAACCACGTGCCCAGCAGTGCCATGCTCAGACCCGACACGGCGCACGTCGCCGCCAGTAGTGGCTGCGCATCACACTCTATGTATACGCAGAGCACGGTGGTGGGCACCTTGCGGACATACAATTGAATCTGTCACAGCACTGACAGTTCCTAAGGGCTAAATAATGTAACCGCACAACAAAATGTACTTATCTCTATAAGCGAATGTAATAACGTTCTTTGAGATGAATAAAGATTCTATAAACTGAAACTGTAATAACAACAGTAGCTGGAAAGGCAAAGGGCCTTTCTATGTAGCCTCGGATGAACTAAACATGGTCTGCGATTATATGAATTTACAATGAATTCTAGTAAGCTCTTATATATCTGTTTTAAGAATAATTTCATCATTCATAACATCCAATAAAATAAGAATAAAAATTAAATACTTATAGAAAAAGTAACAATTCAAGAAAAACTGAAAAATGGGAAAAAAGCACAACGAACAAAAATAATTACGGTGTCAAAATAACATTGAAATAAAGAAGAAAAAATAATAATATAACATTTCATAAAGCGACGCTGGCGCTGGCTTAAATGAGTCTCTGAAGGGACCGATTGCTAACAGTTACATAACTTCCCTACTAAAAAAAGATTCCGACGAATTGAGAACCTCCTACTTTTTTCAATTCGGTTAAAAAGAAGAAGAATAAGAAGAATGTCGAATTTGAGTAAATAAATAAATAGACAGTTCAGTTATGTAATTTATTTATTTATTTTATTTATTTCTTTATTTATTGGTTTACATACAGGATTGAATCACATAAAAAACAACAACAACACGTATAGTAACAACATCTTATGAGACATCCCACAAGTAGTAAGCACAGCATGTCCTAGCAGTATTTAGAATTAACAAAATACACAAAACAATATCAATATCAATATCAAAATAGCAAAGAAAATTAAAATGAATAATATTACAATAAAGAAGTAACAATAAACGACAAAACTGTTTCATTTGAGTGAGTGGACAGCAACAATAGAGAAAATAAATGAAGTGTAAGAAAAACAAAAACTACATTAGGCTTACAATGATGCATGAATGGTCAAAACGTAAGTGGTAACAAGCGATACTTATATGAGTTTTTTTATACTTGATTCCGAACATGAAAAAATGTCACACTTATCCCTAAAATCGTTGCATGTTTTCAGCATTCTGTTAAGGGGAGAATGGGAACCTATGTTCATGCGAGAGTTAACGGTCTGGAAAGGCATTCTATTTTCTAATCTACTTGTAAGACGAGGAACTTTGATATCAATTCTTTGTAGGAGGTCAGGGCAATCGATCAGTGCATTGAAAATTTTATATATGAACATTAGGTCAGCCCGGGAACGGCGTAGTGCTAAGGTATCCATTGAGTAATAGTAGGCGAAGGTCTGTGCTAGTGAGTGACTGACAACGATTGTTAGCGAAAGTGAGGTGGTACAAAAATCGCTTTTGCACTTTCTCGAGTCTGTCGATATGTACCTTGTAAAACGGACTCCAGGCCGTACTGCAGTATTCCAAAACACTACGTACCAAGGAGTTATATAATAGGATGAGAGTATATGGGCTTTTGAAAACACTTGCCTTTCTAACGACGAAACCTAGCATTTTAAACGACTTTTTAGCAATGTAATCGATGTGAACATTAAATCTCATCGCTTGGTCGACCATAACACCGAGATCGCGTAGACTGGTAACTTCCGGAAGAACCTCATTTGCAATCATATAGTTCCATTTAATTGGTTTGCGCTTTCGAGTGAATTTTATGTGGAAGCATTTTTGGGCATTAAGGTCGGCCCGTAAGCATCGGAAAATTTCGCCTCCCATACAAACGTAGTTTACTAATAATTTGAAAACCACTATTCCAACATACTTGATATTTGGTATCTAATATTAGGCTACAAATATCTGTGTCTGCATGACTTTGTTTTTTCGGTAAATGTATTCTGGGTCAAACAACAGAGAAAACAAAATTCGTATGAAGATTTTTTTTTTGCTTTCATTTCACTCGGTTTGGATTTTTCAAAAAAACTAAAGCATGCAGACACAGATATTTGTTACTTGATATTATATATTAAATATCAATTCAATTGGAATAGCGGTTTCCAAATGATTAGTAAACTACGTTTGTATGGGGAGCATAGCTTACGGGCCGTTCTTAAGTGCCAGTTCGTTCTTTTGACACCAAGATTCTATATTGACAAGGTCATTTTGCAGAAGCTCGCAGTCCCTTGAATTTTCAACTGTCAAGTAAATCTTGAGATCATCGGCAAATATAAGAAACTTCAATTCGCGGGTCAGATGTTTAGTTTTTGTGCAAAGTAGGTAGTCGCGTCGGCAGTCACCCACCTTCCGTCCAGCGCGCTCGACCAGGCTGGAGGCGAAGCAGCTGCCGACGAGCTGCACCGTGCCGAGCACTGCCGCCTGCCGGTTGGGCGACAGCGCGCCTCCCGCGCCCGCGCCGCCGCCCGCGCGCTCGAATATCTCCGACGCGAACATGAGCACGGCGATGCAGCCGCACACCTCTCGCGCCAGGTTCACCATCAACGTGATTCGGAACGCGCGGAAAGTTGCCGGGTCTGTGACTGCAAAGAAGATATATTTAATCGGATTGCTAAGCGCGCAACGAAGTACCTAGTAGAAAGAGTTCGGAGTAGTCGCTGCGTTCCTACAACCTAGGACTATATTCTGTAAGCGCGCTTCGCGCGCTTGCTATGTCTATGGATTGCTACCACATCTCTACAAAGCGAAACGTTTACATTCTCTTTGATCTCTACGCCGATATTCCGTGTATTCTGCGCAGCCGTATGCGCATAGAGGAGACCGACTAAACACCATCCTACTAAATATAAGTGGAAAAAAAATCACATGGCTGAATAATATATATATTCGTTTGACAGTTGGCATGGTACGAAGGACACTAATCGTCAGATTTAATCACTTACAGCCGTATTCAGAGTGAACCTGTGAAAACTTACGGGACTAGCAGCGGACTAACCATATAAAAACCTTTTTAGTCCGATCTTAATACGCGTCATGGCGTACTAAAGTTAGTCTGCCCACTCTGAATACTGCTGTCTTGTCTGTTTGCCAGACAAGTTAGTTTACCATAATTTACATACTAATTTACCCCCCTGAACAACAATTATCTTTGGTAAAAGATTCGGTTCGACCAAATAAATCAAAATCGACCGGAGATCCCTCGCGATCCTCAGTTATGCGCGTTTGTCCACCGAAGTCAGTTTTCCGCTAACCTCTTCACATTCGCTCTAGCTAGAGCGACAAGCCTTCAAACAAACTCGAAGGCCCTAGCAAGGGGCTAACGAGATATTTGCGCAGCTCTCGACCTCCCGGCGGAGGCGGCGGCGGTGGCGGTAGGTAGCGGCAGACGCAAGGCGAGGAGAGGAGTTGTGGCGTGAGAATACGTGAACGACGCCACCTGAGCTCCTAGTCCCAGTTGTCACCTAAATTGGCGTTTACAGAATGACAGCTACTCGCGTAAAACCTCATACGAGTCATCCTGGTTTCGACGACTCACACGGGACACTCGTGGCTACTCTCACGGGATACTGTAAGCGTCGGCGTTGGATCTGCCCTACTATGAATCCAGCGTTAGCCACGCTAGCCTCCCCCCTCGAAACATGCTGGCCCACCGCCGGCCCGGCTGACAGCGCAACCATGGCAGCAAACTCTTTGCTCGTTATTACTTACACAGGATCCTGTAGGCGGCGGCGTTGGCCCTGTCCTGCTCCGACTGCAGCGTCAGCCATGCCAGCTCCTCGCACACACGCTGGTCCTCCGCCGGCCGCTACCGCAACAACGCCAACAAACTCTTCGCTCGTTGCTACTCACCGGGAGACTCGTGGCTACTCACACGGGATCCTGCAGGCGGCGGCGTTGGATCTATCCTATATATGACTCTAGCGTCAGCCGATCCAGCCTCCCGCAAACAGCTGGTCCACCGCCGACTCTCAGCAAACTCTTTGCTCGTTATTACTTACACAGGATCCTGTAGGCAGCGGCGTTGGCCCTATCCTGCTCCGACTCCACCGTCAGCCGCGCCAGCTCCTCGCACACACACTGGTCCGCCGCCGGCCGACATCGCAGCCACGCTAGCACACTCTTTGCCTCCTGAAATAAATGTACAAGGATCAGGATTATGTTTACGACTTAACGAGAACGTTGAGTGTTTTTTTGGTAGTTAGTTAAGATCTTTGACTCGTTACATTAATACGTTGGTCTTCGGACAACTTCCGTTGAGGCAAGTGTTAGATATGAATAGAGACACAGATCTCAGTACACTCTAACCTTTCGAGACATTTCATTTGAATACCAACACGATGGGTCTAGGACTAAAAGTTACGCTGAATAATCTGATCTACAACAAATGCAAAAAATCTAAATAACGCCATACAACGCCAATCCAATGAATGCCAACAAATATAAAATAATACCAAAGAACACAAAGCAACGCTAATAAACGTCGAACAATTCCAATAAATACCAAACAACGTTAAAGTACTAAATACAGTATATTCAAAAGAACTACAAAAAATTCTAGAGAATGCCAATGATAGGCAAAAATCGCCAAAATTCACCAACAAATGCAAAATAACGCCAAATAATGCAATACAATGCCAACGGATTTCAACGAACGCTAAAAATGCCAAGGAAACGCCAAATAACTTTAAAGGATTGTCAAAGAACGCCATGGAACGCTAAATATAGCCAAAGAAGTAAGAAACACCTAAATACTTGCAATTTTTTTCTTCGGAATCATCTCAAAAATATACATTATATATATTATATCAGTGAATATTTTGTATCATGAAATAAAAACGGCAGGGAATTTGGAATGCTTGTACTTCCAATGGTTTCACGTTTTTTTGAGTTAGGTCCCAGTAAAGTTTCAAACAAATCCAATCTCGTGTATGCCCGTTTTCACCACCTCCAGCCACAAAAATCGCAAAGTTATCTTTCGATTACACCACGGATCTGGAGGTGCTGGAATCAGGAGAAAATAAAGTAGTCTAGAAATCAAGGAGCTCATCAGCACTCACCCTTATCCGTAGAGGCACACACCTCGACCTTCCCGCACTTGACGAGATAGGAGGGCGTCTCCGGCATGCAGGCGAAGAGCGCGAGGTGCAGCAGCGGCACGGCGAGGCACGCCCACAGCACGGCGTAGTAGCTCATGAGGTCACCTATCACGTACACCATCACGTTACCCAGGTTAGAAGAGACGCACACACCTCGACCTTCCCGCACTTGACGAGGTAGGAGGGCGTCTCCGGCATGCAGGCGAAGAGCGCGAGGTGCAGCAGCGGCACGGCGAGGCACGCCCACAGCACGGCGTAGTAGCTCATGAGGTCACCTATCACGTACACCATCACGTTACCCAGGTTAGAAGAGACGCACACACCTCGACCTTCCCGCACTTGACGAGGTAGGAGGGCGTCTCCGGCATGCAGGCGAAGAGCGCGAGGTGCAGCAGCGGCACGGCGAGGCACGCCCACAGCACGGCGTACTAGCTCATTAGGTCACCCATCACGTACACCATCACGTTGCCCAGGTTAGAAGAGAGGCACACACCTCGACCTTCCCGCAATTGACGAGGTAGGAGGGCGTCTCCGGCATGCAGGCGAAGAGCGCGAGGTGCAGCAGCGGCACGGCGAGGCACGCCCACAGCACGGCGTAGTAGCTCATGAGGTCACCTATCACGTACACCATCACGTTACCCAGGTTAGAAGAGAGGCACACACCTCGACCTTCCCGCACTTGACGAGGTAGGAGGGCGTCTCCGGCATGCAGGCGAAGAGCGCGAGGTGCAGCAGCGGCACGGCGAGGCACGCCCACAGCACGGCGTAGTAGCTCATGAGGTCACCCATCACGTACACCATCACGTTGCCCAGGTTCTGCGACAGGATCACCAGGCTGCCCAGCGCGCCGCGGATCGAGTCCTCCGCGATCTCCTGCGGAGCAAGTACTAGTGGAAAATAACACTTGCTTTCGAGTGGCGCGGACGCTTGCCTTGATCCCGACCCCGTTCATGCACCGCGCATTTCGTCATATATTCAGGCGGATCTGTGGTTCGGAATCCATGTAAAAACTCAAAGTCCCCTTCCCCTATTATATGTTGGGTTAATACCGCCCGGTTTGGTACCATCATATTGGATGAGTAGATGGTCGAAACGGCAATGAAATATGTCCATGTGGGAAGGTCTGGCATGGCACCTAATTCCTTCGGGAATGTGTTGAGCGGAGGCTTAGTAATAGGGTTCCGTTGGCACCCTTTGAGTACGGAACCCTAAAAACGTCCACGTAACCATGTAACACCTGCGCAGGAGTCGCATATGTGGTGCTGATTGAGCTGCGCACAGATGTCGTGGGCGTTTCCACTGGTTTTCGAAAACGTTTGTAACTGTTATTGCTGATGCCGATAGCCGTTTGCGGAAACTGTTGCAAAAAGAAATGAAAAAAAAATCCCTCTACCTTCTTCTCCTTTTTTTTTTGGCTGGACATGAATGGGTATAATGACATTTAGAATGAATATAATGAGATTCTGAATCTCGAGTGCAGTGACCTGTATTCTCAACAAAAATCAATCATTAAAGAGGTTTTGTTACTATTAGCAATCGCAAACAATTAAGAAGTCAGACAAAACTTTTTATCCTCGACAAAATAATCCCCAGAAATAATATAACACAAATGATAAATAAACATAATTATCATTTATTTTATATGCCTATTAGCATTTAGAAATACTAATCGTTGGACTTTTTCTGTAAGCAAACCACAACGGCGGTCGTTAACAATGTAGCCCCTCTTCGACTACAGTGCGCACTGCGCGCGCGCATTACAGTTTCGGCGGTAACCGGCGGTAAAGAGTCGCCGGCTACAAGCCGCAACGAAGTAATTATTAGTACCTATTACTAACTATTACTCGTAACTCCAGTTACGAGAGTCGCCGGCTCCAAGCCTCAACCGACGTTACAGCTACTGCCGCCCGCCATTGCGCGAGCGAGACAGTCGCGGCTGGCGGGTCGTTGCGTCTAGACGGCTCGCAACCTACGGGCTTTCGTTTGAAAAATTTTAAGCGGCCATACTGCTCGGCGTAAAATGAATACTTCGTTTTTACACTAGTAACAGTTATACGAACCCATTTCTCATTTCTCGTCCCACGACTAACGTACAGGCGCGCCTGTGGGCAGGATTTTTAATTTCATAGACATTATATTACGTTTTACGCAATGTCATGTTTTTTGGCTGGAAATGAGTAAAAAAACGCAATTTTGCGCGAAACATGAATGATGCCAAAAATCTTCAAATAAATAGCAGAACCACTGTCGGAATAACGCGCAAATGAGCGATTAAGGAGATATTGTGATATTTTATGTCACCTTCATACATTATTTTCAGAATATTTATTTATTTATGCATTACAACCATCAAATGTCTTTGTTAGACATGTTATTGCATTGGCTAGACTTTTAAACTACTTATATTTAAAGACACAAAACATGAAATTGCGTAAAACATAATTGAATGTCTATGAAATAAAAAATCCGGCCCACAGTGAGGCGCGCCGCTACGGTCCAAGTCACGGAGGGTTCTAGTGGCATCCCTTGATTCCTTGGTCCAAATAGTTAGTGTACCCTTTTACGGAGTTATTAATTAATTTAGTATTTGCGCCGAGGTGTAAACCCACAGAGCGTATTTCCCGCGTGTGAACCGGCGCTAATTATTAATTATTACATGTCATCGTTATTCTAGATTTTCTGCTTATACCCATAGACAGCGCACTACACAATTCATGACAAATGTAGATTTCATGAAAGATGTCATGCTTAGTAAATTTTCCTACACTTCAGATCTGAGTAGTCAGTTTGAGTTCTCACCTAAATTGGCGTTTACGTAACTTCGAAGTTCCGTAAAAACGTCATACTCCATACAAGTTTTTACTAGATATTCTGTGGTTTTACTTCTTCAAGCTGTCAAAGTCAAACTCGGACTTCCGATTTGTATGAAAACGCGGTGTCGACGTAAACGGCAACGTCGACGTATTTACGGCGACGTTGAGGAAGCTGTCAAATCAAAGTCGGACTCGCAAATGTTTCGGTTGGTCGATCGGTTTGCCGTAACGCCAGTTTAGGTGACAACTGGGACTTCGGGTACAGATTGATAAAGTTCTTCGTAAAGGTCTGTATTAGAATCCGTACTCGTCGATCATGTAGAAAGTACGAGTATGTAATCCCTGCCTGGTAGAGATGAATCGGAAATGAAAAGTAATGAAACCGCTCTTCGGAACTGTCGCCAATTAATTTTATTTATTTTAGACAGGCAGCCTAAGCTGATATGTCTAAATCTTATTTTTCATTAGATTAAGTTAATCGTCATGTGGAAAGTTATTTAATTATTATTTGGTAACACATTTATTTATTTGTTTTTTTTTTTTTTTAGTCAATTGCCATTGTAATATGAATTAACTGGTTCTTTGTTTTATTTTCTTTTAAAATGAGTGCCCAAACGATTTTCGAATTGATTGGTTGAGTTAGCATTAATAACGTCTTCGGGGAGCTTGTTCCATAACTCCACAACTCTATTTGCGGGTGTTGGTGTTATGTTCCGTGCAGTTAAGTTTCGAGCTGTGTCCTCTTAAGTGAGTGTTTTTATTTAAGGTCGGCCCGTAAGCACCTGAAAATTTCGCCTCCCATACAAACGTAGTTTACTAATCATTTGAAAACCAATGTTCCAACTTACTTGATATTTGGTATCTAATATTAGGCTACAAATTTCTGTGTCTGCATGCCTTTGTTTTTTCGGTAAATGTATTCTGGGTCAAACCATAGAGAAAACAAAATTCGTATGAAGATTTTCTTTTTGCTTTCATTTCATTCCGTTTGGATTTTTCAAAAAAACAAAAGCATGCAGACACAGATATTTGTTACCTGATATTAGATATTAAATATCAATTTAATTGGAATAGCGGTTTCCAAATTATTAGTAAACTACTTTTGTATGGGGAGCATAGCTTACGGGCTGTTCTTAAGGTGAGCATATTTCCAAGATTTGCGCAATCATACTTCCCGGTCATTATCTTGTACATATATGTATGTAATACATGTCTTCGGCGTGTCTACCTTCATGTAAAGCGGTGTGACGACGTAAGACCCGGCGACCACCAGGCCGGTGATGCCGCGCGCCGTGATCAGCGCCCAGGGCTGCGTGGAGCACAGCTTCAGAGTCCAGCACATCTGGAACGGAACACGTCTTTACGTAGACTGCGGTGCCTTGGCTGTGGACGATAGCATGCCGAGCTATTGAGATCGGCTCAGCAACCAAGAAAAAAAAAATATTAACGGCTTTATTTATTTATTTACAAAAGGTTGAGCGGCTCGTAGCCTAGTGGCGCGGGGACTGGCCTAGCGTACCAGAGGCCCGGGTTCAATACCAACTTGCACCACTGTCTTTCTCTTTCAGAGTTCGATAAGTGCATTTCGTCACGGATGCGAGCTGCTCCATGGTTCGGAATCCATGTAAAACTGTAGGTCCCTTCCCCTGCTAGGTGGTAGGGTTTAAGCCCACCCGGGTTGGTACCATCGCATTGGATGAAAAGATGGTCGAAGCGGCAATGAAAAATTGTCCGTGTTTTCCATCCAGTTCAATGTAGCCGTGCTCATAAAGGGAAGGTCCTGGCATGGCACCTAATTCCTTCGGGAATGTGGTGTATTGGGCTAATATCATAACGGTAGTTGTGTGTTATTAGCGACATGTCAGGTCGCAAAAAAAAATAAAGGTAAGCCAGCAGCGTACACACAAAAAATTTATATAAGAATAGATGTATGGATTACATTCCTGGTGTGTAAACCAATTACAGGCGAGCACGGCATTTCAGAACAGTGTATACACTGAGTGCAAATTTAAAACATATTGCAAAAAACATAATGTAACAAGTTAAAATAAGAAACAGGAAACAATAGGTAACCCTATGCAGGATGTGGTCCGAGTATAACATGTACAGAATGTAAGTAAGTATGGTCTAAACGTTAACAGAGCGATTACCATGGTAAATGGTTAAATTATGAAATCGGACGTTTAGTTGCATTTCGTAACCTAGCTGGTTAATTTCAGTTCACTGGCTTAAAAAAATTCGTCCTCCCAATACATTATTGTTGAATTAAAATGTTTGTGGAAGAGGATTTTTAATTCGTTCAACCAAAATGTTTTGTTTCGATAATGTATGACCACGGTGGAAAGAGAGGGTGGCAGACTCCGATGAAGAAGACATCTAAGCAAAAACAAGAGAGCGTGAAGACAATCATAGTCATAGTAATCCAAGTAAAAAAGAATTCAATAGCGAGAGCCTATTTTCAATGATGTGGAGAGGTTATAACTCTGTCACCTGGGATAAAGATAAACGGATAAAGAGGGCACTAACCGCCATGGAGAAAGAAGTAAGAAGCAGCGCCCTCTTGCGGCCGTAGTGATCGGCGACATGGCCGAAGAGGAAGACGGCGGGCGTGCCCACGATGTAGGTGACGGACGCCATCCACGATACGGTGTCGTCCTGCAGCGGCGTCTCCGCGGGCGTGTCGCTCGAGCGCAGCAGCAGCGACATCGGCGACATCCACCCGATAGCCTGCCCGTACGCCAGCGCGGGCATCACCACTGGAAACGAAAGCCAAGATGGCGGGCGTCCTCACGATGTGGGTGACGGACGCCATCCACGAGACGGTGTCGTCCTGCAGCGGCGTCTCCGCGGGCGTGTCGCTCGAGCGCAGCAGCAGCGACATCGGCGACATCCACCCGATAGCCTGCCCGTAATCCAGCGCGGGCATCACCACTGGAAACGAAAGCCAAGATGGCGGGCGTCCTCACGATGTGGGTGACGGACGCCATCCACGAGACGGTGTCGTCCTGCAGCGGCGTCTCCGCGGGCGTGTCGCTCGAGCGCAGCAGCAGCGACATCGGCGACATCCACCCGATAGCCTGCCCGTACGCCAGCGCGGGCATCACCACTGGAAACGAAAGCCAAGATGGCGGGCGTCCTCACGATGTGGGTGACGGACGCCATCCACGAGACGGTGTCGTCCTGCAGCGGCGTCTCCGCGGGCGTGTCGCTCGAGCGCAGCAGCAGCGACATCGGCGACATCCACCCGATAGCCTGCCCGTACGCCAGCGCGGGCATCACCACTGGAAACGAAAACCAAGATGGCGGGCGTCCTCACGATGTGGGCGACGGACGCCATCCACGAGACGGTGTCGTCCTGCAGCGGCGTCTCCGCGGGCGTGTCGCTCGAGCGCAGCAGCAGCGACATCGGCGACATCCACCCGATAGCCTGCCCGTACGCCAGCGCGGGCATCACCACTGGAAACGAAAGCCAAGATGGCGGGCGTCCTCACGATGTGGGTGACGGACGCCATCCACGAGACGGTGTCGTCCTGCAGCGGCGTCTCCGCGGGCGTGTCGCTCGAGCGCAGCAGCAGCGACATCGGCGACATCCACCCGATAGCCTGCCCGTACGCCAGCGCGGGCATCACCACTGGAAACGAAAACCAAGATGGCGGGCGTCCTCACGATGTGGGTGACGGACGCCATCCACGAGACGGTGTCGTCCTGCAGCGGCGTCTCCGCGGGCGTGTCGCTCGAGCGCAGCAGCAGCGACATCGGCGACATCCACCCGATAGCCTGCCCGTACGCCAGCGCGGGCATCACCACTGGAAACGAAAACCAAGATGGCGGGCGTCCTCACGATGTGGGTGACGGACGCCATCCACGAGACGGTGTCGTCCTGCAGCGGCGTCTCCGCGGGCGTGTCGCTCGAGCGCAGCAGCAGCGACATCGGCGACATCCACCCGATAGCCTGCCCGTACGCCAGCGCGGGCATCACCACTGGAAACGAAAGCCAAGATGGCGGGCGTCCTCACGATGTGGGTGACGGACGCCATCCACGAGACGGTGTCGTCCTGCAGCGGCGTCTCCGCGGGCGTGTCGCTCGAGCGCAGCAGCAGCGACATCGGCGACATCCACCCGATAGCCTGCCCGTACGCCAGCGCGGGCATCACCACTGGAAACGAAAACCAAGATGGCGGGCGTCCTCACGATGTGGGTGACGGACGCCATCCACGAGACGGTGTCGTCCTGCAGCGGCGTCTCCGCGGGCGTGTCGCTCGAGCGCAGCAGCAGCGACATCGGCGACATCCACCCGATAGCCTGCCCGTACGCCAGCGCGGGCATCACCACTGGAAACGAAAGCCAAGATGGCGGGCGTCCTCACGATGTGGGTGACGGACGCCATCCACGAGACGGTGTCGTCCTGCAGCGGCGTCTCCGCGGGCGTGTCGCTCGAGCGCAGCAGCAGCGACATCGGCGACATCCACCCGATAGCCTGCCCGTACGCCAGCGCGGGCATCACCACTGGAAACGAAAACCAAGATGGCGGGCGTCCTCACGATGTGGGTGACGGACGCCATCCACGAGACGGTGTCGTCCTGCAGCGGCGTCTCCGCGGGCGTGTCGCTCGAGCGCAGCAGCAGCGACATCGGCGACATCCACCCGATAGCCTGCCCGTACGCCAGCGCGGGCATCACCACTGGAAACGAAAACCAAGATGGCGGGCGTCCTCACGATGTGGGTGACGGACGCCATCCACGAGACGGTGTCGTCCTGCAGCGGCGTCTCCGCGGGCGTGTCGCTCGAGCGCAGCAGCAGCGACATCGGCGACATCCACCCGATAGCCTGCCCGTACGCCAGCGCGGGCAGCGTAATGCCGATCAGAAACACCAGAGCATGAGCACAAACATTAAAAATAATAGTATAATAACAGTGATAGTATACGGATGTTTTTGATGAGATCGAATAGCAGACTAATTTAGTTTACTACAGAACTCTGATACTGCTCGGCTCGTACTTTCAATTAATTATTATATACCTTCCGTTTATTGAGTAACACCTCGCTTAGATCGAAATATCTTAGATCAGCTTATTTAATGTCAGAGAGACGAAGCGATTGGATAAGGGAAATGTTGTGTGTGATTGTGATGGCCGCCCTAGGCCTGTGGAAGATCGCCGCCCCGTTATTTCACTGAAAATTTCGAATGAGCAAAATAAAGGCAATTCAAAGGATTACAATACTCGGAACGCCCCTATGCCGCGGCCTGTACGGGTTATTGACAAGTCTAAGACTGGCGTGTGCTTAGAAAGAACGTTTGGAAACGCAAATCAAGAACGTTCAAAGACATTCTTGTAGCCACCAAAGACCACCTACCTACCTTGGGCCAAAACAAATCAACCTGAGCTATCGAAAGAAAATAAACCCAAATCTTTCACAGTCTTGCAGCAAAGTTATATACTGTTCCATCTAAAACTATATTAGCCTACAGAGTCTATCAACATGAATCTTGGAAAACTGGCGAAATAACCAATCATATCATATAATTTTAAACATTTAAAAACTCTTATCTATTTATTCAGTTTCATGAAACAAACACAACATAAGTAACAAACATAAAATACACTTAATTAAATATAAAAAAAAATCATCCATTGGGACTGTTGTCATTGTCCCCAATACTGATGCAGCGTTCCCCCGCTGAATAGCTAAGGAGACGCGTTGTTTAAAAAATGAGGCAGCTCGCCGATCGCCTGTCGATTCTATAAGTAGTTTATATTATTTTAAATAATATTTTAAATAGTAGTAAAAATATTTTAAAATAAAATGTAGTCATGGAAAATATGGAACAGAGTTGCCTATGGACCAAACATTTGTAGCTCGGCTGGTAACAGTCTCAACATTATAGTTGGGCATGCCTCCGAAGATATGCGGCATAACTGTCTGAACGGAGAAAACTAATTAAAATCTCATTATCTCACCAAGGCTCAGGACCATTTGGTCAACGACTTGCCCCCAATCTGTCCCATTAGGATCAAAACTCTCGTCTGGCCGTTATTTTTAGTAAGTAATCGAAACGAAGAAATTTTATAGAACACAACGATGAATAGATCATTCAAGTTGCCTGGATTAGGTTAGGTTAGTTAACGACAATCTCCGTGCTCTTAAACCATATATTAATACTTACAGCGAATTGATTCATGTTTACCGAGATGTTTACTATATACTTATTATGTGTCGTAAAATAAAATAATAGATTTATGCAGAGGTAATGTGTGTTTCTCCGATATGTTTTTTTAGGGTTCCAGGATGCCAACGGAACCTTATTACTAAGCCTCCGCTGTCCGTCCGTCCGTCCGTCTGTCACAGAGCTGTATCTCATGAACCGTATTAGGTAGGCAGCTGAAATTTTAACAGAGTGTGTATTTATTTTGTCGCTATAACAACAAATAGGTAAAATTTAAAAATAATCCAAATTAAAAATTAATCCATACAATAAACATGATTTTTTTGTGTTAAATCTTGTACTATGGTACGGAACCCTTCGCGTGCGAGTCCGACTCGCACTTGGCCGGTTTTTTAATGTTTGATAAGTCTAAATAAAGGAAGCCCAATAATATGAGAGAATACCAATACTACCCAATAATACCAATAATTAAAATATCCCATAACTTTTTGGAACCCACATTGCAAAAATACAACTCGTTTAGGGTTCCGTACCCAAAAGGTGCCAACGGAGCCCTATTACTAAGCCTCCGCTGTCCGTCCGTCTGTCACAGGGCTGTATCTTATGAACCGTAATAGTAGGCAAATGAACCGTAATAGTAAAAAATTAAAGGGGCGCCCTTTAATAAAATAAAATGTTTTTTATTATGTAAATCTTGTATGATGGTACGGAACCCTTCGTGTGCGAGTCCGACTCGCACTTGGCCGGTTTTTATAAAGCAGCATTCCATTCACCTGCATGTCGGCTGCTAAAAATAACCGCCAAAGAATGCACAATATTCCCTTTCTTTCGAAAAGTACGAGAGGTCACGGGTTCAGTCCCCGCCCCGTTCATTCGCCACTTTCTTTCTCTTTCAGAGTTTAAAAAGTGGATTTATTCACGTATGTGTGCTGTTCCATGGTATGGAATCTATCTAAAACTGTAGGTTACGTTCCGCTACTAAGGGCCGAGTGCACGAAAGGACAAAAAGTCTAAATCAACGTCAAAGTATGATCAAACACGTCACTTTGTGTGGACAGTATCGAAGGAACTCTATGCGGATCACTAAAAATGACTTGTTTGAAAATTGATTAAATCAGCCGTTTCTTCGTGCAACCGGGGCTAAGTGGTAGGATTGAGCTCGGCCGCATTGGAAGTCAAAGCGGCAATGAACAATTGTCCGTGTTTTCCATCCAGTTCAATGTAGCCGTTCTTATAAATGGCAACTAATTTCTTCGGGAATGTGGTGTATTAAGGTAACGGTAGTTGTGTGGTATTAGCCATCCATGTCAGGTTGCATAAAAAAATAAAATAAGGAATGTCCTGGCGTGGCAACTAATATCTTCGGGAATTCGGTCTGTTGGGCGTGGTATTAGGAATTTATTAGCGGAGCCAGGGGGCTCCGCTCGGTTCAGTTTAGTTTTAAACATTCACTCAAGTAGAGCCTGGTACAATGAGATCTGTGTTTTAGAAAGAAAACTAGATCTCGACGACAGGGTCACAAGCCGGGTCCAACTAACAGCTAAGACCATCCAGGAGACCCCATAATTACCAAAAATATCAAAATCGATCCAACCGTTTATAAGGAGAAGAATTACTAAAGGAATTATATGGTTTAGAATGTATTGTTTCAAGTATTTTATTTACTTATTTTTTTAATAAGAATTTAATTTGTGTTTTTTAAACTTTTTTTAGCTTTTTCTGTGCGTGAAGCAGCTTCAGGATTATCTATTTTAGCTTCTCTAAGCCCCGATTCTTAAATTAAATTAATAAAACGTACCGTGTTTTTAGGGTTCCGTACACAAAGGGTGCCAACGGAACCTCCGCTGTCCGTCCGACCATCCGTATGTCACAGGGCTGTATCTCACGAACCGTAATAGTTAGGTTGCTGAAATTTTCACAGGGTGGGTATTTATTTTGCCGCTATAAGAACCCAAAACGATTGTATTTTATTACCTTGTAAATGATTTTTCGCAACTTGTAAGCTCGTTTATGATGCCAATGAACATTTGAAAATGTACGCGGAGAGCGACGAATGCTGGCATGCCTTTTTAGGGTTCCGTACCCAAAGGGTGAAAACGAAACCCTATCCGCTGTCCGTCCGTCCGTCTGTCCGTCTGTCACAGGGCTGTATCTCAGTAACCGTAACAGATAGACAGCTGAAATTTTCACAGAGTGTGTATTTATTTTGCCGCTATAACAATAAATAGGTAAGATTTAGAAATAAATAAAATTAAAGGGGGTCCCCATACAAAAAACGTGATTTTTTTGTATACATTTTTTACGATGGTACGGAACCCTTCGTGTGCGAGTCCGACTCGCACATGGCCGGTTTTTAGGCTCCTTATTTAATTCCCCCCTTGTTTAATTCCAGATTTTACCAGTAGGTTGTTTTATGAAAAACTGCCTTGGCACCGAGAGACCAAAGGTGCTCAGAAAAAATCCACATCACCTCGCGAAACCGAGGTCAGCGAGGCACCATACCAGGGGATTTATCAAGAATCACGGGCCTATACGAGCCACAGCAGGCCTATTCCTGTAATTCCATCAGGAATCAGGAATCCTGAATCTAGAAAACAGCTTTTAAAGCGGTTTTCAAAGCGATTTTCTTGACGAAAATATTCCGAAGCACAGTATTGTTCTCGCGACGGGACCGTTCTTGCGACTCTACTGGATGCTTGGTAGTAAATTAAAAGTTCTCACCTAAAACTGCCATGAAGATTTGATTTATCTTGCTGCCCTCCTTCCAGTATTTTCGCATCGTGTTTTTAAACATTTCTAACATGCAACAAATCAGCCACGCGCGTTTTGATTTGGCGCCAAAATAATCACAAAAAACTTTTAGCTCTTATAATTTTGTTTTTATTCAAATTTCGAACGTCTCGAAATCATTTGAACGCAACGGAATTTCGTACGTCGGAATATGCAAGCGCGGTCGCGGCGGCCGACTCCCAAACGGAATAACATCGGAATGGCCGAGGGAGGAAGCAGAGACACCTCTTGACAGTAATGACATTGTGTGTACCACGTTCCCGTTTATAGGTGTAGCTGGCCAACGGATGCGATGCAAGAAATCGATAAATATATCGAGAAGCAAGGCTAAAGCAGCTTGGTACGTGTTAGACAAGCCTCAAGAGCCCTCGAGACACCGTCGATTTGTACTTCTTCGTACCCAGAATGTATGTTTTGAATAGATTCGTTTGTTGCCTTTCATTTAAATAAATATGAACTTTTTTTGTGCGACCTGACATGGATGGCTAATACCACACAACTACCGTTGTGATATTAGCCCAATGCACCACATTCCCGAAGGAATTAGGTGTCATGCCAGGACCTTCCCTTTACGAACACGGCTAAATTGTAATGGAAAACACGGACAATTTGCCGCTTCAACCATAGATTCATCCATTGCGGTGATACCTACCCGGGCGGGCTAAACTCTACCACCTAGTAGGGGAGGGGACCTAGAGTTGTACATGGGTTCCGAACCATGGAACAGCTCGCATTCGTACGAAATGCACTTATCCAACTCATAATGATAAAGAAACTTGTGCATGCGAGGATTTGAACCCATACCTCTGGTACGGTAAGCAAGTGCCCGAGCCACTAGGCTTAGATTCTAAATTATTTTGACCTCTTCACAATTTATCTCGTATATTTGTAAGCAGTGACAAGAAGCTGTTTGTCAAGAAATTATTTTCGTATCTAGCGGTGGCCTTGGGCTGGCCAATTGTTCATACTCTCCACGGCGCCTTCTCTCATAAGGCTGCTTGCTTTTGTGTGATTTTTTTAATGTTCGGCTATTTTATCGAACAAGGTTGCTGTTCCTCCGATAACCAGCATGAGGCGCTGTGGATTTCGTTTCTTTTTCTCAAACCCTTTTAACATTGAGGTCAGTTTGTCTGTTTTAGACGAATGTGAGTCACTCCTGAAGTTCAGGTGAGCTTAATACAAAGTATTTGTACATTAGGGCCCTGGTATTAGCTAAATGGCAAAGTTAGACGAGGCACCCCAAATAAACTAACTAATAGGGCCCTTAGGTGACTGCTGATTAACTTAATCGCTACATATTAAGGGCCTTTCTTAGCAGCTTGTTATAAATAGCAGTACAAGTAATCAGCACTTTAGTAATAAAGGCCCTTTAAGTGTTGATTAAAATAAATCAGAACTTGGTGAAAACCAGGCTAAGTCTGACGATTAGAAGTGTCATTCTTACAATATACATGATATGATTTCTTGTCTAGGGATCAACCTATTTTCATTAATGTATGTTTCCTTTTTCTTCACGAAATACATTGCGGAAACGGTGTCCATTTCCGACCTTTTGTGACTAAATGTAGAAAACTAAAAGCAAATGGAATTATTTTTTTATAAATATATAGTATTTTTGCTTACATCTATAATATTACCTTCAGATTTCTAATGTGAAAAATCTACTTTTTTATTATTATTATTATTTCAATAATGATGGAATCAAAAAATATCAACAATCCATTATCAGTCTGGAGTTCTATTTGGACTTGCTGAGGCATTTCACTACATATTACAATTATGTTTATTTAGATTTTCACTGTTGTTCGACATAATACTTAATGACTAAACGTCGGAAAGAAGTGAGCCTTTTTAACACTGTATATCCGTAAACATTAAGTATTACATATTACAATATTACATATTATTAAATTTGTTTAAAGGTGCATGTGTATGGCGTGAGTAGTTGACTAGTCTGCCCTCGCTACCCAGCCGCTGCTGTGGAGTCTATCGTTCCGCCCAGCTACCTGGTAGCGAGGTCTGTAGATATTATGTTGACAGAAGCTTGGCTGGCTGGACAGAGCTGCCTGCTCCTGTACACCCCTGGAGCCAGTGATATGTAAAATGTAAGGATATGCCCTTTCGTACAATTCCGTCGCCTGTTGCGGCATTCCGATATTCCGCCTTTCTTATCCGTAATTATTGCACGGTTTTACCCACGGAATACCTACTAATTGTTCTGTGGTTTTACCACACAATTGACCATTTCAGGGGCGCATTATTACCCAGAGGCGACGCACAGGCGTATGGCAACAGCGAGCGGCTGTCTGGCGACAAAGCGGTGTCCCCGCGACGCATAGAACACTCGATAGAACACCACTTGTGTTGCTCCATTTTTGTTGTATGGAAGGGCTTGTCCTTACCTAGTAATATTAACGTCCATGCATGGAGCCCAGACGCTGAGGTCCTAACCACAGAATAACTAATAGTTCCTAACGGAGAGGGCCGGCTCGGCGCCCTCTTGGCCCGATCTCCTGTCGATATCCATTATCCAAATTCCTTATTAAACCAGAAATAAACCAACTGATACCACCACTGCTATTTATTGAAGAACCATGTCTGTAAAATCACGAGTGATGCTTGATCACGTGACATAACTGAATAAATACTCCAATTGTTTTTCTTGTATTTTTCTCCTAACCCAACGCTCCTCCATTTCGAAAACTTTCCAAAAACGGAATCAACAAAAACATCCATATAATTATCGAATGTGCTTACAAAACTTCAAGAGAATCGGTTGGGAAATGGGACCTGCAGAGGAGAACAACCTTACCGCCGGACATACAAAAGCATTTTTACCCAAGGAATGTGACATGTATGTACATATGTATAATCGACGTGAAGCAAGGACACATTTTTAAGTTCTTGTAATCTGTTCTATCTGCATATGTTTGTGTAAATAAATAAATAAATAAACATTAATCTAGGAAAGATTCCTGTAAAAAGAACGACTTTACGAATATACTCCAAGGTTGGACCCGAACCAGCAAATCATACCATTCGCGGGTATTGCGTCTACCAATTTCGCCACCTGCTGTATAGTATACCCATAATTTGAAATTCTCCTACAGTCCCTCTTTCCGTAATCAATGCCTCCTACTAACACAATATTTAAGATTATACCTGAGCGTTACGGACCTTGAATGCAAAGATTGAACATTCAAACTTCCTTGGAATAAGCGACGTACACGCTTAGTACGAAAAAGTATATATTTACATTTTTACCCAAACTGAAACCGACACGCTACGCGCTTCGTTCGGTCAAATGCTGATTCATAAAAACTTAAAAACAGGAAATGTAACTAATAACAAAATTAATATGTGTGACTTGGTCATTGAGGTGAGTTATGGAAACGTACAAGCGGCGGTTGGCAAGGCAAGACGGAAAACGAAGAACAAAACTGGCTAAGTGCAAGTCGGACTCGCACACGAAGGGTTCCGTAACATCATACAAGCTTTAAAACAAAAAATCACGGTTTTTGTATGGGGCCCCCCTTTAATTTTTATTATTTTTATGTTACCTATTACATTTGTTGTTATAGCGGCAAAATAAATACACACTCTGTGAAAATTTCGGCTGCCCACCTATTACAGTTCATGAGATACAGCCCTGTGACAGACGGACGGACGGACGGACAGCGGAGGCTTAGTAATAGGGTTCAGTTTTCACCCTTTGGGTACGGAACCCTACAACCGGATTTTTTTTATGTTACCTTGGATGGCTAATACCGCACAACTACCGTTATGCTAGTAGCCCAATACACCACATTCCCGAAGACCTTACAGACCTAAACCACAAACATACCTTCACAAACTAATAATTACTTAACAAAAAAATACCTCAGCCTAAAATGAATAAGCAATGGGTAACTTGCATTGTTAGAATGGCAATACATCCCCGTAGCCGCGAAGATGAACGTTCAAGATGGCGACCGTTTATTTCCAATTTTGGCCACGCGAAAAATAAGCTATGTGGCACTATAGAATTTATGAGTCGTATTCACTACGTATAATATTCACAACGTATAATAGTATTTTTTTCCAAAAAATTAAAACCATGCATATCGTATAATATTCACAACGTATAATGTTATACGTTGTGCATGAGTTTAAAAATAAAATCAACTCTTTGCATCATGCAGAACGTATAATAGTCACAACGTATAATATTCCTAACATGAATTCACAAAAAAAGAAAACCATGCAGAACGTATAATATGCCAAGAAGCACTGCATAAAGCGCCCTAACAACGATACATTTAAGGCTGAAATTGCTACGAATAGATATCTGTTGAAGAGTAACAATTTGCTACAACGCTAATTGAGACGGTCGAAAAGTCGCGTGCGAGTATACGCTTTAAAAGTATATACATAAGGGCGCTTATCGTATGAAAAGTTTTTGGATTATATGATATGCATGGTTTTCTTTTTTTGTTAAATAAAGATCATAATATTATACGTTGTGACTATTATACGTTATGCATGGAGAAATAAGTAATTTTAATTTTTAAACTTCTTCATGCACTACGTATAAGATTATACGATCTGCCGATTATACGTTGTGCATGGTTTTAAAATTTTGTTAAAATATGACATTATACGATCTGCATATTATACGTTATGCCGTTCCCCCGAATTTATGAGGGAACAGATGAAAATACATGCACACATACATAAATACCGGTTAAAACCGTAATCCTTCTTTTTTTGCCGTAGTCGGGTAATAGAACAGGTATGTATATGTCAATTGGTGCATGACCTTAGAAAATACATTGGTCAAGCATGTTTCAACGATTAGTCCCCAATACAATCGACTTTCGTTTGCGACTTCCGTGCTACCATGCTCGTTGCAAACGACCGTGGTGGCACAGATGGTGGTGACTGGTGGCCAGCCGAGTGCGAAAGCCACTTCACAGCTTCATTTTTGCCCTCCGGCGAAGAACGCTATTCCCTGCGCCTCGGTCCGCCACGAGCCGCTGATGCAATCGTCTAGCTGGTCTGATTGACTAGGAACAAGGAGCAATCTGCGGTAATAAATAGCCAATAGACAGCAACCTTAGACTAATCAACAGCAATGTTGTATGACGATGGAGCATTTAATAAATTAACGGTGGAACTTTGAACATTGTACGAATAATCGCCGTGAGCATGTGAGGTTCTATCGAGCCTTCTTGTTATCAATTCGCAGATACAAAATGATATAGGATAGTACTTACTTGAGGTCTTATTGGTAGTTCAACTTTTTTAAGTATGTTGGTTGGATAGAATGACTTATCTTTTACACCAGATAAAACTTGTAAGACTATACATATTATTGTATAAGCAACTTTGTTAATTAAGAACGGCCCGTAAGCTATGTTCCCCATACAAACGTAGTTTACTAATCATTCGAAAACCGCTGTTCCGATTTGCTTGATATTTGGTATCTAATATTCTACAATAGATATCTGTGTCATGTTTTTGTTTTGCTGAAAAATCTAAAGCAAGTCAAATAACGGGCAAAATCTTCATACAATTTTTTTTTGTCTGCTGTGTGACACAGGATAATTTTTTCGAAAAAACAAACACGTGCAGACATAGATATTTGTTGCCTTATATTACGTTCCAAATATCAAGCAAATTGGAACAGTGGTTTTCAAATTATTAGTAAACTACGTTTGTATGGGGAGCGTAATTTTCTGATGCTTACGGGCCCACCTTAAGTAAGCTCTTTATTAGATAGGTTAATTTAAACTCAAAGATAAAAAAAAATCTTCTAAAAGAGGTCTTACCTCTTTGGATTTCGAGGCTTATTCGCCGGACAAAATGTGCCCCGGACCTGGGATCACCGGAACTTTCAATTAAAATTTTGCCTAATGATGAAGCGAAACTTATCGCTTCTGGTGATCATGAACATAATAAGTTCTATTTCTAATCCATTTGCACTGAAGGTTGCTGTTATTCTACCAAGAATTGTTTGGCAGTAGCATTTAGATATAAGTATTATTTAAGGTGGAACATCCCGCTCATCTCCCCATACAAAAGGGGAAAGAAGATCACGCCCATATTTCTTGTCATAGATCCAAAACTTTGCTCAAAATAGCTTTATTTGATAGAACTAGATGTCTGATGACCATTGGCATTGTAAAATTGTGTTTGGTTTCTAAATAAGGTCCGAAAGTTTGAATTTTTTGCGCGTTTTATACAATAACTTTGGAGGTGGATTACGCAATGATGAAGTAATACCATCTTAAAAAGATTATCATCAGACATAGCTTATTAAATCAAGATGTATAATCTATTTGGTTTTTGTTAGATTTTTGACTGCAGCGGTCGTGCTTTACTTTTAGCTATAAGTCGTTTTGAAATTAAAATATTCGGAAATCTTACCAAATCATACACTATGCACATTGTCTTTTTTGTAGACATGTTGCATCTTCCTCATCACGGAACCTGTCTTATTCTTTGAAACAGAGAAGGTCCCAGAGCGTAACAGCACGGCTTTCTACCGTGCCCGCGAATGAGTTAGGCCCGCCGGGTTGGGCCACCTTAATTACTGTGGACGGAAAACCCGTTAAGTTTATTTGCGGATTCTTCTTCACTGGTTGATAGAATCCGCGGATCTATCCGTTCTTGACGTACTTAGTGTAGTTTGACTGCCAAAAAAGATTAAATAAATTAAATTAAATTAAATGAAGAAAGACTGAGATTCTATTTACAAATAACCGGAATTATTTGAGAGGGTCGCATGTGCCCGGAAACTGAGCAGATTCGACCTGAGTGTTCCTGTGATATGCAAACAATATGGTGGTAATTAGCCGAGAGATGCTAAACTCTCTCTTGCAGACCGGTCAGAGTTGGGTTGCGAAGTAAAGCTTAGACGGGACCAGACGTTATGCTTTCATATAATTTACTAGCTGAGGTACCCGGCATCGCTCGGGTTATTTTTGAGGTTTCCAATGTGATGTCGTATAAAATTACATTTTGTCCGCTTACATTGCAAACGCAGGCTGAACCCTACGAGATTTATCAAAATAATGTACTAAGTATTGTACAAATTGAAAAGGTCTATAGAAAACTCCGCGATGGTATACGTCTATCTCTTATGGATATCCCACAATAATTTTTTTTTGTCATTTACTTTCTACGACAAATAATGGCTAATTTTCGAAGCGATTTTAACCAATACAGCATTAATCCTTATCCAATTAAATACCTTAAATACATTGTTGATTTAATATATATCTGTATGGCCCTTTACAGCACAAGATTTAAATGAATATTTTCGAAGATATAACAGATTTAAAAATTGCGGGACGTAGCGTTTGCGGCGGTACCGGCCGGCCGGGGCGGGTGCGGGAGCGTGCCTATAAATAGTGCGTCGGAGGCCGCGGTTCTCCCTATAGCAATTTGAATTTAGCAGCGATCGGACGCGTTTATTATCGGAGCTCTCTAATATCTCATAATAATATCAAAGTTTTAATTGTTTAAAATATTTCAATGTGGGAACTCTACGTTAAAAGGGTTTATTTGTGTATCATTGCGTCAAAATAATATTTTTTTAAATATATATATGCCCGTGCAAAGCCGGGACGGGCTGCTAGTTATGTAATAAGAGCTCCTCAAACTTCAGCCCCTTTGAGTTGAATTTTCACCACAAAATGTAGCCTATTTCGTTCCCCAAGGTCCCATACTCCCTCTATACTTGTACCAAACTTCATCAAAATCGGCTCATAGGTTTAGGCGTGAAAACAGGCAGAGCTACTTTCGCCAATATATTAGTTTTTTTTTATGTGACTGGACATGGATGGCTAATACCACACCTTCTGTCATGGTATTAGCCCAACACACCACATGGGAACTAGGTGCCATGCCAGGACCTTCCTTATATTGCACGGCTACATTGAACTGGATGGAAAACACGGACAATTTTCATTGCCGCTTCGACCATCGTTCATCCAATGCGATGGATCCATCCTTTATCTTAGCGGAAACTACAGGAGAGAAAATAAAGGAAAAGTATCATTTGAGTTTTCCCCGAATTGATTCGTCGCCGAAGTGAGTTCCCACCAAAACAACCGTCCAATACGTCTGCGACTATGTTTGCGTGGGCATTGCACGAAAATTGGCGACAGCGGGTCTTGAATCTCCATTAGCCCCTTTTTTGATCTGAGGTGGAGAAAAATTACCACACCGTTTCTCATGATATTGGCTCAACACAGCTCATAGGAACTGGGTGCCATGACAGAACCTTCCTTATAACGGCTTCATTGAACTGGATGGAACACACTGATTAAATGCCGCTTCGGCCATTGTTCATTCAATGCGATGATACCAACCCGGGCGGCATTAACCCTACCTCCTAGTAAGTAACGTTACGATCGATCCGACGAATCCTCAGTCGCTTCTTGCGACATGCACGGAAAGAAATGCAGTGAGGCGAGTAGTATAATTTTTACGTTTACATGTTCTATTATTGTACTAGATTTTTGAAAATTTGGATTGTGAAATATAGTGTCAAAATGTACGTCTGCTGGTTAAATTTTTTTTTATATACCTTTTAGATTGGGAAATATTCTATCTTTCTATATTGTCAGTGGAAAAAAGTTTTCTTTTTATTTTATCTTTAGTTTAGAATAAAAAAAGAATGTGAACATACGGATATTTAATGAATCACTTGAGGAAGTGAATGAATCACTTCCTCAAGTGATTTTTTTATTAAAATCTGACAACTTTTAGGCTTAAGGGTCTGGAAGACGATTTCACTTGTTTAATGGCAGTCGCAGTACAAAATTATGCACGGTCATTCGACAAAGAATGCATTTCTTAAAATTTTAGAATCATAGATTTTTAACATGATTAGTCTAAGCCCCGGTTGCACGAAGAAATGGATGAGTTAATCAATGTTCAAATACGTATTTTTTAGTGAACCGCATAGAGTTCCTTCAATACTGTCCACACAAAGTGACGTGTTTGATCATACTTTGACGTTGATTTTGATTTTTTGTCCTTTCGTGCACTCGGCCCTAAGTGCCAGAACTCACACAGAACAACGACGAACAACAAGGGCGTCACCAAGGGGGGGCAGGGAGGGGCAGCTGCCCCCCCCCCCCCTAGAGATTCTAAAAAAGTTGCCAAATATAATGCAACCAAAGTCTTGATCTGCTTGAAGTTCAAGCCTTGAACAATCATTCCCGTACGTCGAAACTCGAATGAATTCACCAATGAGAATGAGAAAAGTATGAATTGTAGTAGGTAAAGTCAACTTGCCCCCCTCCTGCGCCATCGGCTGGCGACGCCGACGCGTTCGTCAAGGGCGTCGCGACGCCCTTGACGAACAACATGTACCTCTGGAAGTATCGTCACTGCGTGACACCTGCGCAAACAGGAGCGGCGATGCAAGGATTATGGCAGCGCATGCGCCGAGGGTCCTGCAAACTTCCTGCCTTCGCCTACCTCCCAGGACCGGTCCGCGAGGTGCAAAGCTCTCCGGAGTACGTCGACGGTTGAGAGGACATTAGGACCCTGTACAATAGGAGTGAATAGGTAGGTACAGTCGAACAAAGAGTTTAGGATACACATCCGGTTGAATGAAAAGATGAACAGTCGAAATACTTTGACTTTTGAAAACAATTATAGTGTTGAGTATAGATTCAAACATAGTTGAGGATATCTACTAGCTTTTTATTAAGCTAGTAGATATAAGCTTTTAATTAATTTAAAGTTTTAGTCTAAAAATGTAAAAAATGTAACTACCGATGTTATGTTACCTGTGCTATGTTACCTGAATGTTTGTATAATCGAGTGTAATAAGAGGAATAAACGAAGTATTATTATTATTACTGAGTAAACAAAACCCTAACAAAATTGAATCAGAGGTTGTACTTAATCACCATTCATTTTTACGTTAAACCGGAAGTGTATCCTTTAACCTTTGGTTGACTGTACATAAAGCGTTTAGATATCTTAGGGGCATTATCACTCATATTCTGAGCCATAGGAAAGCCCGCTGTTTTGGCCCTTCCCGGCGGGACTTCATTCGCAGGTACGATACAAAACCGTCCTATGGTCCTCTGGGACCTTCTTTGTTTAAAATAAAAGACAGTAACTTAGAAACACAACACTATTTTACAATCCAGACATCCATTTTACATACCAGACATCTAGTTCGATCAAATAAAGCTGTTTTGAGCATAATTTTGGATCTCTGACAAGAAATATGCGCATGATCTTCTTTCCACGTTTGTATGGGGAGTTGAGCGAGAAGGCCCACCTGAAAGCGAAATTTTCGATTTCCTTTTTACCAGTGTTCATATTAAGTCCTACCGGCGGCGCGGCATAACCAACCTTGGACAAATAGAGAATAATATCTTCCTGTACGGGTACGCTTAAGTAAGTGTTAATTTTAATGTATTATAACATGTGCACGGCCCGCAAGGGTTATTTATGCTCAATAAATATAAATACATAAATAAAAAGTTGTACGCTTCAAACCGGCGAAGTTCGATTCGGTCTCGCACACGAAGGGTTCCGTACCATCGTACAAGATATAAGACAACCAAACACGTTTTTTGTATTGGGCCAACCTTTAATTTGTTGTTATAGCGGCAAAATAAATACACACTATGTGAAAATTTCAGCCGCTTACCTATTACGGTTCATGAGATACAGCCCTGTGACAGACGGACGGACGGACGGACGGACGGACGGACGGACAGTGGAGGCTTAGTAATAGGGTTCCGTTTTCACCCTTTGGGTACGGAACCCTAAAAAACCAACGAATGTAATATGTATGTATGTAAAATCGACTGTGAAGCAAGGATACATTAATTGAAGAAAGAGCCCAGCAAAAATAACTACTTTACGGATAAAGGCTGGACCCGAACCAGCAAATCATACCATACGCGGGCGTTGCGTCATTGTACTGAGAAAAGAGAGAAAACACATTTTCATGGATATAAATTAACTATCCTCATGATGAAGATGTTGCTTGGAAAGTGTGACGTTTCATGTTTTTTTTTAATTATAGCAATACCTGCTGGAAATCGTAATACACCCCAGATCCATGACTGTCCGACGAAGAAAATATTCTGTCAGCCTGACTTGCATTCAATCACGCCATAGATTAATATGGTATAATTACGCATTTTCACTCGGATTCAACTGGCATGTTTAGGCCTCAAAATCATCCTTGAAGTTATCAGGCCACCAGTCAAAATGATGGTATACCTGCCTAGCCTAGCCATTGCGATGTTGCTGCTGGCAGCGGTATGTGGTGGTGGTGAGTTGGTGAAACCCACGTGGGTTTGCGGGGGCGAAGACGAGCTGAGAGTGAAGAGCAAGTTTGGGAAAGAGTACCACTGGGTGTGCCTCCGGGAACAGAGCATAGGTGAGTTCACTGATCAAAGAAAGGAGCTCTTATCTTTACTAATAAAAAATCTGTAAGGGGTGTTAATCTTAGATGAAAAAGGAATGGATAGGGGACTAAACAAATTTTACGGTCCGTCAAAAGTAAGCTCAGTCAGCCGATATGCTCTCAGTCGGTGTCAGACGTCAGTGATGAATTCAGTTGGGCGAGATTTCAAAGTATCAACAAAATGTCGTCTTGTGTTGTTGAAAAATATGGAAATAACGCCATAAAGGACAACAAGAGCAATGGAATCACATTCCACGTATAAGTGCAAGCATATTCAGTATATTTTTAGTTTAGTTGACCTGAAACCTTTTATGTGTTGTAAAGGCGCAAACAGGGTTGGCATAAGCAAACTTAAATTGTCAGTCCGATTTTTATTTTTGTTTTCATTTCAGTATTATATATTGAACTAAATTTTATTTTAAAAACAAGTAGGGCTGCCAAAAAACAATAGTCTACGTACTGTTTATTATTTTTTATAATGTCGTTTAGGATGTTTGTATAATATGTTTTAGTTCTGAGGCTGTGATAAAAAGGTACATCCTTGAAAATGGTCAAAATTTTACATGTGACAGACAGCTCGTTTCCATAAAGATTAAAATTCTCAAGTCGTTTCTTGGCTCAAATGTCCTTTTGTCATTGAATGAGTATTCATTCCTTCAACCTGCTACATTTAATCATAGACTCCATCTTCTTAGGGCTATTATCGAAAAATATGTAAATGTAAAACTTTATCATATACATAAAACCAATCCGGGGATTAAAGCCGCCACAAAAGGACAAAAGCGTAATAAACTGAACCTATTTGAAGGAAATAAAAAAAAATTAAAAAGAAAGAACTTAGTGGTTTATCAAAATACCATCACACATTTACGGCGAACGGCAATAATCATCAACAGGTTTTACATAACACTGTACTGACTATTATTTGGACTATTTTTTAGCATCTAAAACGCATTGAACGAAATTTTTAAATGCATAAAATGCAAACATGGACAATTCAAGAATAATCAATATTATTTGTTTTGCAATGTTTGACCCATACTTGCAATACATTAATGATTCCCTCTTTGTGTTTATTTTATTTCATGATTTCAATATTTACAAATTGTGTATATTCGACTTTATTAATTTATCCTTAATATCGATGATTTTTACTCAGAATAACGATGGTTTAATGAATGATTCCATTAATATTTTTTTCATTTTCCCGCTTGCAAATTCGCGAAAAGATTATTTGATGCCTTGTTAACTATACAATCATGGTACTATTTTTTCTGACCACTATCACTAAATAGGAACCTTAATATTTTAATGCACAATACAATATATTGTTATTTATTTTCGTGATCATTTTTGGCAACCCTGCCGTTTTCACTTTCATTTTTCATTTAGTTTTGACGCGCCATTCTGCTCAAAGGGCTTAGGATGCGCGCATCGTTGATGCGTCATGATGGATTAGGATGAGTTTTGCACTATATCTACGACCAGATGTCACAAATGTCACCATCCCTTTTTCTCACGCTATAACTAATTCAATTTAAGGAAATTGTTGTCTCATTTCATTCTTGCGCGATTAGATGAATCTATTTGTCACTTTTTCGCATGATGCATTTCCTTATACCTTTGTCCTGCTCTTTTACCCTTTACGTATTAGAGTTTCGTGTGCATGTAAAAGTATAGGTGTGTGAGTTTTAAAAAAAATAGGAACGCTTTGGAACTTTCATCAGTATGGAGGTACCGTATCCATTCTTTTTCATCTAAGGTGTTAATGGAGTAAGTTGCTTTGTTTTCTAAGATACTTCGTTTGTAGAATTTATGTATGATACTAAAACTAAATTGACGATTTTTAGAAATCAGTTCTGTATGTATGTATGTATGTTCCTCCATAACTCTTGAACCGATCATCCGAATCAGATGAAACTTAGTACACGTGCATTAAACTACCCGGGAATTAGGATAGGCTAAATATAATTCAGTTCCGCTTACGTTAAGATGTGGCTGTCATACAAACCGGAATGCTCCGCGCGGCTCGGCGGGAGTGCGGCGGCGGCTGGAGTTTTACTTTACTTACTTGCTAGGTATCCAATGTGGAATATAAAATACTCAAAATTAGTGAGCGGTAGTATTGAAAATGGGGCAACTAAAGCTATTCTTCATTCATTCATTAATGAAACTTGTATGTCGGCTCTTCTCGAACCGATAGATTGTTAACGTGTCCAAGTGTAGGTATCCTACCTATGGATAAGAAATGAAATAAAAATAAAAATGAAAATGAAGCTCTAAATGGAATTTATTGGATGTTTCTCATTAATCGTGCGATTTCGGCACAAACGATCTTGATTAAATTTGGTAGATGGATACATTGTCCTGGACCAGTTTGACCCTATTTTTGACCAGCCATGTGGGCTACTTTTTATCCAGGAAATAATTTAGCCGACACTAACCCGTGCGGAGCCGGGTACCGCAGCTAGTTTACTTAATATGTGGATGAGTTCCTAAATGACAGATGTTTGTAAGTGGACATGGATGGCTAATACCACACTCACTGTCATTAAATTAGCCCGACACTGCACTCTCGATGGAATTCGGTGCAAACGGAGGGGTCAGTCACTCAGGTAATCTGGTGTACAATTGTTTAGTAATCTCAGGTTATCTTAGGTTTTTTTTTATGCGACCTGACATGGATGGCTAATACCACACAACTACCCTTATGATATTAGCCCAATACACCATATTACCGAAGCATTTAGGTGCCATGCCAGGACCTTCCCTTTATGAGCACGGCTACATTGAACTGGATGGAAAACACGGTTTTTCATTGCCGCTTCGACCATCTTTTCATCCAATGCAATGGTACCAACCCTACGACCTAGTAGGGGAAGGGGACCTACAGTTTTATATGGATTCCGAACCATGGAGCAGCTCGCATTCGTGTCGAAATGCACTTATCGAACTCTGAAAGAGAAAGACAGTGGTGCAAGTTGGTATTGAACCCGGGCCTCTGGTACGCTTGGCCAGTCCCTGCGCCACTAGGCTACGAGCCGCTCACTACAGTGCTCCATCTGTGATCATCTCTGCGACATACGTGACCTGCCCACTGCCACTTGAGTTTAGCAACCCTATGCATAACGTCAGTGACCTTGGTGCTTTGGCGTATCAGCGAATTTTGTATTCGGTCGCGCAGTGAGATACCGAGCATGGATCTTTCCATTGCCCTTTGCGCTACTTTCAGCTCGTGTGCAGTACCAACTGTGAGCGTCCCTTCCGAGCACGGCAACATTGCCGCTTCGACCGGCGCGTTCTGTCCCGTTCCAGCAACGTCGCCGCTGCTAGCCAGGACCTCATTCCTCCTCGTGGACCCCTTCGGAAAGCAGAAGCAGACTCTCCAGACCAGCAGCATCGCGCTCGTGCGAGGCTACACTATCGGCGAGGCGGTCGCTGGAAGCGCTGAGGGGTACATCGGCATAGACGGAGATTTCGTTGGCGCTTTGCACTATAGTAAGTCGCTTTTACAGGATAACCGCATTCGTAGAATTGCCCCTATTCATAGGCATTTTAATGCGCTTGGAACAATTGGTTTGTTCAGTGGAAACTCTGTATCGCCAATGTATCAATATTTGACAGTTCGATAAATCCACCCACGTTATTGAAGGTTCAGATACAGAGATGCCTATGTAAGTAATTAGAATTCCTGTACCTTTGCATCATCCATGTCAATGAGGTAGAACATGACAAAAATGACGTCGTAGACGTCATAACGGTGATGACGACAGCGACGTCATTGTCGCTGACTATGTCGCTGAATATAAACACATGCATGTAAGCAAGATGGAAGTAGAAATTTCAATGTTGACTTATGATAATGACGTTGGCGAGGTCTTCGTCTGGGTAAATGTCTAATTGGAAGTTGATTCGTAGAGAGCCAGCCACATGAAATAAAATTTGCCAGTAGGCCATTGATTATCTAGTCTTATAATCAATGCAGTAGACCAGAAGATGACAAGAATGACATCAATTACTTAATGAGGACATAATGGCCGATGGATATTAATGAAGATGAATTTCATCTAATGTAAATTTCAATCTTGATTCGTAGAGAACCGCACAATATACACCGACGATTACGACGACCCGGTGGATTTCAAGAAGCAGTTCGGGGAGTTCAGTCACGACCACGAGCCGCCTCCGCAGCTGCCGACGCACGCGCGCAAGAAGCGAAACTTGGAGGTTTTTGGGCAATTAAAGTTTACAGGGAAGAATCGACGATCAACACTGATCCTGTACGTAAATATGTCCATGCTCTATGACGCCTCACTGCTACAACAGGGTAAGATAGAAGATTATCCTGCGGAACCATCGCAGCAAAGTTCTTTCGCATTTTCTACTGTGCACCTAGTTATCACGAAACACGAATACCCATGTCATCTATTTTCATGGCTTTACATTTGTGGTTGAAAATGGATGGTCACCGTAGGGATCTCGACTGTAGGTATCTCCTGTTACTACCTGCGTCCATGTTATAAGTTGGATATCCCTCAATATTGTTATTATTGTGTTTCAAGTTTATCACAACATTCCTTTGATTTTTGCTCACTATAAGTTCCCAGCTTAACCCTGAACATTGCTGTCTTGTCTAAAAATGGTGTAACATTTCCGACAAAGTAACTCTACAAACTATATCCAGGGCTGACTACATCTTCTCATCCAATATACATATACCCGATTTTTCTAAAGCTGGTTAGATTATCATAGAGGAATCTTATTCACGCATACATTATTGTTTTTTTCTAAAACCACTATTTCTGCTCTTGTTGTGTCTGTAAATAGTACAAATTTAAGAGATCAAAGCTTTGAGAACAAAATGTATATTCTCCTTCCGCGGTAATCAAACCGTCTTTAAAAACAAACGAATCCAAGAGTCTGTGTACACCATAACAATAAACAACGATCTCACAAATTTTGTTTCACTGCAGCCTCCATCAAGTAACCCGTCAAACTCCTCCCTGGATGATCAGTTAGTTCCCGTGGAAACTGAAACTTTCAGCAACGTGACCGTAATGAAACCTGGCAGTAGAGTCAAGGCACGCCCGCACGTAAGGCGCAGCCCCGGTGCCACCAGTCCTAAGTCACTTCCCATCTACATCTTCCGGCGCAAACCTAAAGCAACGGTACGTATTTTCGTCATATGTTGTGTGTTTCGTGATTTTAGATCAATCGCAGAGTTCAGAAAAGACTAGCTCTGTCTAGATCGATCTAAGTCGTCATCCTCGGTAGCATCTATTCTAGGTTTATACAAAAATAGTTGGTTCTATGGGAAGTCCAAAGAACGTTTCCCAAACAACTTTTAGTGTTTATAATTGTACCACTGAAGAGATGGTTTATACCAACGGGAAGGTGTGCAAATATAACGCTATTTAGTGTTGTAGACTTTTTAATAAGGTTTTGTAGTGACTTTATAGTTTTATAATTGAGTGTTAGCGCCAATATTATATTACCATAGAGTGACATAAAGGTGACTGCGAAACCTTTTTGGGTCTATTTTGGTCTAAAGTAGATATTGAGTAGCAATAACATTGGCCTGTTACTAGTGGTGTTATTAGGGTTCTGGGGTTCTTTGTATTCTCGTAATATGTGTTCTAATTACTGGGGTAATCGGCGGGTGAACTCGTCCAAAAATGTTCACTATGCATGCTTAGATTCCATTCTCTCAGATTTCCCCAAACGCCACTTTATATTTATGTGACTGGACATGGATGGCTAATACCACACCTTCTGTCTAGGTATTAGCCCAACACACCACATAGGAACGAGGTGCCATGCTAGGACCTTCCTATTATATATTTCTGAAGTTTCCGCCGAAACATTTGTGAATGCATCAAAGAACTCTTTTTCTCTCTGCGTCCACAGCAAAGAAAGAAACCCCTCATATCGGAATTCATAATAAAGCCGACGGAAGTGCCGCGGGGCGGCGCACGCGCGCGCCTCTGCGAGCTCCTGCTGATGGCGGACCACTCGTTCTTCGTGAACGACGCCAACTCCAGCCTCGAGCAGGCGGTGCGCCGCATGTTCTACGCCGTCTCTCAGGCCGACCTCATCTTCAGGAATACGGACTTCGACGACGACGGTTCTCCGGACAATATTGGTGAGTCTTCGCGTTTTGTAAAGGTGCTCAGTGCCAAATCCACCACGCCTCGCGAAATCACGCCCTGCGTGGCACCATACCAGCGGATTTGAGAACTATCGCTGAGCTATAGAGCTTGTTCAAATTACGTTTGAAGATTCCCAGATCCTTAGATTGGAGGAAAGACACCCGCCGGTAGGCAGTGCCATATCCGGGCGGTGCTTGTTCCATGCGGTTCGCGCGCCTGCGCCGCCTCGGCGACGTCTATCTCGGCGTCGCCTTCACCGGACACGCCTTCAACTGATTCACGGTCGCATTACAGGTTTCGCCGTCAAGTACGTGGTGGTGATGACATCGGCCGAGACGGACAAGCGTCTGTTCGGCGACTTGCCTCCGCGCGAGATGCAGGACGCGCGCGACTACCTCATGCGGTTCGCGCGCCTGCGCCGCCTCGGCGACGTCTGTCTCGGCGTCGCCTTCACCGGACACGCCTTCAAGAAAGGCATCTTGGGACTCAGGTATTCCTCTCAGCTTTTATTTAAACTAGGGTGGTACGGACTTATATCAGTTCAACTATGGCAGTGGGTCTCCACTCTATGTGTTCGCTCTCAACTGATTTAATTTTGAGGGAATTTCAGTGAAGGTGAAACAACCCCAACAGGAAAGTTATGGATAGTTTTAAAGCTCTTGCCCTCCAGAGTCCAACACTGTGAAGTTACCAATATACCGGCGACCTTATGATACCAGGATACCAGCAACTAATAATACAAACAACAAATAATATATTATTAGTTCGATTAAATTTCATTGTTCAAAAAAGAAGGATGGGACCGTTCTTGAGACATATGCCGGGTTTACAGAACCGCCTATAGTTGTAATTCGGTGGAACTATGGAGGCGTCTTCCACAATTCCACAATAAAGCTCAATCCAGAATTTAGTAGCACAAATTATGTACTTGGCAATGAGACTGAATAGATGTAATTCTTGCCTGGAAATGTTATAGCGGAAGTAAAATGGAGTGCGGGTAATTTCATGGAAATCAATAAAAACTCCTGTGCTTGAATACACTTCTTTACCCTGGTAAAAAAAATCCTGTCAGCCCTCAAACTATAGTGGGATAGCCTTTTGTACCTGTGGCCTACCAGGCTAATAACTTCAGCTATCTTACATAAGCATCATAACAAGCAACTATAGTTTCCCCTCATTCCCCGATGTTTCAGTTTCTCAACGCTGGGTACTGGCAAGGGCGCGTCCGCCGGAGGCGCGTGCGACCGGCGCGCTGGCGGCCGCTCGTTCAACACGCTGGCCGTGTCGCACGTGGCACGCGGCGGCAGGGCGCGGGTACCAGCGCGGCTCGCGGCGCTCACGCTCGCGCACGAGATCGGTGCGTCGCGTCGCGTCCGGCTCGAAGGACCATCGCAAATTGAGCGGACCTTCGAGCCGGATCGCGGAAGGGTCCTTCGAGCCTGATGTTCAATAG
Source organism: Incurvaria masculella (assembly GCA_946894095.1). NCBI lineage: Eukaryota > Metazoa > Arthropoda > Insecta > Lepidoptera > Incurvariidae > Incurvaria > Incurvaria masculella. The sequence goes on along the minus strand of OX335663.1, from coordinate 11,928,284 downwards.
TATGAATAGTCTCGTCTGGAGATGAGATCAGATTCGGCGATAATCAGCCTCGCCGATAAAGCTCGTAGATGCCAATACATCCAGTCAGTTTTAGATGCACGTTGAAAAAAAAATCCAGCGCAGTTTCTTGCCAGTTTTTCTTCGCTAGGATTGCTGAACTGGCTAATGATACACTATGATAAATTGAAGTGCAGTGTACTGTCTATGGATGATAAATAAATAATAAACAATGTAAGTGGATTATCCACGTTTTTCCATGCGTAAAACTGGCGTAAACATTATATGTGTGAGACAAGAATGCTTTCTAACAGATCTTTACTTAAAAAAAAACATTAATGATACGTTTCTGTGTGGAGAAAAAATTAAAGGGTTTGTTATGCAAAAGTTCGTTTACGGAATTTCGATGTTTTCTTATTTAACGGAAACCCATTTAGTAAATCCAAAAATAAATATGAAGATTCTGCAGTAAATTATAAAATAACATCAATAGGATTCGTTTTAATCTGAAATCAAGTTACATCTCTTTTTACCAAACATTCAACAAATCAGCAACAACAGATTTGTACCCTGATATATTCTACGCCGCCGTCTCTCGAGCCTATGAAGATCTGGTTGCGCGAGCAGCGCCTCTGGAGCTGCAATGGTAGGCGGGGAGTGTATATTCGGGAAGCAGGAACCGACCCTGAAACATAATTTGTCAGATGGTTAACAGCAGTTACATTCCAGCGTTTGCCGTTATCAAAGACAACTGGTTTCGGCAGGGCACAGCTTCGGCGCGCATCACGACGAGGAGTTCCCGTACCGGGGCTGCGACGGGTACCTCATGAGCCAGGGCGCGTCCGCGGGCGACGCCGTCACCCACTACCAGTTCTCGCCGTGCAGCCGCAAGCGCATGCGCGCCGCCATCGACAGCATCGACTACTGCCTCGTCTTCGACGACAGGCCTTATTGCGGCAACGGTGAGCCAGAACTTCAAGTTCACCCTTTGATATACTCTTTGTCAGCCTCGGTAGCCCAGTGGTGAGACGCCTTGCGATTCGATAAGCTGGGTAACCACCTCTGAGCGCGGTTGGGTGCTGGATGGGTGACCATTTTCAACCATTGAGGATGGCCGTGGTTCGGATTCCACATGTTGTATGTGGAATCTGAACCACCCCCCTTCCTTGACTTACTAGGTGGTAGGGTTAATCCGGCCCGAGTTTGTACCGTCGCATTGAATGAACGATGGTCGAAGCGGTAATGAAAATTGTCCATGTTTTCCAACGAGTTCAATGCAGCCGAGCAATATTAGGAAGGTCCTGTCATTTGGCTCCCCATTTGGTGTGTTAGGCTAATATCTGACGCCCAGTTTGGTATTAGCCATCCATGTCCAGTTACATAAAAAAAAAAACAAATCAACACAATTGACTAAACCACCCGTCGATGACGCATGACGGTGACTTTGAAAAAATGCTTTTACCTTGTCAATAAGACATGATTAATGTGAGGGTTTGAAGATCCTTCCAGTACGGTATGTCCCGAGTTGAAATTAGATTCAGATTATCAGTTACGCCCAATTCCATTAGACATTGCTGCGAGTGGATCAAACTACGATTTAGAATGACAACTCTTCCTTAGAGTTCTAACATTATCTCATGAGTCTCCTTCAAGCTACCTACTTCCTAAAATTAATTGAACTCATCTTATGCAGGATAAATGTAGAGTTTCATGTTGTTTTTCTCTACCATTGCCGCAATTACGTGTTAGGTACATTCAGTTATGTTGATCGATGAAATTGTCTGCTCGCGGTGGCACGAAGACTACATTCTCTTGAAAAACCAAGCTCAACACGTTTCCGAGCAGTCGCTCTGACTCGAAATGAATATCTGGGTGGAAATATGAACCAAAGCAACGAACAACTGCTGAGTGGTTTTGAAGCACTGTAGAATGAAGCTAGATGCAAGAAAGCTGGGGAATGGGGCGTGGCGTAGCAGCTGATTCTCATTCGCTGCTGACAGTTCGCGTATTACCCTTTTGTTCGAAGCTGTGTGCTTCAGGAGTGGTGGAGGAGGGTGAGGCGTGCGACTGCGGCCTGCCGTCGGCGTGCGCGGCGCGCGATCCCTGCTGCACGCCGCGCGCGGGCGCCGCTGCCGGCGTCGTCGGCGACAGGTATTGCCCTCCTCCGTGGGTATTACGTTCTGTGGCAGTTTTAACAACATGGTCAGGTAAAAATCCTACATTGAACTGAACCCGAAGTCCCAGTTGTCACCAAAATTGGCCTTTACGGCAAACCGATCAAATGGCGTTTTCAAATGTGGGCGTTAATCGAACTAACATTTTCGAGTCCGAGTTTGATTTGACAGCTTACTCGACGTTGCCGTAAATACGTCGATGTTGCCGTTTACGCCGACTTCGCGCTTTCATACAAATCGGAAGTCCGAGAAGCTTGAAGAAGTAAAACCACAGAATATCTAGTAAAATCTTGAATGGAATTTGACGCTTTTAACGGAAAACGCCAGTCGATCGGTTTGCCGTAGACGCCATTTAGGTGAGAACTCAGACTGACCACTCTGGACGGAAAACACGCACAATTTTCAGCGTCGAGTCGAAATTAAACCCATGCGGGATTAACCCGCCACCTAGTAATAAAAAAGACAGAACCGTATTCCGAGTGGACGGACTAAATTTAATAACCGGATTATCCCTGGACGAAACCGGTTTTTGTATGGTTAGTCCGGTGCTAATCCCGTACCAAGTTTTGACAGGTTCACTCTGAATATGACTGCTACAGTTTTACGTAGAATCTTAACTATAGCCAGGCTCAACAGTCGAAAACGATCACCTATTCAGAACATTCACGCCCGGAGATGCTTCACCTCGATTATCGAACAAAGAGGCGTCGTGCCGTCCAGTGATGGAAAACCTATTGCAACTTATCAGGAGTCATATCAAGGAACCAACACATGCGTGGGTCTAACTCATGTGAAGTTAATCTGGAACAGAATCTATGGTTAGACCTAACCTATCAGCGAGCACGAAATGACCGGAGTAGCAACCGAAGCTCGTTCGTATGGTGGCGGCGGGGCGCACCCACTTTTACGGCGGCAACGCCATCGGCGGCGGCGAGAGCGTTCGTTTACGAATTCGCTTGCTACAAATTTTCTCGAGTTCCAATGACACGTAAGAATTTCACAGGACGCTATTTAATGCAACGAACATTCGATGATACGCGAATTCGTAAGAGACATCGCTACTCCCGCCTTCCATGCATGCGTAGCCTAGTGGTGCGGGGACTAGAATAGCATACCAGAGGTCTGGGTTCAAATCCTCGCCACGTCTATGCACCACTTTCGTTCTCATTCTGAGTTAGATAAGTGCACTTCTTAACGAACGTGAGCTGCTCCAAGGTTCGGAATCCATGTAAAACTGTAGGTCCCCTTGCCCCACTAGGTGGTAGGGTTTAAGCCCGCCCGGGTTGGTACCATCGCATTGGATGAAAAGATGGTCGAAGCGACAACGAAAAAATTGTCCGTGTTTTCCATCCAGTTCAATGAAGCCGTGCTCATAAAGGAAAGGTCCTGGCATGGCACCTAATTCCTTCGGGAATGTGGTGTACTGGGCCAATATCATAACATTAGTTGTATGGTAATAGCCATCGATGTTAAAACGGTGTAAAAAAAACCGTGTTGGATTTTGCCTTCAATTGATGATCTGCAGGTCGGTGCACGTGGAGGGTTGTTCGGTGGCGCCGAGCGCGCTGTGCCACCCCTCGCAGGGCGGGTGCTGCGACATGAACTGCAGATACCTGGACCTCAGCGAGCACGGCATAGTGAGTCGACCATCCAGTGATCTCAGCGGAAGCAATGCTCTTCGAAGATGGACTGGCATCGCAAAGAACGTCTTTGCACTTCTTTGAGAATCTCGAAAGAATAAGCAACTGCCTCCAATTAGGATTTACTATTGATAGGTTGGGTAGGGTCATAATGTGTAATGTCTGGGCCAAGCTTTGTGGCCTAAGTGAAGGCGGCGCGTTTCCACGCTGAGGACGAAAGAAGCTGACTCCATCTTCACTATGTTTAGGGGTTTTTACCCTTTAGCCGAGCCGAGCCGTGATTCGGGCTGCAAACTCCATTTGATTAAGTCCTGCAGGAGTGCGATTACAAAGCACGAAATGAGGTGTAGATTAGGTTAGGTAAGGGTTAGGTTAGGTTAGGATAATGGGTACTTACCCCAAACTGACAGATGTTGTATGGGAAAGCTGTCCGTTTGGGATGGGTGTAGCACACATATACCTCATTTTGAGTTTCGTAATCGCAACGCGGGTCCTTCATAAGGGACAAGTAGGTCAGAGGGAATCAGCGTTCAGTGATTACCGCTCGCGGTACCAGGACTGCAGCCGCATGGAGGACAAGTGTCCGTGCCAGGGTGGCGAGGCGCGCTGCGGCTGCGGCCTCGGCGGCGAGTGCCTGCCGGACGGCGCGTGCGCGGCGGCCGAGTGCGCGCGGCTCGGCCTGCACGAGTGCACGTGCCCGCACCACGGCGCCGTGAGTACTGCCGCCTCTTCATGCGCTCCTGGTACTTGGCTCCATAGCCGTGTCATGCAATGAACGTCCTGGCATGGCGTTTCTTCAGTGCGATGCGTTAGGCTAATATCACGACGTTTTATAGACGCAATCGATGTCTAATTCCATAAAAAAAAAATACAGGTGAAATTTTCAAGTGTGCCTTTATGGCCAAATCCTAAACTATAAGGACTAGCTAAAAAATCTAAAGGAGTCATAAAGCCGATTTTGATAAAAACATGGTAAGTACCTGATGGTACCAACCGAACCTATTAAGTAAGGAAGAGAATTTACAGTTTTACGTGTAATCCGACCCACAGGCCACAAAACATAGCCAACATTCGAAAACGGTCAATCATCCTGAACCCGACCGCGTCCATAATTGCTTCACCTCGATTGAGAATGGTTAGACGTCGCGCCCTTGAGATACCGAGTACAGTAACTTGATGACGGATAATAAATAATAAATGGTTCGGTAGGACATCACCGTTATTTCATTCATTTGATGTTATCCGGGGACATATATACATTGAAGCATTGTTATCAGATTTTGAAAATTAATAAGAGATTTTGGTCTGGACAGAAGCAGGAATCGAACCTGCTACCTGATATTCGAATCGCCACTATGCTTCCCCTGCCTACTAGATGGCGCTGATTTCGCATATTGATCCTATGGCAAAGCATTTGAGTGCAATGATTGATACATCAACCTAATTGCTATCGGCTGATGACTACTTCAAGTCGCTGAAGAACCTCAAATTGATGACTGACGGTACATCGCAGGGAGGCGCAGTGGCAGCTGCGCTTCGCTGCGGCGTTTGCTGCGTGCTTCCAGGAGACGGTAGCGCAGACAATGAAGAACGGTTAGTCCTCAACCTGTTACAGATTATAACGAACCTTTCAATCTTTCCATGCTCCTCTGTGGAGCATTTTATTTACCTCATTCAACCAGTAGTCCACAACACAATAACATTGATAACATTAGAGACTTTTTGACAGTTTAGACTGAGCGTGGTTTTGTAAGGTGAGGTGTATTTGGCTGTTCCGAGCACCTTTGGTATCTCGTCCCATCTACTCGTACTAGTTTCTCATAAAAAAAAAATCTCTGTTATATGCTCGGTATCAGCAGGTCTATTACATGCCTAAGAATCTAAAATGTTTTCGTTTGAGAAAACAGCATATTATATATAGCATTAGTCAAAGCGATTTTCTCGCTGGGAAACCTTGAATCATTGAAATTGCTCCAGAATCTTTCCGTTTTGTAAAAGCAGTTTTCTATACAGAAAACGTTTCTGATTCCTAAGCATGGAATTTCTAGAATAGGCCTACTGCTGCTGGTATTGCAAATATATACATATAAAACGCAATTCAAATAAGAATAGGACGGGGCTCGTGACTAACTTCACTCGAATTCGCGAGGGAAAGTACGCGGACACACCGCGGCAAAGTACTGAAGTTTGTGAAGTGAAGTGAGGGTTTTAGCAGTTTGAAATTCAAAATGGCGGTGATCCTATCCTATTCTTATTTGAATCGCATTGTATGTTACTTTTGTCGAAACATCCCCCATCGCCGTGCATCTACTTGGCACTTCTAGATCATTGCTATTCGTTGAGGCGTGCATTGATGGCTTGAATCAGATGCGCAAGCGCGGAGACTGCCGCGCGGCAGGAGCTAGCCGCCAATCGAGTGGCGCTCGAGGACCTGCGCGACGACGACTTCAGTGGACGTTAGTTTTTCAGCTGAGTAGAGTATAGTAATAGCCCCGATTGCACGGCCGAGTTAATCAATGTTCAAACACGTCACTTTTAGTTAACCGCACGGAGTTGCTTTCATACTGTCCATACAAAGTGACGTGTTTAATCATACGTTGACGTTGATTTTGATTGTTTCTGCTTTCGTGCCCTCGGACCTTATTCAGTTGTTATAAAATGTGATGTTTCGAGGCATTACATCCACCACGACGACTTTCGTCGACCTGCGATTGGTACAATATACTTTTGTTGTCTATTTAGGATGAAGCAAACACATTAATTGAAGAAACAAAGCTGGGAAATAAATATTTTAAGAGGTGTACTCAGCGTGGACGGACTATCTTTAATCCGCCGGACTAAACCTGTTATTGTATGGTTTAATAATCGGTTTAGTCCGGGCATAATCCACGTATTAAAGTTAGTCCGCCCACTACTAATACGGCTGCTAGAGTTTACCAACTTTGTTGTTGTGTTGTTGTTGTTTGGGGGTGGTCGCTGCCAGCACTTGGTCCCGCGTTGAGTTGTCCTTTGTACAACGTCCCCTCAATTCTTGCTACCCTAGCCAGCCAATGTCGTCTATGAAGGTAACGAGGCGGCCCGGGTGTCTGCAGACCTGCGCAAGCGATGTGGGCGAAAGCAGCAGTTATTAAGAACAGCGGCTTGGGAACTCTATGAATACCTAAAGGGCAATCTATGCAAACGGAAAAATCAAGGCATGGCTTGATCGCTCGATCTTCAACAGAGTCAGTCACGCTGGCTAATCTCTCGTCGTGTCGCAGCGACCGTGTTCTTCAGCGTGTGCCCGCTGCGGTCGGGCGCCGCGTGCGCGTACGTCTCGCTGCGCGCGTGGTACCGGCGCGGCGCGTGCGCGTCGTTCGGCGAGCTCGGCGCGTGCAGCGCGCGCGGCGTGTGCGAACCGCGCGCGACGCGCCCGCGCCCGCACGTCTACCCGCTTGCCGCTCCGCCGCCGACGTTGGTGCGTCCCATAGGCTTAGAATGTACAATGCGACTCAAATAAGAATAGGACGGGGCTCGTGACTAACTTCACTCGAATTCGCGAGGGAAATTACGCGGCAACACCGCGGCAAAGTACTGAAAATTTATGAACTGAAGTGAGGGTTTTAGCGCAGCGACTTCTCCGAACTATTTCGTTTTAGCGGTTTGACATTCAAAATGGCGGTGATCCTATCCTATTCTTATTTGAATCGCATTGTAAAGACATACAGAGTCAACTGACAGATGAGACCAAAATCAGCCACGAGACACCCCTAGTGTTCTCCCTTTCTAATTATTCTAATTAGAATGCGACGACACTAACAAACATTTAATGTTTGATGACGTCAGGTTAGAGCGTCTGCGACTAACTCGTTTTCGATTTCCTGAGTAGTATTTCATCTTCGCCTGTGACACACAAGCAGTGTCAGCGATTGGGTGAGGACGAGAGAGCGTCGAAAGTCGAGCGTCAATTAGCAAGGAACCTAACTCATCGATACCAGTGATAGGGTTTCTTTCCGACGCATCGGCGTCATACCAACGCATCGGCTGATTAAGAACTCTCGCTAAGGCCCCATTTCCACGAGGAAGTAAACTTCCGCTATAAATATCGGACAGACTGTCAGACAGCACTGTCGCCCTTATAAACGCCTCTGCAAGACGTGTTTACACGGGCGACAGTGCTGTCTCACAGTCTTTAAGACGTGTTTACACGGGCGACAGTGCGGTCTGACAGACTGTTAGACGTGTTTACACGGGCGACAGTGATGTCCGACAGTCTGTAAGACGTGTGTACACGGGCGACAGTGCTGACAGTCTGTAAGACGTGTTTACACGGGCGACAGTGCTGTCTGAAAGTCTGTAAGACGTGTTTACACGGACGACAGTGCTGTCTGACAGTCTGTAAGACGTGTTTACACGAACGACAGTGCTGTCTGACAGTCTGTAAGACGTGTTTACACGGACGACAGTGCTGACAGTCTGTAAGACGTGTTTACACGGGCGACAGTGCTGTCTGAAAGTCTGTAAGACGTGTTTACACGGACGACAGTGCTGTCTGACAGTCTGTAAGACGTGTTTACACGAACGACAGTGCTGTCTGACAGTCTGTAAGACGTGTTTACACGGACGACAGTGCTGACAGTCTGTAAGACGTATTTACACGGGTGACAGTGCTATCTGACAGTCTGTCCGACATTTCTCGCGGAAGTTCACTTCCTCGTGGAAATGGGGCCCAACACCCATCCTCCAAGTGATAATAATCAGCCAAATTCCAATGTTGTCCAGCGGTACACATTCTGCATGGTAATTATTAAGTAAACTAACGTGGCAAAAATTTCCCTAGTGTAGTAATAAGCACATACTAGAGGCATATTCTATGGTTGGAGATAATTTGAAAAGTTTGAATGTAACGTTATATCGCACAGTGATTTATAACTTCGTAACCATTCTGCGGCTAGGTCTTCGATACCAAATTGCCGAATTTGTTTCGCAGCAAAACTTAAATAGGGAATATTGCACATCAAAAGTAATGTCATCTAGGACATAGTACATATTACATTAATGGATGCACCGTATTCAATTTCCACCGTTTCGCTAATAGTTTCTTTATTATGCTTGCAGAATGAGCCAGTGGTCAAGTTGATGCGCCAATCGAACAGCATTGCAATAATGAATGGTCAAATTAATTGTTTTCTTTTAAGTTCATATATTTGTACGCTTTACCAAATACAGTCTAATATATAAATGTTTATGATACTTTTTTGGGTACGGAACCCTTTTGCTAAGCCTTCGCTGTCCGTTCGTCCGTCTGTCACAGGGCTGTATCTCATGAACCGTATTAGTTAGGCAGCTGAAATTTTCACAGAGTGTGTATTTATTTTGCCGCTATAACAACAAATAGGTAAAATAAAAAATAAATTATATTAAAATAGCACAATGCTCATTAGTTGCGACACTCAAGATATCCTCTACAATAAATACACTGACTGGGCCTCATTTCGACACTATATGAATGACCACATAAACCTAAAAGTACCACTTAAGTCCCTTGAAGATATTGAAAATGCTACCAAGTATTTCACGTCACTTGTACAAGAAGCATGCTGGAAAAATACTCCTACCATAGAGCACAGTGCACATCCTACAAATCATCCACTAGAGATAAGACAACAAATCCTAGAAAAACGCAGGCTCCGCCGTTTGTGGCACCAGAGTAGAAACAAAGCAGACAAAACTGTGCTTAATAGTGCTACTACAAAACTAAAAGCATTACTACGTGAATGGCACGACACTACACTCAGTACGAAACTGGAATCTCTTACTGCTACTGCACCTACTAACTACTCGTTGTGGAAATTCACCAAGTCCTACGATAGACCCCAGGAAGCAACTCCTCCTATAAGAAATAGCGACAACAAGTGGGCCAGAACAGCACAGGAAAAGGCTAATACATTTGCTGAGCACCTGGCCGAAGTGTTTGCACCACACGAAACCAGTGACAGTGAAACAGAGAGAATGGTAGATGCCATTATTGACCAAGACTTCCAGTTACACCCACCTCCTAAGCCAGTCACAACACAAGAGGTCAAAAGGACGATCAGGGAACTAAAGGACAAGAAAGCACCAGGTTTTGACCTAATCACCAAGGAAATACTGAAAGAATTGCCCAAAAAGGCAATAGTTTTCCTGACCACCCTCTTTAATGGAATTTTGAGGGTTCAACACTGGCCAGGTCTATGGAAGGTATCGCAAATTATAATGATACGGAAAATTGGCAAACCGGCAAACGATGTCGCTTCCTACAGACCAATAAGCCTATTGCCAGTACTGTCAAAGGTGCTCGAAAAAATTCTACTCTGGAGAATGTCGCCTCTACTTACAGAGAACCAAGTAATACCCAACCATCAATTTGGATTCCGGCAACAACACTCAACAGTGGAACAGGTTCACCGAGTCTGCAACAAAATAAGAAAAACACTAGAGCAGAAGGAATACTGCTCATCTGCGTTCCTTGACATCCAACAGGCATTTGATAGAGTTTGGCACAAGGGTCTTCTCTGTAAATTAAAAAAATCCCTTCCACATAACTACTTCTCCATATTGAATTCATACCTAACAGAAAGACTATTCCAAATAAAAAGTGGTGACGCTACCTCTTCTTTCCATGAAATCAGGGCAGGTGTACCACAAGGATCAGTGCTGGGACCTGTGCTATACACAATTTACACTGCAGATCTCCCTGAAGTTCCTGGAGTAGTCACTGCCACCTTCGCTGATGATACTGCCCTCCTGGCTAGCGATAAAGATCCTGAAGTGGCATCACAATCACTACAAAAGGGACTTAATGCCGTTACTGAATGGTTGCAGGCATGGAAAATAAAAGCATCTGCCTCCAAATCGGTACAGGTGACTTTCACACTGAAAAAAGGCAATTGTCCACCAGTTACCCTAGAAAACTCCATCCTGCCACACAAAGACAGTGTAAAGTACCTCGGCTTACACCTGGACCGTCGCCTAACATGGAGGCAACACATAAAAACCAAAAGGGAAGAGTTAAAAGTCAGATATAACAACCTTCACTGGCTGCTTGGCCGCAACAGCAGACTGTCAACGGATAATAAGCTCCTGATCTACAAAAGCATCCTCAAACCCGTATGGATGTACGGCATACAGCTGTGGGGAAGTGCCAGCAACTCAAACATCGCCATGTTGCAACGGCAACAAAACATGATTCTAAGAACCATATCAAATGTCCCATGGTACACCACAAACGCTGAAATCCATGATCATCTACAGATGAAGAATGTTAAAGACGAAGTCCGGTCCACTGCAAACAAATATCAGGAGCGACTGAAAAACCACCCTAACATATTGGCTGCCCAACTAATTCGACAAAATTACCCAAAGCGTCTCAAAAGACATGACATCCTGATGCTGCAAAATCGTTAGCAGCTGCATTAGCCTAAGGAGATGATGTCCCTAGTGGGGGGCACACTCCACACAAGATCCGAACCATCAACAAATCCGCTTATAGTCCAAGGACTGATCGCAGATAAGACCATAAAAAAAAAAAAAAAAAAAATATTAAAATATACAAAAAACGTGATTTTTTGGTGTTGATGGTACGGAACCCTTCGTGTGCGAGTCCGACTCGCGCTTGGCCGGTTTTTAGATTACCACGGTCATTGAGCATGCTTGAAAACTTGCAGCTTTTCATGCGGCCGTAGACATTAACAGATATTAACAGTAAATATTTACGAGGATGATAGGAGAAAAACACAGGTAAACACAATAAATTAATATACATTTATGAAAATCAACAATACATGCCGTGTGCAACAGTTCATGACAATTATCAGATTTTTGCAAAGAACTTTTAATACATTGCCTATTGGAGCCGGCCAGTCCCCACAAACAGCACCCGTTCACGAGCATCACGCCGGGTCCAGCCATCGCCTCTCTCAGCCATATTTTAGGGAAAGGGGTGACCAAAACCAAGCGTCACTGCAAGCAAGTACCTTAAGGTGGCCCAACCCGGTGGGACTAACTCATTCGCGGGCACGGTAAAAAACCGTGCTGTTGCGCTCTGGGACCTTCTCTGTTTCAAAGAAAAACACAGGCTCCGTGATGTGGAAGATGCAACATTTCCACAAAAAAGACAATGTGCATAGTGTATGATTTGATAAGACTTACGAAAATTTTAATTACAAAACGACTTATAGCTAAAAGTAAACCACGACCGCTGTAGTCAACAATGTAACAAAACCCAAATAGATTATAAAACTTGATTAAATAAGCTATGTCTGATGACTAATCTTTTTAAGATGTTCTTAATTTATCATTGCGTAATCCACCTCCAAAGTTATTGTATAAAACGCGCGAAAAATGCGAACTTTCGGACCGTATAACTTAGAAACCAAACACAATTTTACAATGCCAATGGTCATCAGACATCTAGTTCGATCAAATAAAGCTATTTTGAGCAAAATTTCGGATCTCTGACAAGAAATATGGGCGTGATCTTCTTTCCCCGTTTGTATGGGGAGTTGAGCGGGATGGGCCACCTTAAAAGTCCCTTATAAGAATCGACTTTAAGTCGATCAATCACATTCTAATCCCCCACAAGAATCTCATTTTATTTGGTCATTGGAATCACATTTTAATCGCTCACAAGAATCCAATTTCATCTGATCCCTGGAACCGCACTCCGATTCAGCATCGGTCTCGACCCGACAGAGCCGCTCCAGCATCCGATAGTAGCAGTACTTGATGTCGAACTCCATGTCGTGCCAGTAATTGACGGCGATGCAGCCGTGGCTCTGACGCACGTGGTGGAACCACAGGCTCGGCAGGTAGAGGCAGTCGCCCTTGTTCAGGCGGACCGAGTAGACGTGCGCGTCGGCGAACTGCGGGTATCGCTCCAGGTCCGGATTCAGGGGGTCTGAATTGGTGACGAATTTTAACATGATTAACTTTATTGTCAGGATTTATAGGTATTACTTTTATTGAGTATTTTTCGACTGCGTGGCATGCGACACGCAACATACTTCAAAACTATTAGATGCACAATTTGTCCATGCGTCGCGAGTAACAACCACGTAATTTATAATTTAAGCCTTTTCACATTGTGTCTTGTTTCCTCGTAGTTCTTAGTTCTTTGCCTTAGACCGTTACACCAATGTAAGTTTGGCAGTATCATTTAGGTATGAAATCATAATTGTGTTAAATCATTAATGTGGACAAAAAAAAAACATGACTTATAGAACAGTGAAGTTTCTTTGCGGGTTCTTCTTCACTGAGTTGATCGAATCCGCGGATCAATCAAATTGTGATATGACTTAGTGTAGTTTGACTACCAGAAGTTGAATAAATAAATGAAATGAAACATGAGTACGAACAGCCTCGGTGGCCCAGTGGCGCGACACTTCGGCGATCGCTCTCCGAAGTTAAGCAACGCTGGGTCCGGTCTGGTCTTGGATGGGTGACCATTCGACCGTTGAGAGAGGCTGGCCGTGGTTCGGATTCCACGTTAAGCTGTAGGTCCCCTTCCTTACTTACTAGGTGGTAGGGTTTATCCCGCCCGGGTTGGTACCATCGCATTGGATGAACGATGGTCGAAGCGGCAATGAAAATTGTCCGTGTTTTCCATCCAGTTCAATGTAGCCGTGCAATATAAGGAAGGTCCTGGCATGGCACCTAGTTCCCATGTGGTGTGTTGGGCTAATACCATGACAGAACTTGTGGTATTAGCCATCCATGTCCAGTCACATAAAAAAAAAAATGACACTTCTCCTTCATTTTCTATTATGTGGTCCGTTTATTACAAAGATCGAATAGTGGGTACATACACAATGTTTTGTGTTTGTAAGGTATGTAACCAACACAAACTTCTTGCAGTAACAATACCTATACTAATCCAGGGAATGTGAGGGTGGTCGCTCGCAGGCACCAGCTGCAGACTGCCGGCGACGGGCGCGAACTGCGCCGTGGGGTACCGGCCATACGGCACGCACGGCAGGTCCGTGGGGGGCACCAGCGCGAACTCCTTGTGGCCGTCAATCACGCAGTAGATGTTCTCATAGGGATCCTTGTGCACTAAGAGAGTATACAAAAGTTGCATATTACATAAATTGGGATATATAGATATTCAGACTCGCACACGAAGGGTTCCATACCATTATACAAGAATTCACGTTTCTTGTATGGTGGCCTCTTGATTTTTTATTTTACTGTCTGTCGTTATAATGGTGTCTAAAATACACACAAAATTTCAGCTGTCTACCTATTATGGTTCGTGAGATACAGCCCTGTGACGGACGGACGGAGGGATGGATGAATGGATGTTTGGCACCCTTTGGATACGGAACCCTAAAAACCAATTCCAAGGCAAGTAAAATGATCACAATTCTGCAGTTAACGATACAAAGAAGGTAACAATACGATGTAGGTACCTACTGGAGGTGACGGCCCGCTCGTCGCCCATCCAGAAGTTGACGGCGTCGGGCGCGGCGCCGAACGCTCGCGTCGCGAACTCAAGTCGCGCGGGCACGTCGCCCGCCAGCTCCGGGAACAGCCGCAGGTTCGAATTCTGGTTCTGGATGTACGTTATGTAGTTATCTCTGCGGGTGAGATGCAACACACATACAGCAATGTTCCATTTTGAACGAGGGAAGCATACAAGGGAATAACACTTTAAGGATGTTCCGACCCTTACAATGTTTTTTTTACACAGAACGCAAAAAGTATTGCACTTTAATGCACGAATTCGTCAAAAATATTAAATATAGCCATAGTAGTTGCAGCGAAAACATATTCACAATTTCAGGTTTAATGGTTTCGTTGTAATTGCCGATTAGAAGTTTTACACCGTTAGATGGTGCTGTTAAGTAAAAATCGTATTTAAATAAATTGTAACAAAACCAATAATCCTGAAATTGTGAAATTGTTTTCGCTGCAAGTAATATGACTATATTAAACTTTTATTATTAATTCGTGGCTTAAAGTGAAGTTAAAATCTTAGTTATATGTTTATTGCAATAGAGGGCCAGCTTGCTTAACACATATTGTATGAAACTTCTGTCACTATGGCGGTGGGCCATCTACTTACTTACATCTAATGATTAATCTATGCTAGTACCTACGAAATTGTATTTATTTAAATTAAACCGACTGCTATCCGGAACACCAGAACAACACGCTTACCTCTTCTCGTGAAGAGTGTCGAGGAACTCCGCCATTGTCATGGTCTGCTCGTGTGGCAGCACAAAGTAGTCACGTCCATCGTCACCGGCAGCAATACCATCCGCCAGCCCGTTGGGTGTCACTGCCACCACCACAGTCTTGTCACCCAATATTCTTCTGCATTCATCTACTTGATTAGATATCAACAGAAATTATTTAGTGAGTATACACACTCTACACACATCTACACACTGCGTAAAGTATATAAAAGTGTCCCAAATTGATATTGCTGCTCACAGCAATATCAATATCACATATGTGATTAAACTAAAATACGCAAATCGGAAATTATTTTTCTTTTCGTCTTTTTTTTTGCCTCAAGAAGCAAATCGATCTTTGAGCAGCTCGTAGGTTGGTGGTGCAGGGACTGACCTAGCATACCAGGGGTTCTGGGTTCAAATCCTCGGCCTGTTCAAGCAACACTTTCTTTCTCTTTCCGAGTTGGATAAGTGCATTTCGTCACAAATGTGAGCTGCTCCTTGGTTCGGAATCCGTGTAAAACTGTAGGTCCCCTTCCCCTACCCCGTTTAAGCCCGCCCGGGTTGGTACCATCGTATTGGATGAAAGATGGTCAAAGCGGCAATGAAAAATTGTCCGTGTTTTCCATCCAGTTCAATGTAGCCGTGCTCGTAAATGGAAGGTCCTGGCATTGCACTTAATTACTTTGGGAATGTGGTGTATTAAGCTAATATCATAACGGTAGTTGTGTGGCATTAGCCATCTAATGTCAGATTGCATAAACTATAACATTAACCAGACATGGTGCACTCCACCCTAAGCATCGAGGTTTATTGCTCCAGACCTACAATTTCTAACTTAACTAGACTCACAAATTCTGAAACTTCAACGGACAGTAAATCTGTCCGTGTTTTCTGGGTTAGGTCCCAGTTACTTATAGTTATTTATTTAAATTTTTATTTCACTAATTCTCAAATAACTTCTACACCTTAAGGCGCTAGGACTAGCCAACTACTCGCGCCATACAAATGCATTTTTTAACAAATGTAATAATATGTAGTGAAACGCTTCAGCAAATCCAAATAGAACTCCAGACTGATAATGGATTGTTAATATTTTTTTATTCCATCATTTATTTAAATAATAATAAAAATAAAAAAAGTTGATTTTTCTCATTACAAATCTGAAAGTCATTCGATTTCTAGATATAAGCAAAAACAGCATATATGCATAAACAAAAAATTCCATTTGCTTTTAGATTTCTACATTTAGTCAAAAAAGTTCGGAAATGGACACCGTTTCCGCAATGTATTTTGTATAGAAAAAGGAAACATACATTAACGAAAATCATTCGCTTCCTAGACAAGGAATCATATATTGTAAGGATGACACTTATAATCGTCAGACTTAGTTAGTTTACTTGGGGTGCCTCGTCTAACTTTGCGATTTGGCTAGTACCAGGCCCTTAACACGAGCTGTGTCATATTCACATGATTGTTTAATGAACCAGTAATCTCATATCACTTGCTTTTTTGTAATTACCTATCTCCAGGTACACTTTTTCTTATTACAAATAACGCCACCTTCAAAATGTATAATTATTCTAGTTTTAGTGAGGGATAGTTTTGAAGACAGATCTTTATACTTGTTACCAATTATTTCTTTGTAACTGTGTTTTATTGTGTGCCTTTGTTTTTTCCTCCAATAATAAATAAATAAATAAATAAAAAAACAAAAAATATCCCAAACATCTCTAAAGAAGCTTCGATTCAAAATACCTGAAGTGTTCAGGGCTCCACTTTTGAAAGGCGGGCCAGTGAGATATGGCATTCCTGAATACTATTGGCAAGTTCCTCGAGACATACTCCCGGTGAAACTGAAGGGGCTCTGGAAAGCCGTCCATTTCGGCCACCTCTTGATTCAGGTACAGGTCTGAAAATTATAAATATTATTGAGAATTGGTAAGAAATCATTATACTGTATATGTATTGGTAAAAAAATATATATGAAGGATGTTGACATTGGTTGGGGTTTCCGAGACAGACGTACGAAAAAAAAAATATAAATACCTACTAAACACCCTAAAAACATGCATTTCCGCGATACCGCATCTTGGAAAAAAAAAGGAAGAGTGATGCCGTGGTCTATAATAAAATAACCAAGGTTTATTCATAGAAGATGCGGAGCGAAGCGAACCTTAGCCTAACTGGTCCATGCCATTGCCCGCAAGTCGTTTTTACAACCAACGTTGGGTTGCGTCAGGTTAGGTTATTACCTTAAATTGTTGATAAATATTGTGGTCACGTGGCAATAACAAAACCGCTAAGGTCAACGCCCCACCGCGCCGGTCAAAACACTTAAAAAGTGCGGGAATTACGAAATTGTATGCAAACTTTGACAATATTTTTTTCCTATGAAGGAGTAGTTTTGGCACATATTTTTTTTCTGTCGAGCTCCTTTATAGTCACTCTTTCGTCCTATCTACCCAGCTAGTTGATAAGAATGTGTTTGTCTTAGAAACCCCGGGTGTGTTCTTATATAATGCCCCTGGATTTGAAGCTAGCTGGATGGATAGGATGAAAGATCGACCTTCTAGGACCTACCCATGAAAATATTATAGTGCGGAAACAATTCCTTCATATTAAAAAAAAATTTCAAACTTTCCTATAAATTTGAATTTTAACAATTGGCGCGCGCTCGCTAATGGATGACTCCGTCCACGGTCATTACGTAGTTGCCAGGTGAAATGCATTAAACCCACATTGTGGGGTAATTGTAGTATTTTTGGACGTAAATTAATACTTGATGTATTTAAATTGCTCCAAAACCGACTTAGCCGCCCCGACATTACATGTTGGTGTGCGTCATCCCTAGAGTGTTTTTTAGAAGTGTGGAGACGAAAGCTCGCGCAGGAGGTCCCGAGTGTAGCAAGCGGTACGAGACCGTAGCCGCGTGGCGGTGGGAGGTCGCGAGCGAAGCGAGCGGGCGACCACCCCGCCGCGGCGAAGGTCGAGTGCGGTCGCTTAAGCGAAGGGGCCGACCAAGCGAGTCTTTCGGCGTAGCCACCAACTTCACTTGGTTGGGCTTTCGAAATAGATCCAAAAACCATAATACATAAACAGAATAGGTCGGGGTAATTATAGTATGATATAGTGGCAACACACGTTGTGCAGTAGGTTTGGATTGATCAATGCAATCGATTCAGTCTCCCTACATTCTGTTCAGTCGCCTTTCGGTTGTACTGTGCGGTGGTCTGTTATCGTTTTCTCTTTGTGTTTAACGTATTGAGCATGTCCGTGTCGCCGTCCCCCGGCGTTGCAGGCGGCGCGGCGGTGTAGGTTAGGTTAGGTTAGATACATTAGTTTATGCTTTGTGTTCTGTGTTGCGTCGCTGTTTTTAGTGTTAACAGTGGGCAACTCGCTTCCAGTTTACTTCGCGGCGGACAAACAAGATACCGACGCCATTTTGATAGCTTTCTCAAGCATGATTTCTGATTTTTGGAAACGTGTTTTTTTTTGGTTTCCGCAACTTCTCATGTCGCGCAAACGTATGTTTTTGAGGTTTTTAGTAGGTATATATAATTTTTTTTATTGTTTTCCAGGGGCTTTTTTCAAATACAATCCCGAAACCCCACCCTGGACATGTAGCCAACAATAGCTGTATGGATATTTCCACTTTACCAAGAGATGTATGCTTTCAAAGCAAGTTCCCTAGCTTTATGTTCTCTTGACTGTACCTACAAACGTACGTGCAAAATAAATGCTGTTTAATTGCTGATAATTGATTCCATGCTGCGAAGAGTGACGTGCAACGTTAAACTAATTTTAACGTTAAATTCTCTTTTTGCAACCATGCCAAGAGGTTGTTATTATTGTTGTAATCTTTTGAGGTTATATGATATTAAAATGATAAATCAAGAAATGCACCTGAACTCTCCTCGTGAAGGGTACGCAGGCCGGCTACTAGCCGGTCCCCTCCGTTTCCATCCATGATTACAGAAATTAAGCCAGCAGTTAAAATAACAGATTCGATTCAAAGAACAGAAAACACAGAATATAGCCTGCTTGCTACTGCACAGATTTGACAGCGTAATCCTCGATCCCCATTGGCTCTGATGAATTGCGCTCGAGCCCTGACCAAGGAGGCCAGGGTATGTTTCCGACATTGACGTGTTTCCGAAAATAAATATCATTATTAGGGGAAAAGTGTTTGCACCGTGCCCAGGGATCCTCTAAAAGTATGGGCAGTGGCCCTAACCTGAAACCATGTGTCGCCACAAAAGCAGCAAAAAATAATAATACTGATCACGGACGGTCACTGCATAACCATTTTTATTTAAAACAACAAGTACCAAAGTAGCAGCTGGCAGATATGGTACACCAAACAGTCACAGTCAGCTTTGGTCTGTGTAATTGTCATTGATGTTTATTTTTCGGGTTATTTTGTAAATGTAATCATGTATTTATAAAATAAACGCCACGTAGTGTGGCACTGAATCTGAATCGAATGAGGTATTTGGGGTATTTCCCCCAAATCACAACCTGGCGTCCTTCAAACATGGTGTGAAGAAGCACCCGGTCGGTCCGCACGAATTTCGCAGCTACTGTAAAATAAAAAAAAATAAAAAACCGACTTCAAAGAAAAAGCACTAAAAAGTAAAAAAAATGCCATTTTTGTAGTTACGATCATTTTTATTTTTTAAGTAGGCGTCAGCCGGGCACGCGCTGCGCTAATCAAGAGAACCTTGGCTACCTTGGCCTTCATTATACTGCTTCGTCTCGCTCTAAATGGTTGGTGACAGTAGCGAGATAGCGAGTGGCAGTTGAAATTATTGTTCTTTTCTCCTATATCATTGATTTTTAAGACATGGACTGTCTCCAGCCTGATATCGAAAAAAATATAGTTCTTTTAATTGTAATAGCGTTACGATTATTCTGTGTTTTTGCGTCCCCATTTCTGCAGCATTCTGAAAAGCCATATTATTGTAAGAAATTGCTGTATTCAGAGTGGGCGGACTAACTTTAATACTCCGAACTAAACCGGTTTTTGTACGGTTAGTCTGGTGGTAATATCTTTCTAAGTTTTGACAGGTTCTCTCTGAATACGACTGAAAGATCTTAATGTTCACGACAGAGGCATGAAAAACGCAAATATCGTACACAGGATTACGGACAACTGTTAGGCAGGTGACTGTTGACCGCGTGCTTGATTGATTGATTAGTCTGTGATTGTTTTCAAAAAAAATTCAAACGCATTTCTTTTTTGTGATTATTTATTGGGGAGAAATTCGGTGTTTGTCCTCATCGAATAGTAATTCCGAGGACACTTTAGCGTGTTTACCTACACCTTCAATTGCCGGCGCGATGCCTTTGGACTTCCGGCGGTTCACGGGCCCGGAGAGCTCTACGCCGTACGCGGCGCTGGTGCCGGGTGCGACGCGCACGCCGGAGGAGCTGCGCGCGGCCCTGCTGGACGCGCAGGGCCGGCGCGCGGACGGCCGCGCTCTGGACGAGCCGAGACCCTTGTGTAAGCTTGACAAATGGAAATACTTGATGTTACAAATAAAGATCTTGAGAGCCAGGTTTTCCGGAGTAGGCTATTTCACATCAATTCACTGGAATTTTAAGGGGATATTGGGCTCATAAAACATATATTTCAAGGGTCCTTTGTTTTTCATACATTTATTTTTACCCAAATTCACAGCAAGGATACTTGTATAAAATGTGTCTCATGGAATAATTGTTGGTTATGTTAATACTCTACAGTATTATTTGTTTGTGGTTGAGTCCTTCTTGCAAACTCAATGTTAAATTTTAACCCCATGACTGATTCGCCCGATATTGGCTCAGGAGAATATTCTATATTTTCACAAGCCGGAATCGCAAGTGGGAAAAAAAATTAACATGGTAAATGTGTCAATTTGTCTATATGGAGCCATTTTTTTCAGCAGGAAAGTATATTGTAAGACTTAAGACTGTCGTGAGCCAGCAGGAATCTGAGATTTTAACAATTTCAAGAAATACGTTCTTTGTCCAGTGGCCAAGGCACAGTTTTGCACGGCGACTGCTATTAAACTCGCACAATCGTCTTCCAGGTCCTAACGGTTCCCTACCCCTAAAAGTTGTCAGGTTTTAATCAAAAATGTTTAATAACTTGAGAAAGCATCATTTTATATCGGTATGTTTTTATGTTTTTGTAAATCTCTGTATTTTTCAGTAAAAAAAATTAAAAATTAAGGTTAGCCAATAATTTCCCATCTAAAAGTTACATTTAAATAAATTAAACATACATATGTATATTTCGACAATATATTTTAGTATCCGTAACACCTGTCTCAGTACCCAATCAAATTGTCATAACAGGTAATGTGCTTTAATTTCCAGCAGTTGTGAAGACGGGTGTCGTGTCGCAAGCCAAGGGCTCCGCGTACATCGAGTGCGGCAACACCAAGGCAATTTGTTCCGTGTTCGCGCCCCGGGAGATGCCCAACAGGAGTGAATTCAGGTGGGTGATGTTACAGAAGAACTGGATGGAAAACAAGGACAATTTTCATTGCCGCTTCGACCATCGTTTATTAAATGCGGTGGTACCAACCCGGGCGGGATCAACCCTACCACCTAGTGAGGAATGGGACCTACAGTTTTATTTGGAATCCGAACCACGGCCAGGCTCAACGGTTAAAAATGGTCACCCATCCAGAACCTAACCGTGTTTAGAGGTGCTTCCCCAGCTTATCGATTCGCTAGGCATCGCACACTGAGCTACCGAGGCTATATTAAATATTTTAAAAATAAAGATTTGATTGCCTTAGTATTAGGTATTTATCAGTTTGTTTTAAACTGATTGACTAAATTTGCACCTAAATGCAAACCTTAGCGAACCTTAGGAACCAGCTAACCTAGTTAGCTGGTTCCACAGCCCTTTGAATTAGTAATTGATTCCAATGAGATCAATGTGGATTGCAGTTTCCTCGGGCAGCTGTACTGCGAGGTGAAGTACGCGCCGTTCTCGTGCCGCACGCGCCGCGCTTACGCGCCCGAGCCGGACGAGCGCGCGCTCGCCAACGTGCTGCGGCAGGCGCTCGAGCCGGCCGTCAACCGCTGCCGCTTCCCCAACTTTCAGGTATGATCGCGACAAGTGAAGCAAATCTGCCAATCTGTCTTAAGAAATTATTACAGAAACTGTATTTAGCGAATGGTATGTTTTGCTGGTTCGGGTCCAGCCTTGTAGTATATTCGTAAAGTAGTTCTTTTTACTGGGCTCTTTCTTCAATTAATTTGTCCTTGCTTCACGGTCGATATACATACATACATGTCACATTCCTTGTATTTGATACATTGAAACTTTCAAGTTTAGAGATCGTGTTTCGTAAAGCACTGGGACTTTCAAACGCCTCACTTTAAAACTTCTAAGAGTGATAAAGATAAAATACACGTACATAGAATGAGGCTCCCTCAAGTGATACAAATTTTTAAATAAAATCAGACAACTTTTAGGGGTAGGGAAACGTTAGGGCGCGGAAGACGATTACGCTGGTTTAATGGGAGACGCCGTACAAAATTGTGCCTTGGCCAATGGACAAAGAATGAATTTCTTAAATTGTTCAAATCTAAGGCTGAGATAAATAGTCGTAACAGAAACTAAGACTAACGAAAAGTAGTACTTTGTGACGTCAATTTGCATTACTTTAGGATTTCGTCCATACAAAATGTGTCAATGTGACGTCACAAAGTACTACTTTTCGTTAGTCTTAGTTTCTGTTACGACTATTTATCTCAGCCTCAGATTTCCTGTGACTTCAAATCAAATCAACCGTACCGGCCGTTCCACAAGTAGCAGCTGCCATTTCTATATTGTTTTCTTTATTGAACTGGCATATACCACCCTGGCATATGACCAGTGCGTCCTCCCGGTTATGACGTACGGATGTGAAACGTGGACTCTGACGGTCGGCGTTGTCCAAAGGTTGAAAGTTGCCCAGCGAGCAATGGAGCGAGCCATGCTGGGAATATCGCTACGGGATATGGTGCGCAACGAGGCAATTCGCCGACGTACCAAAGTAGTCGATATTGGACACCGGGTGGCTAAGCTCAAGTGGCAGTGGGCTGGTCATGTCAGCCGAAGAGACGACGACCGTTGGAGTAACCGTGTCCTACACTGGCGGCCGTGGACAGGAAAACGGAGTGTGGGAAGACCACCCGCCAGGTGGGACGACGACATCAAGTGCGTTGGCGGAAAGCAGTGGTTCTGTACCGCTGAAGGCCGGGAGGACTGGAGGAAAATTGGAGAGGCGTATGTCCAGCAGTGGACGCAAACACGCTGACTGACTGACTGACATATACCACCTTTGGGTCTTCGTTTTGGTAAACAAATTATAATAGTCCTAAATTTATATTTTTTTACTGAGACCTAGCTTACCACAGGTGGACATATTCGTGTACATCCTGGAGAATGACGGCGGATGCCTGGCGTCGGCGGTGACGGTGGCCGGGCTGGCGCTGGCCGACGCCGCGGTGCCCATGTACGATATCATCGGCGCCACCACACTAGCCGTGCTTGGGGATAAGGTAACGTGTCTCTATTGAGTGGGACGTAGCTCGTTGCACGTGGACATATTCGTGTACATCCTGGAGAGAGACCATCTTTGGGGACAAAAATATCCAAAATCAGATATTATATGACTTATCATTTTTAGTGTCCCTTCGCAAAAAGCGAAAAAAGGAACCCTTATGGTCTGGCTTTGGTGTCTGTCGGTCACACTAATTTTGTCCCGAATTGTTCTAATAATTTATTTATTTGATCAAGGAGCAGCCTAAGCTGATGTGTTCATGTATGGATTACTGGTGCTTTGTTATTACGGTTTTTTTTATGTAACTGGACATGGACGGCTAATACCGAACTGACCGTCAGATATTAGCCTTACACACCACATGGGAACTAGGTGCCATGCCAGGACCTTTCTTATGTTGCTTGGCTACATTAAACTGGATGGAAAACACGGACAATTTTCATTACCGCTTCGACCATCGTTCATTCAATGCGATGGTACCAACCCGGGCGGGATTAAGCCTACCACCTAGTAATTAAGGAAGGTAGGTCCCCACAGTTTTACGTGGAATCCGAACCATGACCAGCCTCAACGGTTGAAAATGGTCACCCATCCAGAAACTAACCGCACTCAGATGTGCTTCCGCAGCTTATCGAATCGCAAGACGTCGCACACTGAGCTACCGAGGCTGACTATGAGGCTGATTACTTTAATATAGTGTTTTTATGTGTTTGTCAAGCCTTATAACGGTTTGAAAGTTCTGAAAAAAATTACCAATGTTGTCACAACATCATACTTTTTGAGATAAAGCACGTGTACACGATCACGCTTGACCGGTTTTTAAACTTAATGAATGCTAACTCAACCAATCAATTCAAAAATCGTTTGGACACTTATTATAAAATAAAATAAAACTAAGAACCAGTTATTCCATATTACAATGGCAATTAATTTAAAAAAAATGTGTTGCAAAATACTACGTAAATAAATTTCCACATGCATACAAAATATGATCTTGAACTTGAACGAATGAAAAAAAGCTTTAGACTGCCTGACTATAATAAATAAATAAATATTACAGGGCGTCTTACAAATAAGCTCCAAATATATTATAATGTAAACTGATGAAGCCGCAACAATACAACTAGGTATACACAATTTGTAAAAAATGTAGTGATGTGTGCAAATAAAACGCATGATTTTATCATGTTTGTATTGGTAGATGAGCGGGAAGCCACGCTTTAAGGTGGCCCAACCCGGCGGGACTAACTCATTCGCGGGCATGATACAAAACCGTGCTGTTGCGCTCTGGGACCTTCTCTGTTTCAAAGAAAAAGACAGGCTTCGTGATGAGGAAGATGCTACATGTCCACAAAAAAGACAATGTGCATAGTGTATGATTTGGTAAGATTTACGAAAATTTTAATTACAAAACGACTTACAGCTAAAAGTTAACCACCACCGCTGTAGTCAAAAATCGAACAAAAACTAAATAGATTATAAATCTTGATTAAATAATCTATGACTAATGTTTTTAAGATGTTCTTACTTTATCATTGCGTAATCCACCTCCAAAGTTATTGTATAAAACGCGCGAAAAATTCGAACTTTCGGACCTTATAACTTAGAAACCAAACACAATTTTACAATGCCAACGGTCATCAGACATCTAGTTCGATCAAATAAAGCTATTTTGAGCAAAATTTGGGATCTCTGACAGAAATATGGGCGTGATCTTCTTTCCCCGTTTGTATGGAGAGTTGAGCTGGATGGCCCACCTTAATGAAGATATCCTATTATTATCCGTCGGTTCCAGTACCACTTGCAACGAAGAACCGACAACGCTCCGCTCTGTCCGCAGATGTTCCTGGACCCCACCGAGGCAGAGGAGTATGCGTGCCTGAACAACGTGGCGGGCGGTGACGGCAACCACGGCGTCGCCACGCTGGCCGTGCTGCCGGAGATCGACCAGGTCACCGACTACACTCAAATAGGTCAGCTGCTACAAAAGCTATATATGCTGAATAAATGTTAACGAATATGCAGGAGTTTATTTAATAGTCGTGTGAGCAAATCGTTACTTACGGGGTCAGATCCCCGCCCCGTTCATGCACTACTTCCTTTCTCCTGAATTCGATTGCATTTAGTTATGAATGCTTGCTGCACCGTGGTTAAGAATCAATTTTAAACTGTAGGTCCCCTACCCCTAATAGGTGGTAGGGGTAAGCCCACCCGGGTTGGGGTACCATCGAATTGGATGAAGGTAAGTCGAAACGGCAATGAAAAAGCTGTGTTTTCCATCCAGTTCTTTTTAGCTATGCTCATAAAGGGAAGGTCCTGGCTTGGTACCTAAGTGTGTGGGCTAATTTATGTATTTATATGATTGACAAACAGAATAATAGATATATTTTTTTTTAAATACACAGATAAAAAGATGAATGTACATTCCGTGAGCTGTCGATACAGCATGGACACGTGCCAGAGCATAGTCCATACTTGCTACAAAACAGTTTAAAAGTATTATTATATTATTATGTAAGCACATATATTTTACTCCCTTGTTCTAAGTTTATATTTATTCGTTCCAGTGCCACCCGCTGCAGGGCTTGGGCCTCTCTTAACCTTATAGGTTTTGAGGTTGTGGTCGCTGTCCTGCCTGGGTGACCAACCCTATCTGGGAGTTAGATACTAGTGGTGTCATACGATCTTGTGTGTATTGTTACACTTAAATTAATGTTTATTATACCTATAAGTTTACAGTAAATAATATAAAACGTAAGCATGGTGAGTCCCCCCCCCCCCCCCCCCCATCATGAATAAAATATAAAACAATAAATATTAATACCATGGCAATGTTAGAATATGTGCTGGCGTGGCACTTAATTCCTTCGGGGATGCTGTGTTTTGGGCTAATGTCATGTCAGCCTCGGTAGCCCAGTGGAGTGACGCCTTGAGATTCGATAAGCTGGGCAAGCACCCCTGAGCGCGGTTGGGTTCTGAAAGGATGATCATTTTCAACTGTTGAGGCTGGCCGTAGTTCGGATGCTACGTAAAACTGTAGGTCCCCTTCCTTGCTGATGAGGTGGTAGGGTTAATCCCGCCCCGGTTGGTACCATCGCATTAAATTAACTATGGTCGAAGCGGCAATGGAAATTGTCCGTGTTTTCCATCCAGTTCAATGTAGCCGAGCAATATAAGGAATGACCTGGCATAGCACCTAGTTCGCATGTGGTGTGTTAGGCTAATATGTGTTGTTGTTGTTGTTGTTGTCGGCGAGTGGCTGCCGACGCTTGCACGCACTTGACACGAGGCCGTTGTGCTCAGTAACCCGACTTTTGGCTCACTTCAGCCAGCCGAGCTCTTCCACAAAGCGTAGCAGCCCTTTAGGGTCTTTCCACACTTGCGGGTCGCTCCTTTCGAAGCTAAAGACCCCCGTCCAAAATGTCTGCAGTTGTCTACATTCCATGACTATATGTGCCGGTGTCTCCTCCGCCTCCAAGCAGGCCCTGCAGAGGGGACTGTCCGTGATTCCAATTGTGTGAAGGTGTTTGTTGAGCTGGCAGTGGCCCGTGAGTAGGCTTACCACCGTTCTCAACTGTGGTCTGTGCAGCTGTAGGAGTTTCCTTGTTAGGTGTGGATCCGGTGCTGGCACTGCTTCCCTTGATTGTCTACAGTCTGCTGTAGATGACCACCTTGCAGTGTGAGCCCGTGTCATTCGTTTCCTCAGCCAGGTCTTGACTTCACTGAAGGGGGTTGGCATGAATGGCTCTGGTCCGACGGGCTTTAAACTCGAAGCCGCCTTGGCGAGATCGTCGGCCGCATCGTTGCCATAGCTCCCGCTATGTCCCTTTATCCACTGGAGTGTGATCCTGTTGTCGATTGAGATGTCCTGTAAAGCCTCATGACATTGTTTAATTAGTCCAGAAGTGAATGTTTGATTGGCAAGAGCCTTCAAAACAGATGCACTGTCGGTTAGTATTCTGATTGTATAGTCTACCATTTCACGCTGTTTTATTGCTGCGGCTGCCTCAATTAGACCTACACACTCCGCCTGAAAGATGGAGTTTCCGGCGCCCAGCATAACTGTTCTTTTGATATTGAGGTCTGCTGAGAAACAGCCAGCTCCCGTACCATACTCGGTTTTAGAGCCATCCGTGTATACTCTAACTTCTCTTAGTCCCGAGTAGTCCTTCGGACCCTCAGAGAGTTCAATAGTGTACAGTCTGTCAAAGTTGTATGTCTTAGGTATCCTATCGCATCTTACCCCTAGCAAAGGGTTCTCCTCCAGAGCTAAACTGAGAATTGTTGGGTGCTGTGCCCTAGTCTCTCCTGACCAGAAACCTGTCGTTCTAAGCCTAAAAGCTGCGGCTGCCGCCTCTCGTTGTATTATTAAATCAAGAGGGGGCAGTCCCAGCAGGACTTCTAGTGCTGTTGATGGGGTGGTCCGCATGCAACCAGTGATGGCCGTGCTAGCAATACGCTGAAAGCTTAGCAGCTTGTTTGCAGCTGTTTTAAGTTTGGTTCTGGTCCACCATACCAATGCCCCATATGTAATCATAGGTCTGATGACAGTGGTATAAAGCCAGAGCGTGAGTCCTGGTCTTAAACCCCAAGTTTTGCCCATTAGTCTTCGACACTGCCAGAAAGATAAGCGTGCTTTATTTAGTCTCTGTTCTAGGTGACGACTCCAGTTCAACTTGTTGTCAAGTATGACCCCCAGGTATTTCACCTCGGTTGATAGTGTTACTTCTACCCCAAAGAGCCTCAGTGGTTGCATTTGTCCTATGTCTCTCTTCCTGGTGAAGACTACGAGCTCCGTTTTAGTTGGATTGACACTCAGAGCGTAGTCTTTGCACCATGCTTCTACAATTTTGAGCGCACCTTACGCTAATATGTGACGTTCATTTTGGTATTAGCCATCCATGTCCAGTTACATAAAATAAAAAAACTGAGATTAGGTGTGGTTTAGCTAATATAGAGCTAGATACTAATGATGACATCAATCGGCAGGTTCAATGGACATGGAGTGCGTCTTCGACGTAATGCAGCGACTGCAGACGGCGTGCATCTCGGTCGTGGACATCGTGAGAGAGACTCTGTTCAGGCAGGTGCAATATGACCTCGAAGTAAAGGAGATGAACAAGGAACAGGAGAAAAAGATGGAAGAGCTCACAAAGAAGAGAATAGAAGAGTTTAAAAAGTTAAAGCTGACTTCTTAGTGTATGGATGTTTTTTGTGTTAAGACTAAAGTGTTACGTTTAAGAAGTGATTCGTCTCTTTTTATATCATTGTCAATGTTCTCACTGTGTCTGTGCAATATACATGGCCTGAGCCCGTAGTCAAGACTTCTCAGCTAAATTGGTGTTTACGCTCACAGAACAATTAGGAGGTAAGAATTGTGAAGTGGGCGGAACTCACGCGCCGGTCTTTAGCGGGGACCCGCTCACTTCATACGCGCATGAATCACTCCTCTGCGGCTGTCCTGTGCATTAACTTATCCGTGATACAATCTAAAATTGAAAAGGAGTAATGCCGTACTGTGCCATAATAACGTGCAAACACGACCGCCGGTGCACAACCTTCATAATGGAGGAGTTTCGTATCACCGGTAAGTTTCATTTACATGAATAGCGATAAAACTTACGACAAATGCATTACGAAATAATATGGCGTCGCGGCGTCGTTTTGCGCGCCGGGTCATGTCTCGCTACGTTGTTTGTGACCACGTGCGTGTGAGGCGCTTGGCCGTGTTCGAAAGTGAAGTAACATTTGATTGCAAACAGTATTGGAATTCCAACATAGAGTCATTACGTTAAGGTTCATATTTACTAAACAAATGTGGATTTGTTGTTTGGTTATCGATTAAGAAGGGATAGCCAATTGCGACTGTTATACATTTGCGGAGCAAAAAAGTCTTAAGTAAAACGGTAACAGCGGTCCTGGAACAAATTTACAAACGTTTCACTTCCTGCCTCCTCAATATTCCGTGTTTACGCTAAACCGATCGACTGGCGAAATGTATGGAGAATTGAAGAGTGCCGCAGTGGCCGTTAAGAGAACTAACATTTGCGAGTCCGAGTTTGATTTGACAGCTTAGGCATCGTCGCCGTAAATATGTACGTTGACGTTGCCGTTTACGATGACTTCACGGTAAAATCGGTAGTGCGAGTTTAAGTAAAATTCGTATTTGTTAGATGTTTTAACGCCAATTTAGGTGAGAACTCCGACTATAACTACTGATATCAAGACCTTGAAGAAAAGTTGCAAGAATGTTGCCCACAACTTTTTGATAAAATATGCAGACTGTTGCCTTAAATTTTTTTTTTATAAAGTATCCAGACTGTTGCCCGACATGTTTTTTTCATAAAGTAGCCAGACTGTTGCCCAAAACAACTCCGAGACAAAAGATCCTGCCACTCAGACTATGACCTGAGAAGTAAGTTTCACATTCACCGACCTAAGAAATGGTCAAAACAATGATGCTCGCCTTTGAAGAGGGTAACATGCGATGACCCACCCTTAAGGTGGCCCAACCCGGCGGCCTCAACTCATTTGCGGGCACGGTACAAAACCGTGCTGTTGCGCTCTGGGACCTTCTCTGTTTCTAAGAATAAGACAGGCTCCGTGATGAGAAAGATGCAACCTGTCCACAAAAAAGACAATGTGCATAGTGTATGATTTGGTAAGATTTACGAAAATTTTAATTTCAAAACGACTTATAGCTAAAAGTAAACCACGACCGCTGTAGTCAAAAATCTAACAAAAACCAAATAGATTATAAATTTTGATTAAATAAGCTATGTCTGATGACTAATCTTTTTAAGATGTTCTTACTTTATCATTGCGTAATCCACGTCCAAAGTTATTGTATAAAACGCGCGAAAAATCCGAACTTTCGGACGTTATAACCTGGAAACCAAACACAATTTTACAATGTCAATGGTCATCAGACATCTACTTCAATCAAATAAAGCTATTTTGAGCAAAATTTTGGATCTCTGACAAGAAATATGGGCGTGATCTTCTTTCCCCTTTCGTATGGGGAGATGAGCGGGTTGGGCCACCTTAACAAAATAATTGACACCTAATAAATAATCTGCTAGAGGAATTCATTGCCATTTTAAAGTTATTGAAGGAATACGGTTTTGAGGTTATAAATGTGTTAGGGAGACACCAAACGCAATACAAATGTACAGAGTTTAATGTCTCTTTGATATTTCATAAATAACAACCCTTCACATTAGTCCAAGGGATTATTTACACATATATGTACTCCTTGTTTTCTCCCTTACCGGTCGTAATGACATGGAACAGGCTGCCCGAACACGTCCACTGACAACGGAAGTGCCAATGCGATGTTCTGTCCTTGTCTTATTCATATTGCCAGTAGGAAAATAAGTAATAGTGAATGATTCCTTTTATTTATGTTACAAGTAAACCGTCATCTAAAATTGGGATTCATATAGTTTTATATGTTTAAGTATGGTTTAAGTAATAAATATAAATTAACGCATCTGTGTCAGTAAAATACCACTGATTTCTTAGGGGCCTGGATTTGAGCATTCTCCTTTGCACCGAACGCTCCTAGCGTGAGTCACGACTCGCACTGGTTCGGTATTTTTTTTCATAATATTATCTCATGGCTGAAGCAACTACCATTCAGAATGTGTTGTAGCATTCCCTTATTACATAGCAGTGATGTCAAATATTTAAAGCCCATGACCTTTTTGAGTATGCCAGAACAGAAAACAATTCCCACAGCCCCTGACTCAGCAGACGAGAAGTTTTCGCATGAGAAACTGTCAAGCTCTGCATAAAGAATTATTTTTTTCTACATATATAGCGGTTGACAGCTCGCAAGCGACTACAGGCAAGGTGAATTTCAAGAGTATTTAAGTACACTGATGTCCTGCTGTTGATTAACCCTTTCACCGCCAAGGTTTTTTGGCATAATCCTTTTCAATACGCCACACCACAATTATTTAGATAATATGCAGTCTTGAATTGTTGTTTGTTTTGTTGCAAATGGTGTGTTTCCACTGATGAAACAGTAGAAATCTAATGAACGCTAGTATGTACTGTGCAATTATGTAAATAAAACACATTATTTCGTAATCAGTAAAGAATGCCTTGCTCTGACGGATATATACGTTCCTGGCGGGGAAAGGGTTGTACATAGTTGACTTTTTCACTTAATCAGTATTATCGTTATTTGAGCCTTTGCATTGTTGTTATATTAGTAAGGTTATTGTAGGTTTCTTTGCAGGTTCTTCTTCACTGAGTTAATCGAATCCACAGATCAATCAAATTGTGACTTGACTTAGTGTAATGTGACTTACAGAAGAATGAAATGAAATTGAATCAAAGATGGCAATGCAAGTGTGTCCTCGGTCCAGTTCAATATAGTCGTGCTCACTTGAAAGTGTGATTCTGCCGTAGCACCTTATTGCTTCAGAAATAATAATAATAATAAAATTCTTTATTGTACACCATTATAAAACAGTTTACAAAAGGCGGGTCTAATGCCAAAAGGCATTCTCTTCCTACCTACCCTTGGGATGTATGGGTGTGATGGGCTTTTCCACGAGGAAGTAAACTAAAGGAGAAAAGTCGGACAGACTGTTATACAGTAAATCTGTCCGTGTAAACAACCGTGTCCAGAACTGCAGAACCTCTTCACTAGAAACACAAATAGTCATCTCCGAGGTCATAGCCTAAAGCTCAATGCCACTGTCGGCTCAACAAACCCGAGAAAACACTTCCTGTCGAATAGAGCAGTGCAAATGTGAAACAAGCTGCCAGAGAATGTCGTTCAAGCACCCACCACCAATTCTTTTAAAAACAGGCTTGACAAACACCTAAAAACACTAAACTAAAGTAAACGTAATAACAAAGCAACTGTGAACCCAGACATGAACACATCCGCTTAGGCTGCTCGTTCATCAAAGGTCTTGCAGAGGCGTTTACACGGGCTATTCACTGTCTGAAGTTTACTTTCTCTTGGAAATGGGGCCTGAAAAATTTTCGCTGTTGATATCGAAGCAAGAGAACTTCCAGCTAAGTCGAAACGAAACGAAAGTGGTGTTAAAAGGAATAAGAAAAAACATATATAATTCTCAGTCTTTTAATACACTTTCAACACTGAAATGCATTTAACCCATTGACAAAAAGCAATTTTTTCTGCTTGTAGCTTTATTTATTTTGAAAAGTTTTCACCCTTAAGGTCGGCCCGTAAGCACCTGAAAATTTCGCCTCCCATACAAACGTAGTTTACTAATGATTTGAAAACCACTGTTCCAACTTACTTGATATTTGATATCTAATATTAGGCTACAAATATCTGTGTCTGCATGCCTTTGTTTTTTCAGTAAATTTATTCTGGGTCAAACCACAGAGAAAACAAAATTTGTATGAAGATTTTCTTTTTGCATTCATTTCATTCGGTTTTGATTTTTCAAAAAAACAAAAGCATGCAGACACAGATATTTGTTACCTGATATTAGATATTAAATATCAATTTAATTGGAATAGCGGTTTTCAAATGATTAGTAAACTACGTTTGTATGGGGAGCATAGCTTACGGGCCGTTCTTAAGACGTCCGAATTGTAGAAGAAGTGCATGTAAAGGACAAAAAAATACAGATTTAGTGATGGTGGAATTCAGCCTTGCGTCTTAAAAATAGATAGAAGTTTTAGGAACCAATTTAATCGTCAGGTTTATCCGGAGGAGGTCCCACGGGCTGCAGCAGACGCTCCATCAGGTTGAATTTTACTCTGCAAAAGAAATCAAGGGTTTATTTCTATGGTAGGTATAATAAAAAAAGGATAGATGCCGAACTACCCGGTTCTTTGTATTTTCTTATATAACTGGACATAAATGGCTAATAGCACACGCACCATCATATTAACCCAAAACAATGTATTGTCGAAGGAATGAGGTGCCATGCCAAGACCTAAGAATGGCCTGTAAGCTATGCTCCCCATAAAAACGTAGTTTACTAATCATTTGAAAATCACTGTTCCAATTGAATTTATTATGAATATCTAATATCAGGCAAGAAATGTCTGTGTCTGCATGTGTTTGGTTTTTGGAAAGCATAAGAAACATTTAAAAAAAAAGTTTTCTTTGTGGTTTAACCAAGGAGAAAGTCTTGCGCTTATGAGCTACGAGTCACATCACATGCGCAGATCACCCAATAAACCGGCCAAGTACAAGTCGGACTCGCACACGAAGGGTTCCGTACCATCTTAAAAGATTTAACACAAACAATCGCGTTTTTTGTTTCTTTCATTTTTATTATATTTTTATTTTACCAATTTGCTGTTATGGCGGCAAAATAAATACATCTGTGAAAATTTCAGCTGCCTACCTATTACGGTTCATAAGATACAGCCCTGTGACAGCGGACGGACAGCGGAGGGTTAGTAATAGGGTTCCGTTTTCACCCTTTCAACCCTAAAAACTTGAGACCGG
Organism: Incurvaria masculella; assembly: GCA_946894095.1. Classification (NCBI taxonomy): domain Eukaryota; kingdom Metazoa; phylum Arthropoda; class Insecta; order Lepidoptera; family Incurvariidae; genus Incurvaria; species Incurvaria masculella. Next base: position 11,894,276 of record OX335663.1, on the reverse strand, counting down.
TTGGTCCCATCACATTGCATGAAAGATGGTTGAAGGAAGCATGGTATCTGGGGTGTTTCAGCTTGAAAGATTATATACCACATTCCTTCAGTTAGGAATCTGTACCCGAAGTCTCAGTTGTCACCTAAATTGGCGTTTACGGCAAACCGATCGACTGGCGTTTTCAAATGTATGGAGAAATTGAAGTGCGCGCGCAGTGGGCGTTAAGCGTAATAACATTTGAGAGTCCGAGTTTGATTTTGACAGCTTGAAAAAGTAAAACCACAGAATATCTAGGAAAAACTCGTATGGAGTTTGACGTTTTTAGGGAACTTCAAAGTTACGTAAACGCCAATTTAGGTGAGAACTGAGACTACCGGCTCTGATATCAAGTATTTTTGATAATTTGATGCTCGACCTGGCCTTGGCTTCATTCTCGGCGATGGCGAAGAAGCTCAGCAGGTCGGGGTGACCCATGTAGCTGCAGCCCGAGTCGCGATGCTGGTTGTTTAGCCACTCAAACTGAAACATGAGCAATCGCTTATCGAGTTAACTCTGAATTGGGAATAGATTTCAAATGGTATGCTCATTCAAGTAGTTAGCTGTTCTTAGCAACTAGCTGGGTATCAAGAATGGTAGGGTGAACTATTACTACCATTTATAATAGTTTGGTGTAAAAATTGGGGCACGGAGGACAAGTTTTCAGTAAAAAAATGGTTTCATAATTTCATTTGCGCCTGAATGGTATGATTCTGTATTCAGATGCATGTATACCATGCATTTGCATTTAGTGGAAATTTATACTAAAATTAAGGAAATGGCATTTATTAATTAATAATACCTCCATGTTGCTGTGCATTATTTCTTCAAATTTCTAAATGGTATTGAAACCAACTTGCGGGCACCAACATGAAATAGGTTAAGGTTTACATTGTGTTAGGTTAAGGTTCTTCGCTCGGTATCTTCTATGAATGAATCTTGGTTTTTTTAAAGACCACAACACCGTAACGGGGGCTCTGATATGGACCAGTTAGGTTAAGATGTAGAAGTTGAGGTGCGAAGCGAATGTATCTTCCATAAGTCCAAAATGTAGTATATATTTTTTTTGTATTTTTTATTTCCTGAGCCCAAATAGAATCACGTTTTTGACGGCTTCAGCAGAAATTTAATTTTCATTTCATTTATTTAAGGGCGAACTGATTCAATGAATTTGTTGAAATTCAACCATGTTTAGATGTTTAGGCAATGTTAGAACCATGTTAGAACATTAGTTTTACCTTGGTTGTGTCAGCGTGGCCCGTGCCTATGTATTTGCTCTGCAGATGTTCGAGTTGGCTGTGAATGTTGTATCTTTCACCCATCGTGCTTCAACAGTCGAAACAACTTAATTAACATGTGCTTTCTCGTTCACAGTACCCGAAATTAATGCGCTCCCTGATAACAAAAGTGCAAGCAGCGATCAAAGAGTATGTAAACGCTTCGCTTGCAGCGATGATTCAGGAATCAAGACATAAATTAAGTTTTTTTCCCGATATCCCGACTCCACGGTATTTATACTCTTTGCCCGACTTGGCACACGCAAGTCAAAGAAAATAAATCACAGAATAGAGGATATACTTATCAGCGCGCTCCACACGGCTCAGCCATTGAGTACATCTTTCACGTAAAAACTCGTTAATAAAACTTTACTGTAGTGACAATTTTGACGTTTCAAAACTGAGGTGGATTTTGCGATTATTACAAAATTTGTGTTTCCTTCCCCATTTATCCATTGCTTGATGGTATGGATACCTATTGTGACTGTGTCAATGGCATGGAGGTGAAGAAATAACAGGAGAACGAATGGAACTAAAAAAATGGCCTTATCACAATTGTGCCGCGGGGGGCGTGTCATCTTGACAGAACCTGCGGCAAGTTTGACGTAAGATCGAATTGTAAATGAATATGCCGTCGTGCATTGTAAAATGATGCATAAACAACTTGACGAGACATAAAAAACATTCAGGAATATCATATTACCTGTAAGTATACGCTAAATATTCGAAATAGTGGATATTTCACTTGAAAACATTTCTATGGGGATGGTGTTATGCCATCAATCAACACGAACTCAAAACAATCTCAATTCGCTACCTATTTTCATTTCTTTGCAGAATTCCTCTATTTAGCCAGAAATAGATATTATATAGCATGCAATTAGTATGTCTGTCTGTGAATTGAAATGTCTACTGCTGGATTTATGCTTACCCATAGAAATACTTCTTAAATTATATTTTATGTTACTTGCACGAACCAGCCTAAAATAAAACTCTTACTTGAATATACATAAGTCTGAATATGCGCGATATAATGTTGACCTAATATATTTTTTTACAAAAAAGTTGTACCTTATATTGATAATATACTGAATCTACCATTATGAAATGATATTTGACGAATATTTAAAAGATAATTGCGTATTTGTAGCAAACAGTGCCAACTTATATTGGTAAAAAAATTGAAAAATTTGGCTTCCATCATTAAGACAAAATATAATAAAAATACGCTTATGAAAAGCCATTGAGGACTTGAGTGGGCACTCTGCTTGGAGCACTCAAATAACGCAAGTCTATACGATATTTACGTAAAGTTCAAGGTCAAGATAATTACGTAAAGTTAGTACCTGAAAGGAGTGCGCCTGTACCGGAACCACTAACCAAAAAACCGGCCAAGTGCGAGTCGTACTCGTACACGAAGGGTTCCGTAACATCTTACATGATTTCACCCAAAAAATCACGTAAGGGGGCTCCCCCTTTAATTTTTAATATTTCAAAATGTTAGCTATTTGTTGTTATAGCGGCCATAAATATACTCAATCTGTGAAAATTTCAACTATTTAGTTCAACTATTAATTACAACGGAGGGACAGACGGGCGGATGGATGGACGGACAGCAAAGGCTTAGTATTGGGGTTTCGTTGGCACCCTTTGGGTACGGAACCGTAAAAAAACCGAATTCAAACACTAAGAAGTGGAAAATAACACCCATTTTTGGGTCGGTGACATATTGGTGTTATTCTTTGGTTGGTTGGCACCGATCCCAAAAATCGGGTATTTTCCACTTTTTAGTGTTTGATGTCGGTTAAAAACTAAAACTATACTAATGTTGATTGATTGATTTGAATTAAGGCCTCTCTGTCCTATTTTTAGACAATTTTGCCAGTGTCCAGTTTTTTTTAACAGAGAATGCATTTCACACACTTACGTATATTTGTTAGTCATTGTCTTTTCTCGCTATAAATTCTGATGAAACAGCATTTCTTCCGAATAAATCTTTGAATTAATGCAGGGATGGTAATCAAATTTTGAAAAAACCTTTTTCTGATTATTTTCAAAATCTGATTACCTAACTAGCTTCAAATTCAATTGTCGCTGAAACTCAAATTGATGAAATAACGGTAAAGTCGTATCCATTAGATACAGAAAATTATCGAATTCAGGCAGTTCACAAACTTTACATAATTGTTTAATAAAAAAACCGAAGTCACAAACCCAATATACATAGGCTATGTAATCGCCTAATTTTATTTTTATATTTGGAGATTCTCTTTCATTATTTTCTAATTATGATGTGTAACATATACATATAAGAACATGCAAATAAAACGCCTTTTCAAAATTTTTGTTTGTAATTCACTATTTCAGAAAAGTAATTACGAACAACTATTTACAAATGGATCCATGGACGGTGATGTTTTCATCCCGCTCAGCGCCGCGGCATTACCCCCAGCTTGACTTGCCACCACGTTGCTCTAATGAGCAATATTTTTGCTAATTTTTGCAACCAAATTATTTGTTGGCTATGGTTTGCATAACATCTTTCTAACTCATGTAGTTTTCAATGGGTTTGACGGCCGGATTCAGCCAGTATTTATTAGATATTTTTGACTCGGCACTCGCTGTCATCATTACGAATGAGGAATGACATAACGACCATCTGGTTTATTAAAAAATAATTCTTATCTTTATCGGTTTACCTACCAATTTGGGAGACTTCAAATTGGATTTTTCTCCGTTTTCATCATTGCGCTACAAATTTGTACGGCAATAAAATGTTGTAAGTTGCGTTACGTCATTTTTTGCGCGCTCGTTGTATGGACGTTATTTCTCCAGTTATTTCTTCACCTCCATGGTCAATGGCCTTTGCCTGCCCTTGGAGAAAACGATTATAAAATGGCGCGTTGTTTGAATTTTGTTTGATCGGTGAATCGCGAAAGCTGATAGGAATTGGCAAATTTAATAAAGTCTAAACCAGAGTCCAGAAAAGTAGGTGGATTCTCTTTCTACGGTCTAAAATATTATATCCTGGACATATTATTGACAGAATAACCATATTATTATTTTAGTTCTTATGCCATGTCATTAGTATGACATAGTTCCTTTACAGGTATATTGCGTTGCCATGACACCCTCATTCCGGTGTTTGACATTGAATTGTACAAAAATGCAGAGAAATATCGCTGAAACAGTCCACGAAGTTCTGAGCAAACATGGAGGTGACCAATCGGGTCAAGACAGAAAAGCCCCTCAGGCCTAATGCCGCCAGCCGCGCGGGCCTCAAGCAACAAAGGACTACACACGTTTTCTTTCACGACAAGTATCTCAAAGCTATCGTAAGTATTTATCACGTGCAAAAACCTTTCAGCGCTTTCAACGTGTAACATTTTGTTTTCCAACACTTATAATCCTTTTTCATCTAAGCTTACAATACGATTCAAGAATTCCAATAAAAGGTGTACGGCCGTTTTGTCTGAAATCTATACACCGGAAATAGAGACAAATTTCTTTCTATCATGCTGAAGTCAACCATAGAGTAAAAGTGACTTAGGAATTTCTTATATTTCCAGTGTATACAATTGAGAGGAAACGACTGTACTGACTCTTTTTCTTATAATTGCATTAAAGTTTTTTTAATTTGAATTTCAATGTTGAATTAGAATTTGAAAATCAAAGGAATCCTGACGCTTTTTTACATCCATCAGAATCGAGGTCCGATCCGAGTATTTGCGTCTACATGCTTTTTCGTTTCCTTGTTTTGTAGCGGCTCTGCCTTGCCGTGACAGCGACACTAGACGACAGCACACTATCTACAGTGTAGATTGAATGCCTGTCACAGAATATACAGTTAAATGAGTAGAGGGGCTGTTCTTGCTATCTAGGTCTATTTTTCTAGGTCTAGTCTAGGGGCTAGAGGACTTGCCTTTCATGCGAAAGGTCTGTGTACAAATCATCTCCCAAGTCATGCACCACTCTCTTTCTCTTTCTGAGTTGGATACGTGCAGTCATTTAGTTGCGAATGCGAGCTGTTCCGTGGTTCGGAAACTATGTAAATCTGTAGGTGCAGGGTTAAGACCGCCCGGGTTGGTACCACCGCATTGGATGAACCAATGTTGAAGCAGCAATGAAAAATTGTCCTTGTTTTCCATCCAGTTCAATACACCGCATTTTAATTGTATGGATTGTAATTTTATGAAATTTTACATGCCGTAATTTTAAATAAAATATGTAAAGATATGATGAAAAAATTAATCATTTTAATGGTTTTTTTTATTTCTAAATTTCGAATGTGATTTTATCGCTGACTTAGTTTTATCTTTACTTTATATTGTGGAAAAAAAAGTTATGATGTGGACTTGAAATTAAACTATTGAAACTAAATACTTGAAACTAACCTAACCTTACCTATTTTATCTATAAATATAAAATATTTTATATAACCGACTAAAAATAAAGGAGGAGGTTCTCAATTCGTCGGAATATTTTTTTTTCTATAAAGATAAAACATTTATTATAAGGTTTGTATTAAATATGTGTTTCATAGTATTAGGATGTCAGTTATGTATTCTTGATTTAATATTTATTTTTGTCATTGATTGTCTGCCGCCCTGGTTTCCTACATCCCAAGGGTAGGTAGGAAAAGAATACCTTTTGGCATTAGGCCCGCCTTTTGTAAACTGGTTTTATAATGTTGTAAAATAATGAATTTTATTATAATTTTTCAATATATTGACTAAATCGAGGTCCTAATTAACTATGTTGTCGTTTTCACCTTTCACCGCAGCCAAAGATAAAGCAGCCCACGCAAGCCGTGTACGCGTACTTCCACAACAACGAGATCACACGCATCGAGGGGCTCGAGCTTATGTACAACCTGACGCACCTCCAGCTGCAGTGGAACAAGATCACCGCGATACAGGTACACGCGACGCTGTACGCGCACTTCCACAACAACGAGATCTGACGCATTGAGGGGCTCGAGCTTATGTACAACCTGACGCACCTCCAGCTGCAGTGGAACAAGATCACCGCGATACAGGTACACGCGACGCTGTACGCGCACTTCCATAACAACGAGATCTGACGCATTTAGGGGCTCGAGCTTATGTACTACCTGACGCACCTCCAGCTGCAGTGGAACAAGATCACCGCGATACAGGTACACGCGACGCTGTACGCGCACTTCCACAACAACGAGATCAGACGCATCAACGGACTCGAGCTTATGTACAACCTGGCGCACCTCCAGCTGCAGTGGAACAAGATCACCGCGATGCAGGTACACGCGACGCTATACGTGCACTTGCACAACAACGAAATCACACGCATCGAGTGGCTCGAGCTTATGTACGACCTGACGCACCTCCAGCTGCAGTGGAACAAGATCACCGCGATACAGGTACACGCGACGCTGTACGCGCACTTCCACAACAACGAGATCTGACGCATTGAGGGGCTCGAGCTTATGTACAACCTGACGCACCTCCAGCTGCAGTGGAACAATATCACCGCGATACAGGTACACGCGACGCTGTACGCGCACTTCCACAACAACGAGATCTGACGCATTGAGGGGCTCGAGCTTATGTACAACCTGACGCACCTCCAGCTGCAGTGGAACAAGATCACCGCGATACAGGTACACGCGACGCTGTACGCGCACTTCCATAACAACGAGATCTGACGCATTGAGGGGCTCGAGCTTATGTACTACCTGACGCACCTCCAGCTGCAGTGGAACAAGATCACCGCGATACAGGTACACGCGACGCTGTACGCGCACTTCCAAAACAACGAGATCAGACGCATCAACGGACTCGAGCTTATGTACAACCTGGCGCACCTCCAGCTGCAGTGGAACAAGATCACCGCGATGCAGGTACACGCGACGCTGTACGTGCACTTGCACAACAACGAAATCACACGCATCGAGTGGCTCGAGGTTATGTACGACCTGACGCACCTCCAGCTGCAGTGGAACAAGATCACCGCGATACAGGTACACGCGACGCTGTACGCGCACTTCGTCAACAACGAGATAACAAGCAGCGAGGGGCGCGAGCTTATGTACAACCAGACGCACCTTCAGCTGCAGTGGAATAATCGAATATCGGTCGAATATCGTTAACAAGAAAACATACAAGCTATTTTCCAATCTACAGCGATTTACGTCGATTTTCTTTTGTTTCCACTGGTATAGCAATTCTTAATTAAAATTTGCGTTGCCATAGTCCACAATTAGATCACCACAACCACTGCTCACCTATCGCAATTGATATCGAAATATACATACATATCATTCACGGGGGTCATTTCTAGGCCACCTCCAAATAAAAAAAAACAATGTTTGCATTTGACTGTACCCGAGACTGTACCTAATGTATGTAAGTAAGTTTCCATTCCCAGGGTCTAAGTCAGCTGTACAAGCTTAAGAAGCTGTACCTCGGCAACAACTGCATCGGCGTGGCGGAGAACCTCGAGGGTCTGCGCTGTCTGGAGGAACTCCACCTGGAGAAGCAGGCAACAGACAGCGCGGACGGTCTGTGCTTCGAGCCCCGCAGCCTCGTCGACATTGGGGTGAGTGCTGCGTCGCTGGTGGTCTTTCGCCATCTTTTTTTGGTCGAAATGGGACTGCGACACCTTCAATAGCCTCCACATGTGACCTCCATACCTATTTCTAACCCCTATTTTCACCACCTCCGGTTACCTAAAATCCGAGAAGTAACTTTTGGTTACATGGCATATTTACATGCTGTAACCAAAAGGTCACTTTGGGAATTTAGTTGCTGGAGGTGGTTGAAATGGGCGTTGGAAGTATATTCATGGGCGGCCCATAGGTCAGAGGCGAGTGGCCTTGCCTTCCACGCCAGAGGTCATGGGTTCAAATCCCCGCCCCGTCCTTACACCACTTTCTTTCTCTTTCCGAATTGGATAAGTGCATTTTGTTACCAATGCGAAAACCCTACTAGATAGGGCTTAGCCCGCCCGGATTGGTACCATTCCATCGGATAACTTTCTGGAATTCGGTGTCTTGGTCTATTATCATGATTTCCAGTCACATAAAAAAAAGATAGGATTTATTTGATTCTATCTTATCATAGTTTCTGCAACGTGTGTACCTCACCGAGGCGTTCATTCTGAGGGGTTAAAGAACTATGCGTATTTTCAGGAGTTGCAACGTGCTCAGCCAGTGCGGCAGTCCCATTGGATGGAAGGTTGGACCGATCGTGGAAATCCACCTTGCATCTCGGTGGTCGTGCAGACTGAGCGTTTTTTCCAAGACCATTCCAGTATTCGAATCCCCAACAAATACAATTTTTTTTTATGTATTTTCACTACAGCTATGAAAGGTGAACTCACACGATTGGTGCAACCTTCAATCTAATAATGATACTACCTTGTTTCACCTCTTGAAAGGTCGATACACTATGCCAATCAGTACCTACGGAGCGCATCACCTTAAACGCCACAGTAGACATTAGCATTTGCAAGGAAAACTTAATTTGGTCAAATTCCAATGTGTGTCGGTTAGGATGATGCCGCTGTACGTAAGACCTGTTTGCACTAGATACGTCCAACTGCAGCTTTACAGAATGCCTAATGTATGTCCAGGCCAACTTGCGACTTTTAAACGTTTCTGATAACAAGATATCGCACATCGACTGGATAAAGCCGCTGCGGAGGTTGGAGATACTCATCGCTGGCAAAAACAGACTGGAGGACTTCAATGTGAGAGATCCCTGACGTTTATTCTTCTTAATAACATCCATTCCGCTTCTTGAAGTCATAATAGAACGATTATCACCGAACGAATTATAATAGAACGATATCGATAGGCCGGTGGAACGAGTTCATTTTAGTTTTGTAGATGACAGCGGGTCTACTTATGAGATTCTCACCTCGCTCACAGAACTTTCTTCGTGCTGTCATTTAATTAGTACACGAAAGTATTGTGACTCACGGGATAACACATTTTCTGTATTTTGAGCTGAGCTCTCCTCTAAACATTGTCAGTCATTTTCAGATAGAACTGTCAAATTTTAGTACGCGAACTAGCACCGGGCTAAGCATTCAAAAGTGCTACTTAGTCCAGCGATAATCCCGTGTTAAAGTTAGTCCGCCCACTCTGAATACGACTATGTAACTTTTGCTGACTAATAGTATAGTACAGTATAGTACAGCCGTATTCATTGTAGGCGGACTAACTTTAATAATTATTATTGCTGGACTAAATAGCACTTTTGTATGGTTAGTCCGGTGCTAGCACGCGTACTAAAATTTGACAGTTTTACTTTATCATATCATCACAGGAAGTGGCTAACGCACTGTGCCCACTGATGAATCTGGTGAACGTCGAGTTTGCCGGCAACCCCATGGCCAAGAAGCACCGCTACAAAGAGACCATGATCGCCCGCTGCAGCCAACTCAGTAATAATACAATCATTTAATTTAGTAGTTGAATACACCGATATTATCTCAAGTTTACTATGCATATCGATGGATTTAGGCGTACATGTTGAATGTTATCTGTGCGATGACATTTCGCACGATACATTGTCGTGACAACCTAGATAGATATTGCTGCATGGAAGGGGTCAGCTACACTTCTACAGCCGTATTCAGAGTGAGCGAACTAACTTTAATACGCCGGGCTAAACCGGTTTGTAGTTCACTCACTCTGAATACAACTGCAGCAGACGTACTCAAAGTGAACCTGTAAAAAATCCGGCAATCAAACACGCAATTAATTTATTCGACCCACTCTGAATACGATACCTAGTACCACGATGGATACGAACTGTCAAAATATTATATGGGATCGTCACCAGACTAACCATACGAAATTCGACTTAGTACAGACATAATCCGCCCACTCTGAATACTACTGTTAGAGATTCAAAAGCCAAGTCGAAACATTTGCAAAAATCCCAAGCAGTAGCATCCAGAGTGGGCGGACTAACTATAAACGCGTATTATGTCCGTACTTAGTCGCATTTTGTATGGTTAGTCCGTAATTAACTATGATGGTTCACTCTGAATACGACTTAAGATATGTTTGTTATAAGGATTTTTCTTATTTTTATCTTTTTCTGTCATAGGAGGGGCGTCCCTTTGGGTACAACCGACGCTAGTATGCAAAACCAAGCATTCTTTTTGGATTTAATACCTCCCCACTTGGTTTTCAGGGCAGCTGTTATTTTTTTGCCGCGGCATTAAAATGTAGGCCTCCGTAGAGCCATTCCGTAATGGTCGCTGGCTGGCTCGATGGCTGGCGAACACCTATGTACCACCATAATTTTTGGACTGAATACCCATCCGCCGGTTTTAGGGCAACTGTTCTTTTTTGCCGTGCTATTACATGTAGGCACAGCATGTAGGCCTACGTCTCCGTTTAGCCCCTGCGTAATGGCCGCTGGCTGGCCCAATGGCTTGTCCTTGTATTGCGGTACGCGCTTTCGGTTTGGCGAGAACTTGGCACGGCGCACTTGATGCATGCTGATCCCTTTCAGTTTTCGTTGAAGTTGAAGAAAGACAACGAATTCATTACCTTTGAGTTTGGAACTCTATACCACGTTCTTGATATTTTTACTTGGTGTATTTTGTCTTGAGACAAGTTACATTGACCAGGCATATAAAATATCATAGTTTACCTTGTCGGCTCCACAGGAGTTCTGGACGGCGACACGATCAGCAGCACGTCGCGGACATTCCTCCGCGGCTTCGACAAGGCTTGTCGGCTGAAGCAGCTCAACGAGAGGAACACGTTACCGATGGACGATCAGGGAGTGAGTACATCCCTGCCACTGCTACCTCCGTGTTGAGAGGCTGCACCTTGCCGGCTGTACAGAACTGCTGGATGGCGACAAGATCATCAGCATATCGCGGATATTGCTCCGCGGCTTCCACAAGGATTGTCGGCTGATCAACTCACGGAGAGGAACAGGTTTCCGGTGGACGATCAGGGAGTGAGTACAACCCTGCCACTGCCACCTCCGTGTTGAGATGCTGCACCTTGCCGGCTGTACAGGACTGCTGGATGGCGACAAGATCATCAGCATATCGCGGATATTGCTCCGCGGCTTCCACAAGGATTGTCGGCTGATCGACTCACGGAGAGGAACAGGTTTCCGGTGGGCGATCAGGGAGTGAGTACAACCCTGCCTCTGCCACCTCCGTGTTGAGAGGCTGCACCTTGCCGGCTGTACAGGACTGCTGGATGGCGACAAGATCATCAGCATATCGCGGATATTGCTCCGCGGCTTCCACAAGGATTGTCGGCTGATCAACTCACCGAGAGGAACCGGTCGCCGGTGGACGATCAGGGAGTCACTTTTAAACTAAACGCCGTTCAAATTATTGTATGAATTTTTCGTTGATTTTCTAGTAACTTTTATTTTAACGAGCGTATTTTGGATTAAAAAAGTAGTTTTATTTTTGATCAAAATTTTAATTATTAAATTCCTTATTTCGGGCGATGGATGAAAGAGTTGGGTAGCCTTTATTTACCCATAGATGTTTTTAAATAAGTTAAATACGCCCTAAGTTAGGATCTTTCTATGCTCGCGACCTACCTCTATCCTCCGTGCTCGCGACCCTCTTGACCTGGGGGCCCCCTCCGGCCGGGGACCCGTAGCATTTTGCCCGTTCTGCCACCGTAATGTTAGCAACTGCCTACGAGCCACATGACACATATGTATTATGCCTGCGCCATACACATATGCAATTTGAATGACAGGCGGACGATTTCTTCGAGCTGAATATGCTGGGGGGGCCGCGGGCACGCAGCGCTTACACCTTGCAGCCGACGGCACTTCCCAACAGTTTCGGTACGTTGAATGCCGGGGAAGGAAGAGATCTCCGTGGAAGAAATCATGTTGAGACTCGCCCTAAGCTATGCTCCCCATACAAACGTAGTTTACTAATCATTTGGATACCGCTATTCCAATTAAATTGATATTTAATATCTAATATCAGGTAACAAATATCTGTGTCTGCATGCTTTTGTTTTTTTGAAAAATCCAAACCGAATGAAATGAATGCAAAAAGAAAATCTTCATACGAATTTTGTTTTCTCTGTGGTTTGACCCAGAATACATTTACCGAAAAAACAAAGGCATGCAGACACAGATATTTGTAGCCTAATATTAGATAGTAAATATCAATTTAATTGGAATAGCGGTTTCCAAATGATTAGTAAACTACGTTTGTATAGGGAGCATAGCTTACGGGACGTTCTTAATTCACGGAATATTGAGGAGGCAGGAAGTGAAACGTTTGTGAATTTGTTCCAGGACCGCTGTTACCGTTTTACTTAAGACCTTTTTGCTCCGCGAATGTATAACAGTCGCAATTGGCCATCCCTTCATAATCAATAACCAAACCACAAATCCACATTTGTTTAGTTAATATGAACCTTAACGTACCTAATGGTTCTATGTTGGAATTCCAACACTGTTTGGTTTTGTTGAAATACCTCCTAATTGTTCTGTGCTTTAATTCAACCAATTTTAAATTTGAGATGAAATTACAACTTCCCCACCCTCCGCTCGAGCCCTTTGATGTCCTCCGCAAGCAAATTAGTCCCACAAACTTCCACGCATGACCTTTTTTGGTCAAACAAACTTTAAAATTGTTTACACACGGTTTTACCACACATGGGCATTTTTGGTGCGGGGCACACGCGCATAACAACAACGAGTGGCGACAAAGTGGTGTCCCCCCGCGACGCATGGAACACCACTTCTGTTGCTCCATTGATTTTGTATGGAAGTGCCTGTCCTTAGATAATATATATCAATGCTGGCCGAACAATATATGATCGCGACGAGACTGAAAGGGAATCCAATGCAGGCGTGGTGCGAGCGACCGACTCGTCCTACAGCTTCGTGCCGCGCGCGCTCATACGCCGCCACCGCCGGCCTCCGCGAGCGGACGCCGCGCCGCCGCCCGGAGACGCCGCGACACCGCCCGCGTGGACGCTCGGGCTGGGCGAGCTGCCAGGGCGGCCGCGCGCCCCGCAGCCGGCGTGCGGCGCGCTCAACGCGGTGAGCCCCGGTTGCACGAAGAGACGGCTGAGTTAATCAATGTTCAAATACGTCACTTTTAGTGATCCGCATAGAGTTCCTTCCATACTGACCACACACAGTGACGTGTTTGATTATACTTTGAGGTTGATTTTGATTTGTTGTCTGTTGTGTGATGCCATGCAATATTAAGAAGAATAATCTTTCTGTCAGTTGTCAACACATTTAATATGAAAATACAATGGTGCTTTTCTAAGCAGATATTTTACTTCTAAAATAACTACACAACAATGGCGACGAGGACGGAAGAAAGCATTGAAAAATGTAAGAAAAATCGATCTACAATTCGAGGCCAACTAACCCGGATACAATCTATATTAGACGATTCCAACAAACATTTTTCGAATGAAGAATTACAACTACGAATTCAAACGGTAGATGGTTATTGGAATAAATATCGATTTATTCAACAGATTATTGATGAACAGACAGTCTCTGAAGAGCAAGAGAGTACAGAAATAAATACTCGTTTCAGTATGGACGAGGAGTTTACCTACATACAGTCAAAACTGTTGAGCATGCAAGCTGCAAGCTCGCAGCCCATCGCGAGCGTGACTTCTCCCGGCGAAACACTGCGCAGCTCTAGGAGTGTCGTACCGAACTTCAAATTTAAGCTTTATCAGGAAGATGAGGCATTTTCCAATTTTGTGAAGCGACTAGAACTTTACATGACTGTGAATGGTATCACAGATGCAAAGATGAAAGTTTTTTCCTTATTAAGTGCCCTACCACCAAGAATTTATCAAAAACTATGTGATATATACATTCCAGACAATCCAGCTACTCTACAATACAACGAGTTAGTAAAAACTTTACTGGAATATCTTGAGCCAAAACCCAGCATTTGGGCATCACAACACAAATTTGTATGTTACATGCAGGGCCAGGGTGAATCGGTCATAGACTATGCTACACAGTTAAGGCAACTTACTACGAATTGTGAATTCAATTGCATAAATCCGGATTGCCAGAAATCCGTGGCAGAATTATTCCTTAACTTACAGTTTATACGAGGTCTACGCGATAATGATATAAGAACTAAGCTACTACAAGAACGATCAAAACTAAGCTTCAATAGAATATTACAGTTGGCATCAGCTATTGAAATGTCAAAATTGGAAAATACGGCTATCGCAACAACATCAAATGACATGACACATCTTGCAGAAAATTTCAATATCGCTAAAAATTTAGTAGAAAAAGGTAAAATAAACAATCAACCTTATAAAAAAACTTCTCCACATACAATAAAGGATTTAATGGGAAGATGTTACCGATGTGGGGACGAACGTCACAGAGCAAATGTATGCAAGATGATAAATGAAATCTGTCATAAGTGTAAACGGATCGGGCACATTTCAAGAGTTTGTTTGAACAATAATTTGAATAATAATAATACACGAAATAGAAGAGAGGTAAGAAACATGGAAGATAACAGTACATCTGATGAAGAATTATGTGAAATAAACCTCATACATTCAAGAATTAATGATAAATTTAACGTCAACTTACAAATTGAAAACAAAAACATTACAATGGAACTTGACACAGGAGCTTCACTTAGCTCTATTTCATACAAACAATATAAAGAACTTCAACTAAATAAACATATTTTCAAGACACAAGTACAAATGCGCACGTATACAGGTGAAATTATCAAACCATTGGGAGCTGTTTATACTAAATGTACCTATAAAAACCAAGTTTTTTATGGAAAGCTGTACATAATCAACCAAAACGTAGACCCTATTTTTGGTAGGGAATGGATGAGGGAAGTAAACTTAGACTGGGCTGAAATAAAGATGATTGAAGAAAAAGACAAAACAAACTTGAATGACTTAATTTCAGAATACAAGGAGATATTTTCAAATGATTTAAGTCCAATACCAAATCACTATGCACATCTACACATGGAAGAAAACACTGCACCAATATTTGTAAAACCTAGAAGGGTTCCGTATGCCCTTGTACAAAAAGTTGAAGATGAACTGGACAGACTAGAGAAAACCGGAGTGATCGTTAAAGTAGAGAACGCAGAATGGGGCACGCCAATTGTTCCCATTGTTAAGCCTAATGGAAGTATTAGACTATGTGCCGATTACAAAGTAACTGTAAATAAATACCTTAAAGACGAAAACTACCCGATGCCAAGAATTGAGGATATATTTGCACAGATGAATGGAGGAACGTTGTTTTGTACACTTGATCTTAGCCAAGCCTATTTACACATGGCTATGGATGAAGAAAGCTCTTATCTACAATCTCTTAGCACTCATAAAGGAATATATAAAGTGCAAAGGCTAATGTTTGGAGTGAAAGTGGCTCCGGCACTTTGGCAGAAATACATGGACAAACTATTACAAGGACTGAAAGGAGTACAGTGTTTCTTCGATGATATCATTATCGCGGGATCAACGTACGAAGAAATAATTCAAAGACTGAAACTAGTGTTTCAAAAGATTCGAGAAAGTAATTTAAAATTGAACAAAGACAAGTGCAAATTTCTACAGAAAAGTATAAAATATCTCGGACATACAATTGATGAACACGGCATTCATAAGTCGGAAGAAAAAGTATCAGCTATTCAAAAAACAGTAAGACCAAAAAATGCAGATGAACTACGTACTTTCATTGGTATGGCTAACTACTACAATAAATTCATACAAAATTTAGCAAGTCTGCTTAATCCACTGAACAAATTGCTACGAAAGAATCAGACATTTGACTGGACAAGTGATTGCGAATACAGTTTCCAAAAAGTTAAGTCTGAAATAGTAAGTGAACGACTTTTAGTTCATTTCAATCCAGATTTGCCAATAATAATCGCTACAGATGCATCACCGATGGGACTTGGAGCCGTTTTATCTCACAGATACCCAAACGGTTCTGATAAACCGATCGCATTTGCTTCAAGATCTCTGACGAAGAGCGAATCAAACTACAGCCAAATTGACAAAGAAGCTACAGCAATTTACTGGGGACTAAAAAAATTTTTTCAGTATTGTTACGGCAGAAAGTTCATACTTGTGACTGACCACAAACCGCTTGTCACAATCTTTCATCAACACAAAACACTACCGGCACTCAGTACGATGCGACTATTTCATTACGCTCACTTTTTATCGGGATTTGATTACACAATAGAGTACAGAAGGGGCTTAGACAATGCAAATGCAGATTTTTTATCAAGATTCCCAGTAGAACCTGCCCCGAGAAAAAATGCCGATGCACATTACATATTTCAGGCAAACCAACTAGATGTTTTACCATTTACAAGAAACAGAATTGCTGCAGAAACAAAGAAAGATCCAAAATTGAATAACCTGCTGACCGCGCTTAAAATGGGACAAAGCATAAAACGGTATGGATTTAGAGAGGACGAAGTAACCTTACAAGATGATTGCCTATTTAAAGGAAATAGAGTCATGATACCTAAAACGCTACAAGAATTTGTGCTAAAAGAACTTCATATTGGTCATCAAGGTATTGTAAAAACGAAACTACTTGCAAGAAGTTACTGTTTTTGGGTCAATATCGATAGAGATATTGAGGAATGGGTAAAATCATGTAGAGTATGCTGCCAGAAACAAAATGAGCCAGAAAAAGTAGTACTTCACCCATGGGAAACTCCAGCAGGACCGTGGCAACGCATCCATATTGATTTTGCAGGGCCTATTTACGGAATCAACCTTTTTATAGTGGTCGACGCCTACAGTAAATGGGTCGAAGTCATACCGACAAAGAACACTAAATCAGAATGGTGCATGAATGAACTAAGACAACTTTTCAATACTTTCGGATTCCCATATGTTTTGGTTTCTGACAATGGGCCTCAATTTATTTCAACAGAGTTTGAAAATTTTTTACGTAATTTCAATATCACTCATAAGACATCAGCCCCATACCATCCAGCAACAAACGGGCAAGCGGAGAGGTTCGTGCAAACAATCAAGAAAGCGCTGAAATCGTTGGAGGGAGAGAGAGGGACAATACAAAACAAGTTGACAAGCATCATTCAACAGCTGCGATCAACACCGAGTGTTGATGGGGAATCGCCTTATCAACGTATGTTTGCTAGACCTGTCAGAACAAGACTAGATGCTATGGTTGACGGTCCAAGTTCACAACCTAAAAAAAGAATACCGACAACTGAGACACAAAAACAAAAAATCAGAGTTTTCAACTGTGGAGATAAAGTCATAGCTAGGAATTACGCGAATGATGGAAGAAAATGGTTTTTTGGAACGGTGACAGCAAAACATGGCATTCTACACTACGAAATCGAAATTGAAGATGGTAGAAGAATAAGAAGACATATCGATCAACTTCGACGCTGCGCCGGCGCTGCTCAAACTACGGGGGGAGCTGTTGTGTGATGCCATGCAATATTAAGAAGAATAATCTTTCTGTCAGTTGTCAACACATTTAATATGAAAATACAATGGTGCTTTTCTAAGCAGATATTTTACTTCTAAAATAACTACACAACATTGTCCTTTCGTGCACTCGGCCCAAATCGAGATTTCATCCCAATAGGTAACATTCAAAAATATTCCGCTCCGGCGGAGTCAGTTAACGGCCACCACTTGAGCGCAAACAATTCGATTAAAATAAGAATAGGATAGGATCACCGCCATTTTGAATGTCAAACTTCTAATACCCTCACGTCATTTCACAAACTTCAATACTTTGCCGCGTACTTTCCCTCGCGAATTCGAGTGAAGTTAGTCACGAGCCCTGTCCTATTCTTATTTGAATCGCATTGTACAGTCGTTTCCTATCAAATGTATATACTGGAAAGAGAAGGAATTCCTAAGTCCCTTTTACTCTATGCTTGACGTCAGCATGTCAGAAAGAGAACTCAAAATTTGTCTCTATTTCCGGTGTATAGATTTCAGACGAAACGACTGTACGTCATCGAAGTCAATATTATTCATGCATCGAAATACGTTTACAAATGTATGGAACTAGGCATGGATAAAAAATACCACACCTATAGGCCCCGCCTCAGAACTACCCCGTGTTCACCACCGCCAGTTACCTAAAATCCGATAAGAAACTTTCGGTTACATGGCATATTTGTGCAAACCACTTTTTACTTTCGTTGCCTAGTCAAGTTCCAGTTTCACGGACAAGAACTTTGACTGAGTGGTCAGTCTGAGTTCTCACCTAAATTGGCGTTTACGGCAAACCGATCGACTGGCGTTTTCTCCAAACTCCATACAAGTTTTTACTAGATATTCTGTGGTATTACTTCTTCAAGCTGTCAAAGTCAAACGCGGACTTTCGATTTGTATGAAAACGCGGAGTGGACGTAAACCGCAACGTCGACGTATTTACGGCAACGTTGAGTAAGCTGTCAAATCAAGCTCGGACTCGCAAATGTTAGTTCGCTTAACGCCCGCTGCGCGCGCTCTTCAATTTTTACATACATTTGAAAACGCCAGTCGATCGGTTTGCCGCAACGCCAATTTAGGTGACAACTGAGACTACCGGCTCTGGATATGATGTGAGATCCTTATTCCCATGCCCATGCAGGTGCCACAGTCGGAGCGAGCGGGCGAGCCGTCGGCGCATCCCCAGAAGGAACCGTCCAAGCCGAAGGGAATTCTAAAGAAGCCAATGCCAATGCGATACGTTTAGTTTTGTCTTGCTTTTGTGAGTTTACTGTTTTATTCACATAAATCGATTGATATTAATTTATTATTTGATTTGTTAACATTAGAATAAATACAGTAAGGCTTGATTTCACCAAGTTCGGATTATGTGTCTTGTATGATATCGATTGCAAGACGGTAAAAAACCGGCCAAGTTCGAGTCGGGCTCGCACACGAAGGGTTCCGTACCATCGAACAAGATTTAACACAAAAAATCATGTTTCTTGTATGGGGACCCCCTTTAATTCTTATTATTTTTTAATGTTACCTATTTGTTGGTATAGCGGCAAAATAAATACACACCTGTAAAAATTTCAGCTGCCTATCTATTACGGTTCATGAGATACAGCCCTGTGACGACAGACGGACGGACGGACGGACGGACGGACGGGCGGACGGACGGACAGACGCGGAGGCTTAGTAATAGGGTTCCGTTGGCACCCTTTGGGTACGGAACCCTAAAAAAGGCCCTTTAATGTGCCAATACATAAATATAATAAATGGGAATAAAAACCGGCCAAGTGCGAGTCGGACTCGCACACGAAGGGTTCCGTATGATCGTAAAAGATGTACCATAAAAAAATCAAGGGGGCCCTTTCATTTTAAGTATTTTTCAATTTTACCTATTTGTTGTTATAGTTAATAATAAATATAGCTAATTTTTGTTTAATTTTGTAGAACGACATGGACAGGTGATATCACCGTCACACATGATACTAATGCATCACACTATTTTCCCGAACAAGCTACATAGGTGACAAGCCCGACCTTTTCTATATGTGCACAAATAAATCTAACTTAGTGGAAAACACTGTTTCTTGGCCAGTTCAACGGTCTTTCTATCAATTCAATAATAACGACCTGCGGGTACGTTAAACTCTAGCACATAATAAGTGGCACACTTACGCCTACAGTTTTATATGGGTTCCGAATCACAAAGTGATTTCTGCTACATTTGGCGAAGAAGAACTAAAGAAACAGGTGCACATTTCATTCTCAGGTGAGAACGAAAGAGCTCTATAATAATACTTAATATTTACGGCGTTTACACTGTATATCCGTAAATATTATTTATTTTATTTATTATTATGTCGATTAACAGTAAAAATCTAAAGAAATTGCTATACGTTCACGGTATCGAGTGATCCTCTACTATGTGAAAATTGGAATGAAAACACATAGCTTACTGTAGGTGTCACATGAACGACCTCACCTTAAAAATATCAAATTGACTAGTTTTGAAAGGAAAAAAAATAGTAAAAATTTTTTTTCTAAAATAAGCATGTATTTAAGTGCTCTAAAAAGATGAAAATATACTTTAAATTAAACCAAACCCATCAATGTATTACATTATACAATTTATGTAATACAAAAATTTGTCAAAAGATCAATTGTATAAATTGTAGTCTTGTTTATTTACTCTGGTAAATCTCCGGACAAGCTTTTAGATTATATAAATTGTTTTGTAAAATATAATAAATTATTGAGTTTGATTTAATTTAAAGTATTTTTTTCTTCTTTTTAGAGCACTTAAAAAAAGCTTTTTTTAATGTTTTTTCTCTTTATTTTTATTTTTTAGTTTGACATGTTTCCAAGCATATTTATAAGTAAACTGTACATTGTCATGAAACCAAACGTGTGTGACTAATTTCAGCCCGAAGTGAGCGAGCAACTTGCAAGATTCCAGGACATACAAGTGAAGTTAAAAAACATTAATTTATTTTTATAATATTGCATTGTCATCCCATTTACATTTTCATGCAAATTTTCAGCTCAATCGCAAAACGCGAAGTGGGTCAACTTGCAAGATTCCGGGACATCCAAGTAAAGTTATAAATAAAGCTTTTAAAAAATGTACTCCATGGTTAATGTTATCCTTGATGCAGTTATAATCAGGTAGACGGGGGAAAAGAAGAGATTTTGTTTGTTTTCAAACCAATTTTAATGTAATTGAACACACAACGTTTGAAATGATATATTATAATTTTGTTGTATTTATTCATCATCCACACTTGACATATTTTAACATTTGCTAGTTTATGTTATTGTGATATTTCCTTTGTACAACTTTATTTGAGTGAAATAATTTGGAAAAATATATTTTAGGAATAATATCGAGAAAATTGAGTCATTTCAATCATATAGATTGAGTTCATAAAATTTTCAAATCAATTTTGTTTAATTTTGTAGGGTCTGTGACAGCTTTGACAGGTCTTTTAGGGTAGGTCACCTAGACGCCACCTGCCGTGATAAATAAGCAGATTTCTTCCCCATTGGCTGAAGCACCAGCCCTAAGTTCTGTTATTGTTTTTATGCTGTGTTCTGTTAATAATGAACTTATATTTATAATAATATATAAATAATCTGTTTTCAGAGGGTCGCCTTCATAAAGTCCAAAAAGCATAAGGTCCAAAACCCAGAACGTCCAAAAGTATGTATTTTTCGTGTGTATTATAGAATGCATATAATCTAATCTAACCTAACCGAATTAAAATTATCCGTACTCGTAAGTATTTTGGACGCTATGGGTTTTAGACTTTGTGCTTTTTGGACTTTATGATGCGTCCCCTTTTCAGAGAGTAACAATGTTTTATTGGTCTCTCAATTTTCATTCAACATGAACGACAGAGTTGCAATTAAAGTGTGAATGAGCGAATTAATCTAACCTTGATTAAAATAAAATGACAAATTATCTTACGATTTGTTAGTAGTGTAGTAGGGAGTTACCTCGCCTACATTACCTCAAGTTAGAAAGTGGATGTCAAAATTTCCACTAAGAGATCAGTTGATATGCTCAACTGCGGTATGAGCCCCTAATAAAAAAAAACAACTTAATTGTAATTTAGGTGCATATGACTCCAAAATGTCATAAATGACACCGGAATAACCATACAAAAATTGGTTTAGTCTGGCAATAATACATGCACTAAAGTTAGTATGTCTGTCTGTCTATGTCTATGTAATAAGACAGTATGGATCGTACTTTGTACCTAACCGATCTAGTGCTTTTTGTATGCGGTACAAACATTGATATAAAGAAAACATTTAGATCCGTTCTGAGCTTTCCCCTGCGTGTCAAGTCAGGTACTCTAATTCGAACAATTTAGAGTACCTGAACTGTCAGTTTCGATACACCCGTCACGGCGTTCGCGCGTATTTGCCGATTGTATAGGTGCTGATCTATGGTAGAAGAAAGGAAGAATTATGCCGTCGTTTGTAGTGTAAACATGTAAAAACGATTACGGGAAAGCCAAGACGGAAGATAGAATCACATATCACAGGTTTGCTATCGAAATTTTATCAAATGGCGTTATATTATGGTGATATGTGTGGCAAGTATGGCGTACAGCGCGGTGTCGTTATCGTGATATCCGACATTGAACGACAAAACTATCGGAAAAGCCGGTATCTCTTTCTAGCATACGTATATTCTATGAAGTACTTCACTATAGGTCTCTGTCAGTCATGCATTTGTGGTGTGAGTGTGTGTGTATCGCGTTCGCCGAAGGATGGTGTTCTCTCAGACAAGTGTGCGCCCTTTCTAGCAAACTAGTGTAATTTCTAGCAAAAATGATTTTCCTATTTAAGTCCCTCTCACTCTCATGCAACAGATGCGACGGATAACTGAGTGATACCAGGTTAAGAAAAAGATCTCTGAGGTGAGGATTAATATGAAAGTTGCAATTTTAAATTACCTGATTCGCGTAATGTGTGTTAATTGAATATTCAAATGTTATATTTGGTTATAAATAGTAATATGAGTATGTTATGAATAATTTAGATGGCAAAACGTTGGTTGATTAAAAATTATAACTGAGAGCGGGAAAATAAAAATTTCATGAAGGCGACACCATAGGCTAGAGGGGAAAACGAGTTGAAACGGTCTCTTGTATGATTGTTTGACTCTGATGGCGCTTCTAGTTGTTTTTTTTTTGTTCAATGGGTACAAAGGTTTCAAGAGAACAGAATGGTAACATAATGTTAAAATTCGATTATTATTTATTATTATATTACAAAAGCAAAGAAGATTGGTAGATATTCACTTGCTGCAATTTTAATGCATAATGTTAACATAATTAAATTTGCCGTAATAACAAAATATCAGTCTATAATTTGAGAGGAAACTGAAAACACTGAAATGACTAGAGAACACATACATTTATATACTTAATGGCAAATACTATCATCCAGCCCCATCACAAAATCACAAACAAAACTTACATACAATTATGTTACATAACACTACTGACAATGTAACTACAAACTCTCCTAAAAGTGTATCAAACGTAAACTAACCTTATAATTACTGTGATGAGTATGTTATGCATAGGAACTACATTAGAATGCTGCCAAAGTTAAAACATTCAATGACATCTCACAAATGAAACCATTTAGCCTCCAGCAATAACAGGTATTGAGAGTGTAGGTAGAGAAAGGGGCCATAGATGCCTTTTGACGAAGAACATACATTCAAGATATAAAGCGAATAACACCTGAGTTGGCTATAGCATTTTGTATGGTTAGACGGTGCTAATCTGCATACTAAATTTTGACAGTTCACTCTAAATACGACTGTATTTACCATCTATGATATAAGGAAAGCACAGGTAGAAAAAATAAATTCATATGAATTCACAAAAATCGACAATTAATGCCATGTGCAACAGTTCATGCAAAATATCAGTATTTTGTCAAAGACTATACCCATATGTTGCCAATTGGAGCAGGGCAGTACCCACAAACAGCATCCGTTCACAAGCATCACGACGGGTCCAGCAATTGCCTCTTTTAACCATGTTTTAGGGAAAGAGTTGACCAGAACCAAGCGTCACCGCAAGCAAGGACCTTAAGGCGATGCACAACTCCAGTCGCAACAAAAACGAATCACAAAACATTTGAACATTATATTTTTTTACGAATACAATTATTTTTATCATGAACTACCACGTGCACACCGTTTTATTTTACAAGTTCGTTTCCAGAAGAGTTTGTTTCTGCTGCCAACGGTAAATGCTCCTGTCGGTTGTCTCATGAATTGGCACTATTCAGTTCTTCCATCAATTCATTATCCTCAATATACTGTTCCAATTCCGCCACAATATCTTCCTCATCTGCACTCATATCAACTTCTCCTACACAAACATCCCCTTCATCTGCATCCAAATTCTCGCCTACACAAAATTTTCTTTCATCTGCACTTATGTCCGCTACATCTACACTTATGTCCGCTACATCTACACTTTTGTCTGCTACATCTACATTTATGTCTACTACATCTGCGCTTGTTTCCACCAGATGTTCATCTCTCCTCTCGTGTTTACTTTCAGATGTTGCAGGTATTGATGTTACATTTTCAATTCTTATTTGAGTGAGCCCACTATTTGCGCTTATGATTGTGTTAAACTCTGATCGGGCATTATCATCCTCGGAAAGCATGGCATCACTGTCCCTAGTCAGTTCACCGTTCTGTGCACCATACACAAGGTCACAGTGCTCTGAATCATCAGAATCAGAGTCCAAAATTATAACATTATCATCGTCATGCAAAGGTGGTGATTTATAAACTGCATCATTTAATTTAACATCTTTTGAGTCTTCATCAGATGGTACTGTAGGATATAGTTCTATAACTGGATCGTAAGTACCTCTTATAGCCTGATAATGTTTTCCAATAGTACCTAATAAATCATAAATTGAATAATTTGGCGAACAGATCTCACCAGTTTCGCACTGGCGTTGGTTGGGCTTTCGACCGCGATTATTTTTCCTTCCTTGAGCTGGCTTATCTAGTCTTTGTTGAGAATTCACCGAAAACGGCAATGAAGGCATTTTGTAGTGCGCCCGAATGTGTGCTTTTATGTAATTTTTTGAAATATCCTTGAAACAAAACCTGCACCACACTGGGAGGCCTTTGAGGCCCTTGGGGCGGGGAGGCTGGAAATGTACATCCTCGACGTGTTTCTCAAGGTACCAACTCTTCTGATAGATCGCGCCGCATATGGGACATGTATCTTTGCTGTCATTCAAAACATTGTGGTCGGTTATCAAGTGGCAGCGGAGTCTACTCACTTCAGAAAGCGATCTGGGGATAAATCGCTTGGGGCAGAGTGGACAGCGGTAAGTGGCTTTAGTTTCTAAGGGCTCCCCGGTGGGTGGGAGTTCTTCTTCTTCGCCGCCGTTGACGGATGTACATGGCTCCATGGCTGTTTCTTGTCATTGACGATATCTCTCGAAATTACATTCAGCGCTTCCGACTAGCCATTTTATGAGTAATCCACAGAATAATTAGGCAACATCTGTCTGTCACAGAATAAAGAGAGAATACGAACCCTACGTTCCGAAATGCGTACATTGCAAATATCGCCACAGAATAAGTAATAGTGCTACCACCGCGCCGTCTGCTCGCGGCGCGCGCCGCGACGGAGGCGATGCGTAGGTACGTACTTAGAAGAAATATGTGCGACGCACTGCGGCAAAGAACATTTTTATGCTGCGCCTTCGGCCTCACGTGGTATGACCTAGTGGTTTGAACCTACACAATAGTCAAGGTAGTATCCATCGAGGTATCCATTCATACCTACTGTCATTCATATCATTCATTCTATTCTATCTGTCTAGTATTCATTCATACACCTACATTTTCTGTCGCAAAAATTTGTTGTTTACAAAAACAAAATCTTTGTGTGACGCAATATTTAATTTAGATTGTTTAATGGAAATGGACTAACTTCCTGCTATTATATTCGCCCAACACACTGCAGATCCAAGGGACTTAGGCTGAGATAAATATACGACTATTTATCTCAGCCTAAGTCCGGACAGAAACTAAGGCTAAGATAAATAGTCGTAACAGAAACTAAGGCTGAGATAAATAGTCGTCACCGAAACTAATTCTAACACAAAGTAGTACTTTATGACGTCACTTCGACACATTTTGTATGGACGAAATCTCAAAGTAGTTCAAATTGACGTCACAAAGTACTACTTTTCGTTAGTCTTAGTTTCTGTTACGACTATTTATCTCAGCCTAAGACTAACGAAAAGTAGTACTTTGTGACGTCAATTTACATTACTTTGAAATTTCGTCCATACAAAATGTGTCAAAGTGACGTCACAAAGTACTACTTTGCGTTAGCATTAGTTTCGGTTACGACTATTTATATCAGCCTAAGGCCGAGATAAATAGTCGTAACAGAAACTAAGACTAACGAAAAGTAGTACTTTGTGACGTCAATTTGCATTACTTTGAGATTGCGTCCATACAAAATGTGTCAAAGTGACGTCACAAAGTACTACTTTCCGTTAGTCTTAGTTTCTGTTACGACTATTTATATCAGCCTTAGACTAACGAAAAGTAGTACTTTGTGACGTCAATTTGCATCACTTTGATTTCGCCCATACAAAATGTGTCAAAGTGACGTCACAAAGTACTACTTTTCGTTAGTCATAGTTTCTGTTACGACTATTTATCTCAGCCTAAGTTACTATGCCAAGACCTTCCTTACGCACATCTAAATTCAATTGTATGGAAACACATAATTTTCTTAGTTCCGCTTGGAACATATTTCGTCCAATGCGACGGTATTCACCAACCGCCCAGGCCAACTTTCCACTTGGCCGGTTTTCTAGTATTATAGTAACTAATATAACATTATGTTGTCTTAAAATCTTTGCGACAAAAAAGGGCTAAATCAGTTATGTACAAAAATAAATAAAATCAATATAAATAAATAATGCGAATGATAAGTAATATTAGTAATACCAATTTAAAAATAAAAAAAATATACAAGTGCACTCCGGGAAAAATGAAATGTATGCATCATCTTTAAGCTGCTAGTGATATAAATAACATAATAATAATAAAACATTGGATCCTGCGTACAGCGATATCACTACTTGTTTGTAAGTATGGATGGATGTTTGTTACTCTTTCACGCCAAAACTACTGAATGGATTTTGATGAAACTTAACAGTAATATAGCTTATACATCAGAATAACACATAGGCTATAAATTATTAATATATTGTGTAAATTAGATAAACTGTGACTATAAGTGTCAAGTACGTCAAATACAATCTTGCCACCTGAGAGTTACCTCCACGGGCGCTGCATAAACTTTTTAGAGTTACACTAAGATAATGTATGGCAAGATTATTTCTTTTAAAAAGTTTAAAAACCAGTATACCTACCTTTTATGTGGGAGCCATTATAGGCAAAAATATCAAACTACAAATACATTAGTATAAAACTGCATTATCAGACGATAAATTGCACAAATTTTAAATGGCAGATGTTTGTAATAGTCCGAATTTAGGCTCCGCTCGGCTGAATGCCCAAAACGAGATTAGCCCGAGCGAAGCTGGGTACCTCAGCTCGTCCTTCATAAAGTCCAAAAAGCATAAAGTCCAAAACCCAGAACATCCAAAAGTATTTATTTTTCGTGTGTGTTATGAAATGAATATAATCTAACCTAACCTCATTGAAAATATTCGTATTCATAAGTATTTTGGACTTTATGATGCATCCCTGTTAAAACTACATAGAGGTCCGCTTAATTGATCTGTCAATATAAGCAAAAATAAAAGAGTAAGGGATAGATCATTAGCAAGCTACAATGATCGCTTGAATAGAAAGATTTTAATGAACTCACACATAACACAGATGTGGACATATTTCAAGACTAACTAAGTCAGCCTCAGTGGCCCAGTGGCGCGACACTTCGGCGATCGCTCTCCGAAGTTAAGCAACGCTGGGTCCGGTCTGGTCTTGGATGGGTGACCATTCGACCGTTGAGAGAGGCTGGCCGTGGTTCGGATTCCACGTTAAGCTGTAGGTCCCCTTCCTTACTTACTAGGTGGTAGGGTTTATCCCGCCTGGGTTGGTACCATCGCATTGGATGAACGATGGTCGAAGCGGCAATGAAAATTGTCCGTGTTTTCCATCCAGATCAATGTAGCCGTGCAATATAAGGAAGGTCCTGGCATGGCACCTAGTTCCCATGTGGTGTTTTGGGCTAATACCATGACAGAACTTGTGGTATTAGCCATCCATGTCCAGTCACATAAAAAAAAACAAAGTAGTGTTGAGCGTTATGCATTGACTTACAAGGCATTTCTGTGAATCATTAAATCTCAACCGTCATTCAACTGCTGTTCAACTGACATTCTTTTATTTTTGTTTTTCTTTTGTTTTTATATTCTAGACTCTCTCATTTATGATGTTTACAACTTGTTATAGTATGTTTTAATTAAATATGTTTAAATTGTGCACTCGGTGTTAGACACTGTTCCGAAATGTTGTGTTCGCCTATAATTGGTATGCACACCAGGAATGTGCCCCCTACTATGTTTGCTATTATATAAAGTTCTTGTGTGTGTGTACACTGTTGGCATACCTTTTGTAAAATAAAAAAATAAATAATTTGCTAACGTCATACGAGTGTTGAATAGGGATAATAAAAGTCCACAGGTGGTGTTGCAATTCACATTTCAGAATACATAAAATACAAAGCAATGAATATCAATGATGACGGGAGATCCGCTGGTTAGTAATGTCATATTATCAGCGAAAATAAGCAGTTTTCGGCGAGTTTTTTTTACGTTTTATGACGTATATGACGCCAGGTAGATAGAGAATAGAACTTAAGGTGGGCCCCGTAAGCATCAGAAAATTACGCTCCCCATACAAACGTAGTTTACTAATAATTTGAAAACCACTATTCCAATTGGCTTGATATTTGGGACTTAATATCAAGCAACAAATATGTATGTCTGCACGTGTTTGTTTTTTCGAAAAATGTATCCTGTGTCACACAACAGAAGAAAGAAAATTTGTATGAAGATTTTCTTTTGCCTGTTATTTGACTTGCTTCAGATTTTTCAGCAAAACAAAAACGTGCAGACACAGATATTTATTGTAGAATATTAGGTACCAAATATCAAGCAAATCGGAACAGTGTTTTTCAAATGATTAGTAAACTTCGTTTGTATGAGGAACATAGCTTACGGGCCGTTCTTAAAATAATGGCCAGTGAAATTATTGAGGTTGCTAGTGGAATTAGTATTTCTACATATTTTAGTTTCAAATGACATTTTAGTCTAAAATGTAAAGTAGGTAGCAATGATAGTTCTAACTCTTGCCTCTTCAACATTTTAAGAATCAGAGCAAAGTTACCGGAAATGAGCTCAAACAAAAGATGGACAGACAAAATATATTGACTTCTGATATTTGATGATTCGGGCCTATACAGGCAATCATTCTTTAAAGCATCTATTATTATATGCAACCCTACAAAAAAAACCTAGGCAGATTAACAAGTCATTTTGACTTTCAACCGGAAGTGGTAAGTTTGGTCGTTGTTCCACTGTACACATAAACGTGCATTATTCAATGTTGCAAGCCAATTGTTTTTGTCTCTATTATTTGATTGAATGAGAAGTGGATGTTTGAATGCAAGGTTTTAGAAATTATTGTAAAAAAAATGGAATCATAGGCGTAAACCTTGGCTACTACAACATCATCTGGTCTCTTGGTGGAATGTTGGCATCCACTTTCGGATTTGAAGTAATTCAGGAGAGTTTACTCTCTTTCATTTAATTTGAATTGAGGTTAGATTAATTCACATTCACTGCAAAATTTTAATAAAGAGATCATTAAAATTTTGCTACTCTCCGAAAAAAAACATGTTTTCCTTATTTTTTTCAGGTACACAGCACGAAAACAACAACATAACCCTTGCAAACATGATTTACCCCTGTTTTCACCACCTCCAGTTATCTGAATTCCGATAGTTAACTTTCGGCTACATTGCATTTTTGTATAATGTGATAACTTTGGGATTTTTGTAGCTGGAGGTGGTGGAACCGGGCGATAGTGCTGGTTCTTTAGCCAATTTTCTCATAGAAGAAGACCGTAGGCTTGATATGGTGGACGTCTGCCTCTTTCGTTCTTAACGGAGATTGAAATCTGAACCCGGCGAAGTTTCTTATTGGTTCTTTATCAGAGGTTAACCGGCAGAAAGATTAAAATAATTGCGGATCTCAAGTGTGTAAAGTACAAACTAAAAAATAAACTGAAACTCCAATATTGTTTGTTGAGAATGCGAGTGCATGTACAAACTGTATGTGTAATTGCTAGCCATAGATAAAAAGGGAGGAGATATGGCATCGAGCGCACCTACTATCATAGCTACTATGGGACCCGCTATCTCCAAACTACCAATCCAATTTAAACGTATAGGCTAGGAGGTCGCGACAAAAATGGTAACGATAACGTAAATGGCTGATACTGGGTTCAGGGGATACTGAATACCAACCCTCTGAAGCTAAATGTGTCGGTCTGCCTGTTCCAAGTGGTTGCGTTACGTAAATAAGGCGCCTGAAAAAGTCGTTATGGTGACAAAAAATATATATGATAAGGTAAATGGATGCAAATTACAAAGCATGAAAGTATCAGTACATACTTGCTTAGCAAAACAAAAACTGAACAAATTTTTGGTTGCATTTCGTAGATATAGGAGATTTAGGTTACAGACATAAGTTTAGGTATATTTAAGTATTTCATTAAAAAACCGAATGGTTTTTGGTGCATAATTAATAGTTATCATTGTTTCTAGACAATCAGTATATTCATCAGCAGGTACATACCAACATCTATTTTATATAGCCAATCTAGGTAATGCAACCACTTGGCGCAGGCAGACCGACATATTTAGTATCGGAGGGTTGGTCTCTAAGATGTAAACCCAGATTCAGCCATTTACCTTATCGTGACCAAACATGTCGTGACCTCCCGGAATAGTACATGCCACATGCAAACGTAGCCGCAGACGTATTGGAATGTTTGTGTGGGTGGGTACTGACTTGACGAATGCTATTTTAGAGCACATTCGCGCGCGGTGGCGATGTTTCGATTGTGTAACATACGACGCGCCATCGAATTCCCATACAATTGTATGGTAATCTTGACCATATAGCGGAGATGCGATATCGACCGCATGCCCCTTCTCTTTTTTTTTATGCGACCTGACATGGATAGCTAATACTACACAACTGCTGTTATGATATTAACCCAATACACAACATTTCCGAAGGAATTAGGTGCCATGCCAGGCCCGTCCCTTTACGAGCACGGCTACATTGAACTGGATGGAAAACACGGACAATTTTTCATTGCGGCTTCGACCATCTTTTCATCCAATGCGAACCCATGTGAAACTGTAAGTCCTTTTCTTAGTAGGTGGAAAGTTGGCCTGGGCGGTTGGTGAATACCGTCGCATTGGACGAAATATGTTCCAAGCGGAACTAAGAAAATTATGTGTTTCCATACAATTGAATTTAGATGTGCGTAAGGAAGGTCTTGGCATAGTAACTTAGGCTGAGATAAATAGTCGTAACAGAAACTATGACTAACGAAAAGTAGTACTTTGTGACGTCACTTTGACACATTTTGTATGGGCGAAATCAAAGTGATGCAAATTGACGTCACAAAGTACTACTTTTCGTTAGTCTAAGGCTGATATAAATAGTCGTAACAGAAACTAAGACTAACGGAAAGTAGTACTTTGTGACGTCACTTTGACACATTTTGTATGGACGCAATCTCAAAGTAATGCAAATTGACGTCACAAAGTACTACTTTTCGTTAGTCTTAGTTTCTGTTACGACTATTTATATCAGCCTAAGGCCGAGATAAATAGTCGTAACAGAAACTAAGACTAACGAAAAGTAGTACTTTGTGACGTCAATTTGCATTACTTTGAGATTGCGTCCATACAAAATGTGTCAAAGTGACGTCACAAAGTACTACTTTCCGTTAGTCTTAGTTTCTGTTACGACTATTTATATCAGCCTTAGACTAACGAAAAGTAGTACTTTGTGACGTCAATTTGCATCACTTTGATTTCGCCCATACAAAATGTGTCAAAGTGACGTCACAAAGTACTACTTTTCGTTAGTCATAGTTTCTGTTACGACTATTTATCTCAGCCTAAGTTACTATGCCAAGACCTTCCTTACGCACATCTAAATTCAATTGTATGGAAACACATAATTTTCTTAGTTCCGCTTGGAACATATTTCGTCCAATGCGACGGTATTCACCAACCGCCCAGGCCAACTTTCCACCTACTAAGAAAAGGACTTACAGTTTCACATGGGTTCGCATTGGATGAAAAGATGGTCGAAGCCGCAATGAAAAATTGTCCGTGTTTTCCATCCAGTTCAATGTAGCCGTGCTCGTAAAGGGACGGGCCTGGCATGGCACCTAATTCCTTCGGAAATGTTGTGTATTGGGTTAATATCATAACAGCAGTTGTGTAGTATTAGCTATCCATGTCAGGTCGCATAAAAAAAAAGAGAAGGGGCATGCGGTCGATATCGCATCTCCGCTATATGGTCAAGATTACCATACAATTGTATGGGAATTCGATGGCGCGTCGTATGTTACACAATCGAAACATCGCCACCGCGCGCGAATGTGCTCTAAAATAGCATTCGTCAAGTCAGTACCCACCCACACAAACATTCCAATACGTCTGCGGCTACGTTTGCATGTGGCATGTACTATTCCGGGAGGTCACGACATGTTTGGTCACGATAAGGTAAATGGCTGAATCTGGGTTTATATCTTAGAGACCAACCCTCCGATACTAAATATGTCGGTCTGCCTGCGCCAAGTGGTTGCATTACCTAGATTGGCTATATAAAATAGATGTTGGTATGTACCTGCTGATGAATATACTGATTGTCTAGAAACAATGATAACTATTAATTATGCACCAAAAACCATTCGGTTTTTTAATGAAATACTTAAATATACCTAAACTTATGTCTGTAACCTAAATCTCCTATATCTACGAAATGCAACCAAAAATTTGTTCAGTTTTTGTTTTGCTAAGCAAGTATGTACTGATACTTTCATGCTTTGTAATTTGCATCCATTTACCTTATCATATATATTTTTTGTCACCATAACGACTTTTTCAGGCGCCTTATTTACGTAACGCAACCACTTGGAACAGGCAGACCGACACATTTAGCTTCAGAGGGTTGGTATTCAGTATCCCCTGAACCCAGTATCAGCCATTTACGTTATCGTTACCATTTTTGTCGCGACCTCCTAGCCTATACGTTTAAATTGGATTGGTAGTTTGGAGATAGCGGGTCCCATAGTAGCTATGATAGTAGGTGCGCTCGATGCCATATCTCCTCCCTTTTTATCTATGGCTAGCAATTACACATACCGTGAAACCTGCCAACTTTGCCCACTTTTTAGGTAAAACTACCAGTTATATAAAATTATTGTATGACACATATGTGCTTTTATACTGTAATAGGTACTTTCTTGTAATTCGTACTTACTGATCCCTAGAAACCATATAGAAACTCAATAAAATAGCTACATCTCTGACTTTTTTAGATTTTGCTTAGTGGGCAAAATTAGGAGAACTTTCTGCCAACATTGCCCATTCAATTTTTTTCTTCAAAAACCATCGCCAGCACTATGAAAATTAGATCTATGCTACAAAATGGGGCAAAGATAACGTACGGATTTCGTATTAAAATGAACAGTAATCTGTTCGACCGGTAGGTCTGTGGGCAATGTTTGGGTACGTTTATGGTAATTTTCATACAAAGTCAATGAATTGGGCAGGGTTGTCACAGTGGTAAAAAATACGAATGTAGTTTTATTGTCACACAAATTATTATTTAAGTAAGGTAATTTGTAATCAGTACCAAAATAAGCCACTAACCTAACGCAAATTCTAGGTAAAAAAATATATTCACACTTAAATAATGAGAACCGTTTAGGTGCTTAATACTGGGTGTTTGCGGAGGTATGGTCCAAACGTTAACCAGGTGTTCCTTGGTCTATTTGGAGAAAAAAGGTTAGCTTACATTTGTACGGCTTAAAAAACTCACCATCTCCATACACTTTATTCATAGCTAAATACAAAGATGTATGGGGAGGACGAATTTTTTTCAAGCCGTAAAACAAAATGTTGTCTACCTTTTTTGCTCCAAATAGGCCACAGAATACCTGGTTAAAGTTTTAACCTTACCTCCACTAACACCCGGTATATTCACATATTCAAAAGAATCAAAAGTACTTACTTTAAGCTTATTATCAATACAAAAATAAATAATGAACTCAATGCGAATTATGAAATAAGTAACAAAAAAATATTCACTTTTCTAATATTAAGTCGAGTTTATGATCTTAATCTACATTCACATCTTCGAAAGCATCAAAGGTTCCTCAATATTATTATTAATACAAAAATATGAAACAACCTCAATGCAAATTATGAAATAGGAAAAAAATATTCACGCTTAAATAATATTTTAGTTAATGAGAATCGACATTTATAATCACAACATCAAAATAATAAGAAGTATTTAGTTTAATATGTGTTCAAAAAGTTCAACACTAATTAACACAATTGTAGTTGGAAAAGTCATCCACAAATTTTAATATGCCCCGTCGAGAAGAGATAGGATTACGAAGAACTTTTACAATGTCATGTACATACACTTATGATACGTCTTGGACTTGAGGCCAGTAAAATGTGTTATTGGATTTTTTCCGCAGAAATTTTATTTCTACGTCCATTTCGAGAATGTCGGCAATTTTTCCCACGAAATATTTGATGCTCTTGTCAGTATCAAATTTAACGAGCACGTAGTCCTCAACATGTATATCCGTGTAGTGGACTGGTCGACAATGTTGATAAATATTCATGTTGACATTAATATTTTCTTTTTCAACGCATTCAAGAACATCATTTTCTTCTTCGGATGATGAAAATTGCTCTGTGTCTGTTGAATCATCCAAGGACATATGGTTGGAATTATCTTTATCAGAGTTGTAGTCGTTACTCTTAAGCGTTTTAATTTTTATAAGTTTTGCATCATTTTCTGCCACAGTAGATGTGGACGGAATCGGGTGATTTTTTGTAGAACCTTTCAAAAGTGTCGGATCAAATTTTATAATTTTATCGGATAAAATTTGTATTTTTACCTTCGGTTTCTCTCGAACTGAACATTTTTGAGTATTTGGAACATTGACACACTCATTTTCAATTATATTACAAATATCAACGAATAATCCAGATTGATCATCAAGGACTTGTCTTGTATCGGAAGCTATTACACCACTGTTATTGTCACTCAGTGTCTCTGTAGCGGACGTGCATAGATTTTTAGACTTTCTATTTAAAGAGGCTCCTTCCTTTTGTTTTGGTTTCTTAGCAAAATCTTGAGAAATATCAGACAGACTGACGGCCTTACCCGGCTCAGTTTTTATTTTTTTATTTCTTTGCACCTGCATGGGTTTTGGAGCTCTGGTACTTTTTAAATAATCCAGTAAAGTTTGGTCAATGTTTAATGGTGATATTCTGTCGTGGTACTCTGGTAACTTTTTGAAAACTGCTTGAGGATCCAATGGAAAAATTCCTGTTGCCTTAAATCCGCTTTTTATTATTTTTGGTTCTTTTAACTGAATTTTTTCTACTAGGCTTCTTAGCAACTTTTGGAAGTGATTCTTATTCAAAGAAGTCTGTTGTGGATTTTCCATTTTGTATTGTAACAAGATGTTTCTCCATTCTTTCTTTAATGGGCCGAAAAAGGCAACATCGAGGGGCTGTGTGATATGCGTCGAGTTGGGCGGTATAAAAACAAATTTTATGTCAATTTCTTCACACAGCTTAATGACGTCGACAGATAGGTGGCTAGAAAGGTTGTCGCAAATGACAACCTTGGGTCCAGGAATACTTTTGGCCCAATCTAGTATGATACTGGAAAAGTAATTTTGAAAAAGTGGTCCATCGAACCATCCAGATTTAGAGTAACTGTATCTTGTGTCATCTGGCCCCCCTTTTATCCATTCGGTATATAAATTTTGAGATTTATATACAACATATGCCGGCAACAATTTGCCGTCTGCGATGGCAGAAAACATGATGGATATTGATCCTTTTGACGTATTTAAGACTCTTTCCGGATACTTTACTCCCCTTCGAAATATAGATTTAGAATTTCCTGGATCATCCGATAAATTTGTCTCATCGAAATTTAAGATATTCGAAGGAGGAATGTTTGCAAGTGTCACTTTTAAGTTATCAAAATATTCCAACATTTCATCAACTCCCTTTTCTGCTCTTGCCTTTTTTATGTTCTGCGTAGAACGCAAAGTTAGTTTAGTGGCATGCCTTTTCAAGAAGTCTTCTACCCAGTGTTTTCCTGGCATCTTACCGTCGAAAATTTCTTCGCGTGAGTTTTTTTTTAGGTATTCGAATACCAATAACCTGAGATCCAATTTCGTCAAAGGACTCCCGAAGTCAGCGGCAGCTATTAGCACTTTGACGATATTTTGTTCCTCTGCATCAGTCAGTTTGGTCGGGCATCCGATATCCATTCCGTGGCGCCCTTTAACTTTATTGAGTATTGTTCGTCGAGGAATGTTAAACTGTTTTTCTGCATCTCTTGACGATATGGTGTTCCTTTTTACCAAATCTACTGCAATATTCAACATTTCATCCGAGTAGTCCTTATATTTGCGTGAGCCAAGTCGTCTCCTGCTTTTTCTTTGTTTGATTCTTGGTTTAGATGTGCTTCCATCCTAGAAAAAAAACCAAGAAAATGTTTTAACACAGAAGCAGCATTATTAACAGTTAGCGTAGCATGAAGGCTACCTACGGACTCGACTAAACGTGCAAGAGGTCAGAGGTTCAAATCCTAATGACCTCACACACTTGTATTTATTACTTAAGAAAGGAATTCAGCTATTATGGTCACTTGTCGTGTTTCTTGTAATAAAATTAGTAGGCACCAAACAAATTAAAGCTATTCATCTTTAAGATACTCTCTTCTCTACTCTGTTTTACTTATGAGTCATTATTGGGACAAGCCGTAGGAGTTTGTAAATAATGTGATAAATGTTAGCGTACGGTGTTAAGTAAATAAATACCCAAAAGGGACTGATTCTGTGCATGAAATTAAACACTTCTACATTAGCAATTGAGGAAAAAAAATTGTTTTTCTCCATACAATGTCTTAATACCTACTCCTGTAAGGAAATATAAAAATATTACCCACCAAAAATATTTTCAGCAAATAACATTAAAAATATTAAACTGTTATCTGAAGAGACAACCCTAACGCTGGGCAATGTTGCGGGCACTGCTTCCGTGAATGTGCTCTTATCATTGCCCAGACAATTTTTTCCTGTTTTTAATACGTCCCCTGTGCTTTTATTACCTGTATAAGTTAATAACAACGTAAAAAATAACATACATAAAATTTACTTACGTGACTCAGTCGTATCAGCTGCAAAGTGAGATGATTTCCGAGCAAATTTTGGCACCACTTTGGCGACGACCACTTTCTACAATGTCTGTCGACCAACTGACTGAAGCTAGGCACAGAACAAACTAGCAAGTTTGCCAGTCGTATTATAAATTTTTGCTCCAATGTCTAAAAATGAGGTAATTTAGTTTAGTTATTTTTTAATTGGCGACAAAAGGTTAGTTTTCCTCTCTGGGCAAACTTAAGGTCCAAGGGCAAACTTGGCGGGTTTCACGGTACAGTTTGTACATGCACTCGCATTCTCAACAAACAATATTGGAGTTTCAGTTTATTTTTTAGTTTGTACTTTACACACTTGAGATCCGCAATTATTTTAATCTTTCTGCCGGTTAACCTCTGATAAAGAACCAATAAGAAACTTCGCCGGGTTCAGATTTCAATCTCCGTTAAGAACGAAAGAGGCAGACGTCCACCATATCAAGCCTACGGTCTTCTTCTATGAGAAAATTGGCTAAAGAACCAGCACTATCGCCCGGTTCCACCACCTCCAGCTACAAAAATCCCAAAGTTATCACATTATACAAAAATGCAATGTAGCCGAAAGTTAACTATCGGAATTCAGATAACTGGAGGTGGTGAAAACAGGGGTAAATCATGTTTGCAAGGGTTATGTTGTTGTTTTCGTGCTGTGTACCTGAAAAAAATAAGGAAAACATGTTTTTTTTCGGAGAGTAGCAAAATTTTAATGATCTCTTTATTAAAATTTTGCAGTGAATGTGAATTAATCTAACCTCAATTCAAATTAAATGAAAGAGAGTAAACTCTCCTGAATTACTTCAAATCCGAAAGTGGATGTCAAACATTCCACCAAGAGACCAGATGATGTTGTAGTAGCCAAGGTTTACGCCTATGATTCCATTTTTTTTACAATAATTTCTAAAACCTTGCATTCAAACATCCACTTCTCATTCAATCAAATAATAGAGACAAAAACAATTGGCTTGCAACATTGAATAATGCACGTTTATGTGTACAGTGGAACAACGACCAAACTTACCACTTCCGGTTGAAAGTCAAAATGACTTGTTAATCTGCCTAGGTTTTTTTTGTAGGGTTGCATATAATAATAGATGCTTTAAAGAATGATTGCCTGTATAGGCCCGAATCATCAAATATCAGAAGTCAATATATTTTGTCTGTCCATCTTTTGTTTGAGCTCATTTCCGGTAACTTTGCTCTGATTCTTAAAATGTTGAAGAGGCAAGAGTTAGAACTATCATTGCTACCTACTTTACATTTTAGACTAAAATGTCATTTGAAACTAAAATATGTAGAAATACTAATTCCACTAGCAACCTCAATAATTTCACTGGCCATTATTTTAAGAACGGCCCGTAAGCTATGTTCCTCATACAAACGAAGTTTACTAATCATTTGAAAAACACTGTTCCGATTTGCTTGATATTTGGTACCTAATATTCTACAATAAATATCGGTGTCTGCACGTTTTTGTTTTGCTGAAAAATCTGAAGCAAGTCAAATAACAGGCAAAAGAAAATCTTCATACAAATTTTCTTTCTTCTGTTGTGTGACACAGGATACATTTTTCGAAAAAACAAACACGTGCAGACATACATATTTGTTGCTTGATATTAAGTCCCAAATATCAAGCCAATTGGAATAGTGGTTTTCAAATTATTAGTAAACTACGTTTGTATGGGGAGCGTAATTTTCTGATGCTTACGGGGCCCACCTTAAGTTCTATTCTCTATCTACCTGGCGTCATATACGTCATAAAACGTAAAAAAAACTCGCCGAAAACTGCTTATTTTCGCTGATAATATGACATTACTAACCAGCGGATCTCCCGTCATCATTGATATTCATTGCTTTGTATTTTATGTATTCTGAAATGTGAATTGCAACACCACCTGTGGACTTTTATTATCCCTATTCAACACTCGTATGACGTTAGCAAATTATTTATTTTTTTATTTTACAAAAGGTATGCCAACAGTGTACACACACACAAGAACTTTATATAATAGCAAACATAGTAGGGGGCACATTCCTGGTGTGCATACCAATTATAGGCGAACACAACATTTCGGAACAGTGTCTAACACCGAGTGCACAATTTAAACATATTTAATTAAAACATACTATAACAAGTTGTAAACATCATAAATGAGAGAGTCTAGAATATAAAAACAAAAGAAAAACAAAAATAAAAGAATGTCAGTTGAACAGCAGTTGAATGACGGTTGAGATTTAATGATTCACAGAAATGCCTTGTAAGTCAATGCATAACGCTCAACACTACTTTGTTTTTTTTTATGTGACTGGACATGGATGGCTAATACCACAAGTTCTGTCATGGTATTAGCCCAAAACACCACATGGGAACTAGGTGCCATGCCAGGACCTTCCTTATATTGCACGGCTACATTGATCTGGATGGAAAACACGGACAATTTTCATTGCCGCTTCGACCATCGTTCATCCAATGCGATGGTACCAACCCAGGCGGGATAAACCCTACCACCTAGTAAGTAAGGAAGGGGACCTACAGCTTAACGTGGAATCCGAACCACGGCCAGCCTCTCTCAACGGTCGAATGGTCACCCATCCAAGACCAGACCGGACCCAGCGTTGCTTAACTTCGGAGAGCGATCGCCGAAGTGTCGCGCCACTGGGCCACTGAGGCTGACTTAGTTAGTCTTGAAATATGTCCACATCTGTGTTATGTGTGAGTTCATTAAAATCTTTCTATTCAAGCGATCATTGTAGCTTGCTAGTGATCTATCCCTTACTCTTTTATTTTTGCTCATATTGACAGATCAATTAAGCGGACCTCTATGTAGTTTTAACAGGGATGCATCATAAAGTCCAAAATACTTATGAATACGAATATTTTCAATGAGGTTAGGTTAGATTATATTCATTTCATAACACACACGAAAAATAAATACTTTTGGATGTTCTGGGTTTTGGACTTTATGCTTTTTGGACTTTATGAAGGACGAGCTGAGGTACCCAGCTTCGCTCGGGCTAATCTCGTTTTGGGCATTCAGCCGAGCGGAGCCTAAATTCGGACTATTACAAACATCTGCCATTTAAAATTTGTGCAATTTATCGTCTGATAATGCAGTTTTATACTAATGTATTTGTAGTTTGATATTTTTGCCTATAATGGCTCCCACATAAAAGGTAGGTATACTGGTTTTTAAACTTTTTAAAAGAAATAATCTTGCCATACATTATCTTAGTGTAACTCTAAAAAGTTTATGCAGCGCCCGTGGAGGTAACTCTCAGGTGGCAAGATTGTATTTGACGTACTTGACACTTATAGTCACAGTTTATCTAATTTACACAATATATTAATAATTTATAGCCTATGTGTTATTCTGATGTATAAGCTATATTACTGTTAAGTTTCATCAAAATCCATTCAGTAGTTTTGGCGTGAAAGAGTAACAAACATCCATCCATACTTACAAACAAGTAGTGATATCGCTGTACGCAGGATCCAATGTTTTATTATTATTATGTTATTTATATCACTAGCAGCTTAAAGATGATGCATACATTTCATTTTTCCCGGAGTGCACTTGTATATTTTTTTTATTTTTAAATTGGTATTACTAATATTACTTATCATTCGCATTATTTATTTATATTGATTTTATTTATTTTTGTACATAACTGATTTAGCCCTTTTTTGTCGCAAAGATTTTAAGACAACATAATGTTATATTAGTTACTATAATACTAGAAAACCGGCCAAGTGCGAGTCGGATTCCCACACGAATGGTTCCGTACCATCGTACAAGATTTAACATAAAAAATACGTTTTTTTGTATAGGGGCCCCCTTTATTTTTTATTATTTTTGAATTTAATTGTTATATTTAAGTTAACCTATTTCTTGTTATAGCGGCAAAATAAATACACATTCTGTGAAAATGTCAGCTGCCTACCTATTACGGTTCATGAGATACAGCCGGATGGACGGACGGACAGCGGAGGCTTAGTAATAGGGTTCCGTTCCGTAAGTACAATTCAAGCATTAAAAAATTAAATTTATTGTTATATCAAAATACCAGTCCACAATTTTAAAAGATACTGACATCACAAAATGAAAGTCTAGTACTTGATTTAACTATATACAAATTAATATATTGGCAAAAAACATTATCTAGTCCTACAATTGTTATAAATTACATACAATTGTTTACTACTTGGGCAAGTTAACATGACAACTGGCTCAGACAACTTAACAAAACAATCTCAGATAGCTTGGAAGCAAAATAATAGAAGACACCGGTGCTCCTAGCAGGGCAGCAGGAGAAGGATACGAATACCGAGCAAGGAGTCACGTTAACTCGCCCAACCTATAAAGTACTGACAAGAATGTAATAAAACCGGCCAAGTGCGAGTCGGACTCGCACACGAAGGGTTCCGTACCATCTTAAAAAAAAAAACAAAAAAAAACACGTTTTTTGTATGGGATTAATTAATTTTAATATTTTTTTAATCTTACCTATTTGTTGTTGTAGCGGCAAAATAAATACACACTCTGTGAAAATTTCAGCTGTCTAGCTGTTACGGTTACTGAGATACAGCCCTGTGACAGACGGACAGACGGACGGACAGCGGAGGCTTAGTAATAGGGTTCCGTTTTCACCCTTTGGGTACGGAACCTTAAAAATCCGGATTTCCCCGGATTTGTCCTAGTTTAGAGGGCATCCGGGGAGCGTCCGGGCGGGGCTTCATTTAAAGTCTTTACCATCATATCTATCTAACTGATTTGTAAAACTATTTGTAACATACTGTAATAATATTCTGTTTTATTGGGTAAGTACATTTAAAATGATGATAAAATATCACTAAATTTAATTTTCAACTGTTTTTC
Organism: Incurvaria masculella; assembly: GCA_946894095.1. Lineage (NCBI taxonomy): Eukaryota > Metazoa > Arthropoda > Insecta > Lepidoptera > Incurvariidae > Incurvaria > Incurvaria masculella. Next base: position 11,852,022 of record OX335663.1, on the reverse strand, counting down.
TGATATCTTCAACTGTTTTTTTATTACACTGACTGTTTAAAAAACCTGTTGACATGTCCGGGTTCTGGGCTCTAAAATCCGGGGTTTTCACGTGTATTTTCACGTCTTGTTGCCAAATTGTAGAGATGGCAACCTTATTACGGACCTACGAACTCGCTCCAACTCTGAGGTGTGTATGTATGAAACATAAACATTTGCAAGATCCTTAAAATTCCTGTAATAAGTATTATACCCCAACCTCCTCATGACCAGACATGCCCAAGAGCCAGACCCCAAACCCCCATGCTCCGTAGCAAGGGTATACGAAGGTCATCAACAAGATTTAGGTTCCTGCCTGTTCATTAGCATGGATGATATAACAGGAGGTAAGGATTACATAAAACATAATTATGTAGAACAATAGCCGACTATCGTCCTTAAGGACACGTCTATACTTAATATTTTTTTCGTTTAACCTTAATCATGTGCAAGTGGCAACTGTCATGTTTAGGTTTTTTATATAATATATATTTTTTTATATAATTTAAAAAAAAAATGTGTCTCGATAACAATTCTTTTCCACTGAGTTTGTTTCTGAAGGTGCAGAATCTTTTGCTGCCATCGGTAAATGCTCCTTTTGTTTGTGTGATGAATTGGAACTATTCAGTTCTTCCATCAGTTCATTATCCTCAATGTACTGTTCCAGCTCTGCCACAATATCTTCCTCATCTGCACTCTCTTCATCTTCCCCTGCACTTACATACTCTACACCTGCACTTATATTCTCTTCACCTTCACTAAAATGACTTTTATTTGCACTTATATCGACTACATTTGCACTTACGTCCACTACATCTTCACTTATGTCCACTACATCTGCACTTATATCCAACACATCTGCAGTTATGCCCACCACATCTGCACTTTTATCTACTACATGTGCACCTGAATCACTTTCATTGCTTGCCGATAGTGCAGGTAGTGACATAACATTTTCAATTCTTATTTGAGTGTGCCCACTGTTTGCGCTTATGTTCGTATGTAACGCTGATCGGTCATCATCATCATCTTTCAAAAGCACGACATCACTGTCCATAGTGAGTTTACTGTTATGTGCACCATCCAGTGCACCATACACCAGGTTACATTGATCTGATTCATCAGAATCAGAGTCCAAATTTATCACATTATTATCGTATTGAATAGGTGTTGCTTTACGAACTACATCATCTTCTGAAGATTCATCAGATGGTACTGTTGGATATGACTCTATTACTCTTCCTTTTATCTCCTGATAATGTTTTAGATAAGTACCTAATAAATCATAAATTGAATAATTTGCTAAAGAGATGTCTCTATTTCCTTTCTTAGTCGATGCTTCGTTTAGATGTTGATTGGACTTTTGACTGCAATTGTAGTTCCTTCCTTGAGCTGGTTTATCTAGTTTTTGTTGAGCATTCACCAAGCTCAGCGACGAATTCTTGTTGTAGTGCGCTCGAAGGTGTATTGCTATGAAATGTTTCGGAATCTCCTTGAAACAAAATGTGCATTGCACTGAGGGCCCTCGGATGGGAGGCCTGGGCCCTGAATTCTTCCAGGTGTTCTTGGGACGGGGAGGCTGTAAATGTACAAACTTAATGTGTCTTTTGATGTACCAGCGCGTCGAATACATCGCGCCGCAGATGAGACATAGATCCTTTCCATTATTCAATAAATTGTGATCATTAATCAAGTGCCGACGAAGTCTTCCCACTTCAGGGAGCGATCTGGGGATGAACCGCTTGGGGCAGAGCGGACAGCGGTAGGTCGCTTTAGTACGTAATAGCTCACTGGTGGGGGCGAGTTCTTCCTCATCGCCGCCGTTGACGGATGAATCTGGCTCCGTAGCTGTTTCTTGCAACAGAGAGTTTACATCTATGTAATCACTCATTATTTCAGCGACTAAAGGTATTCCATCACACGTCCACCACTTTTCTATCGGTTTGTTGATTAAATTTTTTTCAATTTTCATGAATTAAAAACAACAGATGAATTCATAGAATAGGTTATATATTCTGTGAATTTCAAAGAGCATAAAACCACAGAACATATAATAACCTAACAGGAGTCCCGAAAAGTAGAAAAACCATAGACCTAGCATTCTATTTCTATGAGAAAACCCATGGTTAAAAATCGTAGATACGTAGAAAGAGCCCAGCTACTTTTCCGAACTCTTTGGTGAATATTAAGCCACAAATAGGCTGTAATATCACAGTGTGAAATAGGTTCGACATAGGCTAAGGTCCGAATTGCGCTGAAACGCTGACAACGTTAATACAGTTGGTCCGAAACGCGCTGACAGTGCTCACAAATTCAAGACTGAGGTATGACGTCACGATGACGTCATCGTTCCAGTGCTTACGGTGTTCAGGGCGAAACCGTGAGCGCTGTCAGCGGCAGCCATAGATCGCGTGGCAAATTTCATTTTGACACTGCAAGTAGAAGACACAGCATGTAAAATAAAACGCCTCACCGCTTTCGCTCGCCCTTTAGTTAAAGTAACGACGGCAAAACTGGGCGCTCTGTCCATTGTCGTTTTACGATTTCGCCTGCTTGCCAAATTCTATGACATCTCAAAATCACCTTCATCAATTTCATTGTCAAATTGTTCATTGTTGAACATTGAACATGAAATGAAATGAAATTGAATACTCTTTTTTGTTAAAGAATTTCAGTAGTTTAGACAATGGTTTGAGGTTATTTTGTGAGCACCGTCAGCACGCTCACAATAGGTCCGATTTTTTTATCGTAAATATGGCAGTATTCGTGAATAATGATTCGGGCTAAGGGGTAAGTAGTATTCAGAGTCGGCTGCCAAAATTTAAAACGCGGACTGTTTCCGGACTCACCAAACAAAATGTGATTTGGTCCGCAGATAATCCACTATTGAAGTTAGTAGGTACGCTAACTTTCACCACTTAGCCCCGATTGCACGAAAGACAGCTGAGTTGATCAATGTTCAAACACGTCACTTTCAGTGAACCGCACGGAGATGTTTCCATACTGTCCATACAAAGTGACGTGTTTAATCGTACGTTGACGTTGATTTTGATTTTTTGTCCTTTCGTGCACTCGGCCCTTACTTGGTGATCTCCGTTAATGTATGTCAAACGCAGTTTGAATGTCAATCAGCGGGTCATGCATATCTAGTCATGAAAGCTAAAGCGAGAAGTTCTCGCGTTCGCTTCTTCACCTCCATGGGATAAGTGCGTTTCTTCACGAATTTCACGAATTCGCACCGCTCCATGGTTCGGAATCCATAGTCGTATTCAGAGAGGACCTGTCAAAACTTAGTACCTGATTAACACCGGACTAACCATACAGAAACTGGTTTATTCCGACGTATTATAGTCAGTACGTCCACTCTGACGTTCGCGCGTTCTCCATGCAAATTTTTAGCGTTCCATCAGATCCCTATTACTAAGCTGTCCGTCCATCCGTCCGTACTGTCACAAGGGTGTATCTCATGAACCGTAACAGGCAGCTGAAATTTTCACAGAGTGTGTATTCATTTTGCCGCTATAACAACAAATAAGTAAAATAATACAAAAAACCTAATTGTTTTCTGTGAAACCTTTTACGATGGTATGGAATCCTTCGTGTGCAAGTCCGACTCGCACTTGGCCGGTTTTTTACCCTATCGCTTCCGAGATCGCTTCACAACATATTTGAATGATCCCAGATTGTATTTGAGAGGAAAGACCTATCTTCTATCTATACTAATAATACATCTGTAAGGGGTGTTCATGGAGTAAGTTGCTTTGTTTTATAAGATACATACTTCGTTTGTAGACTTTATGTATGATACTAAAACTAAATTGACAATTTTTAGAAATCAGTTCTGTACGTATGTATGCATGTTCCTCCATAACTCTTAAACCGATTATCAGAATCAGATGAAACTTAGTACACGTACATTAACCTACCCTGGAATCAGGATAGGCTAAATAGAATTCAGATCCGCTTACGCTAAGATGTGGCTATCATACGAATGCTCTGCACGGCTCGGCGGGAGGGCGGAGGGTGGGGGGGGGGCGGCGGAGGCGCTTACTTTTACTAAATGTACCGAAGTACGGCTGGTATTTCCCGCAACTTTAGGACTACTTGCCATGACGCTAAATCGCCAGAGTTGCGACCAATGGAATAACATACTTATTACGTGAGAACCAATTACTCGATTTAGATGCGGATTGTACGTACGTCTAGCCTGATTCTACTCAAAACTTATAGGCTACATAATATAACGCTTCATTACCAGAGGAGTGAGTAGAGAGTGTTATAACCTGCGAACCACTTACCCGAGAATTTTATCAACGTAAAGCATCTCTGGGAGCAGTTAGGTTCCGGATGGGTTACCATTTTCGATGTTGAGGCTGGCTGTGGGTTGGAATCCACGCAAAACTTACCTACGTTACACGTTACTTACTAGGTAAGCAATGTAGCAGTGCAAGTGCAGAAAGGTTCTGGCGGCAAATGTTTTTTTTTTTTAATAACCACTAAATATCAACGAAGCTCTAAATGGGAATTATTGGATGTTTCTCATTAAATCATGCTATTTCGGCTTAAACGATCTTGATTAAATTTGATGGATACATAGTCCTGGACCAGTTTGACCCTATTTTGGACCAGCCATATGGGCTACTTTTTATCCATGAAAGAATTTAGCCGACACTAACTCGAGCGGAGCCGGGTACCACAGCTAGTACTAATAATAAATCTGTAAGGGGTGTTCATGGAGTAAATTGCTTTGTTTTCTTAGATACTTCGTTTGTAGACTTTATGTACAGTCGTTACTTATCAAATGTATACACTGGAAAGAGAAGGATTTTCTAAGTCCCTTTTACTCTATGGTTGACGTCGGCATGTCAGAAAGAGATCTCAAATTTGTCTCTATTTCCGGTGTATAGATTTCAGACGAAACGACTGTACGACACTAAAACTAAATTGACGATTTTTAGAAATCAGTTCTGTATTTATGCATGTATGTTCCTCCATAACTCTTAAACCGATTATCCGAATTATATGAAACTTAGTACACGTACATTTAACTACCTGGGAATTAGGATAGGCTAAATATAATTCAGTTCCGCTTCCGCTAAGATGTGGCTGTCATACAAACTGCAATGCTCTGCGCAGCTCGGCGGGCGACGGCTGGAGTGGGGGGGGGGGGGGGCGGGGCGGCGGAGGCGGTTACTTTTACTAATTGTACCGAAGTATGAATTGATATTTCCCGAAACTTTAGGACTACTTGGCATCACGCTAAATCGCCAGAGGTGCGACCAATGGAACAAAATACTTATTACTTGAGAACCAATTACTCGATATAGATGCGGATTGTATCTACGTCTAGCCTGATTCTACTCAAAACTTATAGGCTACATAATATAACGCTTCATTACCATAGGGGTGAATAGTGAGAGTTAAATTCTTATTACTTGCGAACCACTTACCCGGTTTATATGCGTATTTTATCAACGGTTCGGGATGGGTTACCGTTTTCGATGTTGAGGCTGGCTGTGGGTTGGTGTCCACACAAAACTTACCTACGTTACACGTTACTTACTTACTAGGTAAGCAATGTTGCAGTGCAAGTGCAGAAAGGTTCTAGCGGCAAATGCATTTTTTTTTAAATAGCCACCAAATGTTAACGAAGCTCTAAATGGGAATTATTCGATGTTTCTCATTAAATCATGCCATTTCGGGTCGAACGATCTTGTTTCAATTTGGTAGATGGATACATTGTCCTGGACCATTTTGACCTTATTTTGGACCAGCCATGTGGGCTACTTTTTATCCATGAAATAATTTAGTCGACACTAACCCGAGCGGAGCCGGGTACCGCAGCTAGTGAATAAATAAAGGGAATGTCTCAGCATGGCACCAAATCCCGTCAGAGATGCGGTATTTGGGCTAATATCATGACAGCAAGTGTGGTATTAACTATTAATGCATTTACATTAAGGTTGTGAAAGAGCCAATTGCATTCAGTTCCATGAAAACATTAGTAAAACAATGTTTATTTATGTTTCAAAATAACCACAATTAATTTTGATAACCAAAAAAGTCGATATTATGTAGATTGATAGTCTAGCTATAATTTATAGTTAAACTAGAAGTATCTGGTGCTTTCTGTTCTCAAATTAGAAAAATATTCATAAATTTTCATAAAAATCGTTTGAACACAGAGTATGAGCGTCAAATATTAACTGTTATAGGTTTCAAATCTTTCATCTTTTTGAAATTCCAAAATAATTATTGAGTTATTTGTAAAAATAATGAAAAATTGTTTTACTTACATCCTTATGGAACTGAATACAATCAGGTGTTATCACACCCTTAATTTTTTTTTATTTTAAGCGCTGCATATGGCTTACGCCAGGACCTAAAGGTGCCCAACGACGGACGCCAATGGGTTTTTGAAAATTCAGGGGGACTACGACACGGGGTCCAGAGAGCAAGACCTTATCTGCGCCTTGTAAAGAAGCAATTTATGGTCAGGCGTGAAGTACTGACGTACCCTGTTGAGCTCCCAGCTTTTTGAGCCCAGCTTGGCTTTATCCTCAATATGGTGTCCAAAATTAAGGTCATGCGTCAGGTCAATTTGCAAGCGCTTGTTTTATAGAGGATAGGAGGAGGGATTTGTTCTAGAGAGGATTGCGCACAAAAATAAAGTCATCCTCCAATGGATAAAAGGGCACAACGACGATGATGGAAATGATGCAGCCGACGATCTGGGCTAAAAGAGGCTCAGGTACTATACCCGTAGGACCGGAGCCCATTCTCAGACCCTCGGCCAGCACTCAAAGATCTTGGCTGCATCGTCTCACATCCGCAAAGCATGCGAGTAGGTGGGCCAACCGTTTAGACTGTAGGCAGTCTAGGGCGGCTTTACCTACCCTAAATACGGGACTGGCCCGCAAACTTATAAGCCTGGATAGGGCAAAACTTAGGAAGTTTGTGGGACTTATGACGGGTCACTGTCTGCTAAACAAGCACCTGCATACACTTGGAATTACAGAGAGTCCTCTGTGCAGGGCCTGCATGGGGAAAAACGAGACTGCTGAACATGTGCTTCTGCAGTGCAACGTGCTCAGCGAACGACGGAGGGTGCTGCTGCTTTTGCCCATATCGCTTGCGCAGGTCTGCAGACACCTGGGCCGCCTCGTCACCTTCATAGACGACATTGGATGGCTAGGGTAGCAAGAATTGAGTGGGCGTTGTACAAAGGACAACTCAACGTGGGATCAAGTGCAGGCAGCGACCACCCCCAAACAAACAACAACAACAGGTCAACACCAAGGATCCCTATGTGGTTGTCAATATGTAGATTTGGACCTAGGTATTATTTATTTCCAGTGTAACGACAAAAAAAGATAATAAAAGGTTATTAAATAACACGGCTACGAAAAATTTTACACATCATGTAATCATATTGCACTTAGCCTTAACTAAATATATTGTGATGTAAGGAAAATTAAGATTAAATATTATAAAAATGTTAAGTATAAACTATAACAGGTTCTTATTCTAAATAGGTCTAAAGTAATTTCTCTAGTAATAAAAATAATTTCTCTAAATATAAAAGTATCTTCTCTATAAACATAAACATTTTAATGACAGTTTCAGAAAAATATTATGCTTTTGATATTATTATTAACTAAATTTGAGAGCTGCCTGCTTCAAGTACATGCATGGTCCAAGCAGTCAAGTAAGAAGTAAATAATCTGGAATCATTTAATATTAATTAAATTTATATGGATTTCTCCATAGTTTACATTCTACCGCATAAACTTCCACTTTATCTAAATAACATGACTTTTAGAAGGGGGTTCGTTCTCCTGTGTATCACAATTTTCAAGCATTGAGAAAAACAGGTAATTTGAGGGGAGGTAGTAATGTATGCATGTATGTACACGGTGTTTCATAAATGAAAAAACTGAAAAAAGTAATTTAATTTATTTCTTAATAAATTACCCTTTTTTAAAAAAAAATCCTTTTAAAATGCTTTTTGTTTCAAACTATTTTCCGTTTTAGCACACAACACAAAAAAATTTTGGTTATGTGTAAATCGCAATTTCACTGTTTCAATAGTGGTTTGAGGTTAAAAAACAACTCTATATGCACAGCGTGACAATAATTAAGGGCCTTGTGTGTATTTTCCAATGAATTTAGCACAAAAAGATAAGAAAACGGTGTACTAAAGCAAGCGCGTTTCATTGCAAATCTGTTGGTCGTTGGGACACAGTCAATAATTTTATCATCATTCATTAAATGCGATGGTACCAACCCTAGGATTAACCCTACCACCTAGTAAGTGAGGAAGGGGACCTACAGTTTTACGTGGAAAAACCACGGCCAGCTTCAAAGGTTGAAAATGGCCCCAGCTTATCGATTCGCAAGGCGTCGCACACTCAGCTACCGAGGCTGACATAAATTATACTTTCTAAAGACATTACCAGTCTATCTACATACATAGGTACGCACTCAAGTATGGTTTTCAAATTATGGCTTTGTACAATGAGTAATTAAATCTTTTAACCTGTTTTTTAAAACGTAAGAGATCAGATACTTTTTTAATAAAATAGCCTATGACTAACTTCATCGAACCTTCTATGACCCTTTCGGGTTCTACTTATAATTATGAAACACTGCGTATATGTACTCCTTCATGATACAATCTTACCTCTAAGACACATTTCTCTCACATTTTTGTGTATGTAGATATACATTTCAAATATTTATATTTGCATAAAATTTGGTATAGGTATACCTGAAAAAAATCCTAATATAATTGAATCATAGTATTCTTCATTAATATAGTTTTTCATGTATATGTTTATATAGCATCTCTATTTTATTTACACTTTCGCTTACAACATTTTAAAAAGTAATTAACATAATTATTCTATTTAGCTCTCTAAGGCTGAGATAGATTCTGTATAACTCTCTTGATTACGATATTGAATGCCACCACGTAATAACACATTTTAAATGCCACCGTTATCACAATTAAAGCAAAAACAATTATTTACTCCTAAAAATCTGTGATGCAACTGAATGAGCACTGACAGCTTGGATTCATTCTGTTGCGGTCAAAAAATAACTGCAAGCTGACTGCTTGAAGCAGTCGAAATGCGGCCATCTCCGGCTCCATGCTGACTGAATTTAAGCAGTAGGTTCCGACTGCTTCAAGCCGTTCGTCTATGATAGCCCAAAGGTTTGTGATGAATAAATATGCAAATATGCGCATGCGACTATGTCTATGTATGTACGATATAAAAGACATATAAAAATAATTTCTTACAATAAATTAATGAAATATTTTTGTGTTAATAATGAGAAAAGACACATTTACATATTGTGCATATCATTGTGCAATAATTTAAAATTGAGAAGGTGTACAATATAGATTTATAATACTGTGATTAAATTATAGGTTTATTTATTAATTTATATTAAGGTAAGCCAACAGAGCATGCAAACAACATTTCTTTGAAGACTTATTTAAACAAAACAGTGTAGGATGCACACAGTAACAGGCAAACACACAGGTTGTATGCGGAAGAAACTAAATTGGTGGAAAACAAGTAAACACAAAAATATGACAGTACAATAAACAATTAACAATACAAAAAAACAGAAAAACATAAATTCATAAAACGAAGACGATGTACATTATTAGTATTTTTGGTTATGACCACATTAAATTATGGCTTAGGTCCTTTTGTCAAGAAGGTTTTTTACCATCTTGCATTATGTCGTCAACAAATTCTTCAATTTTCACAGAAATATTCATTATGTCATCAATTTGATGATCTTCAATGGTAATTTCCTCTTTGACAGAGCACCGAGTCTCTGTGACCGAATCAACAGAAACATTTGTATCTAGGCTCTCATTTAAAGAACCAAATCTGATTTTAGATAAACATTCAGATCGCTTGGAACTTTGATTACCTGAGCTGTTCAGTATATCTTTTCCATGAGGATCAATGCGCCTGGCAGAATCGTCTCCTCGGGCAGGTTGAAGAAACTCCAAATATTTACTAAAAAACCCCTCGTTAGATTTGGATTCTTTATTGTGAACTGGTTGTGTGAGGAAACTCTCCGTAGGTACCTGATATTTCTTTTCCCTCTTCTGTTTTGATTTTTCTATGGAGTCTTGATTTTCCGATTCCGACTCTGAATTATCCCCACCATTGAGAAGTCTATATTCAACTTTATTTCTTTTTCTCCCGCTGCGCCGAACATTTTCTTCTTTGGTTCTATTAAATTGTGCCCAGCTAGGTTCTCCAATGTTATTACCAAGGTCACAGGTGTCTTCTGCTTCAACTTTGACGGGTAAATTACAGTCCTGTTTGCTGACTACATTAAGTTTTTCATTTTCCTCTTTGGTTTTGAAAACTTGATTTATTTTCTTAGAGGGACGAGTTTGTTTTGTTCGAGTGAAATTCACGTCCAGTTTTCTTTTCTTGCATTTGTGTTTGCGGTAATGTCTTTTCAACATAGTTCGGCCACAATATTGGCACTGGACTGTAGGGCGGACTATGGGGGACGGATTGCAGGCGGTGTACGCGACGTGGTGTTCGAGATTAGTCTTCCGGTTGAACTGCCGCTTACAGTAGTCACACTGGAAGAGGATCATTGGGGATCCAGCGTTGTGGATGTATCGCATGTGCTGGACAAGGTTGTTGTTGTTACTAAAGACTTTTGAGCACAGCTTGCACTGTTTGCGTCCCATTTTTTCGTGCACCGTTCTGATGTGATTCGTGAGGTGGTTGTCACATTGAAATTTTCCATTGCATATGTGACATTCGTAAAAAACGCGAGGAACACCGGCCGTGTGAAACTTTTCGACGTGGCGTTTAAGGTTGTTCGGAAATGTAAAGTACTTAGGGCAATGCTGACAAAAGAACTTTTCCTTCCTGGATTCTGCGCCATCGGTGTCCGAAAAACCTTCATCGCCATACTCACTGTCGCTGTCGGAAGACATGATGGAGTTATCAGGATCTGAAACTACTCGGTGGTCGAACTCAATGTAAAGTTGCTGTTAACTTCTTCCGTTGCATGCGATTTTCCGAACTCTTTGCTCGCAAACAATAACATGACATTTCCCCGTTCACAGCAAATTGACCGTAGAAAGAGGAACCCCGCAGTTTTCCGTCTTCTGGAATCGACAATAATTTAATAACTGCGTTTTACGTAGGTACAATTGGAAATTTTCCCCTGTTTTCCTTTGTGGAATAGCCAGCTGACAAACATCTGTCTGTCAGTGTCAGTGTCAGCTGTTGACAGCTCGTTTTTTTTTGTTTGTTTATCCAATGGACAGGCAAAAGCTTTCGCTATACAGCCTTGTTGACAGCTCGATGACAATACCTCTTCGTACCGAAATACGTATGTTGCAGAGATTGCAGCAATTTACTCGAACACGACTGTTGCAAATTGCTCATATTCACTCCCGTGAACGTCATTTTGACATAAGGGACTCTTGACCTCACACAGCCCGCACGATTGAGACATGGCTGACTAACCCTACGTTCCGAAATGCGTACATTACAAAGATCGCAGAGAAAGCGAATACAGTGAAAGCCTATGTTCCGAATTAATATCACTGCTCATAGCCACAATCGCACGATATCAAATCGGAGCGAATTTGAGCGGACATTTGTGTCAGAGCCTAACCTAACTACCTCAAGAAGTATCGAGAATTGTTATTTCAGGCCTAGAATTGTCTATCGAACAGCGAAAGGCCTTCGTTATTTCAGAATACAAGTGCATACGATCAGAGAACTACAGATAAACACGCTTAATGACAGTTCGATTGACAGCGTACACGGCGGACATGCGCACACAAGTCGTGCAAAAGACCCTCACTGCGTAGCGAAAGCGTATATTGCAGAGAATGCAACAATGTACGCGTACAGACCATTCTAAATTGCTTATTTATATTCACTCCCGTGAACGTCATTTTTGCATAAGGCACATGATACTAGACCGCACACAGATTTGCGATGGGTGATTGCGAATAAAAACAATCGAATTATTCGATTGTTCTTGTTATTGTAATCGATTCATTCGAATACAAATTTACATTATTCGATTGTTGCACAGCGCTACTCTGTGCTGCTACAGCGGACCGGAGGAGCGTCCAAATATTATAAAACACTCCGGCGCGGTGCAACCGCGCGACTGACGCGAGTGAACGAGATACAATCGACGTGCGCGACGACGACCTCGATGCAATTGTACGCAGCACCGCACCGAATACAATTGTACGCGCGCGTCGTTTCATTCGCTCAGCTCAGTGCGATGTAGCGATGGGTCACGGGTCACCTTTTTTTTTGCTCATTCGATAAAATTTCTGACTTAGGACTTCTGAGGACCGCACGACCTTTTTTTTGCTCATTCAATAACATTTTTGGAACGATTGCGTACTTGGGACTCTTCTGGACGCGTGACCTTTTTTTTTTGCTCATTCAAAAAAATTGCCGGAGATTTTCGGTCAGACCCGGGTCGCGAAAAGCTGGCGGAGACGCTACTCCGCCCGCATCGATTGTAGCGCGATTAGATTTTTTATTCGATTGATTTTTCGCGTCGACGAATAAATCGACATTCGAATACATGACTGAACAATTGAAATTGTATTCGATTGTTTTTTCTATTACAATCATCGCCCATCGCTAACACAGATCGTACAATAATCGTACATAATTAGAAAGGGACTACACTAGGGTGAGTTGTGACTGTCATTTCATGAGTACGAAAGCGTTTTGACTCACCAGTGAGTCACCGGTGACATACAGGTCCCATACAGACTCTAGTTCTGACCACAGAATATAAAGTGATTCTACACTTGCCAGTCTGGCGCAACTCCCTTAGTAAAAAACGTTGTATGAAACGGGTGCTGACAGCAATGGCGGCTATGTCCTTCTTGCTTTTTTGGACTGACGTTTCATAAGTCAGGCCGCACACGGAAACAGCAAACAACACGCGCATTGCATGCACGCTGCAAATGGTGCGAGACTCAGTGAGACGCATTTAACGAACTTATACATATTGTCACACATTCGCGTTTTTGCGGCGCGACACGGGCGCCGCACAAGAAAAATGAAAGACGACTTCCAGTTTTGTATAGCTTTTATTAGCGAAATTGAAAGTAATCCTCCGCTCTATGATCACAGCCTTCAAGAACATAGTAATAAAAGGTTACAGAAGTAATTTGGCAGAGAATAGGTGATACATTCGGTGTTAGAATTATTATTGATTAATTAATTACACCATAGAATTATCAATAAACGCTCTTCTGAAGAAATAGATTCCCTGTAGTTTGTATTCTGTTTCCTTAAACTTGGTTCAACTAAACTAAGCAATAATTTAAAAGTTAGTGATCTTGCTTTAACTGTTCAGGGACTTTAACCCTTAAGGCTGTTCCGACCCATATAAAGTTGTTTGCACACATAACACAAAAAGTATTGCACTTTAAGCCACGAATTAATAATAAAAGTTTAATATAGTCATATTACTTGCAGCGAAAACAATTTCACAATTTCAGGATTATTGGTTTTGTTACAATTTATTTAAATACGATGTTTATTTAACAGCGCCATCTAACGGTGTAAAACTTCTAATCGGCAATTACAATGAAACCATAAAACCTGAAATTGTGAATATGTTTTCGCTGCAACTACTGTGGCTATATTTAATACTTTTGACGAATTCGTGCCTTAAAGTGCAATACTTTTTGCGTTCTGTGTAAAAAAAAATCATTGTATGGGTTGGAACATCCTTAAGTCAGCATCGTCCCGGAGCGGGACGCTGTCCAAATTGGCGCAAGTCAGTATCGTCCCTCCCAGGGACGCTACGACTGCCACTAAATATAAGTTTCGCCAGGTCTCGGGGAATATTCGGAGCCGTATTCGTATTGTTTCATAGTAAAATTAGATACATGGAGGCTATTTTCCAATACTCAATCTGGCAACACGCAGTGATGAGTAGTCTGCGCCATTTTTTGAAATTGACAACGCCATTTTACTATCAAATTTCAATCTAACTTGCGCAGGTTGTACCCTTATTATTATATTTTTTTATATGAAGTATGGTTAAGTTTTTTATACAGTTTTGTCTGCATATGTGTCTAGATTCAGGAAAAGAAATAAAATTTGTATGTCATCGATTTACTTTCGGAGTTATTACTTTTTTCCTTACCTAACATAGGTTTTTCAGTTTCAAACATTTTTTAAATTTTTTTTGCTGCACAAAAAAATCTGAAACTAGTATAATTAGAAGCAGCATTCATTCGCATTTCCGAAAATATATAGTTTAGCATACCTATGGTGGAAATATTTCAAAAAATTATCAGTTCTTTGCAACATGCCGAAAACGCGAATCTCGCGTGTTGACCAGGGGCGGTCGCGGTTCCGGAATTGTGTGGACCAGGGGGGTTAAAGTAACCCGTACTTGCACAATCGATATTGTAGGAATAGATCCAGTGACGACGCTTTTTTCTTATGAATCGCCACATAAAAAAAATCACCATCCGACGACAAAGACGACATGGCTACGAAAGTTGTGAGGCTTGCGGCGGCGCGTTGGTGTGCGGCGATGACACCGCACTCTGATTACTACTGTTAGGGCTTAGGAATGAAAGTATACATACTAGTGGCGCGGGGACTAGACTAGAGGCCTGGGTTCAGATCCTCGCCCGTTCATGCACTACTTTCTTTCTCATTCTGAGTTATATAAGTGCATTTTGGTTACGAATGTGAGCTGGTCCATAGTTCGGAATCCATGTGAAACTGTAGGTCCCTTTCCCCTACTAGGTGGTAGGGTTTAAGCCCGCCCGGGTATCATAACGGTAGTTTTGTGGTATGGCAGGCTGCATAAAAAACGACAGCACTTTCAGTACAATCTGTCAAATGCATACAATATTTCAAAATCAAGTCTAAAGTCAAAATCTTTTTCAGATGAGCAAAAGTTATGTTTTTGGTGTGTAAACCCCACTTTGTAACGTAAATTAATATATATGTTTCACGCTTATTCACTAGATAAATATGTTATCTAATACTACAAAAAAGAAAAGTGACTGCCAAGCAATTACCTAAATTAGAGGTGGTAGGGAACAGAAAGAATGTTTTTTAAAACTATATAAGGTATTGGCCACAGGCCTCATAAAATATTTAAAATACATATTTATAAGTTAGCCGTTAAGAAAATTCTATTATATATAGATTTTTTTTAATTTTAATTATGATTATTGTATTTTGTTAACTTCATTTTGCTAAAATAAAATTTGCCAATTAATGTTTGTTTGAATATGTAGGTTGGCCCAAGCGTATAACTAGAGTTTCTTAGATCTATGTAAAATAATACAAGTTTCTTATTCTTATGCAGATCATTCTTTTGATGCACCTTCAAATGTTTTATTTGTCTCAAATATAAAAATAACACTACCTACATATGATTTTGTCAATTAACTTTGATGAAATGTGTATGAACTGCGTTCATTTTTATTTTAGGCAAGTTTAAAATTAAGAGGTGCTTAATATTGCCTCCAATATCACCCCTGCTGTCGCGTGTGAATTTAAAAGAGCAACCCGTATAGTATACATAATATTTTATATTAATTTTTAAAATGACCTCAAGTTGATATTTATTTCCATTAAGTACAGATAATATTGTTTAATATGTGTTGAATATTGTTTTATTCAACCTAACATTAAAAAAACTGATAAAACATAAAAAGCAGTATTGATAAATAAAACTCTACAATCGGTACATAGTCACGAACCGATCGTGATTTGAATAAAATTCCAACCGCATTAAGTGTAATACAACATTTATCAGATCTGAATTAATTCGCCACCTCTGAAATATTTAAACCACTCTGGCGCGTCGAACGACTATAGCGCGTCGTAAATGATCTTGCCGGACCTAGCGACATCGTGAGAATGAAAGCTATTGGATGATTTCTGACTAGCCGTGGCCCGCCCTATTTTTTCAGAACACCAATAGCCGATTTTACGCTGGACTCAGTTGGAGCCTTAAAGTAAATTGTGTTGTCAAATGCGGCGACGCAAATGCTGTCTGCGTGCCGTATGCTGTTTCGGTTTACGGCCCGCCTAAATTCTGGTGAAATCGACCCAAAACCGTTCCAATGTATGACAGTGCCGACTCTTAAGGTGGCCCAACCCGGCGGCCTCAACTCATTTGCGGGCACGGTACAAAACCGTGCTGTTGCGCTCTGGGACCTTCTTTGTTTCCAAGAATAAGACAGGCTCCGTGATGAGGAAGATGCAACCTGTCCACAAAAAAGACAATGTGCATAGTGTATGATTTGGTAAGATTTACGAAAAATTTAATTTCAAAACGACTTATAGCTAAAAGTAAACCACGACCGCTGTTGTCAAAAATCTAACAAAAACCAAATAAATTATAAATCTTGATTAAATAAGCTATGTCTGATGACTAATCTTATTAAGATGTTCTTACTTTATCATTGCGTAATTCACCTCCAAAGTTATTGCATAAAAAGCGCGCACAATCCGAACTTTCGGACGTTATAACTTGGAAACCAAACACAATTTTACAATGCCAATGGTCATCAGACATCTAGTTCAATGAAATAGAGCTATTTTGAGCAAAATTTTGGATCTCTGACAAGAAATATAGGCGTGATCTTCTTTCCCCTTTTGTATGGGGAGATGAGCGGGTTGGGCCACCTTAAGCTTAAATTGATTTTATTCTCTTTGATACTTGAAAAAACCGTCATGGCAACACGGAACGTCACGTCATCGGTCTAGCTATTTTAACCGCTCCTCGCTCTCGGCTGGATCGTTCATTCTTTGGGCTCGTTCGGATCTCGTGACATCTCTTTTGAACAACCTCAGTTTTGCTAAGTGCAAGTGAAAGAACAATGCTGCAATCATAAAACAGCGTCTTGATTTGTTGTTGCACTTGCTGCTGATTGATCTGTCATCTGAATTTTTTTTGAAGTATCAGCAAAGCAGTGGATCCTAAATTTTGTGATAATTATTTATTAATCTAGTTAGAAACTTTATCGGCGCCGTCACTGCGAGAGAAAGATATGACACACGTGACATAAAAAGTCGCTTCCGCCCTTTCTTTCCTCACGCGGCGAATACACCGGTGACGTATACTTTCCGAGAATATCCACATGTACCATTTATTGCGTTTTGTTCTAGCATCGAAATGAAAATATCTCTTGAGAGGATTACCGTACCTAGCAGCGCAGCGGGGTTGTCTACCCAAATTTGTAAAACCTTAACCAGATGCTTATAGGGCAACGAGAGTTATTCTCAAATGGTACCTAGATCATACTTGTGCATGTACAGCTCCCGGCGCGAGCCGAGTGCTTTCCCTTCCAAGCTGCAGCGGCTGCGCAGATACCAAACTGTATCGGATTTGGATACTACGCACCGCTGGTGCTTGGAAGCGAAAGGATTTGGCTCGCCCAGGAGGCTGTACGATTGAATGATAGGTGTTACAGTAAGTAAAGCCTGGAAAGAGGTTTCCGTGGTAAAACACCTAGTTTCTAAAGCTATTAAACACCATTAAGCATGCATTTTCGCAATACCTAAGCATTTAAAAAAGAAAAATATAATAAAAATCACACGATCTCGTAAAAAAATTAGTTTAACACTAAGTTAATCTGAATTGCATTAGTTATCATAGCATAAGTAAGATTAATTTCACTTAAAATGTTAACGCTACGTAGCGATATTCAGTTAAGTATTGAAAAAAAAATACGCTTTCAGTGAAAGCAATCATAACTGCTTTAGCAGCAAGCTGTATTTAGAAATGTTAACTTGCCCTACGTTCCGAAAGCGAATACAGTGAATACTTGTGTTTCAAATTGATATCACTGCTCATATCCACAAACGCACGATATCAAATCGGAACAAATTTGAGCAGACATATGTGTCAGAGTCTAACCTAACTACCTCGAAAATTTCTTGTAAGTCTCGAGAGTAGTTATTTCAGACCTAGAATTGTCTAACTAGACTAACAAACGGCGAAAGGCCTTCGTCACTTCAGAATACAAGTGCATACGATCAGAGAACTACGTATAAACACGCTTTATGACAGGGTTTTTTTTTTTGCTTTTAACATGCCGGATCTGGTCTGATGTATTTCGTACGCAACAGGTTTAGCGGACACGATGGAGCATCGGCGGTCGCTGCTGCTGGGCGCGTTGGTGCTGGCGGCGGGGCTCGTCGCCGCCGCGGAGCCTCCCCCGGAGCCCTCCCCCGCGCCCGCGCATGCCACCGCCAGCGAAGTTAGTAACCCATGCTACAAATATTATATTTGTGAAAGTTTGTTTGAATGTGTGTTGTTGCCTGTGACGATGGTACTGTAAGACGTTTTGGTCCATTCTAGTCCAAGGAAGTACTTTCTTTCAAACAGAGCAGTGGACTCCTGGAATAAATTGCCTCAAGAAGTGATTAGTGCTATCACAGTAAATGGTTTTAAAAACCAGTCAGACAAACACCTTAAAAACTTAACTAAAAACACAATAATTAGTAGAAGTGCAAGTGCATAAAAAGAAGTGCACGCATCAGCACAATGCTGCTTGTGCATTACAATATAATAATAATAATAATATAGTTATGAGGAAAGGCACCCGCCGGCAGACAGTTCCATATCCTGGTGGTGCGGCAGAGAAATTAGTTTGAGAAACTGTTCGTTCTCAAAATCATAATGTCAACCACTGGGGTGCTCTGTTTTTCTGCGGTGTGTGCTCCGGATATAGGTAGGATGGGGAGGAATGAGGGAACAAGCAATTTGCTTGGTCTCGCCTATGTAGTTAGGTGCGTGTTGTGTACCGAAATATTGTAGCCTAAAATGTAGTACTCTCACCAATGACATTTAGATTGAGGTTATGTTTTGTCAATTACATCATGTGTCAAAACTAACATCGTGTTTGCTTTCGCGGTCATAAACCAAGGTTATAACAGTGGCGACGAGAGATAAAAATGGCTAAATCCATCCGGTACGAAGAGTACAAACCAGGCGAAAACTGGACTGCATACTATGAGCGTTTGTATTACTGTTTTGCGGCAAACGAAATCACCGACCCGAAGCTCCAACGCGCGAACTTTTATGCGGTCTGCGGCGCACAGACGTACACCACCCTGATCTCCCTGATCAGCCCCCGAAAATCCGACGAGGTGTCCATCGAACAAATAGTGCAGTTGTTGACTCAACACTTCGAACCGCAACCCAATGAAATCACACAAACCTACAAGTTCTACAGGCGCGACCAGGGCTTAAATGAAAACATAGCAGACTACATCACAGATCTACGAAAAATCAGCAACTTTTGCAACTTCGGCACATTTCTTGAACGAATGTTACGAGACCGGATAGTGTGCGGCATGCAGAACAAAACACTCCAGAAGGAGTTGTTGCAACGCTGCGACTTGACTTATGCAAATGTAGTAAGCACAGCAATTGCCGCAGAGACAGCCGGAAAAGACCTAATCATAATAAACAGTAGAAGTAGAACGAATGCAACCACATTCACCAACACGGACCACGCAGGGGAACCAATGGACATGAATCGAATAAGTGTACCATCAAATGCAAAAACTAAGTGTTATCGCTGCGGAAATTCACATTCAGGGGAGTGCAAGGTAAAACATCTATCGTGCCGGTACTGTCACATAACTGGACATATCGAGAGAATATGCCAGCAGAAAAAACGAGACCAGGCTCGTAGGAACAACATCAATGAAATGAACACAGAAAATAATCCAGATACAAACAACAATGCCGATCATATAATGAACAGTCTGTACAACATAGGAGACGAAAATACCACCGATAAGAAATTATTCCCTTCATTTATGATGACAGTTACAATGGACAGCGTAAAACATGACTTTGAGCTCGACACGGGAGCAGCATTTACCATCATCAGCAGAGACAACTATGAAAAGATATGGAACCGAGAACCCAAACCAAAAATAGAGAAAACTAACCTCCGATTGAAAGCGTGGACGGGGAATGGAGTAGACTTAGTTGGGGTCATAAATGTGAGAGTCAGATATGCAAACAGTGAGGCCACACTTCCACTATTAATCGCCAAAAGCAACGGCCCCAGCTTAGTCGGCAGAAACTGGCTACTTCCGCTACAGATACAGATTCATGGACTAAACCAGGTTAATCCAGATTACCTTAAAAGCATCTTAAATAAATATCCAACAGTGTTCGAACAATCGCTAGGTAGATACAACGGACCTGCAGTATCTATCCGCCCAGATCCAGAAATGAAACCAACTTACCTTAAATATCGCAGTGTGCCATATGCATTGAGAGAACAGGTGGAGGAAGAACTTGACAGAATGACGAGAGAGGGGGTGCTGAAACCAATAGCATACTCAAAATGGGCAACCCCCATAGTACCTTTGGTAAAACCATCGGGTGGCATCCGCATCTGCGGTGACTACCGATCGACAGTAAACAAAGCTACCAATAATGACACCTATCCATTACCAACCAACAACGATATACTGGCAAACCTAGCAGGCGGCAAATACTTTTCTAAATTAGACCTGGAGCGCGCATACACGCAAGTGGAAGTGGACGATGAAACTGCAAAAATACTCACCATTAACACGACCAAAGGCTTGTTCTCGGTCCATCGTTTACCGTTCGGAGTAAAGGCCGCCACAGGCATATTTCAGCGCTTAATGACGCAAACACTAAGTAACATCAAAGGAGTACAGGTCCTGCTTGACGACATACTAGTATCTGGAAGAACGATAGAAGAACATAACAACAGACTAGAGGAAGTGCTGAAACAGATAAGTGAAGCGGGTTTAAAACTAAACCAAAACAAATGTTGTTTCCTCTTACAAGAAGTGGACTTTTTAGGGTTCACAATAACTCCAGAAGGTGTGAAGCCGAACAGGAATAAAGTGAGCGCAATTGTAAATGCTCCGAAACCGACGACTGTTAAAGAGTTGCAAGCTTTCCTTGGCCTGTACAACTTCTATGAGCGATTTCTTCCGAACAAGGCCTCAGTACTGGAACCGTTACATCGATTGTTAGACAAAAACTCCATTTGGAAGTGGACAGAGTCAGAAGAGTCTGCTTTTAATCAAGCAAAAGAGCTACTTACATCTGACAGGGTTCTAGTTCACTTTGACGCAAACAAAGAAATCACACTGTCATGCGACGCATCAGCATATGGCGTCGGCATAACGTTAGCACACATAATGGACGACGGATCAGAGAAACCAATCGCAATGGCGTCAAGAACGTTAAACAAACATGAAAGAAATTATTCGGTATTGGACAAAGAGGCAACGGGAATCATGTTTGGGCTTAGCAAATTTCATAACTATATCTGGGGTAAAAAAGTGATAATCTTCACTGACCATAAGCCGCTTATAAGCATTTTCGGAACCAACAAACCAATACCAATCACACTGTCACCCAGAATGACCCGATGGGCACTTCAGCTCAGCACATATGACTATGTATTGAAGTATAAAGAAGGAAAGAAACTAGGCAACTCTGATGCATTGAGCAGGTGGCCAGAACAAGGAGACAATGAAGATAAACACGACGAAGCCTATGGAGATGTTCTGCTGATGACAGCAGAACCTAACGACCCGAATCTCACGGTCGAGAAAATTGCAGAATTCACTCGAAAGGATATCACTCTATCAAAAGTGCATAGCTGGATACGCAGGGGATGGCCACAGAAGGTAACAGAAAAATCATTACATCTATACTGGCTACGACGCGCAGAGATGTCGACGATGAAAGATTGCATTCTAATCGGTAACAGAGTTGTGATTCCAGAATGCATAAGAAAGGACATATTAAAAATATTGCACGACTCACACAACGGAATTGTTGCCACAAAGGGGGTGGCAAGAAGTTATGTTTGGTGGCCGAACATAACCAAGGATATTGAAGCAACTGTGGCTTCGTGTGATATATGTCAGAACCATCGACACTTACCGCCAAAAGTATGTACAGCTTGGCCGCCACCATCGCGACCGTGGTCCCGCTTACATGTTGACTTTGCTGGTCCATACATGGGAAAGACATTTTTCATCGCAATTGATGCGTTTTCAAAATGGCCAGAAGTACGTATAGTCCCCAATACATCATCAGCTGTAGTCACTCAAGTATTGAGAGAAATCTTCAGCAGCCAAGGGCTCTGCGAGATCTTGGTCTCAGATAACGCAACAATGTTCACATCTGCAGAGTTCAAACATTTCTGCAGCAGAAATCAGATAAGAAGCATACTAGTACCACCATACCACCCTGCTTCTAACGGGCAAGCTGAACGCACAGTCCAAACCGTCAAGGAAAAACTTAGCAAGATGTCTGATGTCCCTTGGAATCTCAGATTACCCAGATTGTTATATGCCATGAAGTCCACTCCCAGCGCTACCACAGGCAAAACGCCTGCAGAATTGCTGAACGCCAGACCATTTCGCACATTCCTTGATTGTATACACCCACAACATGCAAACACACAAAATGCAAGAGAAGAACAACCTTACCCTAAGCGCAGACATTTTGAAGAAGGTCAACCCATTCGTTACCGCCTGTATAACAAAAGTGATAAATGGGCATGTGCGGTCATTCACAAAAAATTAAGCAACCAGAGATTTTTAATAAAGACAGACAGTGGCAAAATAATACAACGCCATCTTAACCAAATCATCAAGAACTCAGGAAGCGGAGAAGAAACAGAAGGAGAAGAAGTGACAAAAATGAGGGAAGTTTTAGGTATTCCAAAAGGAGCTGTAGTTACAAAAAGAATAGACAGTGATTCAGTGTTAGAAGATTTTATTAGTGTGGAACATTAAGGTACATAGCATGAACAATATAGTATAAGTGTATGTTGATTATCGTTTATTGAGTTCACAGAGCTACGCATCTGAAAGTTTGCGAAAGAGATAACCCACTCATTGTATTCTAGTTTAATAGAATAGTTCAATCTGAGAGGGAAGGTGTTGTGTACCGAAATATTGTAGCCTAAAATGTAGTACTCTCACCAATGACATTTAGATTGAGGTTATGTTTTGTCAATTACATCATGTGTCAAAACTAACATCGTGTTTGCTTTCGCGGTCATAAACCAAGGTTATAACAGTGCGGAAGCGGGCAACGTTTGTTGTTGGGCAAGCACGTCACATTAAGGATGTTCCGACCCATACAATGTTTTTTTACACAGAACGCAAAAAGTATTGCACTTTAAGGCACGAATTCGTCAAACATATTAAATATAGCCATAGTAGTTGCAGCGAAAACCTATTCACAATTCACGACCTGGACAGAATATTGGAATGGACCCGTCACTGGCTTATACGAACCAATCCTTCGAAATGCACAGTGCTGCATATAGGGAAGAACAACCCAAGACTCCAGTACAAAATCGGAACGGACATAATAGTCCCTACACAGGCTCAGAAGGATCTTGGAATAACTATCTCAGAAGACCTAAAATGGGCAAATCATATAGAGACTATAGTTAAACGAGCAAATGCCCTACTCTACGTCATACGGAAATCATTTCAGAACCTGACCATAGAGACATTAATCAAAATATACAAATCTCACATTAGACCACTCCTGGAATATGGATTCCAAATATGGAATCCCTACTTCGTCAAAGATATTACTCTCCTAGAACGAGTTCAGAGAAGAGCGACCAAGATACCAAAAGTACTGAAGAAGAAACCATACGAGGAAAGACTAAAAGTGCTCAAGCTGACAACCTTGGAACAACGAAGAGAAAGGGGCGACCTCATAGAAACATACAAGATTCTCAATGACTATTACGACTGTCCAGAACTGCAGAACCTCTTCACTAGAAACACAAATAGTCATCTCCGTGGTCATAGCCTAAAGCTCAATGCCACTGTCAGCTCAACAAACCCGAGACAACACTTCCTGTCGAATAGAGCAGTTGAAATGTGGAACAAGTTGCCAGAAGATGTCGTTGAAGCACCCACCACCAATTCTTTTAAAAACAGGCTTGACAAACACCTAAAAACACTAAACTAAAGTAACCGTAATAACAAAGCACCAGTGAGCCCAGACATGAACACATCAGCTTAGGCTGCTCGTTCATCAAATAAATAAATAAATAAATAAATAAATAAACAATTTCAGGTTTAATGGTTTCGTTGTAATTGCCGATTAGAAGTTTTACACCGTTAGATGGTGCTGTTAAATAAAAATCGTATTTAAATAAATTGTAACAAAACCAATAATCCTGAAATTGTTAAATTGTTTTCGCTGCAAGTAATATTTTTTTTTTGTTTTTTTTATGAAAAACCGGTATGGGTGGCTGTGCTGAGGACCAAAGGTGCTCAGAAAAGCCAAAAACACCTCGCCTCGCGAAACCACGCTCAGCGAGGCGCCATGCCAGCGAATTTGCGGACTATGGCTGGGCTATCGAGCTTATTCAAATTATGTTTGAAGACTCCCAGGTTATAGGTATGAGGAAAGGCATCCGCCGGTAGACAGTTCCATATCCTGGCGGTGCGGCAGAGAAAAGAGTTTGAGAAACGGTTCGTTCTCAGAAGCCTAATGTCAACCACAAGGGGGTGCTCTGATTCTCTGCGGCGGGTGCTCCGGATATAGGTAGGATGGGGAGGAATGAGGGATGCAAGTTCCACAGAGCAACGTCCATGGTAGTACCTGTAGAACAGACTGAGCGACCCCACAAACCGTCTGTGGCTCAGTAACTCCAAGCCAGCGGTGATTTGTGGGTCCCCAACTAGACGGACCGCTCGGCGCTGAATTGAGTCCAAGGACGCCAGCAGGTACTGGGGACTGCCTTCCCATATATGGCTACAGTATTCTATCACCGGCCTTATCTGTGATTTATAAAGAAGAAGTAGTTGTACCGGTGAAAAGAACCTTCTGCAACGGTATAGGATCCCCAGTTTCTGCGATGCAATTTTGGCCTTGGCTTCAATGAAACGCCGAAAACCCACGTCTTTGGAGATGTTGCAGCCCAGTAGGTCCAGGTGATCCGAGACAGGTACTACGTTGCCTTGGAAACTTGAGAGGAGCGGAAAGGGTTCTACCTTGGCAGAGAAAACACAGCATTGGGTCTTGCGAACGTTGAAGGCGACAAGGTTCTCCTGGCCCCAGTTGGCTACTTTATCGAGAACAGCATCTACCTTATTTACCACAGAACGTTGCGCTTCGATGGGCTGTGCATCTCTGCTCCTCCAATCCCTGACATACCCCTCATGCTCGGTGCTGTCATCAGCGTAACTGTGTATCATGCCGAGGGACAGTAAATCGTTAATGAAGATTAAAAATAGCGTTGGTGACAGCACTGAGCCCTGTGGTACACCAGCCCCAATCGGGAACTCGTCCGAATTCGCACCATCGATGGCAACGTACAAGGAGCGGCCCGACAGAAAGCTGGCGATCCATGAGCAAAGCTTGGGAGGAATGCCGAAGGACGGGAGCTTGCCTAGTAGGCCCCGGTGCCAAACACGGTCAAAGGCTTTGGAGATGTCCAATGCCACTGCCAGCGACTCCCCAAAGTTGTCCAGTCTTTCGGCCAATATATGCGTAACGTACGTTAGAAGATCTCCGGTTGACCGCGCTTTTCGGAAACCGTACTGCTTGTCATCCAGGAGTTTATTCGCTTCTAAGTACGCTAGGAGCTGAGAGTTGATAAGGCGCTCCATAACTTTACACAGAAGAGAAGTTATCGCGATGGGTCGATCGAAGTGTCTAACGTCCTCAAACATTTGAATACCAGTCTAGGGTGCATCCTCGGCTCCTTCATCGAAAACCCACAGTGTGATATCGAGGGAGGGGCTGCACCCTGGTCATCCAACGTTGAGTTAGATGCGAAAAGACGAGCAAAAATATTCGCCTTCTCCTTCGCGAGGATAGCGAGTGATCCATCAGACCGTTCCAGGGGAGGTGTAGCAGAGCGGCAGAAGTTACGACGGATCGAATTGGCGAGAGACCAGAATGCACGGCTGCCTGACGGGCAGCGCACTAGTCTCTCGCCAATTTTATGGTCGTGCTTAAACTTGGTCATAGTCAGCGTTCGCTTGCAAGACTTGGAGGAGGTATTGAGGGCACGCCTTGCCACAACGGTTCGGTCCAGCAGCCATTGTCTATAGGCCTGGTTTTTGGTTTCAACCGCGAGACGACATTGGCGATTGAAACAGGGCTTGTTATTGCCACCCACTGGTACAACAGAGGATGGAATAAAGTAATCCATACCCTGTTGTAACAGCTCCGCAATAGACTCGGCGCACCTCGATGGGTCCGAAGTGGCAAAGCAGACCTCCTGCCAAGGGAAGGTTCCAAGGAAAGAACGGAATTCTTCCCATCGTGCTGACTTGTAGTGCCATACTTTGCGTGTACTGGGCTCACGTCCAGTCGCGAGAGACACCGATGGCACTGTACAGGATACCAGGCAGTGATCAGAGCCTCCAAGTGGCGCTTTCACATTTACCTTATATCCTGCCGGTTCAGAGGTCAGCACAAGGTCCAGCAAGCTAGGCTTATGCGCAGGATTGTCGGGAATGCGGGTATACCCCGAAACCAACTGCGACAATCCATGAGCTATGGCCAAGTTGTAAGCTTCCCTACCAGGGTGATCGGTGACGGTGGAGCCAAGCCACTCCTTATGTTTGGCGTTGAAGTTGCCAACCATCACGATTTCGGCCGTAGGAAGCTCTTCGAGCAGTTTGTCCGTCGCTCTGCTGAGGTACTCGAAGAGTGCAGAGGTTTCGTTGACACCGAGGTTGGGAGAGCGATACAGGCCAGCATAAATTCTCACCACGTGGGTAAGATTCACACGGACCCATATCACGGGGAATCGGGAGTCTTCAATATGGCTAAGTCTTTTGACGGAGACATCAGATCGACCATACAAGCAGACACCACTCTTGGGCATAAAGCGATCGTAAAGAGAATACCCAGGGACAGTGAGATCGGATGAGTCTGCAGGTTGGCAGATTTGAGTTTCCGTCAAAAATAGGAGGTGGGGTTTTGCCGACTCTAAATGATGTGAGACGGCAACAAAATTTGAGCGCAGACCTCGGATGTTAGCGAGGTCAACATGAAAAGGGGAGGAAGTTTTGGGGGGTTTATTAAAAACCGCAGTGGAACGTTTTCTTTTTGATTTTTGTGCCATGGTGGGTATGACTATATTAAACTTGTATTATTAATTTGTGGCTTAAAGTGCAATACTTTTTGCGATATGTGTGCAAACAACTTTATATGGGTCGGAACAGCCTTAAGCCTGTCCAGTCCGTGCGCAGCAAGCGTTCTTGTTATCAAGTAGTGTTGGGCTGCAGAGAGAACGGGGTGCAGGGCAGATGAGTAGCCCTTGATAGGTCAGAAGGTACCTGGCGGGGAGTCAAGACTGGAAGACACCTCCGGTGTTAGTCTGGAGTACTGGAAGTGCAAAAGTTACTAGTTCCATCGGCCGCGTAGGCATAGAATTGAGAGATCCATTATGTCCATCGGGAAGCGTGCTCCATTATGTCCAGCACCATATTAGGGATATAGGAGTCAGCCTAAATATCTGTCGGTCCGAGCATCTATAGCAGATGGTGCAGATAATTTGTCGCAGGCGGTGAATGCTTGCATTAAAATTGTCGCGACTTTTTCTATCTTATCAACGGCTTTTATCAACCATGGACGAAACTATTAAATTTGGCTTAGGAAACATTTTTCATCTGGAAGGAATCGCTGATATCTGTCACCGATCGATGATGAGGATTGAAGGAGGTCGGAATGTGGTGACTAATTCCTTACCATTAGCCATGATCAAGAACATTAAAAAACCGGCCAAGTGCGAGTCGGACTCGCACATAAAGGGTTCCGTACCATCAACACCAAAAAATCACGTTTTTTGTATGGCCTTTAATTTGTATGATTTTTTTATTTTACCTATTTGTTGTTATAGCGGCAAAATAAATACACACTCTGTAAAAATTTCAGCGGCCTTCCTATTACGGTTCATGAGATACAGCCCTGTGACAGACGGACGGACGGACGGACGGACAGCGGAGGCTTAGTAATAGGGTTCCGTTTTCACCCTTTGGGTACGGAACCCTAAAAAGGAATGGACGAGAGTTGTTTGTAGTTTTGCTATTATACGAAAAACTAATAATTAATAGACTATCGTCGTCATAATCCTTTATATTGGTTTTATGAAGAAATATTGAAAATAATTAATTTAAAATTATATAGCTTGTTATATATAGTTTATTTATATAGTTTTGTAATTCTTCATATATTCCATATTTTTATTGTTCCACAAACGACAACACACAGCCAGTCGGGTGTATAGTAGACATTAATATGGATTCGTTGTATTGCGTGGTTTGTCTTTTAATTAAGAAACTTTAGGGGACTCCCTCAGACTCGATGACATCACACAATGTCTCGGTAAATGTTTTGTTCAATCCCACAAGTATATTCCATTGTAGATTCAGTGTGCATCCAACGGCTAATCAAGTGTATATTAAATGTTGTCATAAATATGAAAAATCGTCATCCCTCGTTCGTCTATTTGTCTATTCGTGACTATAATTTTTGAACAATGGAAGCCGAGAAGGGGCTCTTATTTTCATGGGATTAACGTTGATATTGAATAAACAATTCAGGGGGCCATGACAGTGTACAGTGACGATTGTTCTGTCTTTTAACAGAGTCGTTACTCTATCAATACTCCATACTACGGGCGATAACTGTTTCCATGCTCTTAATGTTTTACTAGGTTTTTGAAATTTTCGATTCTAAAACATATTATAGAAATGTATGTCTGTATGTTTTAATTTTTTTTTATATATCTTTTAGTTTGGAAAATATTGGCTAATAAACATTGGAAAAAAGTCATCTTTTTTTACGTTCATTTTCGGAATTTTTTTACTAAAAAATACAGATATTTACAAAAAAATCAAAATATACGGACATAGAATGAAGTTTCTCAAGTGACAAAAAAAAAAGATTCAATTCTGACATAGTTTAGGGGTAGGGAAACGTTAGGGCCTGGAAGACGATTTCGCTATTTTCATGGCAGTCGCCGTGCAACATTGTGCCTTGGTCAATGGACAAAGAGTGCATTTCTTAACAATTTTAAATCTTAGATTTCCTGTGACTTTACGACAGCCTTAAATGTTTTCAATCTTAGGGCCGAGTGCACGAAAGGACAAAAAATCTAAATCAACGTCAAAGTAAGGTCAGTATAGTATAAGGTAAGTATTTGTCAGCCTCAGTGGCCCAGTGGCGCGACACTTCGGCGATCGCTCTCCGAAGTTAAGCAACGCTGGGTCCGGTCTGGTCTTGGATGGTTGACCATTCGACCGTTGAGAGAGGCTGGCCGTGGTTCGGATTCCACGTTAAACTGTAGGTCCCCTTCCTTACTTACTAGGTGGTAGGGTTAATCCCGCCCGGGTTGGTACCATCGCATTGGATGAACGATGGTCGAAGCGGCAATGAAAAATTGTCCCTGTTTTCCATCCAGTTCAATGTAGCCGTGCAATATAAGGAAGGTCCTGGCATGGCACCTAGTTCCCATGTGGTGTGTTGGGCTAATACCATGACAGAAGGTGTGGTATTAGCCATCCATGTCCAGTCACATAAAAAAAAAAAGGTCAAACACGTCGCTTTGTGTGGACAGTATGGAAGGAACTCTATGCGGATCACTAAAAATTACGTGTTTGAACATTGATTAACTCATCCGTTTCTTCGTGCAACCGGGGCTTATTTTTTATTTCTGCTTGATAGTGTACAGATACATAGCCTAATTTTTATATCGTAAAAAAACTGTTATTATTAACTAGCTGAGGTAACCGGCG
The DNA here is from genome assembly GCA_946894095.1 of Incurvaria masculella. NCBI lineage: Eukaryota > Metazoa > Arthropoda > Insecta > Lepidoptera > Incurvariidae > Incurvaria > Incurvaria masculella. Next base: position 11,822,161 of record OX335663.1, on the reverse strand, counting down.
CCACTCGGGTCAGTGTCGTTTTGGACATTCACACGAGTGGATCCTGTAAAAATAACTTCCAAAACTATCGTATCTTTCAAGTTGGAACCAACCATACACATTTACAAAATGTAATTTAAATCGGTTGGGTTGTTTCGGAGATGTGATTTTTATATTTTGAGATTGGTTTCACACACTTCAACTTAATGCATTAAGGTGTCCCTTCCCACCGGGACTAACTCGTTTGCAGGCATCGTACAAAACCGTGCTATTGTGCTCTGGGACCTTCTCTGTTTAAAAAAAAGACAGGCTCTGTGATGAGGAGGATGCAACATGTTCACAAAGCAGACAATGCGCATAGTGTTTGATTTGGTAAGATTTACGAAAATTGTGAATTTTCGATCTCTGACAAGAAATATGGGCGTGATCTTCTTTCCCCGTTTGCATGGGGAGTTAAGCGGGGAGGCCCATCTTAATACTATTTCTTGACAAATGCATTTGTGTAGGACTTTCTATACAATCGTACGTTTTAAATGCATTCTATTTGCAAGAATCACTTTCACCTTTTCATTGAAAGTGAAATAACTCATTGTAATTTGATACATGCCTCACTTTATGTTAATAGAAGTCTTATTGCTCATTGCATACCAATATATTTTTATTTTAGATCATTCTATCTGTTAATGATGCTGTCTCGGCATTCAAAAGTCTAAATGCATTGATAGCACTGAAATTATTCACAAATCAATCAATAGAGATAAGTAAACATTTTAATCTATTTGGACAAACAATGTGATCAAAATTTATCATATTTTTCAAATGCATCATTGAAAAAGTTTTCAATTCAAAATTAAAGATTTATTTGAATGGGAAGGGCCAACTTTTAATACTCTTTAACCATAAAATGGAGCCATGGCAAGTTTTTCTCATAACCATATTTGCTTATTAAAAAAAACCAGAAATAGAAAATGACTGTACTCAATACCGTCTTTACCATAAGGGCACACGGGGCCCGTGCCCAGGGCCCCCATTCTCAGGGGGCCCCGAAGGACCGACAATTTCTTCAAAACATTTTTGTCGGGCACATTACCCTTTTTTCGCGGCACATTCGCTAACTTTTGTGGGTGTTCTGGCTGTTGAGTGTGTTACTGAAGCAGTAACATTCTTTCAATTTGTACAAAAATTGTTCAATTTATTTCTCAACTTCAACAAAACGATGGAAAATTTTGACACGAGTATTTAGGTGCAAATAGAGTCCTGAGTGGGCAGTCTTGAGTTCTCACCGAAATTGGCGTTTACGGCAAACCGATCGACTGGCGTTTTCTCCAAACTCCATACAAGTTTTTACTAGATATTCTGTGGTTTTACTTCTTCAAGCTGTCAAAGTCAAACGCGGACTTCCGATTTGTATGAAAACGCGGAGTGGACGTAAACGGCAACGTCGACGTATTTACGGCAACGTTGAGTAAGCTGTCAAATCAAGCTCGGACTCGCAAATGTTAGTTCGCTTAACACCCGCTGCGCGCGCTCTTCAATTTCTCCATACATTTGAAAACGCCAGTCGATCGGTTTGCCGTAACGCCAATTTAGGTGACAACTTAGACTACCGGCTCTGAAGTCTCTTTCGGAAACAAGATGGTCTGCACGCGCCGATGCTATTAATGGTAAAATAAATATTTCTGAAGCATTGTCATGTCGCTTTTTAACTTTCCAAAAGGGCCCCAAATTCTTGTGTGCCCAAGGGCCCCAGCCTAGTTTAAGACGGCCTTGACTGTACTAGGGTAGTATTTTTAGGGTTCCGTACCCAAAGGGTGAAAACGGAACCCTATTACGAAGCCTCCGCTGTCCGTCCGTCCGTCTGTCACAGAGCTGTATCTCATGAACCGTAATAGGTAGGCAGCTGAAATTTTCACAGAGTGTGTAATTATTTTGCCGCTATAACAACAAATAGGTAAAATAAAAAAATAATAAAAAATGGGGGGTCCCATACAAAAACCGTGATTTTTTTGTGTTCAATCTTGAAATAGTACGGAACCCTTCGTGTGCTAGTCCGACTTGCACTTGGCTGGTTTTTATGTTCCCCTTAAGTGTAAACCCTAAACCCTCAATAGAACGTTTTCTATAGTTACAGCAATGTATTTAAAATCATTTTATTTACATTTGAATAGCTTTGCATTACCTTAATTAATTAATAATACGATACACGAATCCCGAAGTTAATTAAACTTTATCATTACGATCGGTCTTTCCCTTATCTTTTTTTATCACATTGTTATTATGATAAGGCTCGTTTAATTATTTCAAAGCAAGCTTTACATATTCACGACACTAGTGAGGGTGATTAAAGAACAGAATGTCACAGTCCTAACCACAGATAAATAAACAAACAAATATGTTGACTAGTGCAATTTCTGGATCTTTGTTGAGACGAGGTAAACATTATTCAACTGTAGAATTAACCAATCAATTTAAGGGGTTATTAAATGACATATTGGTTAGGTGTCCTTCAATAAGGTGATTCAAACCGTTTGCTAGTTCTTCAGTGTAACCTAGATGGCGTTATTATCGGAAAAATAATATTGTACCTAAGTACCTACGTATGCGTATTAATCATATTTTTTTTCATTTGGAGGGATTTTCACACCTAGGGTATTAAAGGAAAGTAAAATATGATTGCCAAAGCAATGCATTATGAAAATTATAAGGTTCTGTTCACATTACCTTCTCAAAATATTTTCAGTTTGCTATTGAGAAGTATTTTGGCAACTGTATTACATTTCACAGAATAGTTAGGCGTGTCGATTTAACATGTGTAAATTTGTAAAATTTTGTGAATGCATAAAGATACAATGAATTATTTTACGATAAAGCGCCATCTAGTTTTAGTTGAAAATTTAGCAAGAGTGCTGAATCACCTTAAGAACGGCCCGTAAGCTATGCTCCCCATAAAAACGTAGTTTACTAATCATTTGGAAACCGCTATTCCAATTAAATTGATATTTAATATCTAATATCAGGTAATAAATATCTGTGTCTGCATGCTTTTGTTTTTTTTGAAAAATCCAAACCGAATGAAATGAAAGTAAAAAGAAAATCTTCATACGAATCTTGTTTTTTCTATGGTTTGACCTAGAATACATTTACCGAAAAAACAAAGGCATGCAGACACAGATATTTGTAGCCTAATATTAGAAACCAAATATCAAGTAAGTTGGAACATTGGTTTTCAAATTATTAGTAAACTACGTTTGTATGGGAGGCGAAATTTTCTGATGCTTACGGGCCGACCTTAAGCCAGTTTTGCAAGTGTATTGTAAAACTGTCTTAAATGCCAAAGCGGCTTGATGTTCCAATGTTAACGGGAGTGAAGGTGGATCTAACCTTATCAATCCCAAAGTTCCCTCGATTAAAAGGCATGTAAAGTGTCGGGAATCACACGCACAAACAAAAGTCTATTAGTTATCAACGTTTCGTATCTTATCCTTTGTAATGTCATCCACCTTCACTTGCACTCGTCCCTAAGTCTTACGGCTCTCCTACACTGTTGACGATGTTGGTCCAATGATTAAATAAATAGATGGATAGATTGCCGTGTCAGCAATGTTATTTACCTGTTGTTTTTTATGTACCATTACATGGGTGGCTGTCATGATATTAAAGCTCAACACACCTCTCGGGAACTAGGCCATGCCAGGACCTTCCTTATATAGCACGGCTACATTGAACTGGATGGGAAAGCCTCCAGTTTTAAGTGGAATCCGAACCAAGAATGACAAATCCCTTAGTGAGTGCTGTGTGGGTTCCAACACTACTATTGCTAGACGATTACGGGATTAGTTGTTTGTGGTTAGGGTTCCACCGTAAACTGTAGTTCCCCTTCCTTTCTTACTATGTAAATGGCTTAATCGCTGCCCGCGTTGGTACCATCGCATTGAATTAATTATTGTCGAAGTGGCAATGAAAATTTGTCCGTGTTTTTCATCCATAACAATTTAGTTGTGCAATTTAAGGAAACTCCTGCCATGACACCAGTGCCCATCCAGGTGGTCTGTAAGGCTAATATCATGCCAGAAGGTGTATTAGCTATGCATGTTCAGTAACATAAAAAAATACTGCATTAGTAGTAACATTCACCTAACCTCGTGTTCGAATCTCGAAAGACCACATGAGCCAATGAGCCTAGATTTGGTTTAAATGGATCACCGGAAAGGCAAAAGGAACATCTCAATGTCAGGATCATCTTAGGCTCAGTTTCCACGAGGAAATAAACTTCCGCGAGAAATGTCGGACAGACTGTCAGACGGCACTGTCGCCCGTGTAAACACGTCTTGCAGAGGCCCCGCAGTCCCTGCGTTTGGCCCAACTTCGGCAGCAGTGGAGTTGCGGCACGGCGCGACGCCTATCGGCGCCAGATTCGGTCGTCTTACAATACAATCAGTCGCTGATAGTCGCCCGCGAGTCTAGCCGCGTCTAGACACCGCCGCCGCGGCCGTCCGTCGAGGCCCAACACATCGCGCTTCCTGTCTGCGCCCGCGCATTCCAAATTTTTCGACGACTTTTCGTGATTGGACGGCTTTTGTTCACTTCTCGCGCTGGCGTTTTGCGAATAGTACCTAATAAATTTGTAATTGATTGTGATGATAATCATGTCGGTGAGGTGTGTTATTGTTTGATCAGTGGTATTTCAAGTCGCGGATGGAACAATATAAATAATTAATAATACTTACTGACAGGCGTCTGTGTTAGGCTTAGAGTTTTAAACAATTCAATTTATCTGAAAAATTGAATTCGGTCACTGTAAAATATTACGAACACCTGATGGAATGGTACTGTTTAAGGATTTTTCCAGTGGATATTTTTTTTAACCAACATATAGCAGAATCCTAATATATTTGTCAAGTCGGTCGCACGGCTCATCGGGAGTTTGAGTGTGTCGAGTGCCCCTAGTGCTTTTGAGATGAACTACACGATGATGGAGGAGGTGACAGCGGTGTCGTCGACGACGGCCGCGACGCCCGCCGCCGACCTGAAGGGCTGGTTCATCAGCGTCGTGCTGCAGGTGGGCCTACGTTGCCGATTACAACTCCTCGAATTACCCAGAAACGCTCTTGGGATTCCCCGAAAAATCCGGATTAGGAATTAAGTTCACATTGATTTTTCTAATAAGCAAAAATAGAAAACAGGCCAAGCGCAAGTCAGACTCGCACACCAAGGGTTCTGTACCGTCATAAATCACGTCACACGCCCTTTAATTTTTATTATTTATTTATTTTACCCATTTGTTGTTATAGCGGCAAAATGAATACACACTCTGTGAAAATTTCAGGTGCCTACCTATTACGGTTCATGAGATTTTTGGAATGATTAAAAAATAATTCCCCCCGGATTAGTCGATTTACCGCAATTTCCCCGGCGATAGCATTCCCCACAAAACCTAAATTTCCCCCGAATCTGGGAGTGATTGGCAACGCTGAGGTGGACAGCGTTAACGGCGTCTTTGACATATTTTAATATTATAATCTCTGACGGAATGTCTGTAATATGTGTATTATTATGATTTAATCTTTTTTTTTTCATTTGTTTCAACCGAACTCTGTCAATGGCGTCTTGTCTTGGAATCACATCATTATACCTAATTATGCCATAAAAAAACTGGACAAGTGAGAGTCTGACTCGCGCACCAAGGGTTCCGTACCGATTAGTATGTAGATAGTGCGTCCACAATTGAATGATTTTCGGATTATTTTCTTTACCTGCTATAAGACATCGCTTCTTGCTAAATTTCATTATTATAGGTCAGCGGGAAGTAATCTGTATAGGTTTTGATTTATTTGCGAGTGTCAAAATATAATACAGCTAACCTAACCTAACCCAACATAATACATTTTACAATACACCTTTTATATTTGTCAGCCGCGGTAGCCCAGTGCCGCATACTCTTGCGGTTCGATAAGCTCGCTGAAGCAACTCTGAACGCTGTTGGGTTCTTGATGGGTGACCGTTTTCAACCGTTAACGCTCGTCGTGGTTCGGGTTCCACGTAAAATGGGGTTAATCCCACCCGTGTTGGTACCATCGCATTGAATGAACGATGGTCGAAGCGGCAATGAAAATTGTGCGTGTTTTCCATCCAGTTACATTGAGCTGATCAATATAAGGAAGGTCCTGGCATGGCACCTAATTACCACGTGGTGAGTTAGGCTAATATCATGACAGTTGGTATTAGCTATCCATGTGCAATTACATAAAAAATAAAAAATAATTTTAAAAACAACAACAGGACAACGAACGTAACCTATAATGGTTCCTTTTTTCGTTCTGAACCTATAGTTCCAGTTGACACCTAAATCGACGTTTGCGGCAAACCAATCTACTTGCGTTTTCAAATGTATGGAGTAATTAAAGGGGCGTTAATCGAACTAACATTTGCGAGTCCGAGTTTGATTTGGCAGCTTACTCACCGTTGCCGTAAATACGTCGACGTTGCCGTTTACGCCAACTCCGCATTTTCATACAAATCGGAAGTCCGAGTTAGAAGTAAAACCACAGAATATCTAGGAAAAACTTGCATGGAGTTTGACGTTTTTACGGAAAACGCCAGTCGATCGGTTTGCCGTAAACGCCAATTTAGGTGACAACTGGGACTACGGGCTCTGATCACCGGAACCCTAAAAGTGGTATTCTTAAGCCTGCCTGCCTTAATTTGTGAATTAGATCTTTATATCGGCGAAGTTTGCTTTAAGGAGATAACAAGACCAACAATAAATGGTAACGAGGCTGTCAATGCAGCGTGATAAAAAACCGGCCAAGTGCGAGTCGGACCCGCACACGAAGGGTTCCGTACCATCGTACAAGATTTAACACAAAAAATCAAGTTTTTTGTATGGCCCCCCTTTAATTTTTATTATTGTTTTATTTTGCCTATTTGTTGTTATAGCAGCAAAATAAATACAGACTCTGTGAAAATTTCAGCTGCCTACCTATTACGGTTTATGAGATACAGCCCTGTGACAGACGGGGGGACGGACAGCGGAGGCTTAGTGATAGGGTTCCGTTTTCACCCTTTGGGTACGGAACCCTAAAAATATGTTTTCTCTGTAAACGAGGCGAATCCACCCGGTGCCGCTTAAGGTGGCCCAACCCGCTCATCTCCCCATACAAAAGGGGAAAGAAGATCACGCCCATATTTATTGTCAGAGATCCAAAATTTTGCTCAAAATAGCTTTATTTGATCGAACTAGATGTCTGATGACCATTGGCATTGTAAAATTGTGTTTGGTTTCTAAGTTATAAGGTCCGAAAGTTCGAATTTTTCGCGCGTTTTATACGATAACTTTGGAGGTGGATTACGCAATGATAAAGTAAGAACATCGTAAAAAGATTAGTCATCAGACATAGCTTATTTAATCAAGATTTATGATCTATTTGTTTTTTGTTAGATTTTTGACTACAGCGGTCGTGGTTTACTTTTAGCTATAAGTCGTTTTGAAATTAAGATTTTCGTAAATCTTACCAAATCATACACTATGCACATTGTCTTTTTTGTGGACATGTTGCATCTTCCTCATCACGGAGCCTGTCTTATTCTTTGAAACAGAGAAGGTCCCAGAGCGCAACAGAACGGTTTTGTACTGTGCCCGCGAATGAGTTAGGCCCGCCGGGTTGGGCCGCCTTAAGTCGCTTATTTGCATGGCATCGCTCACAATCCGCGCGGCATGATAAAGATAAGTGGAAAAGACTTATTAAATACCTCGGTTTGAGGTTGCCCCGATGTAAACAGTAGAAGTCATTTATAGTGACTTTCCTCCTATGAGATTCTCACAAATTACAACCGGGGGTCCTTCGAATGCAATTTGAGGAAGCACCTGGCAGGCCAAGATAATTTTTGGAGCACCTGAAAAAATAATTTAAAGCCCATGGGCGTTGTCGGACTGAAAGTCTGACCTACGCCTTCGCGTTGATCATAAATAACCGGCCAATTGCGAGTCGGACTCGCACACGAAGGGTTCCGTACTATCGTACAAGATTTAACACAAAAAATCCCGTTTTTTTTTGTATGGGACCCCCCCTTGAATTATTATTATTTTTATATTTCACCTATTTATTGTTATAGCGGCAAAATAAATACACACTCTGTGAAAATTTCAGCTGCTAATTCATTACGGCTCATGAGATACAGCTCTGTGACAGACGGACGGACGCACGGACAGCGGAGGCTTAGTAATAGGGTTCCGTTTTCACCCTTTGGGTACGGAACCCTAAAAATCTTGTCTACCAGTGGAATTTTGTACAGTGACCAATAAATAAACTTATTCTGTCGACGTAGTTATCATCGACGACATAAGTCCAGTATCACCGTACGGTCGGGTTTGTTTTACACATGTGGCGTGCCCCTTCCCCCGCCGACCGGTCTGCGGGAGGGGCGTCTTACCGGAATGGATAACTATATTTATTTTATCTTGTTGGAGTGTATACTGCCACTTCCCCCTACACGTATGAATAAAGAAAGTATCTGAATACATTTTATTTTAATTTTTCAAACATACAAACATATTTATTGTTTTTAATTTTTTTATCAAATATCTCGATAATTATGAGTTCAACAATTTTTTTTATCGCATATTCATTGTATTTTAAAACACCTATCCAACGATACCACACTCAATGTAGAATTTTCCATGAACCAAGGTCCATTGATACAGTTATAAAATATATAGTACAAGGCTGGACTTGAACCAGCAAGCAAACCTTTAGTCACCTGATCTATACCATAATTTGGAATTCTCCTACAGTCCCTCCTCCTGTAATCAATGACTCCTACTAACACAGTGAAACATACACATCACATTATCTAAAAAAAGGTGCGAACTTTGTGCTAAAAAGTATGGGAACTCTAGTAGGGAAACTCAATGGGAAATGCGATTTTTTTTTTCAAATATTATAAATCATATTTTGCAATTGGATAATGTTTCTGTCGTTTTAGTATTATTCATACTATACTAATATTTCAACAAAATCAATTGAGAATGAAAGGAGTAAGAGATATACATATGATGAAATTGTATTGATTAAATTATATTGAGACCCTAAAAATTTTTACAAAAAAAATTACCGACTTCAAAGAAAAAGCACTAAAAAGTAAAAAATAATTTCCATTTTTGTAGTTACGATTTTTGTTATTTTTGAGTCTGCGTCAGCCGGGCACGCGCTGCGCCAATCAAGAGAACCTTGGCTACCTTGGCTGACACCGACTCAAAAAATAACAAAAATCGTAACTACAAAAATTGAAGATATTTTTTACTTTTTAGTGCTTTTTCTTTGAAGTTGGTTATTTTTTTGTTAATTTTTTTTTATTTGTTTATTTTTAGTGAATCTGAAGTACACTTACTAATTTGTACACGTCCTTTCCAATAAAAAAAAAATCACCGAACTCGGTTGGCGTTATATTGAGTTATTTGTCCATTTGTCGCGCACATCTTAATACAAATTTAAGACTTTTATGATTTTCTCATGGATATCATTGTCAGAACTTAACCAAATTAAAATGGGACCACTTGGGAAGCACTAGCTATCATTTAAAAAAATAATCATCAAAATCGGTTCACCCAGGCATAAGTTATGAGGTAACAAACATAGAAAAAAAAAACATGAAGACGAATTGATAACCTCCTCTTTTTTTGAAGTCGGGTTAAAAGTTGCTCCTGTGTGGCCTTGGTATGCAATCTGTTGTATTTTAATTACTATGGAATTAAAAGAACTATAATGTAGTATTAAGCCCATTCTCATCCTATTCAATATTGATACAAGATACTCACCTGTTCAGTGCATAATGCATACTCGTCTGTATCTGCTGCAGTGCTCTCGTCATTGACATCAATAGTCATGGTCTTCTTTGCAACCATCCACCAGATGCTATAATGTATTGCGTAAATATCTGAAGGGTATTTCAGTAAGTGAGCTCTAAATTTTACTCAAACAAAATTAAATGTTATATCTGTATGTCTATATAATTTTAATGTCTAATATATAATCTAAAAAAAGATAAGTCATCCTGAAAACAGCTATTATTTATATTTATAATAGTATTTGATTGGACATGGATGACTAATAAATACCACACCCACTGTCGTGATATTAGCCTAATACACCTCATGGAATCTAGGTGCCATGCTAGGACCTTCCTCATATTGCCTGGCTACATTGGATTAATTTCAAAACAACTCTGCAAATCATTATCTAAGCTGTTTCGTAATTGTAATTGTCCTTGTAATAAGCCTGCATTCAATTTTCTTATATTTCAGTGCTTTGAAATCGTTTGCACATTTTAGCCTTATGCAGCTAGCTATCAGTTATAACCGTTGGGGTGTGTTCATTAGGAATGGTATCAATAAAACACTACAAAATAAAATAAATATTATCCCAAGCGCTCAAACATAGCTTACATTGGATTACCATCCTAATGTGGTGTTGTAAGAGAAACTGGTTGCTTGCATTAATTGTACCTAGTTCATTGAACTCGCCACTGATTGTGCTGCCCTTTCAGAGCTCTAAATGCATTTTAATTTCTTAGAATATGTTTTTTTGACATTAATCATAATTTGACTCGATAGATGATGGATTTTTTTTATGAAACCTGACATTGATGGCTAACACCACACAACTACCGTTATGATATTAGCTCAATACACATTCCTGAAAGAATTAGTTGCCATGCCAGGACCTTCTCTTTTATGAGCACGGCTACATTGAACTAGACGGAAAACACGGACAATTTTTCATTGTCGCTTCGACCATCTTTTCATCCAATGCGATGGTACCGAACCGGGCGGGCTTAAACCCTACCACCGAGTAATGGGAAGGGGGCCTACAGTTTTACTTGGATTCCGAACCATGTAGCAGCTCGCATTCGCGACGAAATGCACTTATCAACACAGAAAGAGAAAGAAATTGGTGCATGGTCGGGCGAGGATTTGAACCCAGACCCCTGGTATGCTAGGCAAGGCGCTGCGCCACTAGGCAACGAGACGTTGTTTCCCACAAACTATTTTCTTCTTGCATATGTGCATCCATTTATCTTCTATTACCATTTTGACGTGTTCTGTTTAAACGGGATTATTCTGTACCAACAAATTTAATATGTGGGTACATAGTATAAAACACGAAGCAAGGACACATTCATTAAATAAATAAAATTATATAACTGTGAAAAACGTGGTAAGCACAGCATGATAAAGTTATTATTACACGCTTAGGTAAATATTTCGTGGGTCCCTTTGCGTACTTACTAGGTACTTGGGTTAATCCTGCCCGGGTTGGTACGATCGTATTAAATGAACAATGGTCGGAACGTCATTGAAAATGTATTCCATCCAGTTTAGTGTAAGTATTGTAGGATTATAGAGTAGTAATTTAAATATAATAATAATAGTAAAAATGACTGAATTGCTTTTGCTATGTGTAACCACAAGGTGGGTTGGAAAAAGAGTGAAGTTTTTAAACTAAAACTTTTACAAATTCCCCTTAGAATGTTGCCATGATTTAGAATTTTCCCCGAGTAAGGTGGCACTTTGAAAAATACTTTAGCAGGATTGAACAAGTATAGTAGTAGCCATCCATGTCTGAGGGCCGATTTTTCAATCCTCAGATAGTACTTAACGGTCTGATAGCTAAATTTACTTTTGCCAAAAGACGAATAGTCACTGCCAGACGATTATATCTCCTATCACTATTATCTTAATGGAATGTTGGTCATAAAAACATGGGCTTACTACAACGGATGAATAAGTAGCGGCATATTTAAATTCATCGAATATTTATCGGACGAATTATGAGACTATTAAAAACCCCTACCTTACATAATTAAGTTAATATGCTCGATGTTTTGTCTCTTCTAGAGACTAATGATACTGATATGCTCGATGTTTTGTCTCTTCTAGAGACTAATGATACTGATATCAGGCTCATGGCAACGCATATGTAACTTACTTTTGACAAATCTACAAAGTTGCTCAATAGCTTTAGGTAAAGAAAGTGGTACTCAAGTAACACACTTGTGCTGAGAGTCATAGACCTTACTCGTGATTGACTTAGCCAAAGTATAGCTTCTGACTGTCAAATTTGACATTCGTTCCATACGTTTTATGTCAAAACTGACAGTCGGAGGCCATACTTTAGCTAAACCAAGTACAATTAATCTTTATGAATCTCAGCATTACACACCCTCTCAAATACACTAATGCTGAAATTCATAGACATTACTTACACTTGGCTTAACCAAAGTATGGCTTCCGACTGTCAAATTTAACATTCGATCCATACATTTTATGTCAAAACTGACAGTCAAGAGACATACTTTGGCTCAGCCAAGTACGAGTAATCTTTATGAATCTCAGTATTACGTATTTATTATTATTATAACCTATCATTTTCTAGCACCCCAAAATTCTCAGCTTTACCAGATCTTAAAAATCACAGTCGCAATCATTACTTTAATATCTTTAATTTTACTATGTTACTTTACTATTCTTATTAAACACTGGGCCCTTTACCGCCTCTCTGTAAGCCTCTAGCGCCCCCTAGGGGGCGTTATAACCCACTTTGAGAAAGCCTGTCCTAAAGAAAACGTCCGTTGTGCGCAGCGCACGGCGGCGGTGAGCGGCGGCTTCCTGCAGGCGTTCGTGGCGGCGCTGTCGGTGGTGGTGGTGTCGGAGCTCGGCGACAAGACGTTCTTCATCGCCGCGATCATGGCGATGCGGCACCCGCGCGTGCTCGTCTTCGCCGGCGCGATCTCGGCGCTTGTCTTCATGACGGTGCTCTCGGCCGCCTTCGGGTGGATCGCCACGGTGAGTCTGCTCTCATATTTATTTTATTTATTTATTTATTTTAGGAAAAACAAACGGAGTAACATCGGTTTATAGAATCTTTATTCATCTCAAAGAACGTTATCACATTCGCTTATAGAGATAAGTACATTTTGTTGTTATGCGGCAAATTTTCTTACAACTAAATAAGTTTAGGTACATAATACCGTTTTAAAACTATTTACGAAGTAACCTAGAAGAGATGAGAGTGGATACGTAATTTAATAATGTTTTTTTAAGGTAGGGTGTTATACATAATGTTACCTTCGGGTGGATCGCCACGGTGATTCTGCTCTCATATTTATTTTATTTATTTATTTATTTTAGGAAAAACAAACGGAGTAACATCGGTTTATAGAATCTTTATTCATCTCAAAGAACGTTATCAAATTCGCTTATAGAGATAAGTACATTTTGTTGTTATGCGGCAAATTTTCTTACAACTAAATAAGTTTAGGTACATAATACCGTTTTAAAACTATTTACGCTAGAAGAGATTTTTTTTTTATGTGACTGGACATGGATGGCTAATACCACACCTTCTGTCATGGTATTAGCCTAACACACCACATGGGAACTAGGTGCCATGCCAGGACCTTCCTTATATTGCACGGCTACATTGAACTGGATGGAAAACACGGACAATTTTGATTGCCGCTTCGACCATCGTTCATCCAATGCGATGGTACCAACCCGGTACCAAGATGAGAGTGGATATGTTATTCAATAATGTTTTTTTTTTAAGGTAGGGTGTTATACATAATGTTGATATCTAATTATTTTGAAAGTACAATTTAGCAAAAGACATAGAACTCTTAATATAAATTGTTAATATATTGCGTAGAAAATATGTTAGTCCAGCTTCGTATTTCACAAGTTTAGCAAAAGTAGAAGGACGAAGGAGTATATGTATAGTGTAGAACAAAGATACAAAATAAGAAAAACTTACAGGATATTATTGAATATTCCGGGAGGTCACGACATTTTTTGTCACGATAATAGGAATGGCTGAATCTGAGTTCACAGGTTCGAGACCGACCCACTGATGCTAAATATGTCGGTCTGCTTGTGCCAAGTGGTTGCGTTAGCTAGATTGACTATACAAAGTAGATGTTGGTCTTGATGACTAGACTAATTGTTTGGACTTATTAATAACTATTAATTGTACAACAATAACCAATCGGTTTTTTAAATTAAATACTTAAAGGTACCTCAAGTTATATCTTCTGTAACCTCAATTCGCCTATAACTACGAAATACAACCGAAAATTTGTTCAGTTTTGGTGGTACTAAGCAAGTATGTACTGATACTTTCATGCTTCATTATTTGCAGCCATTTACCCAATTATATATTTTTTGTCGCAATAATTACTATTTCAGGTGCCTTATATAGGTAATGCAACCACTAGACGCAGGCAGACCAACACATTTAGCTTCAGAGGGCTGGTCTTTGTCCTTTGAACCCAGTTTCAGACATTTACAACATCGTTACCTTTTTTGTCGCGACCTCATAGTCTATAATGTATATTTATTCCATGACTAATCAATGCCTGCGGTTTCGCCTGCATTAAAGTCTGATAAAAATTAGTCAATTGTTCCCCCCGACTTATTGTATCAACAAATATATTGTTTTTATGTATTTAATGAATACAACTGCACTGTTATCTCATTAATTTGAGGTTATATAGCGACATCTACATTGAAGCATTGTTGCAGGTTAGGTTAGGTTGTCTGAATTTCTAAATCTGATCAGGGTTTGTATCCTGCTTCTAATGAATGTTCCGACAAATATTTTTTCTATTTATTTTAAAAATAAGATTGCAATGTTTCATTGTGGATTTTGTTGTATCACCTCAAATTAATGAGTAACAAATTGTTGATGATTTACCTTACTTTGTGGCTACGTGCTAAATGAGCCCAATTTCATCGATAATGTAATGTTCGCCGTCTTTAAAGAGACAAGACAGTGATCATCACATTATCTATCAATCCATTATGTTATCTGACTGTTATTTGGCCGTTGTATAATTGTAGACGACGTTAAATTGATAGTCACTACACTGTTGCCGGGAGAGCAGGAGCAGGAGTTTAGGTAGACCAGTGGCGCGACGCCTTGCGATTCGATAAGCTTGGTGAAGCACCTCTGAGCGCGGTCAGGTTCTGGATGGGTGACCATTTTCAACCGTTGAGGCTGGCCATGGTTCGTATTCTACATGAAACTGTAGGTCCCCTTCCTTACTAACTAGGTGGTAAGGTTAATCCCGCCCGGGTTGCGGCGATGAAAATTGTCTCTTATCCATCCAGTTCAATGTAGCCAAGAAGGTCCTGGCATGGCACCTAGTTCCCATGTGGTGTGTTAGGCTAATATCTGATGGTCAGTTTGTAACCATCCATGTCCAGTTACATAAAAAAAGGTAGGAAGAAAAGATAGTTTGTCATGCATTCGAACAAACCAGATCCATAGAGATAACCATGCATAAAAGTGTGGTCCGTAACCTAACCTAAGCTGGGACGTACGCCCCACTTTAACGAGCATGGAAGGACGGTAGGAGCGATCGAAACTCATTCGTTTGGCTGCAGCAGCGTAGCCACGAGTTAGTGAAAAACGTCTAACTCCAGTTAGTTCGCCTACGAATTTACTTCCCGAGCAACATCGAATGTTTGTTGCACTACAAAGTGTCCTTTGCAATGGGGTGCGCGGCGCAAAGGTTTACCACCAGATGGCGCCACATAAAACTGCCAAGCTATCACATAGAGGTTATGTTTACTCGCGAATCACAGGCAATCATATTGTCCATATTTTACATCCATTTCAAGGTAGCTATTCAAATTAACTTAGTTTAATTGGTCAACAACCTATAACCTTGAAATGAAACCGTGGCATAGTTTTATGTGGCGCCATCTGGTGGTAAAGTTTGGCAGCCGTCCTCCCCATTCTTGCGTATTCTTATGCTCCATACGTTTGTATCCATACGTTCCGAAATGCGTATATTACAGAGAAAGCGAATACAGTGAATACGTGTGTTCCGAATTGTTATCACTGCTCACAGCCACAATTGTGCACACACGGCGCACATGCTCTCAACCGTGCGCGCTTTGTACGATATGTGTTCGGTCTAGAGTCACGTCCCTTATGCCAAAATGACATTAACGGGAGTGAATATGAACAATTTGGAACAGTCGTGTACGCATATATTGCTGCAAAAAGTATGTAAAAGTAGCTACTCCGCTCCCATGCAAATGACGGTTGCTACTCTAGCTCTTCCATGCTCGCTTGCGCCACTGGACTTTCGAGGCTGACAATAAAAAAAAAACAAATGAAGATCCGCGATTCTTCGTGCAGGTTATCCCGCGCGTGTACACGTACTACGTGAGCGCGGCGCTGTTCGCCATCTTCGGGCTGAAGATGCTGCACGACGGGTGGAAGATGGCGCCCAACGAGGGCCAGGAGGAGCTCGAGGACGTCCAGATGGAGCTAAAGCGACGCGAGGACCAGGTGCGTGTACTGACGGACGGAGGCGGTTCCTCTCCCACGTGAATGCGTTAGTGTTGCGCTGTTTGCCATTTTCAGGTTGAGGATGCTGCTTGACGGGTACAAGATGGCGCCCATTGCGGGCAACTGATGCTTGAAGATGCATTCAAAAGATGTATTACCATTAGGGCGTTTTTCTTTTAATCAATTAGTTTGAGAAGGGTGAATTCTTTTTTTTATATTTTTTTTATTAAGGTTCATCATCAAGAACACCACTCAAACATACATAGAAAACACATATACAGGAGAATAGACTGAGGGCATTCTTAATTATAGATGAACACAACTTTTACTTATATTTATGGTAGATAATGATACCTAACCTAGCACAATTCAAGCTGCAATTTCAAATAATACAAGCACGACACAATAATAGAACAAGAATATTACATTTAACATATATTTGGATAAATTGTTACCTCATATTCATGGCTTCACGGAACATCCGTGCCCATTGGTAGTGGAGCAGGGTTTCGATCGAAGACGGGTCTAGGGGCAGCCACACCTCTGCTTATCGCAAGCGAAAGCCATTTCGGCAGTCCCGCCCTCTACCAATCCAATGACGTCTTCGCAGCTCTCTCCATATGAGTTTAGCGTTGATCTTGGCAGGCCTAGATTCTTATGCTGAAATACATAGACGTAACTTGGCTAAGCCAAAGAATTCCTTCCGACTGTCAAATTTGACATTGGTTTTCTTATACTGAAATTCATAGATGTAACTCGTACTTGGCTTATCCAAAGAATTCCTTCTGACTGTCAAATTTGACATTTGTTTTCTTATACTGAAATACGTAAACGTAACTCATACTTGGCTTAGCCTAAGAACTCCTTCCGACTGTTAAATTTGAAATTTGTTCCATACATTTCATGTCAGAACTGACAGTCGGAAGGCATACTCTGGCTCAACCAAGTACGAGTAATCTTTATGACTCTCGGCATTAAAGAAACTGTAGAGCGACTTTGCTGGTGTCCTCTTGTTCCATACTCCAGTCAGTCAGTCAGCTTGTTTGCGTCTACTGCTGGACATACGCCTCTCCAATTTTTCTCCAGTCCCTCCCGGCCCTCAGCGGTATGGAACCACTGCTTTCCACCGACGCACTTGATGTCGTCGTCCCACCTGACGGGTGGTCTTCCCACACTCCGTTTTCCTGTCCACGGCCGCCAGTGTAGGACACGGTTACTCCGACGGTCGTCGTCTCTTCGGCTGACGTGGCCAGCCCACTGCTGCTTGAGCTTGGCCAAATTCCATACTCCAGTACTTGTTTCCTTTATAGTTGTGGCCCTTAGGTATGTTGTACTGTAAGTTCAACAAGTACTACATGTTTTGTCGCTTTCGAGTATACGAGAATGTGCAGTCCGTATGCTGTGGTACAGATTTTTGACAGCATTTGGAGCCCTACTATGAATAGTATCGAGAAGGCGATATCGCCTGTCAAAAATATTGTATGCGTTTGACAGATGGTATGTAGAGCGCTTTCGATAGCCAATGATTTTGGTTTTTTCAAGCTCCAAAATCTCCAAGTTTCAGTCGGACTTTCATTAACTTAGAGTTTTGAGAAAACAACACTCGTTGAACTATTCATGTTGTTGCCGCCAAGCAGTGGACTGTATGGGCAAGCACTCGACCAAACCGAATGATACAAATAAACCGAATACCAACCAGCACAGCAGCCGTCCGTTTTGGCGCTGGAGGTCCCTCCGTATTCAGCTCGGCGTTGCTGGTCGTTATTTTCCCTGGTATTTTGCTGCAAATTTCTTCCCCACCGCTTGTTTTATTATTGTGACAGATCCTTCTTTTCTTCTTTTTTGGAGCCGTCACCGCCGTCCCTTCCGACCACCGCACCAGCCAGCATTAAGCTACTTGTAGCATTCAAATTTGGCCGAAACACATATTGTGTGTATAATTCCTTAACGAATGCTGTAGCTGGTGGTAACCAAATTCTAGAGTCATTGAACAGCAGAACTCTAAATATAAAATCGGTTTCTCGCGAAAACAATTAACTTACTTGTCATCATTTCTTATCACCGATAATTGATATCTTTATATTGAAAGCTCAGAACTAGAAAAAAATATTCGAAACTTTCTTTACCATGAAAAACATTGTTTTTTGCCATTTTCCTGCATTTCTGTTATAGTTAACGATATCCATACACTGCCTAAATTTCCTTGATTTTCAAAATTAAGGATTTTAAATACGTAGGTACAGATCGATGTATATTAAGGATTCCTTACTAATTTGGCATCCCACCAACTGATCATAATTATTTGCAGCATCCTTTTACAACAAATCAAATTCGGTGGAAAAAGTCTATTCAAATCATCATTCCATGTCTAGTTGATTGCTTTTTAATGCATTACCTAAGTGATACATGGAAAAAATACTCCACAAACTACACAAAAGTGTAGAAATTGTTGGGATTGGAAAGATGCCTTAGTAGAAATACATTTTCTGTAATGACGTAAATAAGTGCCAACCTATATTTATATTTTCACACCTTCGAGGTCATCTGCTATAAGATCTGTGTGTATTTTAATCCCGCCAAGCACTTTAAAAGTACAAAAACATTTTTTTCCCACATTTTTTAACAAATGGTTTCTAATACCATGCAACAAGAACTGAAAAACTGTTTTTTTTTTTATGGTTGGTCCGGTTCTAATCTCAAACTAAGTTTTGCGAGTTCTCTCTGAATATGACTGTAAAGGATTAAGACAGTATTAAAAAGGCCCATTGTCATATTCCGTTGCCTTTATTTATGCATTGAAGCTGCATCAATAAAGTCTGAAGTAAGGCTAGCTGAATCACGGTTTAGGGATACACGTTATACGTACCCAAAGGGTGAAAACGGAACGCTATTACTAATAGACCAAGCTCCCATTGCATAAAATCTTACCTCACTCGATTTCTCTACAGACGTGTATTGCAGTGAAAGAAAACACTTGGAAACATCGGTTCATAACAGGTTGCCATTCCGTAACCTGGTAAAACCACGTTTTTTTTTTCGGATTTAAAACCTCTATTTTGACCCAAAATTATCTCATAAGATTTCACAAAGAAAAGTATATGCAGTGAAAGATATGCCTTAGGAGATGAGAACCCGCACAGGTTGCCTCCCCCCACCCTGGAAGGTTCCATAGTCAGCCAAGTTTAATGAGGCCAAAAAATGGGGTCATTTACCTTACCATTTTACCTTAGCCTCCGCTGTCCGTCCGTCCGTCCGTCCGTCTCTCCGTCTGTCACAGGGCTGTATCTAGTGAACCGTAATAGATAGGCAGCTGAAATTTTCACAGATTGTGTATTTATTTTGCCGTTATTACAACAAATAGGTAAAAAAAATAAAAATAATAAAGGGGGCCCCATACAAAAATGTGTTTTTTTTCTTTGTTAAATCTTGTACGATGGTACGGAACCCTTTGTGTGCGAGTCCAATTCGCACTTGGCTGGTTTTAGGATAATTGCTTATAGTGATTACGCCTATCAAAAGTTTAATCAGTGACAGTTGCATCATCCTACTCAAAACTTTCCGTTTCGACTTCAGGAGGAGAAGGAGGAAGGCGTCGACCTGATGGAGACGGGTCAGGGCCAGGCGGAGAGCCGGCGGCGGCGGCGCAACGTGGTGCTGAAGGTGCTGGCGCAGGCCGCCACGCTCACCTTCCTCGCGGAGTGGGGCGACAGGTGAGCGCGAGGAGGCAGAGGCCGGTGTCATGTTAAGACATGCGACATTATCCGTTTCAAAGAAAAAGAAAGGCTCCGCGATGAGGAGGATGCAACATGTTCACAAAGCAAACAATGCGCATAGTGTTTGATTCAGTAAGATTTACGAAATTGTCATATACAAAACGACTAATAGCTAATAATAAATCACGACCACTGTAGTAAAAAATCAAATAAAAACTAAATCTAATCTAATCTAATATCTAATAAATATTATAAAGGGGAATGTTTGTAATAATGGATGGATGGATGGATGGATGGATGGATGGATGGATGTTTGTTACTCTTTCACGTAAAAACTACTGAATGGATTTTAATAAAAATTCACAATAATATAGCTTATACATCAGAATAACACATAGGCTACAATTTATAAGCATATTGTGCCCATGGGCTTTAGAACTTTCACGGGGCTGCGAAAACGATGCCGGTAGCGCTACTTCACACCGGGGGGAGCGGGGCCGGGGGCGGTGGCGGGAGCGGGGCCGGGGGCGGGGCGGGCGGTCCGCCGGGGGCGGGTGCGGGGGGGGGGGGGCGGGTACCGCTTGGTATTTCCCGCAACTTTAGGACTACTTGGCAAAATCCTTGAGAACCAATTACTCGATTTAGATGCGGATTGCATCTACGTCTAGCCTGATTCTACTCAAAACTTATAGGCTACATAATATAACGCTTCATTACCTGAAGGGTGAGTAGAGAGTGTTAAATTCTTATAACTTGCGAACCACTAACCCGATTTATGTGCGTATTTTATCAATGTATAGGATCTCTGGGAGCACTCAGGTTCGAGATGGGTTACTGTTTTCGATGTTGAGGCTAGCTGTAGGTTGGAGTCCACGCAAAACTTACCTACATTACACGTTACTTACTTACTAGGTAAACAATGTTACAGTGCAAGTGCAGAAAGGTTCTGGCGACAAATGCTTTTTTTAAATAGCCACCAAATGTCAACGAAGCTCTAAATGGGAATTATTGGATGTTTCTCATTAAATCATGCTATTTCATCTCGAACGATCTTGATTAAATTTGGTAGATGGATACATTGTCCTGGACCAGTTTGACCCTATTTTGGATCAGCCATGTCGGATACTTTTTATCCATGAAATAATTTAGCCGGCGCTAACCCGAGCGGAGCCGGGTACCGCAGCTAGTTGATTATAAATCTGCATGAAACAAGCTAGGTTTGATGAATAGCCTTTTTAAGATGTTTTTGTTTTATCATTGTGTAATCCACATCCAAAGTTATTGCATAAAACGTGCCAAAAATTCGAACTTTCGGACCTTATGAAACGAAACACCATTTTACAATGCCATTGGTCATCAGACATCTAGTTCGAAAAAATAGAGCTGTTTTGTGTATAATTTTGGATCTCTGACAAGAAATATGCGCCAGATCTTCTTTCCACGTTTGCATGGGCGTTGAGCGGGAAGGCCCACTTTAAGCGATATATGCTCAACTCGATCTATGATAGCGTGAATGTAACGGCGACTCATGGATGCTGGGGGGTGCGCAGGTCGCAGCTGGCGACGGTGGTGCTGGCGACGCGCGAGCACGCGGTGGGCGTGGTGGTGGGCGGCTCGCTCGGCCACGCGCTCTGCACGGGGCTCGCGGTCGTCGGCGGCCGCATGATCGCGCAGCGCATCTCCGTCAGGACCGGTGAGTTGGGGCATAGATACATTTATTTATTCATTTATATACACGGTGTTAACCCACATAGGCGACATTCCCGTAAGGTGGTTATTTTGGGACAAATACTGATGCCGGAAAAGCAGGTTTTTTTTTAGCTTTTGTTTTAAAATCTTCATACTTTAATATTAGTATGAATAATAGTATTTCGTAGTAGTAATCGCACTAAACGGATAGTGCGTCTTACGACTCTCGATACTACTGGTACTGGTCGCACTTTGCAACACTTAATTTCAAGTTTGCCCGCAAATCGACTATTAGCAAAAGGCACACTAAACGCACGCTCGCTTGGCCACGCGCTCTGCACAGGGCTCGCGGTCGTCGGCGGCCGCATGATCGCGCAGCTCTATCTCTGTCAGGACCGGTGAGTTGGGGCGTAGGTACATTTATTTATTCATTTGTATACACGGTGTTAACCCAAGTGGGTGACATTCCCGAAAGGGGGTTATTTTGGGTCACATACTGATGCCGGTAAAAGTAGTTTTTTTTTTGTTTCGAGCTTTTTTTCTAAAATTTTCCATCTCTAATATTGGTATGAATAGTAGTATTTCGTAATAAGAATCGCACTACGACCCTCGATACTACTGGTACTGGTAGCACTTTGTAACACTTAACTACGCGTTTGCACACAAAATATTTGGTAGGATTTACGAACATATTAATTACAAAACGGCTTACAGCAAAAAGTAAATCACGACCGCTGTAGTCAAAAATCAAACAAATACCAAATTGATTATTAATCTTCATGAAAGAAGCTATGTCTGATGACTAATCTTTTTAAGATGTTTTTATTTTATCGTTGAGTAATCTACCTCCAAAGTTATAGTATAAAACGCGCGAACAAATTCGAACTTTCTGGCCTTATAACTCAGAATCCAAACACTACATGTTTTACAATGCCAATGGTCATCAGACATCTGGTTCGATCAAATAAAGCTGTTTTGAGTATAATTATGGATCTCTGACAAGAATCTTCTTTCCACGTTTGTATGGGGGTTGAGCAGGAAAGCTCACCTTAATCGCAAAAATTGCTCCCGGATTTAGGCATAAGGATGCTCTTAACCCCATTTTTTCCCACCCGCAGTGACTATCATCGGCGGCGTAGTGTTCCTCCTCTTCGCGGTGAGCGCGCTGTTCATCGACCCGGGCGAGTAGCGCGCGCGGAGCGGACACACTGTGATGAAAACGCGTCGGACGCGACGCTAGGTATTTGTACTGTAAGTGTGCGTTAGCTGTAAGTAGCCGGTCGCTCTGGTGCGAGAGGCTATCCGTCGCTGGTTCGCGTGCATTTGGTAGTGGGGAAGACAACGCAGAGCTTGTTGTAGGTGCGTGAGCGACCTCACCTTAAAAATGTCAAAATGGTAATTCTGAGTCTTTAGATTTAATTAAATTTTTTAAACTATTTGGTAATCAAACTACACTAAGTTACATCACAAATATGATTCGCGGATTCGATCAACCCAGTAAAGAAGAACCCGCAAAGAAACTTCACGGTTTTACATAACAGTTGCTACTGCCAAACAATTCCTTGGTAGAACAGATTAAGGCAAAGAACAAAGAACAATAGAAACAGCAACCCTCAGTTTAAATTACTTACAACTAGCAAAGTTACTAATGCAATAATATAAAGGTGGAAAAGCCGTCGTCATAAGATGAAAGATAGACTTTATGCTGTCGATACTGCCTGTCGATTAATGCTCGCGGCAGGCCTTGCCCGTCCGATGAAAGGATGAAAATATTGATGCAACTTGCCGACTCCGTGACTCGCTGATTGTAGTGTAGAATTGCGTCTTCACTTCGATTTTTGTTTTGCTCGAACGACCATAATGTAGGAGTTAGTAATTGTAACTCGGTGAGCTTGAGGCGTTGGTGTAATAATTTGGAAGATGTAAACTGCTTAGAAACACTTGTTTAATATAATAAAGAAATATGTATAACAGCAATAATCACATTGAAGGTCGGAGGAGAACAGAATGGGAAGTTCGTTATAATGTTGCAATATACAAAAATGTTATATCTGTTGGTTAATGTTGCCAACAATGCAGTTTGAATAAGGTTTGGAGGAAAAGAAGAGCTTTTGTTTTTCTTTAAATTATTTTTTATGTAATAGACCAGGACAAAGTTTGGAATTAAATATTATAGGTTATGTTAATGTGATATTTTCATTCCTATGACTTCATTTGATTAGCATAATTTGGAACCCTTTATTTTCGGAATTTTGCAGAAATTGAGTGATTTCAATTGCATAGATTGAGTAAATCTAAATTTTATTTGTTGTAATTTACTTTGTTGTTAGTAATTTTTAGGGTAGGTCGCCTAGACGCCACCTGTCATGATTTCTTCCCCATTGTTTGGAACTCCAGGAAGCATAGATTAAGGAAGAACATGAGAGACTACTGAAACTCATCCGTATAGCATACACTGACGGTAGCGTCGGCCAGCTTACGAATTCTAGATGTTCAGCCTCGGTAGCTCAGTGTGCGACGCCTTGCGAATCCATAAGCTGGGGAAGCACCTCTAAGCGCGGTTGGGTTCGGGATGGGTGACCATTTTCAACTGTTGAGGCTGGCCGTGGTTCGGATTCCACGTAAAACTGTAGGTCCCCTTCCTTACTTACTAGGTGGGAGGGTTGATCCCGCTCGGGTTGGTACCATCGCATTGAATAAACGATGGTCGAAGCGGCAATGAAAAATTGTCCATGTTTTCTATCCAGTTCAATGTAGCCGAGCAATATAAGAAAGGTCCTGGCATGGCACCTACTTCCAATGTGGTGTGTTGGGCTAATATCTAACGTACAGTTCGGTATTAGCCATCCATGTCCAGTTACATAAAAAAAAATGTTCTCGACTTTCAACAACAGTTAAGAACTGCACAGGACACCATTTAGCGGCGATATAAAATGGGAAGATATCGTATTGTCAAATATTGTTTCCGTTAAATTTTGTTACTGCTTAGATGCCCGCGTTCAGACCATTGGCGTCAGATGGCCTTGGAGTGACAAAGCTAGATATAATGCTATTTAGCGCGAGAGTGAAAGAGCTAACAATATTTTGCCTTGGCTAATCGTTGACACGTTCTAAGGTGCTTTGCCCAATTTACATCGCTGCCATTTAATGCAACGAACATTTGATGTTGCGCGTCCCAAATTTGTAAGCGAACTGACTGGCCGGCGCTACCATCAGTGTATTATCACCAAAACGTGATTATACGGATGAGTTCGGTCGCCACGAGAGTCCTTTCTTACTCGGGTGAGCCCAGCGATCCACGGACAATCCAAATCTTTAAGATAAACAAAACTATGACAATGCTATGACACAAAGACAGAGCTTGGAAGCAATGCGTTTTGGATTAGTCTTTATCTGTGTCAATGAGGCTTAAGTGAAACTGTCTAGCTGTGAGACTTCTTTTGTGTGTAATCTTTTAATCATAAACTGCAATAAATGAATAAATTAATGTTTTTAATGGATACAGCATTACCGTTATCGCATCAAATTGAGGTTATACAACCACATTTACGTTGAACTATTGTAATCAGATTTTTAAATTCATCTGAAGTAGCATCTAGGAGTAGGCATTGTGTCGAATCGAATTTAATCAAGAAAAATATGTTTGTTGTCTTGACAGCTCAGCGGTAGAGCAATGGACATGTAATCCAAAGGTCGCAAATTCAAATATTGCTTCAGGATAATGTCCAGGCGTCTACTCGTGAGATTCTCACCTGTGACTCACCGGTGAGTCACAACTCTTTTGTACTCATGAAATGACAGCCAAGAGTCTTTTTTTTTTACATTTCATGTTTGATGATGTCAGGCGAAAGCGTTTCACTTACATCTGTGACTAACTCCTCGCTTGCCTGAGCAGACCAACATATTTTTTAAAATATTTTCAAAATTGGATTACCATGCTTCAATGCAAATGTCCAACTTCAAATGAATGGAATTAAATAACCCGCATTGTTTCTCACAACAAACATCTGAATGTGATGTGAGCTGATGTCACACCCGTTATACTATATTTTGCTTTATCATTATGAGAATACTGAATGGGTTTAAAACCCCTCGGCGCATGCCCTAGGTATATGAATATTAATTTTAAGAAGAAATATTGTAACTACGCAAGCCAATAATGTGATGAAGTCTGCTCGGCACAAACAAACTCACTTGACGACAGACAGTGTTTAGAGTGGAAAAGTAATTTCACCATAATTAGTTAACTAAACAATGAATGTTATTATATGTATTTGTGACTAACTTGTTCGAGCAGGGACAGTTCTGTCCTGTTCTTCACGTTACGGGACGGATTCAGGCGGAACGGCTTAGTGAAATGCTCCAGCTCGAACGCGGAAACGAAAAAAGTGCAGAGGTGAATGTCACTTTGACATTACACAAACTACAATCCTTCTAATCTCATAAGGCAAATGCATAAAATCAAGCAATTTCTATCTGAGTTCATTAAAAATTTACATCCAATCAATACTAAATTAAACTTGAAATAACATAGTTGTAGGATATTTGATGACACAGTGCAGCCTGCGCGAACACAGCCTTTGTTTGTGTGGCCGCAAAACTCAACTACTCATCGACGAATTGCTATTTCTCGCTTTCTCTTCGCAGTTGTCTGCCTCTAAACTTTAGTTTTCCGATGCGTGACGTCCTTCGTATCAAAATAGCCGATTACCATAGCAGAACATCACGAAACCAGCCCTACATTTCGAATTGTGTGTATTGTCCCAAATTGATATCGCTGCTTACATCGACATACGTTATTACCACTAGATACCCAAATCGGGACAAACGTGAACAAGCGATATGTGTCAGAGGCGCTATAACCACAGTAAGATTTGAAAGTGGTTGCTTCAGAACTACAATTTGTCTGAGTAGATTATGTTTGTTTACGCTATCATTATTTTTAAATACAAATGCACGTAACCAGGGAACCAGGAAACGAGCTCGGCGTGCTCGGCGCCCATACTCCCAAACGTACGCGCTTTGCACAATCTGTGTGCAGTCTCGAGTGGTGTCACTCGTATTGTGTTACCGTGTTTGTAATTTGGAACGGTACGGCCAAACTGATATGCGATGTACGCCATTTGGAACGCAGGGCAGGTGTAGGACACTATTGTACCATGCTATAATAGATACTGATTTAATTAATGCAATTCTGATGGATTTGCTATGAAGGAGATATATTTTTAGTCTTTTCTTTATTTGGATTTTGTTTTGTTTTCGACTATCTATCTTGGCTTGTTACCCAACGATTTGATTAGTTTACAGTTGCACTACACCTGCAATGAAGATAAATGTATGTGCAATAATCTCAAGAAATAAGATTTAATTTGAATGTAAAGTGAGTGACGAAGAGATATCTGTGTACAATGATTGTGTATGTTTATTGTAAGATGTAAAATGTTGAATTTATATATTTTCTGTAAAAAATAAAAATAATGTCGTCAATATTTTTATAGTTTTTTTTTTTAGTTCCTAATACTATAATGCAATAACAAAATAAGTTACACCAAGTAAATATGCAATGTAACCGATAGTTACTTATCGGATTTCTGGTAATTGAAGGTGGTGAAAACAGGGGTTTTTTAATGTCTGGTACAGAATTACCTTACTTTCCAACATTCAATAAGCATTTTTTGACAATTCACCTTTTTTAAACAGAATCTGAAACATTAGTTAGTTGGGCCAATGTTACGGCATGATTTGTGAGGAGCACGACGTTTCGAGCCAAATCATGCCGTGAGTAGAAAGCCGTTAAACTTTTAAAATTACTATGTGACCCATCCCAGCTCGTCCCAGAAGTCCAGTTTTTATATTCATGCAGGCCTCTTAATCTGAAACATAAGATTATCTGTTTGGATTTTTAAAATAAGTGTCATATTCCTTAATTTTTTTAGAAAATAAATTTGGTGTATTATAGATAAATTAAATGTACTTATATTTTTAAATAGAAATTACCTTGAAACATACATATGCCTATTTACGCAAACAATTTGTGTTTTCAAATTATATTTTTTTATTGAAATGTTAATTATGTAAAGTCTGACAATAACATTGTGTCATAATTGGTCACAGAGGGGAGTGTTTTTTACTATGTGAAAATACCGTAGAAATGTAAATCAATCCATAAATACTGTATAGACAATATGCGATTTCTGTTGTGGTGTTTTGTGGAAACCATTAATATAACCTGTTGTGCTTCGGGCTTATTTCCGCACTTAGACGAAATTAGAGAATACATCCATTGTATCCACATAACTGGTAATCTTAGGGTGGAGTGCACAATATCTACGGTTAATAAGAACATTAAAATCAATTTTAACCGCAGATAGCTGTCAAAAGACAATTTGGCGTCCACAATCTCTGGTTGGTGTTAATACTTAGTTGCCAGTGGACAAAATCGAATTTAAATACAGTGCTAACCATACACGGGTTAAATGTGCGGAATCACACTAAAATATAGGGTATTTTTAAATTCAAAAAACAAAAAAATACTGCTGGACTCCGCTGTCATTGACACACATCAGCTTTTCAACTAGCGCCATATTTATGTTTAACCGTGGCAAATCTAGGGGTTATAGTTGGTATTTGGTTATGACGTCATTTGGGAGTTGGGGGGGTTTGGTTATGGTTGCCATCAGAATGTGATTAACCGAAGATTGTGCACTCCAGCTTAATGTAATGAACACAATGGATTGTTTATGACTTCGTCCACATATAATTTGTCACAATGATAAACAGAAAAATATTTGTATGAAGGTATTTTAATTAAAATATTAAAAATGCCTACACGCTGTTTGAGTACTTTTATTTTAACCCTTTACATCTTTTCTTGCTCTAGAAATCCGAATATTCGCTCTGGCTGGCCATTACCAGGTCAGTGCTATGGAATGCTATAAACAACCACTCTTGCGTGTGTGTGTGAGTTGCCCGCTACGTCTGGGATGGGGTATGTCTCGATGGTGGCATACGGAACTTGCTTATTAGGGTTCCGTAGTCAACAAGGAACCCTTATAGTTTTTTAGGGTTCCGTACCCAAAGGGTGCCTACGGAACCCTATTACTAAGCCTCCGCTGTCCGTCCGTCCGTCCATCTGTCACAGGGCTGTATCTCAGTAACCGTAACAGATAGACAGCTGAAATTTTTACAGAGTGTGTATTTATTTTGCCGCTATAACAACAAATAGGTAAAATTAAGAAATAATTAAAATTAAAGGGGGCCCCCATACAAACATCGAGATTTTATTTATTTCATTCTTTACGATGGTATGGAACCCTTCGTGTGCGAGTGTGACTCGCACTTGGCCGGTTTTTTATAAATATTTTAGTTAGTTGAGCGCATAATCATTTTCGAGTTTTGAATCATCTGGTAAGCGGAGTTTGCCTACCAGATGAATTGATTCTACACACATAAGGAAAAATCTTGAAAGGTATTTATACTTCTTATTTTATTAATTATGATATTAAATATGAATTATAGCGAAGAGGAGTGATTATTTTTGTCCTATTCGGTATGCCAACATCGTTTACTCAACACAACAATGGCCATATACATATAACACATCGACATAACCAATGATATAACATGGTTACAAAAATAATAAAGGTATTTAGGGAGTTAATGTCAATGCTTACGCATGTTATAACGCATGACCAACCTTAATACTAAAGTTAGTCCGCCTACTATAAATGCTGCTGTATCAGTTGTATTAGTGAACTGTCAAAATTTTATAAGTATGCGGATTTTCTTCGGACTAACCATACAAAATGCAATTTGGTCCGGAGATAATCGGCCTATTAAAGTTAGCACGCCACTCTGAATAATATCTTGTTAATGGTAATAGAGTCCGTGCGGAAAGAGAACCGGCGTGGCGTACAATGGAACTAAAATTTAGATTTTTACATGGCAACCCGACCCAGCCACCTGTCAAATGTCAAATTTCATTTCGTTTTGAGACAGCTTTGTTTGTCGGAAGACAAAAGACTGTCGATGAGGTCGCGTGCATATTTTTTTGCAAATCGCAAAGAATAATATCAGTGATTGTGTGGTTCCGTAAAGCCATTGTGTCGTGTTTCCCGGCTTGCTCTGCCTATTTGTGTTTATTGGATTTTCGTATCGCGTAAGTAGGGTGATGTTGTGATGAATGAACCACCCGACCCGGACGACCCCGGCGGCCGCCATCATATGCCGCCGGGGTTCATTCTCGCTCAAGATGCATCTAGCGATAAGAGCGACAACCTTAATGATGCATTCCTAACCCCACCAGAGGCCAGCCATACCATTGAAATTCACAATTCATTCGATAGATTGTCTGATAATGAAGGCATGGACTTTTCCGCCATAATTGGTAAAAGGAAACGAAAAATAAAAGAACATCAAAGAAAAAACAAAAGTAACAAACAAAACTCTCAACTCAAAGTTAAGATTGATTCATCACAATCATCTTTTATCTCGTCAGATTGTGAACATGATGAAATAAAGCAGGCTCCCAATTCTCAGGTTATTGGGCCTCAAGCAGTCCTATCCAAACTAAACATATCCCAACAAGACCTATCCCAACAAGACATATCCCAACAAGACCTATCCAAACAAGACCTATCCCAACAAGATCTATCCCAACAAGGCCCATCCCGGATTTCCACGAATGATATCTCAACTCCAAATCATACCGAACTTTACCGGGACTTTGACAAAGCTCCTTTCTTAGTCCACGTCCAGAGGGTGGAATCAAATCCATCGGCTGGAGTTGTTCTGCATCCAGTTCATTTTGGTCAATTTTTAAAACGGAACTCATTCCAAGGTATCATAGACGGTGGGGTAAAGAGTGTGGGACGAAATAGAGTAACCGTCACCTTCAAATCCGCCCAATATGCCAATCTATTCATACAAAATCATTATTTATCCGAAGCCAAATATAAGGCTTTTATTCCGTCATTTAATGTCACAAGAATTGGATTGGTGAAAGGAATTCCAATTGAATGGTCCGAAGAGGATCTTTTGAAAGACATTGAAATTCCTGGCGGAGGAAGAGTCCTCAAAGTCAGACGCTTAAATTTCAAAAAAATGGTCGATGGTTCCCCTATGTGGAAACCATCCCAAAGTGTGGTTGTAACTTTTGATGGTCAGAGTCTTCCTGATAAGATCCTATTAATGTATAATTCTATTCAAGTAGAACTTTACAAATATCCGACCATCCAATGCTTCAATTGCTCAAGATATGGACATACCAAGACAATATGCCGTTCGCAGCCACGTTGTTATAAATGCGGAGAATTCCATTCAGCCAATGACTGCAACATCACAGAAGAAAATGCAAGCTGCCTTTACTGTGAAGGCAGACACTATGCAACAAGTAAAATTTGTCCGGAACAAAATAGACAAAAAAATATTAAACATAAAATGGCAGAAGAAGCTATTTCATATACGGAGGCTGCCAGTCAATTTAGGCCCTCTAAGCGGTCCTTTGCAGAGGTCACCTCCAGCGCTCCAGTCAATAAACCATCCATTCCTACATACTCATACAAAAAAACATTCTTTTCGCAACCTCGAGCTCGCGCCCCTCTTCCTCAGGGGTACGATCGCAACGCTCATCAAGCCCTTCTTAATGATTTCACTCCTCCAACATCTCATAATGGTTCGGTTTTTCGAACTCCTTTGTTGACACCCTCTTCTCCAATTATTTCAATGGACCTTAGTAACCCTGAAAATGTTGACAAATTATTTTCTGCTTTTCTAAGTTTTATATCTTCCAATACTTTACCGTCCAACGCTGCTATTAATCATTCTCCAGACGCTTATAATGGGTTCAAACACTCCAGAATCCGCTCACCAGTGGGCTTACCTGACAAAATTAAAAAATAACTTCTTATCCAATATGAACTTTTCAATTTACACTTTAAATTTTAATTTCTTCAACAATATTATTTTACTTATCCAAAAGACAATATATAAAAAATATTTCGGCATCCAAATTTATTACCTGCGTTGTAGCAGAATATTTGGCTCCAAAAATATATATCTGCGACCTGCAGATTTTTGTACCAATGTTTGGATTGTTTTAATAAAAAATCCTCTTTATGTCATTAAAAAAAGCTCTAGCAGATTTTTCGACCACAAAATTTATTACTGCATGGTAGCAGAACATTTGGCAAAAATTTTTTTTATCTGCAACTTAGCTTTCTTTAATTTTTATAGGGTCAAGTTTGAATGCATTCATCTCGCTTCATTTCATCAGAATGTCTTCTACAATAATTCAGTGGAATTGTCGTAGCTTAATCAAAAATAAATCTGATTTACTCCACCTTATCAATAAACATCACCCTATCGTTATAGCAATTTCTGAAACCTGGTTAAAGCCATCAACCCACTTTAAGATTTCAGGATATGTTAGCTTCAGAGATGACCGAGCTGATGGATATGGGGGTTGCGCCCTGTTCATCAACAAAAAAATTCCATTTTCTTCCCTCACTCTTCCTGCCCGAGTTGATGGTATAAATGTTGTTGCCGTTATGGCAGACAATATAACATTTGTTTCGGTATATGTATCGTCTCCTACGCTCTCAACCACTCGATTTATTAAATCTATTTTTCAATCCATCCGCAAGCCTTATGTGGTTTTAGGCGATTTTAATTCTCATCACTCCGTGTGGGGGTCTGCAAATTGTGACCACCAAGGCAATAAATTGATTGAACTACTAGATGAATACAACATATGCCTTCTGAATGATGGTTCACCCACAAGACGGACTCCCCCGAATCAGAATCCGAGTGCAGTGGATCTGACTCTTTGCACTCCAGATCTGGCTGCCCGTCTTTCATGGAAAATATCCAAATTTTCTCACGGCAGCGATCATTTTCCCATTATTATAAATATTCCTTGTCAGGCCCCTCCTTCCATAAATAAATCCCCTCTTCTTAAATATCGCTTGAATGAAGCTGATTGGGTGACGTTCAGTCTGAAAGTAGAAGAGGAGATGTCTAGTCTGCCGATCGTTACCTTAGACAATGTTTTACATTGTTACTCCAAATTTACATCATTATTGATAAGCACAGCAGATCAAATTATTCCGCTCAAAAATACATCAAAAAATCATCGCCTTTCTCCTCCATGGTGGGATTCCGAATGTACCAAATCTGTTCGTGACCGTTCCTATGCCGAAACTTTATATGAAGAGTTTATGACTGATGAAAACTTTTTAAATTTACGCAAAATTCAAGCAGTTACTAAATGTACTCTTAAAAATAAAAAACGTAATGGATGGCAAAATTTTTGCCTTTCTCTCTCACCTAACACTTCATCTTCATTAGTTTGGCGCAATATTAAAAGGTACCGTTCTGTTTTCACGGAAGACAGTGCTTCAATACCTTCATCGGCTTCATGGAAAGACTCATTCCTAAATAAGCTAGCCCCCCCATCCGCCCCTACAGAAGATGAACTCCCGTCCCTTTATTCATTTGTTGGAGGTTGTACTCCCATGGAGGTTCCATTTTCATTAAAAGAACTCAAAATTGTTTTGAATCATGTTAAGGATTCTTCCCCAGGGCTGGATGGGATTCCTTATTCTTTTCTGGTTAAATCGAGAGATACAACCCTTGAATACTTTTTACAAATCATTAATTTCTTCTTTGACTATGGGGTAATTCCTGACTCCTGGAAAACTCAAATAATCATTCCAATCCTGAAATCTGGTAAAGACCCCAATGATGGTTCCTCTTACCGTCCGATTGCTCTGTCTTCTACCTTATGCAAAATTACAGAACATTTAATCAAAAACCGTTTAGAATGGTTCGTGGAACACAGAGAACTTCTTGCTAAAACACAATATGGATTTAGGAAAAGCAGAAGTACAATGGATAGTTTGGGGATTTTCACTACCGATATTCGACTTTCTTTTTCTCGGGACGAGTCTGTTGTGGCTGCATTCCTAGACATATCTGCAGCTTACGATAATGTCCTCCTACCAAAGCTCAAACAAAAAATGCTAAATCTACATATACCAGAAAAAATTGTTGCATATATTTTTAATATATTATCTCAAAGAACAATAATGTTAAGAGTAGAGGAACAATCAAACGACTCTAGAATAATCTGGAAAGGTTTACCACAAGGCTCTGTTCTCAGTCCTTTACTTTATAATATTTACACCCATGATCTTGACAGATCAATAAACTCCTTTTCACGTGTCCTGCAATATGCGGATGATTTACTAATATACTCACCCCATAAATCTATTCCTAAAGGAGCTGAACAAATTGAATACTCGCTAAGATCTTTGAACACATGGTTAACTGAACATGGGTTGGAACTGTCAGCCCAAAAGAGCTCTATAGTAGTATTCAGTAGAAAAAGAATTGTACCCCCTATCACTATCACATACAACAATACAATTATTCCATTACATATTCAAACTAAATTCCTTGGCATAATCCTGGATTCAAAAATGACAGGTGTCTCTCATCTAAATTATGTAATAAAAAAATGTGAAAAAAATATTAACATTATACGCACTCTAGCTGGGGTTTGGTGGGGAGCTCATCCATACTACCTCAAGTTATTGTACAATGCAATAATACGAAGTCATTTGGATTACGGTTCCTATATTTTAGAACCCTGCAATAGAACTGCTCTTAATAAGCTTAACATTATCCAAAACAAATGCCTGCGTATTATAACAGGTGCCATGAAATCAAGTCCTATAAATGCTCTGCAAGTAGAATGCGTTGAACCTCCTCTTTATTTTCGCCGTCAGTTCTTGGCTGATCGTTTCTTGTTCAGGGCAAGCTATTTCTTACATCATCCAATAATTCCGAAACTAAATTTACTATCCCGATTTTCTCATACTGCGAAATATTGGGAAAAAAAGGCTCCCACCAGACTTGTAAAAAGTTATCGTAAGTTCAATAATGTCAAGGCTCCAGTATTCCGTTCTAACTCCTTACCAATGTTTTCATACCCTTTTCAAGTAGTTACGAGCAATGTAGAAGTAATTCCTTTTTTTGGCATTGAAAAAGAGTCTCCAAATGCTAATGAAGTCTTTCATTCCATCCTATCTGAAAACTGGGAAGGGTGGGAGTATATTTTTACTGATGCCTCCAAACTCACGGAGGAAGGCAGTGTTGGAGCTGCAGTATTTCATAAGAACAGCAACATCTACCAACTAATTAAATGCCCTCCAGAGTCATCAGTTTTCACTGGTGAATCAACGGCATTACTGGAGGCAGTCAAGTTTTCATTATTATTAAAAAAATCTAATAAATTTATAATATTTTCTGATTCCCGTAGTGCTCTTCAATCTCTCACTCAGAACCCCTTTCATTCTAACACACAAAATCCTATTCCTTTTTCCATTAAAGACATTCTCTACAATAACCCGGACAAACAAATAGTCTTTGCATGGATTCCGTCTCACTCAGGCATCCTGCCCAATCACCGGGTAGATGATCTTGCTAAACAAGCTGTTCTGCGAGGGGATAAAATCCCATATAGAAACTACCCACATGATTTAATTGCTCTCCCAAAAAAATCTCTTACTGAAAATTGGACCAAATTGTGGGCTAACTCTAGTAGATTTAAGGGTTCAAATTACGCCAAGATCCAGCCTAACATCCCTGCTAAGCCTTGGTTTCATCGTATCAAAATTAATAAATCTTCAACTTCTATTATTTGCCGCCTTAGAATAGGCCACTGCTGTTCCCCTGTTCATTTGGCTAGACTTCATATTAAAGACTCATCAGTGTGCGAATGTGGCCTTGATGACGGGAATTTGGAACATATATTTTTCTGTTGTCCTCTTATTAATAAAACTGCTCCTTTATACGATTACCTTCCTCTACTCCAAATTCCTCTTCCTACCAATATTAATTGCTTGCTCTCTTCATCTAACTTTAAAATTCTAAAGTTACTTGCTTCATTTATCAGTGCAAATGATCTTAAATTATGATTTTCTTTTATGTTTCGTTGGCAACTAATTTCAGAACCTTTTACACTATTTGTATATAGCTATGAACTTTGACATTGGCGAAATGTGTTAGATGCACGAAAGCCATTAAAAGGGACCCAAAAGTAGGACCCTAAAAAGAAGAAGAAGAAGCTTTGTTTGTCGTTTGCTTGATATCGATATTTTCTTGTGATTCTTTTTGGATGCTTCAGAAATATCACTGCTGAACATTGACGTAAAGAGTGTGATCAAGTAATAAATGTGGAGCAAAAATATTGGTAATAAGACCATTTTATAGAAGATATGCAAGAATTTATCATAAATCTAACAGATTCCAGCACATCTAATTCAGAAGAAAATAATTCTTTGGATCTATCTGATAGTTCCAAAGATAACTCAAACATGAACGGCATTTAACACTTAGGGCCGAGCTTAGATGAAAAGGGGCCGAGTGCACGAAAGAACAAAAAAATCTAAATCAAAGTCAACGTATGATTAAATACGACACATTGTATGGACAGTATGGAAGGAACTCCATGCGGTTCACTAAAAGTGACGTGTTTGAAAATTGATTAACTCAGCATATCTTTTCAGGTAAGCGAAAACGAGTTAGTTACAGATGAAAGTGAGACGCTTATACCTGACGTCATCAAACAAAATGTTATGTTTGTGTCATCGCACTCTAATTGGAATAATTAGAAAGGGACACCACTAGGGTCACTCGTAGCTGTCATTTCATGATTGCGAAAGAGTTGTGACTCACCAGTGAGTCACGGGTGACACACAGGTGAGATTCTCATGAGAGTAGACCCCCAGAATTTAGCCATCTCTTCATGCAATCGGGGCTAAGTTGCGATCCGAATTGTCAGCGTGAATACAGTCGGTTGGAATCGCGCTGACAGTATTCGGAGCATAGACCTAGCATCTATTTCTATGATTCGGAGCCTCTAAAACGAGTTGCAAATCACTTATCGAAATTTCGCTAAGCTCTTCGATTCCGCAGGCTTACACCATTGAATAGAGCTAGCCCAATGCCCTGGACATTTCGGTTTAGAATAGAAAACTGCTTATTTATCAGAACAGGTGGCGTCTAAGCGTGCTCACCCAAAAGATCTGTCAAAGCTGTCAGATACCATACAAAATAAAACAGAATCGATTTAAAAAAAAAATCTTAACCCATATAATCAAATTTACTCAATTTTATCGTTATTAATCTGAAAATTATTTGTTCGAAATTATACTAATTAAAGAAGTCGTAGGAAATAAAATATCACAATAACATAACCTATAATATTTCATTTCAAACTTTGTGATTGTTTATTAGATTAAAATGAGTTTGAATACAAATAAAAGCTCTTCTTTTCGTCCAAACCTTATTACAACTGTATCGTGGAGTACATCTTGCAACTAAGGGCCAAGTGCACGAAAGGACAAAAAATCTAAACCCCGGTTGCACGAAGAAACAGTTGAGTTAATCAATGTTCAAACGAGTCGTATTCACTACGTATAATATTCACAACGTATAATAGTATTTTTTTCCAAAAAGTAAAAACCATGCATATCGTATAATATTCACAACGTATAATGTTATACGTTGTGCATGAATAAAGTTTAAAAATAAAATCAACTCTTTGCATAATGCAGAACGTATAATAGTCACAACTTATAATATTCATAACATGAATTCACAAAAAAAGAAAACCATGCAGAACGTATAATATGCCAGAAGCACTGCATAAAGCGCCCTAATACCGATACATTTAAGGCTGAAATTGCTACGAATCGATATTTGTGGAAGAGTAACAATTTGCTACAACGCTAATTGAGACGGTCGAAAAGTCGCGTGCGAGTATACGCTTTAAAAGTATATGCATAAGGGCGCTTATCGTATAAAAAGTTTTTGGATTATATGATATGCATGGTTTGTTAAATAAAGATCATAATATTATACGTTGTTACTATTATACGTTATGCATGGTGAAATAAGAAATTTGATTTTTTAAACTTCTTCATGCATTACGTATAAAATTATACGATCTGCCGATTATACGTTGTGCATGGTTTTAAAATTTTGTTAAAATATGACATTATACGATCTGCATATTAGACGTTCTGCCGTTCCCCCGTTCAAACACGTCACTTTTAGTAAACCGCATAGAGTTCCTTCCATACTGTCCACACAAAGTGACGTGTTTGATCTTACTTTTACGTTGATTTTGATTTTTTGTTCTTTCGTGCACTCGGCCCTAAATTAACGTCAACGTCTGATCAAATACGTCACTTTGTGTGGACAATATGAAAGGAACTCTATGCGGATCACTAAGAGTGAAGTGTTTGAACATTGATTAATTCGGCCGTCTCTTCGTGCAACCGGGGCTAAAACTCGCAAAAAAAAACCTGACAGAAATTACAGTTTTGACGTTTTCAAGGTAAGGTCGCTCATGCAACACCTACAATATGGGGATTTTTATTCCCCATTCGGATCGTAGCCTCTGAAACATCTGTAAATTAATAATCTGTGACCATAACCCGATTCAGCTCCGCCATTACTACAATCCATAAAATACAATAAAGAGAAGGCTGTATAGCGAAAGCTTTTGCCTGTCCATAGGATAAACAAAAAAAAAATCAGCTCCGCCATATAAAAAGCACAGATTAGTACCAGGCCGAATGACAACCAATAATGACATTAGAGCTCAAATACCTGTTCAATAATGCTAAGCAAAAACGATTTTACTTCTACTATTTGGACACGAATCTGAGTGAAATCACTTAATAAGGTTGTAAACACTTATTGAACGTAGCCAAAGAGAAGGCTGTATAGCGAAAGCTTTTGCCTGTCCATTGGATAAAGAAAAAAAATATCAGCTCCGCCATCTGATGGCGTCATTTCAAACTAAATTCAAAAGTTACCGTTCCGCGAAGCCGTCATTCCAGCTTCCTGTCAACCGCCTCACACTTTTGATTGTTATTGCGTCCAATTGCAGCGAGTTTTGTTCAAACAGGTTGCGATCGTGGGTAAACTAATTACCACAAACTATTTACTTTATTTAGAGTACATTCTGCGTTCGGTTTTGTGACTAAAACATGTTATTCTAGTGCACCGTCTTCCTATTTACGATGGATCCCTTCACTCAAGTAAGTTCTTGCTTAGGTATTTATTTGTTCGACGGATTTATTCATTCACGGACTTGATGATCTATTTTTATGTATACCTCTGGACAACCATGAAACGGTCATTGGATCTGTTTTAGAAACAATTAAATTTCAAGGTGACGAACTGGTTTGTTGTTTTGATCCTATACTGGATTTTTTTGAAGTAAAGTCACGTATTTTCATGTCGTTTAGACCAAAAAATCTATGGGATACATTTCTTGAATATGTAAAAATATATATATATTACCTCGAACTTGAACCAAAAGGGACTTGGGAACAGTTAGCATGTCACACGTATGTGTAGCTT
Organism: Incurvaria masculella; assembly: GCA_946894095.1. Lineage (NCBI taxonomy): Eukaryota > Metazoa > Arthropoda > Insecta > Lepidoptera > Incurvariidae > Incurvaria > Incurvaria masculella. The sequence goes on along the minus strand of OX335663.1, from coordinate 11,782,986 downwards.
CACCTCCTAGCTCTCTCTGTGTTACTAGGCGACTTCATTAGCCAGAAGTATTTTATAATGGTCGTTCAATCTTGCAGCGCATGCTGGAGCGAGCGCGCGCCCGACGCGAAAAAATTGACTCAAAACTCGCTGATAACGGCCAAGAAGTGACTCCGCGGAAGCCTCTCGTTGAAAACAAGATCCCTCACTCGACGTCAGTCAAATCACCTCCCTCAGTCAAGGCTGCTGTCAAATCACCGGAAAGAAGGAAAGATGTTCTCTCTCCGCAACGGAGCAAAAAATCCGGGGAGCCCCCCGCGAGACGACCGAGTAAAGACTCGGAGAGTCCAAGGCGGCCCAGCTGTTTAAAGTCGCCCGCCCGGAGAGTTAGTACGGACGAACGAACGGACCCAGTGTGCCGGTCGCCGGCGAGGAGAGCTAGTCGAGATGACAAAACGAAGAACTATGTGGTGGGATCGCCGCGACAGAGCGACCTTCGGGAGGTAAGAATAATATCGTCAGAGATACATTACTCACCAGAAGCCTTATTCTGCTAATTGATAACTGCGCGCGTAATGTTTGTGTTTTCCCAAAACCGCATGTTTCGCGCGAAATAATATTCTACTAGCGCAGTTTGCAAAACGCATGCGCAAACTCGTAACGCGCGCTCATGTTATAGTGGGCCGTGTGTTTTGCCGAATACTTGCGGTTTTGAGAATTATATTTGTCAAATTTGGAGCATCGCATCGCCGAACTTCGAATATCACTTTTTTACATTACGTTGGCATATCGCTGTCTCTTTCTTTTCGTATGTCATATTTGAGTGAGAAAATAACTGTTAAAATCGTGACAGGTTATTTTACCCTGTAGGCGGCGCGCAAGACAAACCACTCCATAGACAATAACAAAACGCGTGTGTGAATTAGCTGAATACCGATTTTTGGAAACCTCACTCGAAACTTAGCGTGTTATGTTTGACGGAAACATAACTTATACGGAATGGTTTAAAATTGGACAAATAGCAGAATCGGGCTTCAGGTCCAATATTATGTTATATGCCAAAATCTGTAACTTGAGGTAAGTACTAGTCCGTTCACAAAAAGTTCAGTAACAGTTAGTGTTACTTATGACTGTCTATTTTAGTACCTATAATATTGTCAAATGGGTAGAGGTAGGGCTTTGTAAATTTATTAGAGGCATATTAAAAATCTATATGAATCCTGCATGAAACACCAAAATTACCGTGTTAGTAGGAGGCATTCATTACAGAGGAGGGACTATAAGAGAATTCTAAACTATGGGTATACAGCCGGTGGCGAAATTGGTAAACGCAATACCCGCGAATAGTATGTTTTGCTGGTTCGGGTCCAGCCTTGCAGTATATTTGTAAAATCGTTATTTTTACTGGGCTCTTTCTTCAATTAATATGTCCTTGCTTTACGGTCGATTATAAAAACATGCATAACACTAGAATTCCACCAAAATTACTATTTGCTTCTCACTCACAATTTTGCAACAAATAAAAACAATAAATGTAGATGTCCCTTCCTACAGCTTGACCATAACGATACTGTGTTTTAACACCCGGTCAATCCTAATAGTCTGCACCATTCACCGTGCATGTCACTAGGTTAGGTAGGGCGCTCAGTTTACAACACTGTCTGTGTGACATTTTCAGTTACCAATAGGTAGATTTGTTTGTCATCGTTCGACTGAGTTGTTTCACAAACTATTGAATGTCTCTGAGGTTAAAATATAAATTCGCTTAGAGGAATTCATTCGATTCAACTTTGAGGAGAATTGCTTCAGTAAAGTCCGTCTGTCTTTCCGCTTAAAACTTCAGAAGCCCTTAGCCGATTTTGATGTGATATGTATGATAAATATCAACTAAATCTTACCAAAACGTTAACGAAACTACGTAAAAATTTCAAAACCAGTAGAATGTCTCAAATGTTCCAGTGCAATGAAAAATATGATGAAATAAACCCAAGATAAAGCGCCATGGATGTGAGTGGATGCGAGCTGTTCGAAGAAAAGACGCTGGAACAACTGTTAAAAGCAGGGCTTTTAGTGGTGGTCCCTTAGTCCCTTAAAGTCCCTTAATTTTTTTGTGGTACCTTAAAGTCCCTTTTTTCTGAAATTGGTCCCTAAAGTCCCTTTTTAGCAAAAAGTAAATCCCATGTTTGATATCATGTTCAGCTGTATGACTGTTCACACTAATTCAGAGTTAGGCAGTCGGTAAGAGTGACCTCATTTTTAGTATTATGTTATTTCATCACATGGTGAAAGCATTATTTTCTTTTTAGAGGACACATTGGTACTTAAGCTCTTAAAAAAACCTACAAATCACACCCATAACATTCATTTGCGCTACACCAGAGTTAGAGAACATCTGCGACTGGCTCACGTGGCGACGCCGTGGCGAACTGGGAAACTAGCGAAAGGTTGCTACTATTAAAATAATATCCCCTTATTTTTTTTATAAATACATTATTATTCATGATTTCACAACTAAATACTTCGATTTTATTCATAATTATTTAAAGTTCTCAAAAAATACCAATATTAATTTGTCGCTACGCTCCACATCTTTAACATCTGAACCTTAACCTAAATGGTCTACGTCGGAGATGAAGGTAATAATCGCAGCCATTGATAAAAAAACCTGATTTTCAGAAAAATTTTCATTGTATTTAAAATCTATCCTAAGTTAGTATAATGCAGGTGTAGTATGCTTGTTTCCTGAGAACCGTTAATCAATTGTCCGGCTGGCATGGTTTTCGCAGCCCCCCTGAATGTTCGAAAACCCATGGGCGTCGTCGGGCACCTTTAGGTCCTGGCGTACGCCATATGCCGCGCTTCACATAAAAAAAAAAATTGTAGTGGAAAACACGCAAACAATTCATAATGACGAAATATGATGAAAATTTTGATTTATCATTTCAAAATGAAGGAATTGTTTTCGCAAAAAAAAATCTTTGCCGAGCTCCTAAATGGGCAATCCCACAGACACTGGTCTTTGATTCATTCTATTCATCCAGCAAGCTTCTAAAAAGGAGACGGAGTACCAATTAGTTTTAAATAGGGTTACATGTCAACATTTAAACCCAGTGAGGGGCTAACTAAATGATACATCTAATGCTTCCCAACAACATCTTGTTGATGATGTTATTGTAGCACCAGTTATAATATTATTGTTTCTATTATATTATTGTGGTTGTATTTAACTGAGCAGCTCGTAGCCTAGTAGCGCGGGGACTGGCCTAGCGTACCAGAGGCCTGGGTTCAATTCCGACATGCACCACTGTCATACTCTTTCCGAGTTAGAGAAGTGCATTTCGTCACGAATTCGAGCTGCTACATGGTTCCGAATCCATGTAAAACTGTAGGTCCACTTCCCATACTAGGTGGTAGGGTTTAAGCCCGCCCAGTTTGGTTCCATCGCATTGGATGAAAAGATTTTTCATCCAATGCGAAAAATCGTCCATGTTTTCCATCCAGTTCAATGTAGCCGTGCCATCGACATATTATATCGATGAGCCGTGCTCATAAAGGGAAGGTCCTGGCATGGCATCTAATTCCTTCGGGAATGTGGTGTATTGGGCTAATATCATAACGGTAGTTGTGTGGTATTAGCCACCCATGTCAGGTCGCATAAAAAAAAATTGCTCATAAGGCCCCAGTCCCTTTTTTTTCGGATTATAGGTCCCTTTTCCCCTTTTTTTGAGATCTCTAACCGCTAAAAGCCCTGTAAAAGTTTTCCATCTTTTCCATCGAGTTAAATGTAGCAATCTTAAAGGTTAGGTCCTTGCATGGGCACCTTATTCCTTAGAGAATTGGGCTATTATTATGACTGTGGTTATGGTATTATATATAAATTTTTTTATGTTACGCGCCGCATATGGCTTACGCCAGGACCTAAAGGTGCCCGACGACGCCCATGGGTTTTCGAAAATTCAGGGGGGCTGCAAAAACCATGCCGGCCGGGTGCTTCTTCACACCACGTTTGAAGGACCCCAGGTTGTAATTTGGGGCAAATACCTCAGAAGGGAGTTCATTCCATTGTTTACTGACCCTATAGATAAAGAATCTAGAGGATCGGTGATTTCTTATTTTTGGAATGTTGACTGTGAATTTGTGCATTTTCTCCCTGTTCCGCGTTGACCGAAGGTAGAAAGGGGACGGAGGAACAGCGTTATGCAGCTCCGACGAGCATTCTCCATGGTAAAGACGATAGAAGACAGAGAGAGAACCTACATCTCTTCTGAGTTGGAGGGTCTCCAAATTTAGGGATACCCGACGTATACAAGATAATTCTTGTATTATCTTGGTGTTTAATTATTTTGTAGGTTGCACAGTGCAAATATGTAGAACTTTAAAGACTGAGTAGGAAAAAGAAATGTATGCTACCTGTTCATGCTTTAGCTATACAGTTTGCTTACCTTGTGTGTGAAATACATAAATAAATAAATTAGCCACCCATATCCCATTACAGAAAAAAAAACTTTGATTAAACAGCTATATTCATATCGAGTTACATAAATGTCGAGTTGATAACTTACGATGAAACGACGGTGGCTGCAGGTGTGCGTCACGACGACCGAGTACGTGGGGTCGTCGGAGGAGCGCACGTCGGACGTGTCGGTGGAGATCAACATCGTGCACCGTGACGACGTGCAGATACAGGTTCAGGTGGAGGAGCGGGACGCGCCCATCACCGTGCGCCGCCTGCCAGGTAACTATCGTAGTCATTTTTTCGAGCCTTAGGCTGTAATTAACCGTCTCTGGTTAATGGTAATGTGAGAGAAAATGAGATTTGACCACAGCGAATGACAATAATAATAATTATAACGGACAGAACTATAATTGCAAATTGACCTGATATCGTAATAATGGATCGGGAATCGAGAAGCGCGACGCTCGTCAAAATAGCCGTACCACATGACGGTAATCTCCTCTCCAAATAAGCAGAAAAAATGCTGAAATATCTAGACCTGCAACACGAGATTACCAAAATGTGGCCGGTCGATTCGACAATCGTCTTGCCCATAGTCGTTTCGGCACATGGGCTAATCGCAAAAAGCCTCAACCAACACCTTGAGTGGCTCGGTTTGAATAATAGCTGGATCAAGGGTCTGGCTCAGAAGGCGGTCCTACTCGACACTGCACGCATCGTCTGAAGGTTTCTTTCTTTTGGAACCAACCACCGATAGCTTTGTTTTTTTCCCGCTGCTGGTGGACCCTGCGTTTTATTTAGTTATTTTTATATATTTTCTACAAAAATTTATGTAAAAATATTTTTTAAAATGTGTCAATAAAGAAATACAAATAATAATAATAATGTTTTATTTATTTAAATTCGTTTAGCAGAAAGCACAATAGAACAGAGTTTAAACAAACATATGAACATATTATACAGTTTTTTTTTTACAAATAAAGGTTCTATTATAAGCGTATATTCTTAACTACAAGTGTAAGTAAGCTTTTCTTTGTTTTTCTTTTATGACACTGCCTCCTAGGCTAGTGACTGTGATATAAGTGGCAGGTTCTTAGATAGCAAATTTAATATGCGGGCTTAACTGTAAACTATTAAATAAGTTATATTGTTTTATTTTTTTATTAAACTGTAAACTAGTAAGTGCTAGTGACTTTAAACACCTATGTATATGAGGGTGAGTATATGTGTGTATCTGTAGATATGGGTATGAGGTTGTGTGCGTATGTGTATCTATGTATATGTGTGATTTTAACTTTGTGATTTTATTTTTTCAAGTTATGGTTTTAAGGGACACTCATCTGAATGACTCATTGTGTTTACACAGATCCCCAAGTTACAGACGAAACAATGTAAAAATACATTAATTAAGGATAGATATGTCTTAACAATAACTCCCTTCTCGTGACCAGAAAAATAAACTTCACGGTAGAGTGTACATATCAACCTAAATTCGTTACATAAATGGATGAAAGCAACACAAATCACTCTGTCACCAAAATGTTTTCGCCTCAAAATATGATACATGCCTCTTCAAAGTTATTAATGATTCACTCTATACATATTTAAACAATGCATTGCTTTTTGGGTTGTTGATACAGTCACCTCAGATTGTATCTTATCATCTTTAACTTTCCGAATGATGTAAGCAGGCACCGCCTTTTGTTGACAAAAAAGTCATCAAAGAATTTCCAAATTTCCAAACATTTGCTCTCTAAAGGCAAAGACCAGGTTAATTTTGAAATTCACATTGATTTGTTGTTTCAGTCACATGTGACTCACAAGTGAATAATTACACTTTCTTGCTCATGTAATGACACGCGACGATTTAGCTCGACGTTTCGTCCACCACGCTGTGGACATCATAAGGATTCGCGACGCGAACCGGAAGGATCCCTGAGGTTCTTGATGATGTCCACAGCGTGGTAGACGAAATGTCGAGCGAAATAACTAAGCTGAATGCTGTTTATCCGTAAACGTAAAATCATATGTCGAACAACAGTGAAAATCTGAACAAACACATTATGGAAAATAGTTCAAACAATCACTACAAAACTGATTGCGCTACGTTTATTCCGGGAGGTCACGACATTTTTGGTCACGATAAGGTAAATGGCTGAATCTGCGTTCACATGTTAGAGACCAACCCTCTGATGCTAAATATGTCGGTCTGCCTGCGTCAAGCGGTTGCGGTAGCTAGATTGGCTATGCAAGATAGATGTTGGTATGTACCTGCTGATGAATATACTGATTGTCTGGACATATTGATACATATTAATTATGCAACAATAACGAGTTGGTGTTTTAATGAAATACTTAAATATACCTAAAGTTAAATATTAACCTAAATCGTCTATAACTGCTAAATGCAACGAACAATTCCTTCAGTTTTGGTATTATGAAGCAAGTATGTACTGATACTTTCATGCTGCATCGTTTGCAGCCATTTACCTTATCATATTTTGTTTTTGTAACGATTACTACTTTTTCAGGCGCCTTATCTAGGTAACGCAACCACTTGGCGCAGGCAGACCGACACATTTAGCTTCAGAGGGTTGGTCGTTATCCTGTGAACCCAGTTTTAGCCATTTACGTTATCGTTACCATTTTTGCCGCGACCTCTAAGTCTAGTTGCTCATCCAGTGACTCTCTAATGACCTATCTTTATCAAGCACCGATGAGCTGTTAGCCGACTCATCAATGGTTATATTTGGTAGGGTGTAATCTGGCATTGTTAATGTACGAACACACATGATAAGTCATGTTGCCCAGTATTGCGTGGAAGCATTTTAGAAAGCCATTTGACTATAAACTTTTGGAACTATTACCTGTACCTTAATTTTCTGTATATTCTGTGCATATAGTTTTTGTCCATTAGTAAGTTTTATTACACTCTCTATTGCTTTAATTTGCTTAGTTTACTTGCTTTCGTGATATCCCTAAGGTGTACTGGTAGAAATTGCCATTTGGTATGAAGTGTTCCTTTTTGCCATTCCTTGTTTTAATACGAGCAAATAAATTATGTTTTCATTCTCATTTGAAATCTTTTGATTAAAAAAAATTAATAACATTTGTAAGTCGATTTTTTTATCCTTAAAAAGTAGTCAATTTCACAGATCTCCACAACTGGTATTGTTGTGTTCCATTTATTTAAACATACTACCACATGCTGCATGAATATTATCAGCAGCATGGTATATTTCCTAATCTTTATTAGGGTTCCGTACCCAAAGGGTGCCAACGGAACCGTTGTCCGAAGCCTCCGCCGTCCGTCCATCCATTCGTCGGTCACTGGGCTGTATCTCATAAACCGTAATAGATAGGCATCTGAAATTTTTACAGAGTGTGTATTTATTAGGGTTCCGTACCCAAAGGGTGAAAACGGAACCCTATTACTAAGCCTCCGCTGTCCGTCCATCTATCACAGGGCTGTATCTCATGAACCATAACAGGTAGGAAGTTGAATTTTTCACAGATTATGTATTTATTTTGCTGCTATAACAGCAAATAGGTAACATCATAAAATAATAATAATTAAAGGGATACAAAAAACGTGTTTTTTTTTTTGTAAATCTTGTGAGATGGTGCGGAACCCTTCGTGTGCGAGCCCGACTCGCACTTGGCCGGTTTTAGTTTTTTCTCAATGAGACCAGTTGAAATGAAATCTCCACAAGTTGCCAGCTACGGCGTACAAAAGAAAACACATTGTTAAAATATGGACAGAGAATACAACATTTTGAAACTTAAAACTTGCTAGTGTGTATAAATTCTTCTACTGAGTAAATGCTTTGTTTTACTAACCAGTCGTACAATTTACCTTTATACAACCAATTCTTTAGGGATACAATTATATAATTTTGGAGCCATAAAAAATACGCTATTGCGATAAAGTGCAATTCGAGGGCGCGTGAAAAATAATTTTTTGCAAGACACACTTCTTGTTTTATAATTGGACAGAGTTATGCAAAAACGATCCAACCCACAACAAGTCAAAAATGTACATAATGATGGAAAAATATACCTGTGAGGTCATATTTTCATTAGCAAAAATGATCCAAATGACTTTCCTACGGTAGGCCATAATACTAAGGTGTTTATCCAACACACATTGCATTTTGGCTGTTTTTATAAACACAAAATTGATTCATGATACTTGAATCATTTCTGAACATTAACTATGATGACTAGTTTCCAACAAAATAGTTTGCAAATGTTATCCAAGCTACTTGGAACGTTCTTGAATTTCCAACGGCGACCTGTTGCGATGTTTTATTTGTTTGCAGAAATGATCCAAGTAGCTTGGAACATTATAGTGGTTAGAAATTTTGAATGAATGCGAACCATGCTAACTTGCAGAAATGATTCAAGTATTTTGGAACATTTTAGTAGAATTAATAATAGCCCTTGCTCATAATACCAATACATTTCAGAAATGTTTCAATGTTTATATTTTCTAGTATAACAAGATTTATTTTAAAATACGTCACGTTTAAACATAAAAAACATTATTTCATAGATCCACTTATTTGTTTCCAATATTTTAATATATGTTATGGTTGTATGGCCTTTGCCTGCCCCAAATATATTGCAAAGTAAAATACTTACCGGAGTGTCAGGTGTCAGCTGTTGTCAAATAACTTTTTGTTCCTTATGCTTTTTTATTTCGTATTGGGTATCTGTCGAGTTAATTGTTGTGAAAAACTATAACATCATGGTGTGAAGTATTATGAAGCGGACAAAGATATTGGCAGCCAGGGGGCTTCAAAGTCGCAATGTGGATAAGATGGCACATGATAAAAGTAAGTGCAGACTGCTACTCTTTTTAAAACCAACACATAAAATTAAATCTTTGATTAAAAAAAAGGAATAGATAGGGTGCTATTCTTATCCGTTCGTTACAGACCATAAAATGTACGCGGATTAGACGTATTAAATATTTTCAAAAGATATTATAGAATGTCTATTTAAAATTCATTCTGCGTGCCTAAAAACATAATTGGGCGAATCGAGGTTGATTCAATCGCTAGGTACCCTGGGACCGTATATCGGTGCTCGAGAGCCATAAATGGTACCCGTGATGATATATTTTTTAAATAATTTATTCTGGGCTATTGATACGGAGCGCACACTACGCTCACAGTGTGAACGTTTCATGATGACATTTTGCCTCTGTAAAATAAAAAACAAAAAAAAAAAATTAAATCTAAGAATTAAAAAGTATTTTATTCGAGTCTCTCTATCCAATCCTTACTAACAATTTTTTTTTTGCAGCGTCAAAGAGAAAATTCTTTGGACAGGACAGAAGTCGAAAAATTATGGAGCGTCTGAAAGACGCCACGGCCACAAACGAAATTAATAAAGCATGTGATAAATATCCTGTACCGCTCGTGTCGATGGAAATAATCATGCCACAAGCAAATACGTCTAAAGACGATGGAAAAGGTTAATATTATCTTAAATGTTTCTTTAATAAATAAATAATTAAATAAATAAAATAATTGGTTAATAGAGCATATGTTTGTTTGTAAATATTTTGTGATGTAAGTACAAAATATGAAGTAATCAACTCATTCAATGTTCTGTATGTGTTGCAGATGTCTACTGTGAATCACCGTTACCACCAATGACACCAGAAACTAGAAAAATGATGAGGCTGTTGGAAGATGACTCCGAGGTTGATTTTTCTGATGACGACAGTCTAAAGGATCCCAACTTTGAACAGACATACTCATCGAGCTCTTGCAATTCGATTGATGGAAATCTTACAAAAGATGTAACCACTTGCCTATTTATAATAAGTTGATTATGCATATAAACTTTCACACGGCTCGACATGCGGGCATCTTAAAGTCAGTCCTAGACTTATTTTTAATACCTAGGATGTTTGAATTTTAATTAATTTATTTAGTCAGATTATTTAATTTTTCATTCTTTATTTAATTTTTCAGGTTGCACTCAATAACACTATGATACGTTTGCTTCCGCCCGCCGAATTTCCACAAGCAGCTGATAAAATTGTTGCAGAAAATATCCCAAGCCAGGAAGTGGAGGAAACACTTTCAAAGTTATTTCATTGTTGTGAAGCAAATGCGCAATGTTTATGCAAAGAACCACCCTGTAAAAATTCCTGTGAAACCTCTGCTTTACTGAATGATCCACTTTTGCCAATGTCAATTTCTAATTCTCCGTTTATTCTGCTAAAATCTTCCAGTAATGGAGATCCGACTGGTAATATTATTTTAGGAAATCACCAAGACGAGAGAACAGAAGGGGAAAACGTAGCTTTAAAAGTTATCAACTCTCCACATGTCGTGTCTTATCCACTATCATGCGAAAACATGTCGCCATATTGCACAAGCAGAACAGACCAAGAAGACCCACCTTCAAAACCATTGATCTTGTCGTCCAACAATGACCAAACAACTAATGTTAATCTTAATGCAGAAATTGATCAAAATTACGAAAATGAAAACATGCCCGATACAATAAATTTTTCTGACATAACACCTGCTTCGATTCGAGATAATGAATCGACAGGTGATTCGATCAGTGAAGGAAGACCTAAAAAAGGAAGAAAAAGAAGACTTGGTCAATATGACCGCAAGGAAATGAAAAAAAGGAAATACTCAAATCTGCCATACACAAATAGTAAGAAAAGAAAAATCGAGGCTAAACAATTCATCGATTTTGATTGCAAATGTTCCAGTAAATGTAGGGAACGAGTTTCAGTTGAAAAAAGGGAGATGGAGTTCAAAAAGTATAATGGAGTGGGATCCTATAATGGCCAAATTTTATACATTGCTGCATGTGTTAGAGAAAATCCAAAAAAACGTTCATACACAACATCATCTGGAACAGGTCGTAAAAAAAAGGAGTATTCCAGAACATATAGTTTAAGCGGTGTCAATGTCTGTAGGCAAATGTTTGTTGGGACTCTCCAAACAAATCCTCAAAAAATAACCTCAAGTCTCAATAAAATGCGTTCTGGAGAAGAATTACTTAAAGACAAGCGAGGAGAGTCTCAAGGTGGTTGGAATAAAACGAGTGAAAACGACATTAAACTGGTTACAGAACACATAAAGAGTTTACCAAAATACGAGTCTCACTATAGTAGAGAAAACACGAATGCCTTGTATTTGAAAACGGGAATGACCGTAAGGAAAATGTACTATCTTTATGAAAAGGAAATACATTCTAAGCTTGGAGAAAATTATAAATGTGTTTCGTTTTCAGTTTACAAAAAAATATTTTTGGGCAAATTTAATCTACGAACAAAAAAAATTAAAAAAGACACTTGTAATAAATGTGATGCTTTCACTATTGCTGAAAAAAATGCAACTCCAGAAGAAGCTGAAAAAATAAAAATTCTACACAGCAAGCACCAAGAATTTGCTGAGAATGCACGAAAAATGATGAACAGTGACTTAGAAAGAGCCCAAAGAGATGTAAATTTTGAATGTCTAACTTTTGACCTGGAGAAGACTCTTCCTCTGCCGCGCATACCTAGTAACATAATATTTTACAAACGTCAACTGTGGCTATACAACAGTGGAATACACGCAGGTTCAAATGACAAAGGATACTTCTACGTGTGGGCTGAAGGGGAGGCAGGCAGGGGAGCCCAAGAAGTCGGATCGTGTTTGATCAAACACATAGAGACATATTTAAAAAAAGATGTAAAATATTTGACTCTATGGAGTGATACATGTGGAGGTCAAAACAGAAATATTAAATTAACATTAATGTTAATAAGCGTGCTTAATGTTCACCCAACTCTCCTAGAAATCAATCATAAGTTCTTGGAGTCCGGGCATTCTTTTTTGCCTAATGACACAGATTTTTCAAAAGTGGAAACAGAACTAAAAATGCATGAGAGGATTTACACCGTCGATCAGTATGTTAATGTTATGAAATACTGCAAGAAAAAAAATCCAAATGTGGTTGTAAAAATGACAAAAAATGACTTCTTTTCATCCGAATGTTTAGAAAACATGATTACAAACAGAAAACACGACAAAAATAAAAACAAAATAAGTTGGCTGCAAACAAAAGAAATATGCCTCAGAAAGCAATCTCCGGGATCTATATTTATGCGAAAATCATTCAACGAAGAATTTGTTGAAGTTGATGTAAAGAAATGTCCAGCTAGAGGAAGGCCTGCAGTCTTTGACCCAAAAAGAGACAAGCTCAAACTTCTTTGGCCTGATGGTAAAGACATTGCTCCTGCGAAATTGAAGGACCTAAAATCGGTATACCACCTTATACCGAAAGATTGCCTTGATTTTTATAAAAAATTAAAGGGCAATAATAACATAGTAGACGATTTAGATGGATTCGGAGGTATCCCAGATTTCGAAGTAGAAGAAGTTGAAGATTCCTTCATTCCAGTCCCAGATGAATAGTTTTTAAACAAACAATAAGATCCTGATTATCAATTTAGTTAAATAAGTTTAATGTTGTTATTAAAAGGTTGATTTAAATAAGTAATATGTTACAATATTTTCAGTTTCCATTCACACAAACAAATTTTTTCAGTTTTCCAAATTAATAACTTTAGCAAGTATGTGACTTAACTGAGCAACAGTTTTGTGATCCAATTTAATATTGTAGGTTTTTATTTTAATGTGCAAGCATTAATTGTGTCTGAATCATAAACAATAGTCCATGAAAAAAAAAATTGTTTTATTTTGTGTAGTTTGAATCATTTCTGCAATACAGCTTTATATGTAGGTGATATTTTAACAGAAGCGATCCAACCCTCTTTACCCTTAAATTTCACCCTCATACAGTTTATTTTTAGTTAGGATTAATAACTACATAAATAGTTTAAAAATTCATCTCTAACATGCAACGACACTTTGGTGGAATATTTCTGTACTACATTTTTTTTTTCCCAGTTGAACTTCAAACCTCTATATCTCAAAACTAGGTTTCTGTGGACTGGATCGTTTTTGCATAACTCTGTCCAATTGTGGGTTGGAATTATATTTTCAAAATATGCTGGATACCTTTTGACGAACAAACATACATCATAAATATAAAGTGCAGGTAAAGACAATATATTTAATTCTTTGAACGGTTTGCAAGAATCTAATTTATCCGCTCCACAGTCGCAATCACATTTCACTGGTGAGTCTCACAAGATGCTCTAATTTTCAACAGGTGGCAACACCGGTGAGGGCTCCGACAAGGAGAACCCGGCGGCGGCGCGGGACGGCCGCGCGGGGCTCCGGCACAACGCGAAGGCGCGCCTCGACCGCCTCGGGGTTCTGTATTCAGGTGAGCGAACGCAAGCATGCGTGGGTTCTCTCATCTATTACAATAGTGTCAATGGGGAGGACGGCTGCCAAACTTTACCACCAAAGGGCACCACATAAAACTATCCCACGGTTTCATTTCAAGGTTATAGGTTGTTGACCAATTGAACTGAGTTAATATTAATAGCTACCTTGACATAGATGTAAAATACGGACAATGTGATTGCCTTTGATTCGCGAGTAAACATAACCTCTACGTGATAGCTTGGCATAGTTTTATGTGGCGCCATCTGGTGGTAAAGCTTTGCGCCGTGCACCCCATTGGTTGCTTTATTCTCTTACAAATGTGCTCGGGCTTAAAAATATGGAGTGGTTACCTTTTTTTTTTTTTTATGCGACCTGACATGGATGGCTAATACCACACAACTACCGTTATGATATTAGCCCAATACACCACATTCCCGAAGGAATTTGATGCCATGCAAGGACCTTCCCTTTATGAGCACGGCTACATTGAACTGGATGGAAAACACGGACAATTTTTCATTGCCACTTCGACCATCTTTTCATCCAATGCGATGGTACCAACCCGGGCGGGCTTAAACCCTACCACCTAGCAGGAGAAGGGGACCTACAGTTTTACATGGATTCCGAACCATGGAGCAGCTCGCATTCGTGACGAAATGCACTTATCGAACTCGGAAAGAGAAAGACAGTGGTGCATGTCGGTATTGAACCCAGGCCTCTGGTACGCTAGGCCAGTCCCCGCGCCACTAGGCTACGAGCCGCTCTACCTTCTCTCTTACTTATATCTGATCGGTTTCTCTTATTTCATTTCCTTTATTCTCTTAAAATTTTAGTGTGCTAAGAGCCTTTTTCACCTTCTGCTGATTAGCTTAGTCGCCACATATTAAGAGCCTTTCTTAGTAGCTTGCAATCAATACCAGTACAAGATGTTAGAGATTGCCTTTGGCAATAAGCTCGCCTTTGCATACTATGTAATAGTTGTAAGCAATAAAGAATATTTTTCATTTCATTTCATTTCAAGATAATAAGCACTTCAGTAATAAAGGCCCTTTAAGTTTCGTTTAAAATAAATCAGAAGTTGCTGATTTATTTACATCAACACTTAAAGGGCCTTTATTACTAAAGTGCTGATTATCTTGTACTGGTATTGATTGCAAACTGCAGTTTCATTTATCTCAACCTTTTTTGTAGTAAAACTACACTAAGTTACGACATAAACTTTATGATCCGCGGATTTGATCAACTCTGTAAAGAAGAATCCGCAAAGAAACTACGAGTTTTCCGTCCACAATAATGAAATAGATAGTTAAATCTAAACGCTACTGCCAAACAATTTTTGATAGAACAGTGTAAGGCAAATAACAAGAACAAAAGAATCAGCCACCCTCAGTGCAAATGGATTAGAAATAGAACTTACTTAAGGTGGCCCAACCCGGCGGGACTAACTCATTCGCGGGCACTGTACAAAACTGTGCTGTTGCGCTCTGGGATCTTCTCTGTTTCAAAGAAAAAGACAGGCTCCGTGTAGAGGAAGATGCAACATGTCCTTAAAAAAGACAATGTGTATAATGTAAGATTTGGTAAGATTTACGAAAATTTTAATTTCATAACGACTTATAGCTAAAAGTAAACCACGACCGCTGTAGTCAAATCTCTAACAAAAACCAAATAGATTATAAATCTTGATTAAATAAGCTATGTCTGATGACTAATATTTTTAAGATATTCTTACTTTATCATTGCGTAATCTACCTCCAAAGTTATTGTATAAAACGCGCGAAAAACCCGAACTTTCGGACCTTATAACTTAGAAAGCAAACACAATTTTACAATGCCAATGGTCATCAGACATCTACTTCGATCAAATAAAGCTACTTTGAGCAAAATTTGGGATCTCTGACAAGTAATATGTGCGTGATCTTCTTTCCCCATTTGTATGGGGAGTTGAGCGGGATGGGCCACCTTAACTAACAATAATATAACAATATGTATATTCTTACAAGTAATTTCTGGTGTAAAATCTGTCGTCAACTTAACAACCTATGTCGGGTGTATAAACCCCTTGTCAAGTTTGATACGGATATCTTTTGCATATGCTAATCTCTTATCACTTTCAAGTAAACATTTCTCCAGAGCAACAAGTAGAAAAAAAAATTTTGGGTGTGATAGGAGAGAAAAAGATAAGTTCCACCAACTAGCTAACCTACCTACCTTCCTTATATTTCTCTATTTATATTGCAACGGGATTTTTCCATTGCAAACTGACAAAACTTAGTTTATCATTTAATCTATTCAACTCGAGATTAAACCAAACATTGACAACGAACCGTTGCATTTAATTACAGACAGTACGGAGCTCTCTTCACCGATCCACCGCACCGAGCTGGAGTTCACGTCGGCCACGCCACCGCAGGCTACCCCCCAGGCAGCGGCGGTGGAGAGGAGTGCAGGAGGGAAGAGGAAAATGGCGCGTCTGGCCGCGCTCGCCGACACCATCAACAACTGGGAGGACGACACGTCGCGTCACGACTATGTGAGTTCACATAGGGCATACCTCCAAATCCATGTAAAACTGTAGGTCCCCTTCCCCTACTAGGCGATAGAGTAAAGCCCGCCCGGGTTGGTACCATCGCATTGGATGAGAAGATGGCCAAAGTGACTATAAATTTTTTTCCGTGTATTCCATCGAGTTCAGTGCAGCCCAGCTCATATAAAGGGAAGGTCCTGGCATTATTTTATATTATTAGGGATAGAGGCTAGCAGCTTTAAGCTCCTTGCAGCACCTTGCATTAATCCAATACAGCCCTACCCACCTTGTAGGGGAAAGGGACCTAACATTTTGCATGGGTTCTGAACCACGGTGCAGCGTAGCAACAGAACGAAATGCACTTTTCCAACACAGAAAGATATAGAAAGTGGTGCATGACCGGCCATGACCGTCTCGCATGAAAGGCAAGTCCTCTATCCTCTACACCCTGAGCTGTACTCAAAGCCTTTGGGATGCAAGACAGCCGTCGAACGACTGCACCACCACGCATGTAGGTAGAGGATAGATAGCACAGCAATCATATATGTCTTAACAAAATATGTCTGCTTTCTCCACAGAAGCCCGAGGCTTTGAAGAAAGCGGAGAGCAGAGCCGGTGCCGGCAAGGCGGAGCGTCACGAGCGGACCGCGGACGAATCCACGCTAGAAGTGTCCATACACTCGCTACGGGACATTGAGCGTGCCGTGCGCAGTACAAAGGTAGTTTCTTCTTTATTTTACAAGGAAAGTAATATACGCAAATGTATTTTGCGTAGCACGTAGTGTAGGGGTTACGTCCGGGGTCTATTGTGTCCGAGACCACGGCTGGGAATCCTTGGGTTTGAACTTGGTATTAATATTAATATAATAAGTAATAATTTATTGTAACTGTAATTAGATCGTCATACCATTGTGATATGGTGTTACCGACGAATTTGAAATAAATAAATAAAACCTCCAAATGTACATTATCGTAGACAATGAAGACCCAAGTTAAACTGTAGGACTCCCTTCTCTACTTATTAAATACAGTTAAAACCCGATCGGGTTGGTACCGCCGCATGAAAGATGATCGAGGCGGCAATGAAAAATTGTCTGTGCTTACTATCCACTTTAAAGAGCTCATATTAAGGTGGCCCATCCCGCTTATCTCCCCATACAAAAGGGGAAAGAAGATCACCCCAATATTTCTTGTCAGAGATCCAAAATTTTGCTCAAAATAGCTTTATTTGATCGAACTAGATGTCTGATGACCATTGGAATTGGAAAATTGTGTTTGGTTTCTAAGTTATAAGGTCCGAAAGTTCGCATTTTTCGCGCGTTTTATACAATAACTGTGGAGGTGGATTACGCAATGATAAAGTAAGAACATCTTAAAAAGATTAGTCATCAGACATAGCTTATTTAATCAAGATTTATAATCTATTTGGTTTTTGTTCGATGTTTTACTACAGCGGTCGTGGTTTACATTTAGCTATAAGTCGTTTTGAAATTAAAATTTTCGTAAATCTTACCAAATCATACACTATGCACATTGTCTTTTTTGTGGACATGTTGGATCTTCCTCATCACGGAGCCTGTCTGATTCTTTGAAACAGAGAAGGTCCCAGAGCGCAACAGCACGGTTTTGTACCGTGCCCGCGAATGAGTTAGGCCCGCCGGGTTGGGCCACCTTAAGGGAAGCTCATGATATGACACCAAATTCCTACGGGAAATCGGTGTTCTAATATCACGACAGTAGGTATGCTATTCCACGCTTTAACCATCTACAACTCCACTTTTCTTGAGGCAGAAATTACGCTAACAGTACGATCAAAGCATTCTTCCTTGACTACTGCAGACATATTTCTTCATTCACACTCTTAGTTTATGATTGCTACATGCTTGAACCCTAAAAAAACTTCACCAATCAGATCGAGGCTCTCCGAGCACCACAGTTTCACACTCCTCGGCCGTGTTAATTTATCTGGCCACCCTTTCGTCAGAGTAATGGTTTTAAAAAATAAATAACACCATGAATATGAATTGCCATGATACATATGAGGGTGAATCAGCAGTAAGAAATAGAGAGGAACTACTTACGGACAGACACCTTCGATCTAGGTATTATTTAAGGTCACTTGTGCACATAAAAAGAAAAAGGTGTGAAATATAACAGACTGTAGTAGTATAGGCCGGCACAATGATTTAGTAGAATGAACAACTAATATTCTAAGCAAGCTAGGTTAAGAGCCCCTAGCCCCCCCATTTTTACCTAAATTGGCGTTGACGTTGTCGTTTACGCTGAACCCGTGTTTTCATACATATCGGAAGCTCGGATAAGATTTTGACAGCTATAAAAAGTAAAACCATAGAATACGTAACTTCGAAGTTCCGTAAACGCCAATTTAGGTGATCATTGCTTATTTATTTCATCACTAAAAGCAAGACCCATGATAGAACATCTAGCGATGTGAAACCTGTATCAACATGCTGTATTCTTGTCCTCAGGTATCTGAAAAGAGCCCGTCGAAAGCGTTTGGCCGACTGACGGGCAACACGGTCGCTGCGCTGGTAAGTACCTAGCCGTAATTCCGCATCACGCAACACATGGTACCATGCTCGTCGCAGTACTAGCGACTTGGTGCATACTGTCAGCAAATCCACGAGGCATGATAAATCAAACCATCAAAGCCTGACAAGTTGCGCCAGAAACGTTAACTTCACTTTGATGCAAAACTACATAGTAGTTACAAGGTTGTCTGTTTCGCCTGTACAATAAACAATTAATGACAGTCTGTAAGACATGTCCGTGTTAAATCGATGTCCTTACATGACTCATTGAATGGTAGTTCTTTTTATCACGATTTTTGGGTGGTCTGCTGCTTTCTATTTCTGCACAGAAGGGAAGAGACTATGCTAGATTTCGACAAATTAGAAGCCTAAGTTCATGTTTTACGCTTTGATTACAATTTTTCGATGCTATTTTTACTCTTTGTTTATTACAAGTGAATTTATTGTAGATAAAGTTATTTATCAAGGTAAGTTTCCAATTGATTATTTAATTTCATTATTTAATATTGTCCGCTTTTATAATAGAAGATTGAACATGTATCGTATTGATCCCAACAGATGGCGCTACTTTGCAAGCCAATTCTCCATCGTAAATCGCTCACTAACCCCTAGATGGCGCCACGGGCCCAATTGCATCCCTCTCTGTCTACACTTCGCTTGCCACAGTTGGGAAATCATAAGGGACAGTAAAATGCTTGCAAGGAACAATTTTCTTCAACCTTACGCTTCCTATGATTGTGACAACGGGTGACGGTTCTTCTTATATTTTTTTTCAAATCTTGTGGTCGGTGTTGCATGTGTTACTACTTGATGATACTAAAATAATATTATTTTCAGATTTATCAAAACATTTAGACAACTCAGGTGGAATGGGTTACGAAGTTGCATTTTTTACGATAACACTTTTGAGGCCTTAATTTTTCACTAGCTTATTTCAGTGCCAAAAATACATTTGAAATGTATGTTATTTATCTGTGAAAATCGATGAATTGTGAAAACGAAATTGCACATCGGAATTTAGTATCCTATAAAACTGGCTTTAAATAACTTTACGGTGTAGCAACTATTTTAACGTTTGCATTTTATGTGTGTGAGCTGATTGGTTACGGTTGTAAACGTGCGTCGACATACGCGACGATATTACGTTTTTAGGGTTCCCGGGACAACGGAACTTTCGTCCTGTCCAAGTGTCAGTCCGTCTGTCCGTATGTCACAGGTATTTTAGTCGGAGACTGTTGGCACTAAGCGGTATCATTAGATAGTTCTTCAAAATGTTTAGTTTCAAAGATCATTTTTTGTTTGTCAATAGTTAGTGAGATGTCTGCTTTTGAAGACGTAAAAAGTGTGGTCTTTCTTGAAAGTTCAACTATGCGGTTTATAGCAAAATTAATTAACTTAAATAAATAAATGCTTTCAACAAAAATGCTTTTGAATTGTTTATAGGCAAGTACGTACACTGCACTCGGGTTTGTCATATTTTTTCATTAGCCTAGAACCTAGAATAACATGTATATGTAGAACACAGTACAGTATGTAGTATGTCACAGTAGTATGTCATGCCAGGACCTACGATGCCACCTGTTTTTCTCCTGCCTTTTAACCTCTAATATCACCACTGACAGCAACAAAATCCTATGTTAAATCGCTCTGTATTTTTCTAGAAGAACTGTCACAATCGACCGCGCCAAAAGTGCGAAAAATG
The DNA here is from genome assembly GCA_946894095.1 of Incurvaria masculella. Classification (NCBI taxonomy): domain Eukaryota; kingdom Metazoa; phylum Arthropoda; class Insecta; order Lepidoptera; family Incurvariidae; genus Incurvaria; species Incurvaria masculella. The sequence continues at coordinate 11,762,447 of OX335663.1, read as the reverse complement.
TGACCTTTGCAATCGCACCGCGCGCCGAGCCGACAGACCCACATCCACTCGGTCGCTTTGCATATGCTTGCGCGTGCGAGGTGAAATCCGCGCCGATTCCCGCATATTTGACTAGTTGATTGCTAGGCGGTCCATCGTGTGGCTCGTAGCCTGGCAGTTAAGAGGGTAATGAGGTGATCGAGTCCCATACAATGGCTCGTGCTTGTTTCCTCAGTCAAATTAAGAGATATTTTTTCTGATATTTTGCACATTTACCCTATCAATTCCCCATACTACAGGCGATAACTGTTTCCATGCTCTTAAGGCGCTAGGACTGGGCAACTACTCGCGCCATACAAATGCATTTTTTAACAAATGTAATAATATGTAGTGAAACGCTTCAGAAAATCCAAATAGAACTCCAGACTGATAATGGATTGTTAATATTTTTTGATTCCATCATTTATTTAAATAATAATAAAAATAAAAAAGTTGATTTTTCTCATTAGAAATCTGAAAGTAATTCGATTAATAGATATAAGCAAAAACAGCATATATGCATAAACAAAACATTCCATTTGCTATTAGATTTCTACATTTAGTCAAAAAAGTTCGGAAATGGACATCGTTTCCGCAATGTATTTTGTATAGAAAAAGGTAACATACATTAACGAAAATAGGTTTAATAATGGACAAGGAATCATATATTGTAAGAATGACACTTATAATCGTCAGACTTAGTTAGTTAACTTGGGGTGCCTCGTCTAACTTTGCGATTTGGCTAGTACCAGGGCCTTAATGCTTTTACTAGGTTTTTGAAATGTTGGTTTCTAAAATATGTTATAGAAATCTATGTATGTATGTTTGAATTTTTTTAATATTCCTTTTAAATTTGAAAAAATAAGCTAATAATACATTGGAAAAAGTTTGTCTTTTTTTGTGTTTATTTTTTTTACTGAAAAATACAGCTGTTTACAAAAAAAATAAAATCAAAACATACGGACATAGAATTAAGCTTTCTCGAGTTGTATTAAAAAAAATATTAAAATCTGACAACATTTAGGGGTAAGGAAACGTTAGGGCCGGGAAGACGATTTCGCTATTTTAATGGCAGTCACCGTGCAAAATTGTGCCTTGCATGTTTTGTTTTTTTTTTTAATAAATTTTTTTAGATGCCTATATCGCAGACATAAATAAAATGCATAAAAAAAATGTACCGACGTAGTTCTCAGATGATTTATGTGTGCAAAACATCAGAAAAATATTTAGTATTTTAAAACTTACGCGGGACATAACTACAATATTTAGTTTGACGGCTTACCGCCCGTGTGAGGAGCAGGACGTGCTGCTCGACGTTTCGGAGCCTCACATGGGCTCCATCTTCAGGAGAACGTGCCTGTCGCACGTTTGGACCTGGGCACTGGTTGAGGTTTGATCAGGTGAAAGTCCTAGTACCTGAACAACGAAACCTCCCACGAATCATTCGGGAGTCCATCGAAATCAGCCGTCAAACTAAATATTGTAGAAAAATATTTCTTAATTTGACTGATGAAATAATAGGCACGAGCCATTGTATGCCATATGATCACCTCATTGTCCTCTTAATTTTTGTGGCCTCTTGTGTGAGAGTACTCGGGGTTCAAATCCCAGGGTAAGCACCCTAGATGGAAATCTGCCATTTCCTTTCGAATTTGAGTTACGATGGGTTTAGAACTCATGTAAAACTGTAGGTACCTACTTACTAGGCGGTAGGGCTGAGCCCGCCCGGGATCGTACCACCGAATTGGATGAAAGTCGGTAGAAGATTCCATGGAAAGTCGATCCCCTATTCCTTGCCCCTAGGCCGCGGCCTATACGGCCTATTGGCAAATCCAATGCTTCTAATACCAAATCTAATGTCGTCATATTAGCCCAAAACACACCATGGGAACTAGATGTCTTGCCAGGACCTTAATTAAGGCTGCCGTGAAGTTAAAGGAAATCTAAGATTTGAAAATTTTAAGAAATTTATTCTTTGTCCATGGGCCAAGGCACAATTTTGCACGGTGACTGCCATTAAAATAGCGAAATCGTCTTCCAGGCAGTAATGGTTCCCAAACTCTAAAAGTTGTCAGATTTTAGTATTTTTTTTAATCACTGAGAAAGCTTCATTCTATGTCCGTATGTTTTATTTTTTTTGTAAATATATGTATTTTTCAGTAAAAAAATCTAAACTTAAAGTAAAAAAAGACAACTTATTTACAATGTCTAATCTCGCAATGGTCTATGGACGGTCTGTTGGACGTAGCGAGCAGCAAACACATGCACTTACACATTCCATTTATTTCATTCTCCTAACACAGTTTCAGTTACTTACAGCCAAGACACCTTCATTTCACACTCTTGCTTATATTTTATATACCAATTCTATATTTTTTATTTGAATAGCAGTACATTGTAAAAGTTTTAACTAATCGTATTATACCCATGTAAAAAACCTTGTTAACAGTAGTTCTTATAAGACAAACCTGGTTTAGTTTAAGAATTACAGTATAATGTATTAGATATTTATATTATAAATAAATAAATAAACAAATATGTTTTTTAGCCAATATTATCCAGTCTAAAAGGTATATTCAAAAAATTAAAACATACAGACGTAGATTTTGACAATATATTTTAGAATCCAAAATTTCAAAAACCTAATAAAACATTAAGAGCATGCAAACAGTTATAGCCTGATGATTGATGGTAACGATTCTCTTAAAACTTACTTTGAACTTTGTTTTCTGACGAAAGCTAGATTTTTTTAACTTTTTTGCTAAAGACAATATTTTCCAGAAAAAAAGTAATTGGATACCCATTTGACACAATATTGTAATGTATACATTTTACAATACAATATTGAAAAAAAAACTGAGCTACAAACAAATTAATGTACCTATGATTCTTTGGAGCTGGATTTTTAGGGTTCCGTACCCACAGGGTGAAAACGGAACCCTATTACTAAGCCTCCGCTTTCCGTCCGTCCGTCCGTCCGTCCGTCTGTCCGTCTCTCACAGGGCTGTATCTCAGTAACCGTAACAGGTAGACTGCTGAAATTTTCACAGAGTGTGTATTTATTTTGCCGCTACTAGAACAAATAGGTAAGATTAAAAAATAATTAAAATTAAAGGGGGCTCCCATACAAAAAACGTGTTTTTTTTGTTTTTTTTTTTACGATGGTACGGAACCCTTCGTGTGCGAGTCCGACTCGCACTTGGCCGGTTTTTATCATGTCCGAAATGCTCGGTTGTCGCCGGCCCATCCGGTGTGGCGGGAAACGATACCTGTCACTGTCAATCAGGGGCCCATCCATAGACACGCGGAAGTGGGAGATTGACAGCTGAGTTAACTTATTCTGTGCCTAGTAGGATGGCGAATGATACCGTCATCGTCGCCCACTCCTAGTTTAGCGGTAGCCCTTGTAATCACATTTTATTCGGGGAACTTGCTTTGTTTGTTCTTTACTTGCGTTGTTTGCGAGTCGGACTCGCACACGAAGGGTTCCGTACCATCGCACAAGGTTTAAAAAAAAAATCACGTTTTTTGTATGTAATTTTTATATATATTTTTATTTTACCTATTGTTATAGCGGCAAAATTAATACACACTCTGTGAAAATTTCAGCTGCCGGTAGTATTACGGTTAATGAGATACAGCCCTGTGATAGACGGACGGACTGTCAGCGGAGGCTTAGTAATAGGGATTCGTTGGCACCCTTTGGATACGGAGCCCTAAAAAGTAACGTGCCGTTTAGTTGCTATCCAACCTTTCCCATTTTGATATTAGTGGGACATTCCTTAGTTATTTGCGCCAATCTTTTCGTGGGTGGGCGAAATCATTGAGCAACAAGCGACGCGTCTTTTACGACCACTCAAAGGGGCGCAACTTTCTAGAGTCGTAACGTTTCGTATCGCAGAATGGCCCTTTGTTTTGGGACTCCAAAAAATCGATTTCACATTTTTTGAGGCCACTCTGGAGCAGCACAAAGGGACCGCGCTTGTGGAGATTCGACTCGCTGCGAAACGTGTCAAGCGATGTTTTTTCTGACCAGCAGGCAGCAAGGGTTTGTTCGTGCAGAGACGTTTTCATTATTTCCTGTTCTTCACGTTACAGGACGGAATCAGGCGGAACGGCTTAGAATAATGCTCCAGCCCGAGCGCGGGAATGAAAAAATTTCAGAGAAAAATCTTCTAATGTGATGTGATGTGATGAAAAACGCCCAAAATAGCAATTACTTGTTTGAAAACTAACGGCTTTTCACGCGGCGGGAGGAGACATCCTCCGACGTTTCGAGCTGATCGTTCAGCCCGTTGTCAAGGAGCCACGCCACGTTCGTACGCAGCAGCCGACTAGCCGTTAGTTTTCAAACATGTTCAACGACCGCGGTAATCTCAAAAGTATCACAAGCAATACTATCTAAATCTATTTTCCAATCGATACGAAATTTAACTCGAAATAAGGTGGTTGCAGTCGTATTCATCACGTTTAACTGACAGTTGACAGATCTTGCTCCCGATTCCGCGTTCTATTCTTATTCTTTCCAGTGTTCATGTTTGATCGTTAAACTGTGGTTAAAGTCCGTACAATCTGACGTCCATGTATTCCTCGATCCGGGCTATCGAGAAGTCGATTGAACTGAACAGAAAACACAATACATCTTTCCTTCAATGCGATGATGCCAACCTTATAAGTAGGAAACGGGACCATTTCACATGGGTTCCGAACTCAGACCTTTCTTTTCTGTTGTAATGTGACCCACATTCGTATATCCTTACGCCATACAATTTCATTATTTACCCAACAATAGATCTTATTACATCCGACACACAAAACCTGTTCACACTGATAAATAACAGGCTGCGGAAAGTATAGGTTTGACCAAATTTAATGTTCCGTGCAGCGAGCACGGAAGGACTGGAGTAGTGATCGCAAAACATTGGTATGGCGGCACGAGTTAGCGGAAAACGTATAACTAGTTAATTCGCTAAAAAAATCGAATCGCTCAATGCCCCATACAAACGGGTAAAGAAGATCACGCCCATATTTCTTGTCAAAGATCCCAAATTTTTCTCAAAATAGCTTTATATGATCGAACTAGATGTCTGATGACCGTTGGCATTGTAAAATTGTGTTTGGTTTTTTAGTTATAAGGTCCGAAAGTTCGAATTTTTCGCGCGTTTATACAACTACTTTGGAGGTGGATTACGCAATGATAAGGTACGAACATCTTAAAAAGATTAGTCATCAGACATAGCTTATTTAATCAAGATTTATAATCTATTTGGTTTTTGTTCGATATTTTACTACAGCGGTCGTGGTTTAATTTTAGCTATAAGTCGTTTAGTAATTTAAATTTTCGTAAATCTCACCAAATCATACATTATGCCCATTGTCTTTTTTGTGGACATGTTGCATCTTCCTCATCACGGAGCCTGTCTTATTCTTTGAAACAGAGAAGGGCCCAGAGCGCAACAGCACGGTTTTGTACCGTGCCCGCGAATGTGTTAGTCCCGCCGGGTTGGGCCACCTTAAATATCACCTGGCCCACCTACTACGAACCCTGTCGAGTAAGCGCTATCGAGAAGGCGATATCGCCAAAATATTGTATGCGTTTGACAGTTGGTGTCGAAAGCGCTCTCGATACCATCTGTCAAACGCATACAATATTGTTGACAGGCGATATCGCCTTCTCGATAGCGCGTACTCGATAGCGTTCGTAGTAGGGCTCCTGTAAAGTTCTTACGTGTTCTTAGATATTATGTGCCGTTGGAACTCGAGAAAATGACTAGCAAGCATAATTCGTAAGGGCCTATCCATATATTACGTCATATTTTTTTTGCCGATTTTAGACTCCCTCTACAACCATCCCATCGTCATCATCCACCGAACACCCCCCCCCCCCCCTCACCCAAACGGACGTCATTTTCATTAACTTTATGATGCAACCTAATAGTTGTTAAAACATTAGTTTTACGACTAAACACTGTTTGCATTTGTTGCTAGTTTTTAGCATAAGACATGGAAAGGCAACTGGGATTTAAGGTGAGCATAGATAGGTTAGGCTAAGACAGGATGAAAATTAATTTCCAATTTTGACTTACTCTAACTAAAAAAAAAAACATCTAAATTATGAAATGTCTGTTTCTGTTATTTTTTTTAATAGTTTCCCATGAGGTTTTCACCCATTTCTTCAAATCTTGAACGACGTCAATTTTGGCGATTCCTCCCTACTACGTCAAATTACTATTATCCGCAGACCAGACCTCCCCTAATTTTAAACGACGTAATATATGGATGGCCCCTAAGCGGACTGACTCGTGCGGAACGAGTTTGTGAGTGTTGTTACTCCCGTCCTTCCGTGGTCGCTGGTCCCGTACCTCCCACCGAAACGTGACGGCCGTTTGACAATCACCGATGAGGGTATTGTACCATGTCACCGCGGCGACTTGATGGTAGGTTGCGGCACCCTCTCATTACGTCGAGCGGTATTTTGGAAGTTGTCATTATGTAGGAAGTGACACAGTTAGGTCCTGTCATATTTTTAATTTTTAGTTATGTGTTTTTTTTTCTTTTTTTGCATAAATTCTGTATATACATTTTTAGGCTGACATACTTTATGTCTATAGTTATTAAATTGGTCTGTAACTTTATTTTTTTTTATATAGAAATAAATAGTGCACAACATCTATTCTTAGGTTACTTTTCTTGTTGCTACCTGTATATTTTTGTCCCATTATCGGGTTGATTGGAAGAGATTGACATTAGGCAATAAGTCCGCCCTTGTATGTACCATGTGTATGATAGCAATAAAGAATATTATTATTATTATTATTATTATGCTATCACGTGTTCTGTCGCTACTTGATGTCCCTATTGTGACACGCGCGAATTATTGATAGGAAAGTAGAGAGCGCGTATTAGGCTACATCGGGTGCATGGTACGAAATGCAACTAAACTTCAGATTTAATAACTCACTTGCCTGTTCACCCGGCGAGTTAACCCACCGAGCGGCTCGTAGCCTAGTGGCGCGGGGACTGGCCTAGCGTACCAGAGGTTTGAGCCGGTATTCTCAGTTCTCAACTAAATTGGCGTTCACGTAACTTCAAAGTTCCGTGAAAACGTCAAACTCCATACAAGTTTTTACTAGATATTCTATGGTTTTACTCCTTCAAGCTGTCAAAGTCAAACTCGGACTTCCGATTTGTATGAACACGCTGAGTCGACGTAAACGGCAACGTCGACGTATTTACGGCAACGTTGAGTAAGCTGTCAAATCAAACTCGGACTCGCAAATGTTAGTTCGCTTAACGCCCACTGCGCGCGCTCTTCAATTTTTCCATATATTTGAAAACGCCAGTCTATCGGTTTGCCGTAAACGCCAATTTAGGTGAGAACTCAGACTGGCCACTCTGGGTTCAAATCATCGCATGCACCACTTTCTTTCTCGTTCCGAGTTGGATTAGTGCATTTCGTCACGAGTTAAAGCTTCTCCATGGTTCGGAACCCATGTAGAACTGTATGTCCCCTTCCCCTACTAGATGGTAGGGTTTAAGCCCGCCCGGGGTGGTGCCATCTTATTGGATGAAAGGATGGTCGAAGCGGCAATTGAAAACTGTCCGTGTTTTCCATCCAGTTCAATGTAGCCGTGCTCGTAAAGGGAAGGTCCTGGCATGGCACCTAATTCCTTCGGGAATGTGTTGTATTGGGTTAATATCATAACGGTAGTTGTGTGATATTCGTATTAGCCATTATTTAGCCAAAAGACCTATGAACAATAAAGGCCCCAGGACTTTGTCTGCCTCCTTTGCTGCCCACATGTGTCACTTTTAAATCCCGCGGCATTACAAGCATAATTCACTCGCTGAATTCCCACGGTGTTTTTTATAAAAGCCTTAGAATATAAATTGCTCGTCGACTTCGATTCTTGTGTCAATCATCATAAAGTCGAGTTTCTATCATTCCTACAATCCCATTGCGATGTTTCATTGCATTAATGCTACAAATCAACAGACATAAACTGGAACAATGTCAGCTCTGTTACCATCTGATAGTAATCCATGGTACTCTAGCAATAGAGTATATAGTCGAAGATGGCTTGTTCGTGAGAACTTCGTCGGTTGGCTAAGGTTACGCGTCAGGTGGCTGTGACGTCATCAGGATCGCTTGTCCTTTCTGATAAGCTCCGCACGAGAAAACGTGATCGCCGACGCGGATGTCGGCGTCGAGTGGTTGAATAAGCCATTTAACTGAACGCCTAGCCATTTGATTAAACATTTTTATTCGATTCAATAGCTAAAGCATGCTTAGCCAAATCGTCGAAAGCAACGTTTCCAGCAAACGAAATTGTGAAGGGTGCTATCGGAACCCTATTGCTAAGCCTCCGTTGTCTGTCCGTCAGCCCGTCCGTCTGACACAGGGCTGTATCTCATGAACCGTAATAGGTAGACAGCTGATATTTTCACAGAGAGTGTATTTATTTTGCCGCTGTAACGGCAAACAGGTATAATTAAAAAAGTATAAAAAATAAAGAGGGGCCAATACAAAAAACGTGTTTTTTTTTGTGAAATCTTACGGAACCCTTCGTGTGCGTGTGCGCCTCGCTTTGGCCGGTTTTTACATATACAAATGTGAGTCTATAAAATGTTAGAAAATTAATGTTAAAAAAATAATAAACTAATCTCAATGATCCAACAGCTTTTGGTTCGGACGTTTCCAATAACATTACCTACTTACTTAAAACAAGTTGTTTTGATAAGGGAACGTTCGTAAACCACGTGACGGATTTTAGACCCTCCCTCCCCCCCCCCCCCCCGCGTGACCTACCGTGAGAGGCTTACCCACCTCCTCTCCTACCCAAGTTACGTAACATTCATTAAGGTGGGCGGGACTAACTCATTCGCGGGCACGGTACAAAACCGTGCTGTTGCGTTTTGGGACCTTCTCTGTTTTAAATAGAAAGATAGGCTCCGTGATGAGGAAGATGCAACATTTCCACAAAAAAGACAATGTGCATAGTGTATGATTTGGTAAGATTTACGAAAATTTTAATTACAAAACGTATTAGAGCTAAAAGTAAACCACGACCGCTGTAGTCAATAATCTAACAAAAAGATTATAAATCTTGATTAAATTAGCTATGTCTGATGACTAGACTTACTTTATCATTGCATAATCCACCTCCAAAGTTATTGTATAAAACGCGCGAAAAATTCGAACTTTCGGACCTTAGAAGTTATAAACCAAACACAATTTTACAATGCCAACGGTCATCAGACATCTAGTTCGATCAAATTAAGCTATTTTGTGCAAAATTTGAGATCTCTGACAAGAAATATGGACGTGATCTTCTTTCCCCGTTTGTATGAGAGTTGAGCGGGTTGGCCCACCTTAAATCGCATTTTACAAAACTATGCGAAAAACCTGCTAATTTCTAATCAATATAATCTTCATTTTGTTCAATGAGCAGCCTAGGCGGGTTGGACACAAGGGCAGTGACTGCTGGTCTCTCGATTGAGTGCGGCTGCTGGGATCTCGTTGGCTGCGATCAGTCGATTTGATCGGCGAGATCATAGAAATGGCGGGATCCTAGTAACAATAATGTTTTATACTGCGTCTCAGTTTTACGTCTGCCGTGATATATACACCGAAATATTTATCGGAAACGCGTTGGGAATCAAATCTACTACCGGCAGAACTCCGTTCGGACACGAGCACGCGGCGAGAAACAGAACATCGTTCTTGTTGTCAACGAAAAGAGATCTTCGATTGTCATATAACCCGGATATTTTTAACGAACCGTTGAAAATGAGCCAATGATTCTATAGTCTTAAAAGGAGCAATAAAACAAACAAGCGTGATCCCTCAATCAGATCAAATGAGGAAGATGTTCCATGGCATGGCGCACCTACTGAGACCACAACGGTAGCCAATGTTCTTAGGTTGCAGTGCACAACATCCACGGTTATAAACGAAATGAAAATTAAATGTAACTACGGGTAGCTGTCAAATGGCACTTTGGCGTGAACAATCTCTGATTGATGTTAATACAAGTTGCCAGTCGACAAAACCGATTTAAATTACGATGCTAACCATACACGGGTTTTATTAGATATTATTTGACACGGGTCAAATACGCGGAATCGCACTAAAATATAGGGTATTTTTCCTGCCAACTGCAGTACTCCGCTGACATAGACATATAGTATAAGCTGTTCAGCTAGCGCCACATCGAGTGTTTATAGTTAGTATTCGGTTATGACTTCATTTGCGGGTTGTGCACGACGATATTCGCCTAATCGGAGATGACAACGGTTTCATTATAGTTGCTGTCGGAATTGGATTAACCGGAGTTTGTGAACTCCGGCCTAAAACTACCAACTCAACGGACACGCAAATAAAGTCGCATCGTGTTGGAGGGTTTGTGCATTGACATAAATATTACTACGTAAGGACAGGCCCTTTCATACAACATAAATGGAGCAATAAAAGTGGTGTTCTATGCGTCGCGGGGATACCACTTTGTCGCCTTACAGCCGCTCGCTGTCGTCATGCGCCTGTGGGTCTCCTCTGGCTAATAATGCGTCCAATTGTGTGGTAAAACCGTGCAATAATTACATAAAAAAAAAATTAACAAAAAAAATAACCGACTTAAAAGAAAAAGCACTAAAAAATAAAAAAATAATTGCCATTTTTGTAGTTACGATTTTTGTTAGTTTTTTAGTCGGCGTCAGCCGGGCACGCGCTGCGCCAATCAAGAGAACCTTGGCTACCTTGCTGACACCGACTAAAAAAATAACAAAAATCGTAACTACAAAAATGGCAATTATTTTTTACTTTTTAGTGCTTTTTCTTTGAAGTCGGTTATTTTTTTTGTAAATTTTTTTTTAATTGTTTATTTTTAGTGAATCTGAAGTACACTTACTAATTTGTACACGTCCTTTCCAATAAAAAAAGAATCACCGAAATCGGTTGGCGTTATATTGAGTTAATCGTCCATTTGTCGCGCACATCTTAATACAAATTTAAGACTTATATGATTTTCTCATGGATATCATTGTCAGAACTTAACCAAATTAAAATGGGACCACTTGGGAAGCACTAGCTTTCATTTAAAAAAAGAACCATCAAAATCGGTTCACCCAGGCAAAAGTTATGAGGTAACAAACATAAAAAAAAATACAGACGAATTGATAACCTCCTCCTTTTTTGAAGTCGGTTAAAAACGCAAAGATAGACGGAATATCGGAGTACCGCAACCTCTCCTGTGGTGACCGTTACTCTTTTTGACTCTTGAGATGAAGGTGTCAATAATGGAAGTAAATGAATTGAGCGAACAATAGCACACCACACACCCACACATTACCCACTTTCTTGTAAGATTCTACCACACTATTCAACTATCGCTCTATTCCACCGTGTGGTAGTGACGACCCATCGTCATAACAACTTCCTCCTCCTCCCACAGAGGCACTCTTTTTAGTAATAAAAATCAGCCCATGGGGACCGCTTTACCATAACCGACATTTAGGTGGTAGTTAACATCATGTGCATACCTACTTCTCCGTTAGTATTGGGGCCATCCATATATTAAGTCATTAGAAATGGTCTGGTGAGCGGATGATGGTCATAAGACGTAGTAGGCGCGGATTGCCAAAATTGACGTAAAACGTTGACGTAATATATGGATAGCCCCATACTTTATTTATTTTACGAACGAAAAGACAGAATGCTTTCGATGCACTGATAGTCGAGGCGATAATACATTTAGCGATGCGCTTATTGGTTAAATATTATTGGCTTCGACATCCACATAATTGGGATGGGGAAAGCAGCAAGCGTTATGGGAACCTTTCCACAGTCGGTGCCCCTGGAGGAGGTTTTTTACATAGTTTAAAGGGCTAGAAGGTTTGTTTGTAAAGTCTAGTTTTCTCATCATATGGCTGTTTAGAAGAGTGTGTTGTTATTAAGTAACAAATGTAACTAATAAACGTATTAAAAAAATATTGGGTATATGATGCGGAAACCGCAATTCCAAAGGCATTTAGTTCCATGCCAGGGCCTTCCCTTTGTTTCAGCACGGCCACATTTAACTGGATTGAACACACGCGACAATTTTTCATTGGCGCTTCGACCATCCTTTATTTAATGCGATGGTAAGTACCTCAGAGTAAAAAGCAGTAGCAGTGCATCGCTTAAAGGTCCTTGCTTACGGTGACGCTTGGCTCAGGTTATCTCTTTCCCTAAAATATGGTTGAAAGAGGTAATGGCTGTGCCCGGCGTGATGCTCGTGAACGGGTGCTGTTTGTGGGGACTGGCCTGCTCCAATTGGCAACATATTAGTTGGAGGGGATTGTCTTTGATAAAATGACATTTGTCATGAACTGTTGCATACGGCATGGATTGTAAATTTTTGTGTATTCATGTGAATTTAGTGTTTTACCTATGTTTTTGTTAAAATAATTGACAAACACTTTTGTAAACTTAGACTAAGTGGACGTTGAAAAAAAAAACAGCGGAGTTTCTTTCCAGTTCTTCTTCGCTGTGTTTTGTTTTGCTGAACTGGCCAATGCTAAAATATGACAAATCCGAGTGCAGTGTACTGTCTATGGATGATGAATAAACAATACAATACAATACAATAGTAGGGAGGGAACCTACAGTTTTGGATGGATGGCATTCTAGATGGCCATTCACGAACCCGACAAACCGGCGTTACTCCTAGGTCGTCTTGTCCTATTCGCTTTAGGACCTAGATATAAGGTATGCTACGAAACGATAAAATATCTTAAGTCGAGATAAAAGCGAACAATCAAAATGAAACATCACTTCTATTAAAAAACCCAAACGGCCAGGTCTGCCCACCTCTTGCGACGGTTAATCAATCAGCAGCGACTGCGGACACGACAAAAAACCTCTAAATCTAACAAATACAGCCTGCCTCGACGTGGATGCAGATAACAGAACGCCGTCGGCCATTCTGTAAGCGGTCGAGCGTTCGGCGCTGCTGGATCTCTCGATCGAATATGCATAGCTGAAATTGGTTCTAATTTAGAGGCCGAGTTAAACTATCGACAGTAGTATTCCTTCGGAAAGGGCCTATGGGAGTGTTTGGAACTCGATTTGGTCATATTACTTACTTCTGGAATATGCGTCTGTTCTTGAGATCTCTATTCCACAAAACATAATAGGCTGCACACTGCGAGACATACTGTCAAATAAATCCATCACTGATTACACAATGGTATGCCAGATACGTAGAATGAAACAGAATTCAGGACCATCACGAAGCCTTATGTGGACCGAATTACCCCATATTTATCGTTTCTCTATGTGGATAAAAAACTTAACATTCATGAATAGCATAGTTATCGTTCAATCTTTGAGTTTAGAAAAAATATACAACTAAAAATACCGATTAGCTGTCAACGTGACGACGCATAATTTGTACTGTACGCCGTGCTGCGAAAGCATGCATTGTTTTGAAGATACCGACTAGTTTGACTTCGAAGTTGAATGCTGCTACCGACAAAGTTATCAGTGCAGTCTTGCTCGTCGCACTTGCACCTTATTCTTAGGAAATAAATCTAAAAGTAGATTTAGTGTGTATCGAAATGCACAGTAATGTGCGAGGTATCTAATTTTTTCTAAATTTTATCTGATTCTCGACCTAGACTTTTTTCGTTACAGACGACATAGACTCGATCGAAGCATTACAGAGTGACCACGTAACTGTACTGCGGCTGTACGGAGAGGCGATACGAGAAAATCTTGCGGTCATCAACACCTGATGCTGATCGATCTGTATGCCTCTTGGCTCTTCAACGTCACTGCTATGTTATTTTATGCACTAAACCATAGTATAGATAGGAGTTGCGTGTGACTTTCAGTGAGTAATATTATTTTTCTGACCCATCGGTGCCTCTCATCCTTCTGTGTGGCGACTTGTTTTTTTTTTCCACTATACGAATATGTGTAATCGTGGAGAGTACGTACACCGAGTTAGGGTTCTAGGGAGCCAAGCAGAGCCCGTAGTCCCAGCTGTCACCTAAATTCCGATCGACTGGCTTTTTCAAACGTATGGAGAAATTTAAGAGCGCGCGCAGTGGACGTTAAGCGAACTAACATTTGCGAGTCCGAGTTTGATTGGACAGCTTAATCAACGTTGTCGTAAATACGTCGACGTTGCCGTTTACGCCGACACCGCGTTTTCATACAAATCGGAAGTCCGAGTTCGACTTTGACAGCTTGAAGAAGTAAAACCGCAGAATATCTAGCAACACCTTGTATGGAGTTTGACGTTTTTACGGAACTTCCAGTTTAGGTGACAACTGAGACTAGCAACTCTGATAGGTGAGCCGTCCCACATAGGCGGACAAGACTCCACGCAATGCCTTATCTGCGCCTGGCACAGGAGCAGTTTTGTGAGTAAGCGTGAAATACTGACGCATCTGTTGAGGGCTCCCAACTTTTTTGAGGCGAGCTTGGCTTTATCCTCGATATTGCGCCCGAAGATCAGGTCATGCGTCAGGTCAACACTAAGAATACCTAAGTGGTCGTCAATACGCAGAGCTGTGCCCTGGAAGGTCGGAGCTGCATCGAAATCCGCTTCGCACTAAATCGCGCGCCTGTGTCTTGTAGAATTTTGGAAATCTAACCCAATCAAACACTATGCGCATTGTCTGCTTATTGGACATGTTGCATTTTCCTCATCACGGAGACTGTATTTTTCTTTGAAACAGAGACTGGGTGTCAGAGCGCGATAGCACGATTTTGTGCCATGCCCGCGTATACGTCAGTCCCGTCGGGAATGGCCCCTCTTAAAATCGTTCTTGCGAAAAAAAAACTTGTTTCTGTCCATTTCGCTTTTGAAAAACGTGGGGTTCCGCGAAACGTCGCTCGTCCGCGGACACTGACGCAAGCGGCTGTCGCGTCGCGGCCGTGTCGTGTGACGCTGTAACACGTTTTGCGCTATAGGTATTGAGGGCGGGCTCCGGCCGACTGAAATTACCGGGAAAGTTGCAATGCGAGATGTCGTGTAGTGTCGTATGAGCTCTACGTTTGTGGAGAACTCATGACTTTCATCAATACTAGGATTGGTCAGTCCAAATTCTCACCTAAATTGGCGTTTACGGAACTTCAAAGTCCCGACAAGTTTTTGCTAGATATTCTGTGGTTTTACTTCTTCAAGCTGTCAAAGTCAAACTCGGATTTGTATGAAAACGCGGAGTCGGCTTAAACGGCAACGTGGACGTATTTACGGCAACGTTGAGTAAGCTGTCAAATCAAACTCGGACTCGCAAATGTTAGTTCGCTTAACGCCCACTGCGCGCGCTCTTCAATTTCTCCATACATTTGAAAACGCCAGTCGGTTTGCCGTAAACGCCAATTTAGGTGACAACTGGGACTTTGGGTACAGAAGATTATTGCTAGCCATGGAGCCTCCATGTTGCTAGCACGTTTAGCATAAAGATTTTCACACCAATGGGCTTTTGTCGCTTCAGCAGCGGGAGCACAAACGAATGATACAGCTATACCGACCGATAAACGTCGATCTTTCTCGTTTCCGCGCGCACGAAAAGCGAAACAAATACACAGTTTTCGATCGGTACAGCCGTATCGTTGCGTTTTGTGCTCCCGCTACATTTCCCCATATATTATTCTGTGCCAATTCGTACGTCACCGTTCGCCTTGCATTCGACCTTCGACGACCGGCTGTGAAGTTGCCCTCAATACCCCGCCCGGCAGACTTCGAAATTTGCATTTCGTATTCGACCGCGGGTCACAGGTCGAAACATCGTTGAGTCGAACTCGCTACCCACGCAAATGCATTCTGCGAATCCAGCATGCTTGCAAGTTGTGCCTTGTTGAATCGATTTAAAAATTATTTGAATCGATTTTATTTCGTTTGTAATGTGCATTTTCGTTGATACTTAAATACCTTATTCCTGTCCATCTAAACTATATCCGGAGCCCCTTTCGCAGAGAATCCGAGCACCATTTTGTGGTTTACGTTAGACGTTTGAGAAGGTATCGTTACTCAATTTTTTTTCTCTGCTGTACCACTAGGGTATGGAACTGTCTTTTTAGAGTTCCGTACCCAAAGGGTGCCAACGGAACCCCATTGCTAAGCCTCCGCTTTCCGTCCGTCCGTCCGTCTGTCACAGGGCTGTATCTAATGAACCATAATAGCTAGGCAACTGAAATTTTCACAGAGTATGTATTTATTTTGCCGCTATAACAAAAAATAGGTAAAATAATAAAAACTAAATGAAATGAAAATATTCTTTATTGCTTACAACTATTACATAGTATGCAAAGGCGACCTTATTGCCAAAGGCAATCTCTAACAGCTAACCTTAATATTAGAAAATGTATTAAGAGGTAGCAAGAAACAATAAATTACTTAAAACTAAGCACCATAATCACACTTAGAAAACATTAGATAACTTAAAACTATACTATAAACAGAAAATATTTGATTGATTTAATCAAATGTTATAACATGTCAAGTACCAAGATTTTAATTTTACCTTAAAAATAGACAAAGAAGCACTTTCCCTAATAGTAAGAGGCAATTGATTCCACAATCGTGCTGAGTGAACTGTAAAAGAACCCGAATAAGCAGTGGAAGAATGTGATGGAATAAGGAGCAGGAGATTATCAGCAGACCTAAGTGGTACACCATGAAAAGAGAGATATTTGAAGCGTTCTTTAAGATAAAGTGGGGATTTGGGATAAAGGGGAGCGCCATACAAAAAAGATCTAAAATCTTGTTCGATGGTGCGGAACCCTTTATGTGCGAGTCCGACTCGCACTTGGTCGGTGTTTTAATCTGCGATCTCTACATGCTTGCTCGTATTTTAACGAGCTCGAACTATACATCTTCCTTTCAGCTCATGAGCGTAGCACTCCCATTTCACTTGGCTAGCTTATCGCTCGACCCAAATTGTCGAATCTGTGCGTAATTTCTGCACACGTCGCGCGTCGTCCGGCGCCAGATCGGGTCACGTGCAGATTTTACGTGCCCGATTGTGCGGCGCGTGCGTCGAATGTCTTCGTTGGGCTTCCACCGATCGTTCGGGGATTTTTACTGAGTTGTTTCATCAAAATGGAGCCATAGAGAGAGAGAACACCGGATCACACGAGAATATGAGACCTGCGTAATCAATAATTTCCCAGTGTTTTCCACCTTTTCTATTTAATTAAGGTGGGCCTTCCCGCTCAACTCCCCATAGAAACGTGTAAAGGAGATCATGCGCATATTTCTTATCGGAGGTCCAAAATTACTATTTTTCTAATTATTATTTTCTCTTGTAGATCGGCACTCCTTTTAAACATTTCTAATGTGAAAGATCGATTTTGTGTCTTACTAGCTTAGGTCAGAGTGGTCAGTCGGAGTTCTCACCTAAATTGGCGTTTACGGCAAACCGATCGACTGGCGTTTTCTCCAAACTTCATACAATTTTTTACTAGATATTCTGTGGTTTTACTTCTTTAAGCTGTCAAAGTCAAACGCGGACTTCCGATTTGTATGAAAACGCGGAGTGGACGTAAACGGCAACGTAGACGTATTTACGGCAACGTTGAGTAAGCTGTCAAATCGAGCTCGGACTCGAAAATGTTAGTTCGCTTAACGCCCACTGCGCGCGCTCTTCAATTGCCGTAACGCCAATTTAGGTGACAACTTAGACTACCGGCTCGGATTTCAGTAGGTAAGGATGCTACATATATGTAATGTTCGAATGCAATTCTACGACAACTTGCATGCAGCGTGATTTCTCTCGCAGCAAGGAAATGGGGACCGTTAATGTCCTTTTAATATTACACAGCGCGTTTCTCTTTGTAGTGAGGTAGCTTTAGTGCCCGGTAGCGGTTCGGTAGACACTGGCTAACGGCCTTTCGTAAGCGTAGACACCGAATCGGGCCGGCTCACACGCGCTGCGTTTAAGATGGTTAACGTCTTGCAGGGTCGTGTCCCTCCAGTTGACTGATACCACTGGAATGGCCACGTTCATGAAATAGATTTTTGGGTCTAACCGGAGGGTGCAGGGTTCTATACCTCGCATTTCATTCGACCCATATTTTTGAGGTGAAACTTCTATAGCACCGTTGTCACCTGAAACTCGATGAAACGCGCCTGTCGCCGACAATTTTGCACACATTTCAGTGAAGCGGCGCGGTGTAACCTAGTTGTGGGTCTTGCCGCGAGTTAGCTGCCGCGTTATGTCAGCGGCTCGTGTACTCTGACTCTGCGCCCGACGGACGGATGCAGACAGGTGCAGACAGATAACGATATACAGCAGATCATGCAGCCCTTATTGAGCAAACATGCTAGCAACTTTGAAAGACCGCGGTTAGTTATCGGACGGATTCTTGACTCGAGCCAATCACAAATAAAAATACGTGACGATGATAGACTTTACGCTGCGGTTTTAATAAAATCGGACTATTTTTTGCACGCTTCTAGATGCATTTGACGTTTTCCGTGACTTGAAATTTCCGCAAACACCAGTTTGGGTGAGAACTCGGACTGCGCCCATTGGGCCTAAATTCGCTGACGCTGAGACATTCGGCCGGTCTAATAAAATGGAAATAGTGCTTCGAGCGTCGACGTTATAAGCGCACTCAAGCACGGCCGTAATGCAATTACTGGATGATCAAAGAAGACCTCAATTGCCGAAACTACACTATGATAAAATCCATGACCACGGGCTACGGGCCAGACTAGACTAAGGGCGGAGTGCACGAAAGGATAAAAAATCTAAATCAACGTCAAAGTATGATAAAAACACGTCACTTTGTGTGGACAGTATGGAAGGAACTCTATGCGGATCACTAAAAGTGACGTGTTTGAACATTGATTAACTCGGCCGTCTCTTCGTGCAACCGGGCATAAGTATGGCTTCCGACTGTCAAATTTGACATTCGGTCCATAAATTGTATGTCAAAACTGACAAGACATACTTTGGCTCAGCCAAGTACGAGTAATGTCTATGAATCTCTACTTTTGTATGTACTTCTATTCCGTTGATACTTTAAGATGGCCCTCTCCGACGGGATTAATTCATTCGCGGGCACGGTACAAAAACATGCTATTGCGCTCTGGGACCTTCTCTGTTTCAAAGAAAAAGACAGGCTCCGTGATGAGGAAGATGCAACATGTCCATGAAGCAGACAATGCGCATAGTGTTTGATTTGGTAAGATTTACGAAAATTTTAATTACAAAACAACTTATATCTACAAGTAAACTTACAACTGTAGTTAAAAATCTACGAAAAACAAATTGATTACAAATCTTCATGAAACAAGCTAGGTCTGATGACTAATTCTTTAATTTGTTTTTATTTTATAGTTGAGTAATCCACCTCCACAGTAATTGTATAAAACGATCGAAAAAGTCGAACTTTCGGACCCAACTCGGTAACCAAACACAATTTTACAATAGCAACGGTCATCAGACATCTAGTTCGATCAAATAAAGCTACTTTTTGCAAAATTTTGGATCTCTGACAAGACATATGCGCATGATCTTCTTTCCACGTTTGTATGGGGAATTGAGCGAGAAGGCCCACCTTAATGGTTCCCTTTACAGCGGATAATTTTCCATGCATGGACGGTGGCGTCGAGGGAGATAAAACTAGCCAACGAAGTACCACGAGTTCCAGGGACATTAACCTATCTATGTAGGAAGTAGCGATAGGTGATAGATTGTCAACGCTTGATGTCACAAGGACTTGCGTCGACCAACTTGGCGCCAAATCTATGAAGGAAGTATGTAAATAGGTGATAGATGGGCAATACTTGATGTCACAAGGACTTGCGTCGACCAACTTGGCGCGAAATCTATGTAGGAAGTAAGTAGATAGGTGATAGATGGTCAACGCTTGATGTCACAAGGACTTGCGTCGACCAAATTGGCGCGAAATCTATGTAGGAAGTATGTAGATAGGTGATAGATGGTCAACGCTTGAAGTCATAAGAACTTGCGTCGACCAACTTGGCGCGAAATCTATGTAGGAAGTATGTAGATAGGTGATGGATGGTCAACGCTTGATGTCACAAGGACCTGCGTCGACCAACTTGGCGCGGAATCTATGTAGGAAGTATGTAGATAGGTGATAGATGGTCAACGCTTGATGTCACAAGGACTTGCGTCGACCAACTTGGCGCGAAATCTATGTGGGAAGTATTCAGATAGGTGATAGATGGTCAACGCTTGAACTCATAAGGACTTGCGTTGATCAACTTGGCGCGAAATCTATGTAGGATGTATGCAGATAGGTGATAGATGTTCAACGCTTGATGTCACAAGGACTTGCGTCGACCAACTTGGCGCGAAATCCATGTAGGAAATATCTAGATAGGTGATGGATGGTCAACGCTTGATGTCACAAGGACTTGCGTCGACAAACTTGGCGCGGAATCTATGTAGGAAGTATGTAGATAAGTGATAGATGGTCAACGCTTGATGTCACAAGGACTTGCGTCGACCAACTTGGCGCGAAATATATGTAGGAAGTATGTAGATAACTGATAGATGGTCAGCGCTTGATGTCACAAGGACTTGCGTCGACCAACTTGGCGCGAAATCTATGTATGAAGTATGTAGATTGGTGATAGATGGTCAACGCTTGAAGTCATAAGGACTTGCGTCGACCAACTTGGCGCGAAATCTATGTAGGAAGTATGCAGATAGGTGATAGATGTTCAACGCTTGATGTCACAAGGACTTGCGTCGACCAACTTGGCGCTAAATCTATGTAGGAAGTATGCAGATAGGTGATAGATGTTCAACGCTTGATGTCACAAGGACTTGCGTCGACCAACTTGGCGCTAAATCTATGTAGGAAGGATGTAGATATCTGATAGATGGTCAGCGCTTGATGTCACAAGGACTTGCGTCGACCAACTTTGCACGAAGTCTGGTCTAGGGCAAACGACTTTTTTGTCGCAAGCCGGAGAACGTTCAACCCGTCTGCGGGCGGTCCAGTCGGACGTCCGAGACGGCAACCGGTCCTCCTGTCTCGCCGTCTCGCAAAGTCCGCCATCTTTCTTCATCGCACGCCCCGGGCCGTATTCCGGACGGGCGGCGGCGCGGCGCGGTGACAGTTTGTCGATGGCTAATGTCAAAATAACTTTAAAAGAGAGACTCCGCAAGTTAGAGAGTATCCCGTGAGGGTAACGGTATTTTATTTTGTATTAATTTTAATGTTTATTTTTATGTAACTGGACATGGATAGCTAATACCAAAACTACCGTCATTATATTAGCCTAACACCACGTTAGAACTTGGTGCCATGCCAGGGCCTTCCTTATATTGATCGGCTGTATAGAACTGGATGGTAAACACTGACAATATCTTCGTTGCAACTTCGACCATCGTTCATTCAGTGCTATGGTACCAACTCGAGCGGGATTAAACCTACCCCTAGTAAGTATAGGGAAATACAGTTTTACGCGGAATCCTTATTTAACTAGGCTGTAGGGTTAATCCCGCACAGATTGGCACCATCACATTGAATGAAAGATTGTCGAAGCGGAAATGAAAATTGTCCATGTTTTCCATCCAGCTCCATTTAGCAATGCTCAAGGGAAGGCCCGGGAATGGCACCTATTACTTCGGAAATGCGGCCTGATATAACGGTGGCCAGCCATCCATGTCGAATAACATAAAAAAGACATAAGAGACGGCTGTACTGTGAAAGTCATATCTTTCTCGTAACATTATTATTTATATTTTTTTCAGGCATGACACCTATCTGTATAAACTTAACTCGCATTTGGGACGAAATGCACTGATCCAAAAACACGTTGATTGTTTGATTCTCTCGGGTGTGTCCCCCGACGCCGCACTGTCCTTTAATGTTCTTTTCGGTTTTTTTTTGGTGTTCTATGATATTATTTGTATTTTTCTATGTTCTTTTTTTATTCTTTGTTTGTGATGTTCTTGGGTGTTGTTAAGGTGGGCCTCCCCGCTCAACTCCCCATACAAACGTGGATAGACGATCATGCGCATATTTCGTGCCAGAGATCAAAAATGATACTCACGGCAGCATTTTTTATCATAAACCGTCTGATGTCGGTCTGATGACCGTTGACGTTGTAAAATTGTGTTGTGCTTTCTAAGTTATAAGGTCTGAAAGTTAGAATTTTTCGCGCGTTTTATACAATAACTTTGGAGGTGGATTACTCAACGATAAAATGAAAACATCTTAAAAAGATTAGTCATCAGACCTAGCTTGTTTCATGGCGATTTATAATCAATTTGGTTTTTGTTACATTTGTGACTACAGCAGTGACTTCATTTTTCATTTCATTTATTTAAACTTTTTGGTAGTCAAACTACACCAAGTTACGTCACAAAGATCCGCGGATTCGATCAACCCAGTAAAGATTCGTGATCTTACTTTTAGTTATAAGTCGTTTTGTAATTAAAATGTTCGGATATATTACCAAATCAAAAACATTGTCTGCTTTGTGGACATGATGCATCCTCCTCATCACGGAGCCTGTCTTTTTCTTTGAAACAGAGAAGGTCCCAGAGCGCAATAGCATGGTTTTGTACCATGCCCGCGAATGAGTTAGTCCCGCCGCCGGGAAGAGCCACCTTTTCGGTGTTGTTCGGTAATGCTATTGTTGTTGGACCAACGAATGCGACGGTGCCAACCCGGGCGGGATTGACCCTACCACCTAGTAAAGAAGTGAACCTACAGTTTTACGTGGAATCCGAACCACGGCCAGCCTCAACGGTTGAAAATGGTCACTCATCCAGAACCTGACCGCGCTCAGAGCTACTTCACCAAGCTTATCGAATCGCAAGGCATCGCGCCACTGAGCTACCGAGGCTGGTGTTATTTGGTTTTTTGAGTGTTTATTGTTTTTTTTTATCATTTTAAAGTACATATTGGACACATTAGCCGTCCCTGAGAATATAAATAACTAACTCAAATAATCAAAATGTTCTTGCAAGAAGTATATTATTAGAGGTACCAATATTTTTCCGTATGCTACTAAAATAACAGACAGCACATAAGACGCCGAGCGACGCGCGCCGCACGGTCGCCCAGGTACAGTCGTTTCGTCTGAAATCTATACACAGGAAATAGAGACAAATTTGAGATCTCTTTCCGTCATGCATAGAGTAAAAGGTTCTTAGGAATTCCTTCTCTTTCCAGTGTATACAATTGAGAGGAAACGACTACTGGAATTATATGTGTGTATATTATTATATGGATGCATCGTCGTGAACATAACGATTAGAATTTTGCATAAACCAAATATAGACACGGTCGTTAATTAAGCGCGTCCACGCATTCGAAATTTAAAATTTGCCGCAAGTATCGCTGCAGCACAACGCACTAATCGCTAGGGCTGTCGCTTCCGTATTTTTTGACCGAATCAATTAAATTTTAACCGGTACGGAACAACATAGCGCTTATTACTCGTTTTTGTGATCCGCTTATTACATTCCGTATTGATCTTATGATTTTAGCTTCGTCATTGTTGAAGTCATCGTTAATGTATTATTAGAACGTAAGTATTGCTAGTTCTGTTCATTAGTTACCCACGATTGCTTCACATGTATCACGCAAAAAAGGACTTCTGCATTGTAGTTCGAGCAGTTATAACTACTCGTATACTATGTGAACGGATATAATAGTTGATGGTAATTCGACCTTCGTAGCTTCTGTCATTAACCGCTGAAACACCCCGCTTAGAATATCATCTTACGCGTAGGTTGTTTTGTGGTTAATAGGCCAATAAATGAAGCTAAAATTTGGGGCTTACCAAAGCACTAAATCGTCCGTCCATGAAATCTTCAGTTATGTGTACAAATATAGGTTTTAAAAATGAATGACTCAGAATCCAACAATTTTTTTTCCCGCAACATAGGTATTTTGGCCAAAAACACTAAATATTCTGTATCATTTGCAGCAAAAATGGCCCGCCAAATATCTTTTCTATGTCTAACAAAATAGGTTAATAGGTATATATGTTTTCAGGAATCCAACATTTTTTTTACACGAAAGCGAGTATTTTTTTTAAAATACACAGTTTTCGCTCTCATAAACTCGGCAGAATTGGGCAGCCCAATCTGTCGTCACACATTGGTTTTTAATTCTTATCAGATCGATAATTTCAACGAATCCAACAAAATTGTTACTGGCAACACATATATATTGCTAATGGCCAAATAAAGTAAACGGCATAATATGCCCGCCCATTTTTTTTATTATAATGATAATAAATGATATAGACGAACATACTTTTAACAGAATCCAACAAAAAAATTACATGCCAGTCAGTTTTGCAGCGTATAACGTAACATTGAATTTCGCGCTAAAATAGCTTGGCGAAAGCGGGTGGTAGGCAGTGCGGCGCGGTGGCGTGGGAACGGTGGCGGCGGCAATAAAGGGTTTAGCCTGTGTTAGTCATACCAATTACGAAGTAATTCTTAGTATTATCTTTGGTGATACTTACGTATAGTTCGTTTTCATGCGTAGTACCTGCATAATGGACAAGAGTTTATAAAGAGTGATGTGAAATTTAAATTAGTTAATTCGCCAATTTGATAAAGGTATTATTCTTTTGTAATTGCTAGTGATCGTCGAATATACACATGTTAATGAGGTAAAGGTTGAATACAATTTGAGTTATTTTTTTTTATGCAAGATGATTCCGCGAAGATAAATCACTGAAATTAGATAAACTACATATTAATAATTCACAAATTGATTCACGGTGGATTATACATACATTCATGAATGAAGAACGTGATATATCACGTTCTTGGATTCAGTGCCGCACTAGCTTAGTACGAAAAAGTATATTTACTTATTGAATTATGTTGTGCCTTAGGCGTCAGGGCAAAGAGGAGCCGAAAGCGCTAGACCCGAGCACGCCTGTAAAATACCCCGCAATTCGCTTGCACCGGTCGTATAATACTGACCATACTTTAAAAGTATGGAAAATGTACTGTTTCGAGCGTATTCAAATGCGAATATCTAGTAAATTACTCATCAGATTTTAGTGAAGTTTCATTAATTCAAATAACACGTTAAAGACTCAATAAGCATGAAAAAAGATCGTCGGTGTATAAAGTATCGGTGAAAATGTCTCAAAAATTTTTTTTTAATTTTAAATGTATGAAAATATATATACCGTCAATCTTTTTTGTTTATGGAGTCTCTGGCGTGCTATCTTTGATGGTGAAAATCTTATTTAAATCTGACCATTAATTTCCGAGATATTCGCATGTGAATACTGTCGAAACAGTAAATTTTCCATACATATAAAACTTAAAACCATTTTTGAAAGGCATTTTCACCGATCTAAAAAAACATGAAAAATGTGGTCTATATCGAATATAGATAACGTTGGATCGGTGAAAATGCCTTTAACAATGTTTTAAATGTAAAGGTATCGAAAATATACTGTTTTGAGCGCATTCAAATGCGAATATCTCGTTAATTAGTTGTCAGATTTTAATGAAGTTCTCATCATTTAAAATACACGTCAACAGCTTCATGAGCATGAAAAACCGGCCATGTGCGAATCTGACTCGCACACGAAGGGTTCCGTACCGTCATACAAGACATAACACAAAAGAGTGTTGTATATAATTTTGACTATTTTTAATTCCATATTTTTTGCTAATGGAGTCTTTGACGTGCTATCTCTAATGGTGAAAACCTCATATACTCTTATAAATGACTCTTTCTTTAAAATTCCTTCAAACATTTTTGAAAATTTTAAATGTGTTATTTGTTTGCTCAAGGCGTCTTCAACCTGTTATTTTGAATGGTGAAAACTTTATTTAAATCTGACCATTGATTTCTCAGATATTCGCATGTGAATACTGTCGAAACAGTACATTTTCAATACATTTAAAACTTAAAACAATTTTTAAAAGGCGTTTTCACCGGTCTGAAAAAAACATGAAAAATGTGTTCTATTACGAAAATAGAAAACGTTGGATCAGTACAAATGGCTTTAACAATGTTTTAAATGTAAAGGTATTGAAAATTTACTGTTTTGAGCGCATTCGAATGCGAATATCTCGTAAATTAGTCGTCAGATTTTAATACAGTTTTCATCATTTTAAATAACATGTCAACGACTCCATGAGCATGAAAAACCGGCCATGTGCGAGTCTGACTCGCACACGAAGGGTTCCGTACCGTCGTACAAGGCATAACACAAAACAGTTTTGTACGTAATTTTGACTATTTTTTAATTCCATATTTTTTGCTTATGGAGTATTTGACGTGCTATCTATAATGGGGAAAACCTTATTTAAATCTGTATATACGGTACATACATTAGCATCGGTATAAATGCCTCTTTCTTTAAAATTCCTTTAAAAAAACTTTGAAAATTTTAAATGTGTGAAAATATAAATACCGTTGATCTTTATTTGCTCATGGAGTCTTCAACCTATTATTTTGAATGGTGAAAACTTTATTTAAATCTGACCATTAATTTCCGAGATATTCGCATGTGATTCACATTTGAATACACTCAAAACAGTAAATTTTCCATACTTTTAAATTTAAAACATTGTTTAAGGCATTTTCACCTATCGAACGTTGCCTATTTTCGATATTGAACATACTTTTCATGTTTTTTTTAAATCGGTAAAAATTCCTTTTAATTATATTTTTGAAATTTTATTGTACAATTTCGACAGTATTGACATGCGAATATATCGGAAATTAATGGTCAGATTGAAATGAGGTTTTCACCATTAAAGATAGCAAGTCAAAGACTCCATAAGCGAAAAAAGATGGACGGTATTTTTATTTCCATACATTTAAAATTTAAAACATTGTTAAGACGCATTTTCACCGATACTTTATACACCGACGATCTTTTTTCATGCTAATGTAGTGAATATACTGATAAGTTGAATACATTATCAATTTTCAAAAAAATGCACTTATTTTTTTTAATTCAAAGAAAAATTCGGTGGGTATAAAATTTTATTTACTTTTTTAATCATGTAACAACATATTAAAAAGTAATAAATTAATAAAATACATACATACTCTGTGAAAATTTCACCTTCCTACTTATTACGGTTCATAAGATAGAGCCCTGTGACAGACGGACGGATGGACGGATGGAGAGCGGAGGCTTAGTAATAGGGTTCCGTTGGCATCCTTTGGGTACGGAACCCTAAAAAAGTAGTATTCAGAGTGGGCGGTCTAACTTGACGACCCGGATTATGTCCGTCCTATGTATTATTTTGCATGGTTAGTCCAGTGATAATCCGTATAAAATGATTACAGTTCTCTGTGAATACAACTGCTAGAATCTACGAGTCGAGCCGGTTATAAAGATGTGTCACTTGCCATAGAAAACATACACTAGTTATGCACGTACATGACCAATTTATTTACCAAAATCATCCGGAATGCTCGCCAGCTCCCAACTACGCGCTCGCTTTAGGTACATTCGATAATGCACCACCGAAGTAATTATTAGTATTATCTTTGCCACCACACTCCAAAGCCCCGCGCCTCGAGCGTTTCGTTGCCTCGAGCAAAGGTCGACGCACACGCACACATACACAATCACACATATTGAAACACGTGCCTCAGCCGCCGCTGCCGTCCCGCTTCGGTTTGCCTCAGCCTACCACCCGCGCTCATCATGCCGTTTTAGCGCGAAATTCAAAGTTGCGTTTAACGCTGCAAAACTGACGGGCGTGTAACTTTTTTGTTGGATTCTGTTAAAAGTATCTTCGATTATATCTTTTATTGTCATTATATTTCAAAAAGTGCGCGGGCCAATTATGCTGTTCACTTTATTTGGGCATTTGCAAAATACATGTGTTGCCAGTAACAATTTTGTTGGATTCTTTGAAATTATCGATCTGATTAGAATTAAAAAATAATGTGTGACGACAGATTGGGCTGGCCAATTTTGCCGATTTTATGAGAGCGAAAACTGTGTATTTTAAAAAAAAAACTCGCTTTTGTGTAAAAAAATTGTTGGATTCCTGAACACATATATACCTATTAACCCATTTTATTAGACATTGAAAAGAAATTTGGCGGGCCATTTTTGCAGCAAATGATACCGCATATTTTGTGTTTTTGGCCAAAATACCTAAGTTCCGGGAAAAAAAAATGTTGGATTCTGAGTCATTCATTTTTAAAACCTGTATTTGTACACATTCTGAAGATTTCATGGACGGGCGAATTCATGCATGTCTCAAATGCCCCATTCAACGGAGTATAATCTCAATGCCGAAGACAATATCAGAACAGAACGTACGCCTGATTTATGGAGCTGCCTGGAGCATCTGCCACTTAAAAGTACTTATTACTTTTTACTACGACTTTTTATTACGATTTACATATTTTCCTAGAAGAATCTTTTTGAAGATTTGGTAATTTTCATTGAGCTCATTCTACGGCAGCCGAACCTTCCTTATCGTTCACGAAATAGTACGAAGAGCGCGAGATATTCCAGGGCTCTGGGTACCAAGTCAATAGTTTTGTTAGTCACACAGCAGTGAATGAGTTGCTGCAGGTTTCTGGTCTCAACTCAGATCAGCAGTCAGTTAATAGAACTGCCCCGTATTGGAGTGGATATCCTCTCGCCTCTCGTGTCGTCGGCAATGTTTGTTCTGGTAATGAACGTTTATGAATAAATGTTTTATCAGGTTATATCAGCGTCGACAGTCTTGGCTAAAGGCGAAAACGCACCAATTATAGTCAGATGAAGAAAGAAGAAGATATAAAGTTGTGTAAACTTGCAAGCAGGTATACGAAGAAACTTAAAAGCGTGCTGATATTGTTGTAGGCTAGAGTCCTATCACCAAAAAGAGGAAAACAAATAGGTTTCCCAAGGTAAAGGTGGTTATTTTTAAAGCATTTTTAGGTTTCCGTACCCAAAGGGTAAAAACGGAACCCTATTACTAAGCCTCCGCTGTCCGTCCGTCCGTCTGTCCGTCTGTCACAGGGCTGTATCTCAGTAACCGTTATAGGTAGAGCGCTTTTCACAGAGTGTGTATTTATTTTGCCGTTATAACAACAAATAGGTAAAATTGAAAAATAATTAAAATTAATGGGCGCTCCCATACAACAAACGTGATTTTTTTGTATTTTTTTGTTACGATGGTACGGAACCCTTCGTGTGCGAGTCCAACTCGCACTTGGCCGGTTTTTATTTTTTAAGCTTAAGTTTACTGGGATACTATTTTAAAATTACGGATGTTAACTTTCTTGACCTTTTACAGTAAGTTATTCAAGGTTCTGCATATCCAGTATCATTGGTTTTTTTATAATTAAATCGTAGTTTTTTCTAAATTGCATCAATGTTGCACAATATTCATCATTGTGATTGCCTCGCCTCGTCAAGTTTCCCAGTATACTTTCGGTTCAGTTGTTTTACTTTAGTTTTGACGCTGCTTCGCTCGTTCGAACGAGATGGTCGGAAGTTTTTGCATGGCGCGGAGCCGGTTTCTCGCACGTGCAAGCGGATCGCGGTGTCGCGGCGGAGGAGGCGGCCGCCTGCGCGCGCAGCCCCTGCCGGTTCACCGGTTCAGTTGTTTAGTTCAGTCAGTAACCGTCCCGCAGTCGGGCACGACTCACGTATCCATCCGCTTTGTGCACGCTCGCTCGTGCGGACTGAAACGATAACGCGTCTCCGCCGCCGCATTCGCCTCTCGCTTCTTTTCTTCTCACGAAACGGTCGCGGCCCGCGATCGTTCACCTCGCGCCGAGCGCGACAATCCGAGCGTGACGTTTGACATTTACTTTTCCGTTGTCTTTTTTTCGACGCTAATGACGTTCGTAACACGGTTGCGCGGCAATTAT
Organism: Incurvaria masculella; assembly: GCA_946894095.1. NCBI lineage: Eukaryota > Metazoa > Arthropoda > Insecta > Lepidoptera > Incurvariidae > Incurvaria > Incurvaria masculella. The sequence continues at coordinate 11,732,614 of OX335663.1, read as the reverse complement.
CCACGGTGCAGCCCCAACGGTTAATTATAAACTTGTCTTTAGTGCTCGTAACTTTTACTCTCGATTCAAGTTCTAATAAGAGTTTGCATGGAACGTTTGATTACATTTGACGGTGAACTTTAAGGCCGTACTTAGGAAGGAGTGTGAACAAGAGAAATATTGTCTAAATTAACTTCTCAGTAAGATGAAGACTTCCGCAACTTCGTAACCGTTCTACCTACATAGCAAACTAATACCAACATTGTAACATTTATGTCATCACATAATGACGACATCTGGTAACGGAAGTTTTAACTGTGCCCCTACGAAATTCCATTCATAAACAAACAATTAGAAACGGCGATAACAAAAAATGCACGCACGTGTTAACCCTGCACCCCCTGTTGCCGTTGTCCAATCATAGGAGGCGGCGGGCTACCGGCGCGACTCGGCCAGCCAATCGCGGCTCGTTTATGATTTCTCAACGTCCGGCGCCGATCGGCATCGACAGGAGTCGCGCGCAGCCCCCGGAGACGGCAAGATGGCGACCGCGGTGGCGGCCCCGACGCACGCCGTCGTCAAGAAGCCCTCCATCAAGAAGTACAAGGCGCCCACCCCGCCGCGGCAGACGCCCCGCGCCGACGAGAACGGCGAGCGAGAGCTCGACTCGCAGAACAATCTAGTGGACAGGGAGGAGAACGACAACGATGTGGCACCATCGAGTAAACAAACAGACGAGGATCGGCCAATCAGGGCCGAGGAGAGGGCGCCGTCCAATCGGAGTTCGCCGATCGCGAAAAGGGCGCCCAATTTGAACGGCGGAGAAAGGAATTCGGTGATGTCGAAGGCGGCGATGTTCGAGAATGGAAGTCCGTTCGCGCGGGATCCGACGACGATGTCGATCCGCGAGCGGAAGGCCCTGTTCGAGAAGAACAAGGGCGTTGCGATCGTGCCGAAGGCGCCGTTCGGGCAGGCGCCCTCCGCCAAGCAGCTGCAGGGCGACACCAAAGGTAAGGGGCTTATTCATATAATTCCTTACCTGAATGTGAAAAGTATGTGAATTTGAATCTCTCTTCATTCCCAGCGTTCAATTTAAAGGTGAAATAAAATTAAAGCAAAAATGTCTTCTATTCGATGCAGTTCAAATCTTTGAGGCACAAACAATTTATATGAATAATAGCTGAGGTACCCGGCTCCGCTCGGGCCAATGTCGTTTCGGACTGATGCCGAGCTGAACCTTATTTGAGTTTCCCATACAAACTTTCATCCCCCTTTGAATTTAATGTTCACCAGAAAAGATAACCTTTGTCCTTTCCCAAGGTCCATACTCTATATCAAATTTCATCAAAATTAGTTCAGCAGTTTAGATGTGAAAACGTAACAAACAGACTGAGTTACTTTCGCATTTATAATATTAGTAGGGTTTATAATATTAGTATGGATAACATTTCCCTATCCACCAGACGCCACTATTTTTGTCTACCCAATTGTACCTTGTCTGGAAGTCGGACGATGGCAGCATCTAGTTTCAACTTAATCTGCTGGTCCAATTACAAAATTGCAAATGACCTATGGTAGTGGTTTACGCTGCATGTATATAATAGGTCATTGCACTGGAAGGGAATATTCATGCAAGACAATGTTTGCTAGCTTTATAGCTAGCTTGTTTTTGTTTATCGCCAAATGTTTTAAAATTAGTTTAAAATATTGTTTTGCATTAAGAATATTTCACTTTAAAGTTGAACGCAGCTGCATTTAGCAGAATACAACATCAATCACAGTTCTATCATATTGCCTCCTCTCTTTTGCTTTGAAATATGCTTCTTTGCAGAGGCCAAGTTGTCTGCCAGGGGTTTTAATATTTGTAATTTAAAGCTGTTATATTCCATTGTCGGGACAAAAATAAATCATAAACGCAGTACGCACCAATCAAGTGTCAAAATCAACTTATGAGATACAAAATAGTTTTACTACCCATATATTTTGATATTCTGTGGTAATACACTTAATTTCCAAATCCAATTAATAGGCTAGCCACTGATTTGACAAGTAACTTGAAATTAAATCAGTAGGTTGAATATTTTTTTATAGTGGGGTGGAAGTATGAGATAAATATAAAAGATACATATAATGTTTCATCTGCAGAGGAACACAAATTGTGACCATCCGCTTGGCCAACCAGAGATGAGAAGTTTTCAAATATTTTCCTAATAATGCGAGACCAGAGATATGCTATCATGTTATTTTCCTAATATTGAGAGACCACAGATATTCTATTAAATTATTTTCATAATGAGATGTTATCAAATATTTCAAATTTATTTATTTGGTAAACAGATTGGGAGACCTGAGAGATGCTATCAAACTATCTTCCTAATATTACAAGACTAGAGAGAATCTATCATCAAATAATTTTCCTAAGATTGCTAGACCCTAGAGATGCATCAAATTATTTTCCTAATATTGCGAGATCAGAGGATGCTATCAAATATTATTTCCTTACATATATTTATTTGGAAATACAAACAGGTGCACACATGATTAACATAAAAAAAAAATAGTAATTAAATTGAACTGTAACCAGCACCGCATTTTACATATAATATAAAATTTTAATAGGGCTTTTATAATATAAAATTATAATATAATAATTATATAATTACATAAATTATATAACAATATAATAAAATTACATATATAAATTTATAATATGAAAATCTTATAATCACCATTCCGAGACCCAAAGTTTTAATTATTTGCATAATATTGGGAGCCTGGTTGCGACATAACTTTCAAATATGTCTGCACACCAATGAATCAATAAACGTGGGAAACATGGCCACAGTAACATTGTAGCAGTAATGTGAGCCAATATGCTACTTTTATGTGTTTACTAAAGAGTTTAGCATCAGCACACTTCTGGCCTCACCTATATACATTCTTAAGGTGGCCCTACCCGGCGGCCTCAACTCATTTGCGGGCACGGTACAAAACCGTGCTGTTGCGCTCTAGGACCTTCTCTGTTTCTAAGAATAAGACAGGCTCCGTGATGAGGAAGATGCAACCTGTCCACAAAAAAGACAATGTGCATAGTGTATGATTTGGTAAGATTTACGAAAATTTTAATTTCAAAACGACTTATAGCTAAAAGTAAACCACGACCGCTGTAGTCAAAAATCTACCAAAAACCAAATAGATTATAAATTTTGATTAAATAAGCTATGTCTGATGACTAATCTTTTTAAGATGTTCTTACTTTATCATTGCGTAATCCACCTCCAAAGTTATTGTATAAAACGCGCGAAAAATCCAAACTTTCGGACGTTATAACTTGGAAACCAAACACAATTTTACAATGCCAACGGTCATCAGACATCTAGTTCAATCAAATAAAGCTATTTTGAGTAAAAATTTTGATCTCTGACAAGAAATATAGGCGTGATCTTCTTTCCCCTTTTGTATGGGGAGATGAGCGGGATGGGCCGCCTTAAGATAACAGCACATGACTAACATATGCTAACCATTGTGATTAGTATTACTTCAACATGCTCATAACCCCTAATGCCGGTTGGCTAACTTTGCTACACTGTTGACTAAACATGATAAAAATTAGTCACCCTAAAATATGTTGTAAAAGTTGGTAAAAAATAATTAAATGCATAAAAAAATCTTATGAAATCCTATTGAACGAAATTATCTATCAAAGTGTCCTTGTTTGGATAAAAGGCACTGAAAAAAATTGCATTCTCAGACTTGATGTCCGAATATTGTCTTCCGTTACGCAATGACATTTTTGTTCTTTTCATTGTTCGGGTTATAAAATTATCTTTGAATGTTACCTACGTTTCAGTCTCAACTGTTTAAACACATCATTGACATATAACATTTATTAATTAAATGTATTCAAGGCTTTTTTTAAAGCTACATCGCTTTCTCAACTGACCCAAATAATTTGGTAATGCTTTTGAGCAGTTCAAGTACATATGCTAACTTAAGCATACTTCACATATGATTCACATATGTTTGGCAAGACTGCTCATAAGGAAAGAGTTCCCTTGTGCCTCTTTGCATACGTTTAAATCTATTCAAATTACTTATTGTTATTCAGGTCACATAGCGTTGTTCTGCTGAGATGTCTCGCGATGACATTGTACAAAAACTTGTTATTGTTTAATGAAAATGTCTTAAATGATTGCTAATCTTTATTTTCTCTTCGGGTTTTTAAATCAGAGCACACAGTTAATTTTGCTTGACCGATATGCTTTATGACCAATTTCCTTTGTGATTTTTACCATTGACATTTCCGTTGGATTTGAGTGGGGCAGAGATGAAATCATCTCTTTAATCTAAGATCAAGGTGATCTAGGTATGTGCAGGAGTATTCAACATTTTTTTTTAAATATGCATGATGTTTACTTTAGTTATCATTGTAGCAAAAATATAATAGATTTTTACAAATAAACTATTTTTTACTCACCAATTTACACAAAAATTCACTAAGCATTTGTGGGCACTGTTAATATATATTATTTGGAATATAAATTTTCAATGGTGGGGGCGTGTCAAATTTTTTTAAAAGTTTATAAAGTTCAGTGAATTAATGAAGTCGGTAAAAAATTCAAAGTCCTGCAATTAAATTGTGTAATCGATGGTTTTGATACACATTTTTAAGTTATATCTTTAGTAAAGATTTGAATAGAAGTTATTCTAATTTATCCAATATATGAGCTAGCTATCATCTTTTTTAGGTGGTCTGAAGATAACTTAGTTAGGTAAATTGAAATATAAATATTTCATAAACAAAGTTTAAAACTAAACCACTTTAACCTAAAAGAATTAAAAATACAATTCAACCAAATTAAATTTGCAAGTCTTTGGCATCGGGCGACCAGACATTGAGGGTTTGGTCGGTGACAACTATCATATTAAGATACACTCATAAGAAATGCCAATTCTAATGCTATATATAGGTAATTTTTTTTTTCATAAGGGTGGGAGACCTATAATAGTAGGATGACCAATTCATTAATTGAATACATTTTTTTATGCGACCTGCCATGGATGGCTAATACCACACAACTATTGTTATTATATTAGCCCAATACACAATATTGTAATACATGTTAGGCATAAAACTTAAGAAAATATTATTAATATATCCAGTAGGCAGACGTTCCACGACAACAGCGCCACCTACCGGGTCCAACTATAACTAAGAACCATCCAGGTGACCCCATGAGTACAATAAAATTCATCAAAATCGGTCAAGCCTATTAGGAGATTTATTACGAACACACGCACACTGAAATTTTAGATTAAAGATATTGACAACTGCAGTAGATCTAATATAATAATAAACAAAGTAATTGATATAGTACAGGATTTCATGCTTTTTGTAAAAATCATTAATCCAAGATATGAATTTATGTTAAATTTAAATCAAATGTTTTTTATGTTGTGTTAACTCCATTTTTAGGGTTCCGTACCCAAAGGGTACTATTACTAAGCCTCCATTGTTCGTCCGTCTGTACTTCCATCCCTCCTTCTGTCACAGGGAACCGTAATTGGTAGGCAGCTGAAATTTTTACATAGTGTGTATTTATTTTGCCGCTATAACAACAAATAAGTAAAATAAAAAAAATAAAGGGAGCCACCATATAGGAAAGGTACTTTTTTTGGGTCAAATCTTGTAAAATGGTACGGAACTATTCGTGTGCGAGTCCAAAATTGCACTTGGCCGGTGTTTTAAAATGCATTATGTTAATAACGATCACAGACACTCCTGCAAACGTAAAATGGTACGGAACTATTCGTGTGCGAGTCCAAAATTGCACTTGGCCGGTGTTTTAAAATGCATTATGTTAATAACGATCACAGACACTCCTGCAAACGCACCTATGGAGTGCCGCTCTATTACAACTAAATCAGTTTGATCTAACACAATTGCAATAACAATCGGAACCAGTTACACGGCTCAACAGCTGTCCGAATGTGTGTCAGCCGAGCGTGAAGCGGACAATCAGCCAAAGGTTGGGCTGCTCTGGCGCGCGGCGGCGGCGGCGCGACATTCGTGCAGCCGCAACTCCCGAGAGACGTCGTGCTGGTCGGTGCGGGTCGGTTGACCGCGTAGTGTGCTCGGTGTCACTTGGATTTAGTGTTGCCTGATTTCATTTTTTTACAATTTACGTGAACGCTATTGTGATAAAGTTCAATAGGTTGGTACAATATTTTCATAGCTTTACCTTAACGAAATAATACCAAAACTTCAATAGGTTCATACAATATTTTTACATTCCTTAAACAAAAAGATGGTGGTGCTTATAAAAGGGCAAAAAAGTTTTAAATTTGATCTACAAATATTAAAATAAAACAAATTATAAAATATGTTTATCAAGCATGTACTTTTAGATTGCATGCCTATTGAAAAACCGAAAGAAGAATTCTGTCATTATAAAGGAAGGCGCGATGTGAACATATCTCCTTATAAATGTGTGGTTTCAAATTAGGAAAACAATAATTTGTAATCCATAATAATATTATAAATTGCGAAAGTAACTCTATCGGTTTGTTGCGTTTTTACGTCTAAACCGCTCAACCAATATTGATGAATTTCGCTATAGAGATATTCTGGATCTTGGAAAAAGATATAGGCTACCTTCTGTGACGAAAATTAAACTCGAGGGGGTGAAATTGGGGATGAAAAATAATTCAACCCAACATCAGGCCAAAACGACATTGAACCGAGCGGAGCCGGGTACCTAAGCTAGTTTCTTTGCATATTTAAAATTCCGCTGTTCTTGTGCTCGTAATTCTTCCTTCTCCTAATTCTTCTTGCTTCTCATGAACGGCTTGACCGATTTTGATCATTCGGGTTCCGTACCCAAAGGGTGCCAACGGAACCCTATTACTAAGCCTCCGCTGTCCGTCCGTCCCGTCCGTCCGTCCATAACAGCGCTGTATCTCATGAACCGTAATATGTAGGCAGCTGAAATTTTCACAGAGTTTGTATTTATTTTGCTGCTATAATAACAAGTATGTAAAATAATAAAAAAAATAAAAGTGCCCTTTTAATAAACGTGATATTTTTGTTAAATCTTGTAAGATGGTGCCCTTCGTGTGCGAGTCTGACTCACGGCCGTTTTTTTTACTGATGGGTTCACCTGGATCGTTCTGTTATATATAACTGGACCTGGTAGGTGGAGCTGTTGTCGATATCCAGATTTATTTTAACTGACTGTTTGAATGACACGCTGGTTTCTGGTCACATGTTTCAAGGCTCCGCTCGGGTAAATCACCAAAACTAAGCTGACCCGAGTGCAGTTGGGAATTTTAGCAAGTTATAATAATAAATATATATAAATTAAAGTGCATCAGCTGAAAGCAGTGGTTCCGTACCGCTGAGGGCCGGGAGGACCGGAAAAAAATTGGAGAGGCGTATGTCCAGCAGTGGACACAAACACGCTGACTGACATATTAATATAACGAATATTGAACAGTTTAAATAAAAAAGAATTGTCCATGCTGATACATACATGACGTGCAAAATCTATTATAAAACAAATATACTTAAACTGCACTGCTTGATGCAACAGCATCGTATTATTTACGACTCGTAATTGTTCATTGCAGCAACTCAACAGCTCCATCTATAATTAAAGCCACCATCATCAATGCATTACGGCTGCTAAAGACATGCAATTGTTATCTCAGGTAGTTTTCTTGACCATTCACTTGATTTTTGCTCTCTGGTCAAAATTATCGCTTTTTAGGGTTCCGTACCCAAAGGGGGAAAACGGAACCCTATTACTAAGCCCCCGCTGTCCGCCCGTTCGTCCGTCCGTCTGTCACAGGACTGTATCTTATGAACCGTAATAGGTTGGCAGCTGATTTTTTTACAGAGTTTGTATTTTTTTGCAGCTATAACAATAAATAGGTAAAATAAAAAAAATATAAACTTTATAGGGGGCCCCATACAAAAAACTTGATTTTTTTGTGTTTAATCTTGTACGATGGTACGGAAACCTGACTGTCTGACTCGCACTTGGCCGGTTTTTAAATGCATAAATGTTTACTGCTGTGGGGAAAGTTGTGCGAAAAGGAGAGCTTAGGTAGACGTAAACATCCTTTTCTGTCTTATTGTAGATGCGTCGAGCAAAAGCGTTACAATTCAAAAGACAAAACAATTTTTCCATCGGGCTCTGCTACTGAATACATAATTAAAATTTTACCCCAGAGCACAGTCACATAATTTTATTTCGTTATATGGAAAGATGACGAATTCCTTAGTCCCCTTTACTCCAATATGGACGTCAATGTGACAGAAAGTGATATCGGAAATGTACCGCTGTAACGACATGAAATAGACGGTGACCGTAAATACTTATTTTCCGCTTAGCACGGAAGGATGATGGTAGTGTAGATTCGAGATAACCACTTAACTTTAATAATAGGAAGTGTTTAACATAGATAAATGTTATTCAGAAAGACAATTGCCCTGATCTCTTAACTCAATTAAGCTTGACTTGTAACCTACATGTCAAGCCCTGCGCAATGCTACTAAATTAATTCAACGTTAACTAATCAGGAGAATTACAGAGTAGGTTCATGATATAGGATATATCTACAAATTGAGGCACATGTATATAAATATAGCCAATATATATATATAAACCTAATGTTTTTACTGTTGTGAGTTTAACAAAAACAAATGAACAAGTATACAAAGAAACATGTAGAGAAAAATAAAAAAAATGAATATATGCTGAACTGAAAAACAATGATACTGTAAACAATTTATAAATGTTTATTAAAGTTCCAGTTGGTTGTATTTTTTATATAACTATTCACCAATACAAACATTCCAATTTTTTTTTATGTGACTGGACATGGATGGCTAATACCACAAGTTCTGTCATGGTATTAGCCCAACACACCACATGGGAACTAGGTGCCATGCCAGGATTAGCTCTAGTGATAAAAGCCGGCCAAGTGCGAGTCGGATTTGCACACGAAGGGTTCCGTACCATCGTACAAGATTTAACACAAAAATCACGGTTTTATTTAATTTTTATTATTTTTTCATTTTACCTATTTGTTGTTATAGAAGAAAAACAAATACACACTCTGGAAATTTCAGCTGCCTCTAACTATTACGGTTCATGAGATACAGCCCTGTGACAGGCGAACGGCCGGACGGACGGACAGGTGGACAGCGGAGACTTAGTAATAGGGTTCCGTTGGCACCCTTTGGGTACGGAACCCTAAAAAATTTAATTATTGATTTCTTTTAACAAAAGTCATGAAACTTTTTTTTCAATTATCATACACAAGTTGTGTCCATATTGCCAAAAAAAACACTCATTATTCGATTCTAAAATTGTTATCCAAGTTTTCTTTTGTAACATCGTAGGTCCATTAAATGACCATCAACAATTTAGATGACATCAAAAAAGATATTGATAAGATCTGCATTAAAAAACCATTATGTGTTGTCCTTTTAAAGAGGTGAAAATGCTAATATTTTCAGAATAAACATTTTCCGCATCACAATGACTCAGATTTGGTTACATTTTTAATTTAAAACTTGTCACTCAAGGAAACACAAGTGTATGCAAAGTAAATAAACCCACACCCAAGCTTTAACGTCATTTCTATGTATGACATATGCATCAATAAATATTTTTTCTTGCTGTTTGGCCTGTGTAGGTTTCAGCACTCAAAAAAAAAATTAACAAAAAACTAACCGACTTCAAGGAAAAAGCACTAAGAATAAAAAAATAATTTTCATTTTTGTAGTTACGATTTCTGTTATTTTTTGAGTCGGCGTCAGCCGGGCACGCGGGCTAACCTAACCTAACCTAACCTAACCTAACCTTGGCTGACACCGACTCAAAAAATAACAGAAATCGTAACTACAAAAATGAAAATTATTTTTTACTTTTTAGTGCTTTTTCCTTGAAGTCGGTTATTTTTTTTGTTAATTTTTTTTTATTTGTTTATTTTTAGTGAATCTGAAATACACTTACTAATTTGTACACGTCCTTTCCAATAAAAAAAGAATCATCGAAATCGGTTGGCGTTATATTGAGTTATTCGTCCATTTGTCGCGCAATCTTAATACAAATTTAAGACTTTTATGATTTTCTCATGGATATCATTGTCAGAACTTAACCAAATTAAAATGGGACCACTTGGAAAGCACTAGCTATCATTTAAAAAAATAATGGCAAAAGTTATGAGGTAACAAACATAAAAAAAAAACAAAAAAAACAAAAAAAAAAAACATACAGACGAATTGATAACCTCCTCCTTTTTTTGAAGTCGGTTAATAATACAAGGTCCTCTTCCTTTAATACTAGGTGATAGGGTTAATCCCGTCGAGGTGGTACCACCGCTTTGAATTAAGGTGGCCCAACCCGCTCAACTCCCCATACAAACGGGGAAGAAGATCACCCCCATATTTCTTGCCAGAGATCCCGAATTTTGCTCAAAATAGCTTTCTTTGATCGAACTAGATGTCTGATGACCGTTGGGCAATGTAAAATTGTGTTTGGTTTCTAAGTTATAAGGTTCAAAAGTTCTAATTTTTCGCGCGTTTTATACAATAACTTTGGAGGTGGATTACGCAATGATAAATTAAGAACATCTTAAAAAGATTATTCATCAGTCATAGCTTATTTAATCAAGATTTATAATCTATTTGGTTTTTGTTAGATTTTGACTACAGCGGTCGTGGTTTACTTTTAGCTATAAGTCGTTTTGTAATTAAAATTTTCGTACTTACCAAATCGTACACTATGCACATTGCCTTTTTTGTGGACATGTTGCATCTTCCTCATCACGGAGCCTGTCTTTTTCTTTGAAACAGAGAAGGTCCCAGAGCGCAACAGCACGATTTTGAACCGTGCCCGCGAATGAGTTAGTCCCGTCGGGTTGGGCCACCTTAACGATGTTTAAAGCGGCAATGAAAAATCGTCTATAATTTTAATCCCGTTCAAGGTAGGTAGTTAATGTCTTCGTGAATTCTGCGTGCTGTGGTCATATTATTGCTATAAGTGTGATATTAGTCATCCACAGCCAGTTATATGAACATGTTCTTTACACAATAAACTGACTATGTGACCAACAACTAGAAACAATTTTATAGAAGCACTTTTTATTTTAGCATATTTTTTTTATTTAGAAAAGAAAAAATACACTACACAAATAATCACATTAATTTAAGAGTTAAAACTGAATTCAAAAGGTTTCTGTTACCGTTCTGCTTCAGATTCTATCAGACAAAAATACTGCAAAATTTCAAATATAGTTGTTATTTAGGGGACGCATCATAAAGTCCAAAAAGCACAAGGTCCAAAACTCATATCGTCAAAAATACTTACGAATACGGATATTCTTAATTGGGTTTGGTTAGGTTAGATGATATGCATTTTATAATACACACCGAAAATACATACTTTTGGACGTTCTGGGTTTTGGACCTTATGCTTTTTGGACTTTATGAAGGCGACCCGTTTTTTATAGTAATACAATTATTTTATCAAAAGATGATATAACAAGATTAAAAAGATACAAAAAATATTTTTTACATTTGTAGAATACAATGTAATGATGCTTACGGAATATTTTAACCAGAAAGCTGGAAAAAGTTGTATGACAAGAATGAACATTATAAAAAGATGTCTCTGTGACAGGAAGAAAAAGAAAAAACATGTACATAGTATGATAAAAAAAATCACTTATAAATAAATAGTCAATATCGTACAATAAAGAGTAAAAATTGCCTGTTGTCAAAGTGAAAGTAGATGTTTCTTTAAAAGTTCTAAAGTCTTGAATGAGCTCACTATACGGTAAATATTGTATGGAAACACAGTGTTGACTTTCAATATTATCATCTCGAGTTTCTCGGTCGCACGATTCTAACAAAATCAGGATATGTACACACAAATTCATCTGTGCCAAAAGTGTAAAGTCAACTTGTGGAATTGTCCGCTTTGAATGTAACAGCTTTTTCTATGGGTTTATAAACATGTATCCAATGTATGTTTATCTATACAGTGTAAAAGCTTACTTCTTAACGTCGGAAAGAAGTACACTGTATATCTCTAAACATCAAGTATTATGTATCTAATGTTTTTTTTTTTTACTTTACCGTTTTCCTGTGCATTTGGCCTTAAATCGTGACTTCTACATTGAAGCGTTGCGTTTAATCAGCAATCTAAATGCAGATTCAAATCCTGCTTCAGTTAAATACTTAGACATAAAATTATTTTGCTGAATTTTTAATCTGCTTCAATGTAGATGACGCCTGTTTAATCTTTATGATGTATGTACGCGTGTGTTTTAGTATTGACTTACTCATGCAAAAAATATCCATACTTTAACTATGGAAATGTTTCTGCTATAATGTGAAATTTCGAAACACATCTGCTGTTTTGTGGAGTCCACCTCAAATTGGAGGAAAAATACTCCTACCCTTTTTAATAAACTTTAATTCCGTCTCTTCACTTTTAGCCGACGCACCCAAGCTGGCCAAAACGCCGCTGACGAGCACCCTGTCCAACTCCACCGACAAGTCGACAGTGTCGACGACCTCCGGCAACTCGACCAAGTCCACCTCGGCGCACTCGACGTCGGCGATCTCGACCAAGTCGATAGGCTCGACCAAGTCCATAAACTCGATCAAGTCGAGCGGGTCGGTGGAGGTGGAGACTGCCGGCGGGCAGGGAATCAGGGGCAAGTTGGCCGCGCTGTTCAACAAGGAGCGGACGATAAGCGAGAGCAGCATCGGCGAGAGGGTGCGCCGGGAGAGGCAGCAGGAGCTCGCCATGTTGCAGAATCGATTCAACTACAAGGTGAGAATTACACTGGCTTGAGATTTTTTATTTTTCATTCATCGTCTATAGACGTCCATACACTGCACTCGGATTTGTCATGTTTCAACATTATGTTCAGGTGTTTACAGCCATCGTCATTCACACCTAGTTCCCATGTGGTGTATCTAATATCTGACGTTCAGTTTGATATTAGCCATCCATTACATAAAAAAAATGGGTCAGAACAGCCCCATGCAAACGTACTTCCATCATGCTAGCCAACCATTACTTGAGTGTATTAAGGTGGCCCAACTCGGCGGGACTAACTCATTCGCGGGCACGGTACAAAATCGTGCTGTTGCGCTCTGGGACCTTCTCTGTTTCATAGAAAAAGACAGGCTCCGTGATGAGGAAGATGCAACATGTCCACAAAAAAGACAATGTGCATAGTGTACGATTTGGTAAGATTTACGAAAATTTTAATTACAAAACGACTTATATCTAAAAGTAAACCACGACCGCTGTAGTCAAAAATCTAACAAAAACCAAATAGATTATAAATCTTGATTAAATAAGCAATGACTGATGACAAATCTTTTTAAGATGTTCTTACTTTATCATTGCGTAATCCACCTCCAAAGTTATTGTATAAAACGCACGAAAAATTAGAACTTTCGAACCTTATAACTTAGATACCAAAAACAATTTTACATTGCCCAACGGTCATCAGACATCTAGTTCGATCAAAGAAAGCTATTTTGAGCAAAATTCGGGATCTCTGGCAAGAAATATGTGCGTGATCTTCTTTCCCCGTTTGTATGGGAATTGAGCGGGATGGTCCACCTTAATATTACTTTATAAATGTACTACGTTATTTAGACTATTTTATAGCATGGTGTGGAAATTAATTAAAACACAGCACAAAGTCGTTACAGTCTTGAATTACTTCCTCAAATAGACAGATAGATAAATTTAATGTTATTAAGACAGCTTTATGTACATAAACTGGCATTATGAATTAGCTTTAATTAGAGTGGGAAGTAAACAAAGGTGCTGTCGGCACATAAGCCCGCATTTAACTTATCTATTTTAACATCACCCCAAATATTAGGGAAGCCGCTCTGTTCCCCTATTCGTACATCAACGTGCAACGGATGATGTAGTCATCTACACATACTAAGAATGTATATTGTCGTGTCTATTTCATTTTTAGGGTTCCGTACCCAAAGGGTGCCATCGGAATCCTATTTCACACATCAACGTGCAACGGATGATGTAGTCATCTACACATACTAAGAATGTATATTGTCGTGTCTATTTCATTTTTAGGGTTCCGTACCCAAAGGGTGCCAACGGAATCCTATTTGAAGCCTCCGTTGTCCGTCCGTCCGTCGATCTGTAACAGGGCTGTATATCATGAACCGTAATAGGCAGGCAGTTGAAATTTTCAGAGTGTGTATTTATTTTATAAAAATAAAAAATTGAAATTTTTATATAACTATATTACTTTTATATAACTATTGATTTTTTTGTGTTAAATCTTGTACAATGGTACTTGCTATGGTATTTGCTACGTAATCAGCTGCATTCAGCGTGGACGGACTGACTTTAAAACGCCGGACTAAACTGGTTTTTGTATGGTTAATCCGGTGCTAATCTTGTACTGAGTTTTGACAGGTGTTCTCTTAATGCGACTGAATAAGATTTGTCAATTCAAAATATGTCACATAATAAAATCAACATTGATTTGACGGCGATAAGCTTTTATTATGGCGCCACCTGTAAAAATGATTCATTTCATTTATTTAAAATGTGTGGTAGTCAAACTACACTAAGTTACGTCAAAAAGATCCGCGGATTCGATCAACCCAGTAAAGAAGAACCCGTAAAGAAACTTCACGGGTTTACATAACATATTTTTCTGTTCACAATTAAGAAATACACACTTAGATCTAAATGCTCCTGCCAAACAATTCCTTGGGCATTCAGGCAGGCCTTCCCCGTTTCACATCATGGTAAGCCTAATGGGAACATTAATTTGATTTTCAGCGACATCTACATTGAAACATTGTAATCAGATTTTGAAAATAATCCGAAAAGTATTGGTCTTGACATTCTTCAGAAGCAGGATACTACAGGACCAATACTTTTTCAGATTATTTTTAAAATCTGATTACAATGCTTCAATGTAGATGTCGCTGAAAATCAAATTAATGAGATAACGGTAATGTCGTATCCATTAAAAACATAAAATTATCAACCTAATGGGAACATTCTCCGTTGCAGCCGGGGTCACCGAACCGGCGCGCCGGCGGCGGCGGCGGGGAGTCGGACACGGAGAGCGAGCCGGACGCGTCCGACTCTGTGCCGCTGATGGGCTCCGCGGCGAGCCTCGCCCTAGCACCGCCCCTAGCGGGCGCCACCGCCGCGCGCCACCATGACAAGTGCAAGTCGGAGACGGCGCTGCACCGCGCAGTGGACGAGCCCGACGTGGCGGTCGCTCAGCCCGCCAAGAGGAGAAGTGAGTCGCGGCATTGATTAAAGTGGAAGGGATAGATAGCTAACTTCATACCAGTGTTGAATAGGGATAATAAATTAAAGAGGAAGGGACAGATAGCTAACTTCATACCAGTGTTGAATAGGGATAATAAATTCAAAAGGAACGTTTAGATTGGTAACGTCATACCAGTGTTGAATAGGGATAATAAATTCAAAAGGAAGGTTTAGATTGGTAACGTCATACCAGTGTTGAATAGGGATAATAAATTCAAAAGGAAGGTTTAGATTGGTAACGTCATACCAGTGTTGAATAGGGATAATAAATTAAAGTGGAAGGGTTAGATAGGTAACGTCATACCAGTGTTGAATAGGGATAATAAATTAAAGTGGAAGGGTTAGATAGGTAACGTCATACCAGTGTTGAATAGGGATAATAAATTAAAGAGGAAGGGACAGATAGCTAACTTCATACCAGTGTTGAATAGGGATAATAAATTCAAAAGGAACGTTTAGATTGGTAACGTCATACCAGTGTTGAATAGGGATAATAAATTCAAAAGGAAGGTTTAGATTGGTAACGTCATACCAGTGTTGAATAGGGATAATAAATTAAAGTGGAAGGGTTAGATAGGTAACGTCATACCAGTGTTGAATAGGGATAATAAATTAAAGTGGAACGGTTAGATAGGTAACGTCATACCAGTGTTGAATAGGGATAATAAATTCAAAAGGAAGGTTTAGATTGGTAACGTCATACCAGTGTTGAATAGGGATAATAAATTCAAAAGGAAGGTTTAGATTGGTAACGTCATACCAGTGTTGAATAGGGATAATAAATTAAAGTGGAAGGGTTAGATAGGTAACGTCATACCAGTGTTGAATAGGGATAATAAATTCAAAAGGAAGGTTTAGATTGGTAACGTCATACCAGTGTTGAATAGGGATAATAAATTAAAGTGGAAGGGTTAGATAGGTAACGTCATACCAGTGTTGAATAGGGATAATAAATTAAAGAGGAAGGGACAGATAGCTAACTTCATACCAGTGTTGAATAGGGATAATAAATTCAAAAGGAAGGTTTAGATTGGTAACGTCATACCAGTGTTGAATAGGGATAATAAATTAAAGTGGAAGGGTTAGATAGGTAACGTCATACCAGTGTTGAATAGGGATAATAAATTCAAAAGGAAGGTTTAGATTGGTAACGTCATACCAGTGTTGAATAGGGATAATAAATTAAAGTGGAAGGGTTAGATAGGTAACGTCATACCAGTGTTGAATAGGGATAATAAATTCAAAAGGAAGGTTTAGATTGCTAACGTCATACCAGTGTTGAATAGGGATAATAAATTAAAGTGGAAGTGTTAGATAGGTAACGTCATACCAGTGTTGAATAGAGATAATAAATTCAAAAGGAAGGTTTAGATTGGTAACGTCATACCATTGTTGAATAGGGATAATAAATTAAAGTGGAAGGGTTAGATAGGTAACGTCATACCAGTGTTGAATAGAGATAATAAATTCAAAAGGAAGGTTTAGATTGGTAACGTCATACCAGTGTTGAATAGGGATAATAAATTAAAGAGGAAGGGACAGATAGCTAACTTCATACCAGTGTTGAATAGTGATAATAAATTCAAAAGGAAGGTTTAGATTGGTAACGTCATACCAGTGTTGAATAGGGATAATAAATTAAAGAGGAAGGGACAGATAGCTAACTTCATACCAGTGTTGAATAGGGATAATAAATTCAAAAGGAAGGTTTA
Organism: Incurvaria masculella; assembly: GCA_946894095.1. Classification (NCBI taxonomy): domain Eukaryota; kingdom Metazoa; phylum Arthropoda; class Insecta; order Lepidoptera; family Incurvariidae; genus Incurvaria; species Incurvaria masculella. The sequence goes on along the minus strand of OX335663.1, from coordinate 11,715,555 downwards.
GATTGGTAACGTCATACCAGTGTTGAATAGGGATAATAAATTAAAGTGGAAGGGTTAGATAGGTAACGTCATACCAGTGTTGAATAGAGATAATAAATTCAAAAGGAAGGTTTAGATTGGTAACGTCATACCAGTGTTGAATAGGGATAATAAATTAAAGAGGAAGGGACAGATAGCTAACTTCATACCAGTGTTGAATAGGGATAATAAATTAAAGTGGAAGGGTTAGATAGCTAACGTCATACCAGTGTTGAATAGGGATAATAAATTCAAAAGGAAGGTCTAGATTGCTAACGTCATACCAGTGTTGAATAGGGATAATAAATTAAAGAGGAAGGGACAGATAGCTAACTTCATACCAGTGTTGAATAGGGATAATAAATTCAAAAGGAAGGTTTAGATTGGTAACGTCATACCAGTGTTGAATAGGGATAATAAATTAAAGAGGAAGGGACAGATAGCTAACTTCATACCAGTGTTGAATAGGGATAATAAATTCAAAAGGAACGTTTAGATTGGTAACGTCATACCAGTGTTGAATAGGGATAATAAATTAAAGAGGAAGGGACAGATAGCTAACTTCATACCAGTGTTGAATAGGGATAATAAATTCAAAAGGAACGTTTAGATTGGTAACGTCATACCAGTGTTGAATAGGGATAATAAATTAAAGAGGAAGGGACAGATAGCTAACTTCATACCAGTGTTGAATAGGGATAATAAATTCAAAAGGAAGGTTTAGATTGGTAACGTCATACCAGTGTTGAATAGGGATAATAAATTAAAGAGGAAGGGACAGATAGCTAACTTCATACCAGTGTTGAATAGGGATAATAAATTCAAAAGGAACGTTTAGATTGGTAACGTCATACCAGTGTTGAATAGGGATAATAAATTAAAGAGGAAGGGACAGATAGCTAACTTCATACCAGTGTTGAATAGGGATAATAAATTCAAAAGGAAGGTTTAGATTGGTAACGTCATACCAGTGTTGAATAGGGATAATAAATTAAAGAGGAAGGGACAGATAGCTAACTTCATACCAGTGTTGAATAGGGATAATAAATTCAAAAGGAAGGTTTAGATTGGTAACGTCATACCAGTGTTGAATAGGGATAATAAATTAAAGTGGAAGGGTTAGATAGGTAACGTCATACCAGTGTTGAATAGGGATAATAAATTCAAAAGGAAGGTTTAGATTGGTAACGTCATACCAGTGTTGAATAGGGATAATAAATTAAAGTGGAAGGGTTAGATAGGTAACGTCATACCAGTGTTGAATAGGGATAATAAATTCAAAAGGAAGGTTTAGATTGCTAACGTCATACCAGTGTTGAATAGGGATAATAAATTAAAGTGGAAGGGTTAGATAGGTAACGTCATACCAGTGTTGAATAGAGATAATAAATTCAAAAGGAAGGTTTAGATTGGTAACGTCATACCAGTGTTGAATAGGGATAATAAATTAAAGAGGAAGGGACAGATAGCTAACTTCATACCAGTGTTGAATAGGGATAATAAATTCAAAAGGAAGGTTTAGATTGGTAACGTCATACCAGTGTTGAATAGGGATAATAAATTAAAGTGGAAGGGTTAGATAGGTAACGTCATACCAGTGTTGAATAGAGATAATAAATTCAAAAGGAAGGTTTAGATTGGTAACGTCATACCAGTGTTGAATAGGGATAATAAATTAAAGAGGAAGGGACAGATAGCTAACTTCATACCAGTGTTGAATAGGGATAATAAATTCAAAAGGAAGGTTTAGATTGGTAACGTCATACCAGTGTTGAATAGGGATAATAAATTAAAGTGGAAGGGTTAGATAGCTAACGTCATACCAGTGTTGAATAGGGATAATAAATTCAAAAGGAAGGTTTAGATTGCTAACGTCATACCAGTGTTGAATAGGGATAATAAATTAAAGTGGAAGGGTTAGATAGGTAACGTCATACCAGTGTTGAATAGAGATAATAAATTCAAAAGGAAGGTTTAGATTGGTAACGTCATACCAGTGTTGAATAGGGATAATAAATTAAAGTGGAAGGGTTAGATAGCTAACGTCATACCAGTGTTGAATAGGGATAATAAATTAAAGTGGAAGGGTTAGATAGGTAACGTCATACCAGTGTTGAATAGAGATAATAAATTCAAAAGGAAGGTTTAGATTGGTAACGTCATACCAGTGTTGAATAGGGATAATAAATTAAAGAGGAAGGGACAGATAGCTAACTTCATACCAGTGTTGAATAGGGATAATAAATTCAAAAGGAAGGTTTAGATTGGTAACGTCATACCAGTGTTGAATAGGGATAATAAATTAAAGAGGAAGGGACAGATAGCTAACTTCATACCAGTGTTGAATAGGGATAATAAATTAAAGTGGAAGGGTTAGATAGCTAACGTCATACCAGTGTTGAATAGGGATAATAAATTCAAAAGGAAGGTTTAGATTGCTAACGTCATACCAGTGTTGAATAGGGATAATAAATTAAAGAGGAAGGGACAGATAGCTAACTTCATACCAGTGTTGAATAGGGATAATAAATTAAAGTGGAAGGGTTAGATAGCTAACGTCATACCAGTGTTGAATAGGGATAATAAATTCAAAAGGAAGGTTTAGATTGCTAACGTCATACCAGTGTTGAATAGGGATAATAAATTAAAGAGGAAGGGACAGATAGCTAACGTCATACCAGTGTTGAATAGGGATAATAAATTCAAAAGGAAGGTTTAGATTGGTAACGTCATACCAGTGTTGAATAGGGATAATAAATTAAAGTGGAAGGGTTAGATAGGTAACGTCATACCAGTGTTGAATAGAGATAATAAATTCAAAAGGAAGGTTTAGATTGGTAACGTCATACCAGTGTTGAATAGGGATAATAAATTAAAGAGGAAGGGACAGATAGCTAACTTCATACCAGTGTTGAATAGGGATAATAAATTAAAGTGGAAGGGTTAGATAGCTAACGTCATACCAGTGTTGAATAGGGATAATAAATTAAAGAGGAAGGGACAGATAGCTAACTTCATACCAGTGTTGAATAGGGATAATAAATTAAAGAGGAAGGGACAGATAGCTAACTTCATACCAGTGTTGAATAGGGATAATAAATTAAAGTGGAAGGGTTAGATAGGTAACGTCATACCAGTGTTGAATAGAGATAATAAATTCAAAAGGAAGGTTTAGATTGGTAACGTCATACCAGTGTTGAATAGGGATAATAAATTAAAGAGGAAGGGACAGATTGCTAACTTCATACCAGTGTTGAATAGGGATAATAAATTCAAAAGGAAGGTTTAGATTGGTAACGTCATACCAGTGTTGAATAGGGATAATAAATTAAAGTGGAAGGGTTACATAGGTAACGTCATACCAGTGTAGAATAGAGATAATAAATTCAAAAGGAAGGTTTAGATTGGTAACGTCATACCAGTGTTGAATAGGGATAATAAATTAAAGAGGAAGGGACAGATAGCTAACTTCATACCAGTGTTGAATAGGGATAATAAATTCAAAAGGAAGGTTTAGATTGGTAACGTCATACCAGTGTTGAATAGGGATAATAAATTAAAGTGGAAGGGTTACATAGGTAACGTCATACCAGTGTAGAATAGAGATAATAAATTCAAAAGGAAGGTTTAGATTGGTAACGTCATACCAGTGTTGAATAGGGATAATAAATTAAAGTGGAAGGGTTAGATAGCTAACGTCATACCAGTGTTGAATAGGGATAATAAATTAAAGTGGAAGGGTTAGATAGGTAACGTCATACCAGTGTTGAATAGAGATAATAAATTCAAAAGGAAGGTTTAGATTGGCAACGTCATACCAGTGTTGAATAGGGATAATAAATTAAAGTGGAAGGGTTAGATAGGTAACGTCATACCAGTGTTGAATAGAGATAATAAATTCAAAAGGAAGGTTTAGATTGGTAACGTCATACCAGTGTTGAATAGGGATAATAAATTAAAGTGGAAGGGTTAGATAGCTAACGTCATACCAGTGTTGAATAGGGATAATAAATTAAAGTGGAAGGGTTAGATAGGTAACGTCATACCAGTGTTGAATAGAGATAATAAATTCAAAAGGAAGGTTTAGATTGGTAACGTCATACCAGTGTTGAATAGGGATAATAAATTAAAGAGGAAGGGACAGATAGCTAACTTCATACCAGTGTTGAATAGGGATAATAAATTCAAAAGGAAGGTTTAGATTGGTAACGTCATACCAGTGTTGAATAGGGATAATAAATTAAAGAGGAAGGGACAGATAGCTAACTTCATACCAGTGTTGAATAGGGATAATAAATTAAAGTGGAAGGGTTAGATAGCTAACGTCATACCAGTGTTGAATAGGGATAATAAATTCAAAAGGAAGGTTTAGATTGCTAACGTCATACCAGTGTTGAATAGGGATAATAAATTAAAGAGGAAGGGACAGATAGCTAACTTCATACCAGTGTTGAATAGGGATAATAAATTAAAGTGGAAGGGTTAGATAGCTAACGTCATACCAGTGTTGAATAGGGATAATATATTCAAAAGGAAGGTTTAGATTGCTAACGTCATACCAGTGTTGAATAGGGATAATAAATTAAAGAGGAAGGGACAGATAGCTAACGTCATACCAGTGTTGAATAGGGATAATAAATTCAAAAGGAAGGTTTAGATTGGTAACGTCATACCAGTGTTGAATAGGGATAATAAATTAAAGTGGAAGGGTTAGATAGGTAACGTCATACCAGTGTTGAATAGAGATAATAAATTCAAAAGGAAGGTTTAGATTGGTAACGTCATACCAGTGTTGAATAGGGATAATAAATTAAAGAGGAAGGGACAGATAGCTAACTTCATACCAGTGTTGAATAGGGATAATAAATTAAAGTGGAAGGGTTAGATAGCTAACGTCATACCAGTGTTGAATAGGGATAATAAATTAAAGAGGAAGGGACAGATAGCTAACTTCATACCAGTGCTGAATAGGGATAATAAATTAAAGAGGAAGGGAAAGATAGCTAACTTCATACCAGTGTTGAATAGGGATAATAAATTAAAGTGGAAGGGTTAGATAGGTAACGTCATACCAGTGTTGAATAGAGATAATAAATTCAAAAGGAAGGTTTAGATTGGTAACGTCATACCAGTGTTGAATAGGGATAATAAATTAAAGAGGAAGGGACAGATAGCTAACTTCATACCAGTGTTGAATAGGGATAATAAATTCAAAAGGAAGTTTTAGATTGGTAACGTCATACCAGTGTTGAATAGGGATAATAAATTAAAGTGGAAGGGTTACATAGGTAACGTCATACCAGTGTAGAATAGAGATAATAAATTCAAAAGGAAGGTTTAGATTGGTAACGTCATACCAGTGTTGAATAGGGATAATAAATTAAAGAGGAGGGGACAGATAGCTAACTTCATACCAGTGTTGAATAGGGATAATAAATTCAAAAGGAAGGTTTAGATTGGTAACGTCATACCAGTGTTGAATAGGGATAATAAATTAAAGTGGAAGGGTTACATAGGTAACGTCATACCAGTGTAGAATAGAGATAATAAATTCAAAAGGAAGGTTTAGATTGGTAACGTCATACCAGTGTTGAATAGGGATAATAAATTAAAGTGGAAGGGTTAGATAGCTAACGTCATACCAGTGTTGAATAGGGATAATAAATTAAAGTGGAAGGGTTAGATAGGTAACGTCATACCAGTGTTGAATAGAGATAATAAATTCAAAAGGAAGGTTTAGATTGGTAACGTCATACCAGTGTTGAATAGGGATAATAAATTAAAGTGGAAGGGTTAGATAGGTAACGTCATACCAGTGTTGAATAGAGATAATAAATTCAAAAGGAAGGTTTAGATTGGTAACGTCATACCAGTGTTGAATAGGGATAATAAATTAAAGTGGAAGGGATAGATAGCTAACGTCATACCAGTGTTGAATAGGGATAATAAATTAAAGAGGAAGGGACAGATAGCTAACTTCATACCAGTGTTGAATAGGGATAATAAATTCAAAAGGTACGTTTAGATTGGTAACGTCATACCAGTGTTGAATAGGGATAATAAATTAAAGAGGAAGGGACAGATAGCTAACTTCATACCAGTGTTGAATAGGGATAATAAATTCAAAAGGAAGGTTTAGATTGGTAACGTCATACCAGTGTTGAATAGGGATAATAAATTAAAGAGGAAGGGACAGATAGCTAACTTCATACCAGTGTTGAATAGGGATAATAAATTCAAAAGGAAGGTTTAGATTGGTAACGTCATACCAGTGTTGAATAGGGATAATAAATTAAAGTGGAAGGGTTAGATAGGTAACGTCATACCAGTGTTGAATAGAGATAATAAATTCAAAAGGAAGGTTTAGATTGGTAACGTCATACCAGTGTTGAATAGGGATAATAAATTAAAGAGGAAGGGACAGATAGCTAACTTCATACCAGTGTTGAATAGGGATAATAAATTCAAAAGGAAGGTTTAGATTGGTAACGTCATACCAGTGTTGAATAGGGATAATAAATTAAAGTGGAAGGGTTAGATAGGTAACGTCATACCAGTGTTGAATAGAGATAATAAATTCAAAAGGAAGGTTTAGATTGGTAACGTCATACCAGTGTTGAATAGGGATAATAAATTAAAGAGGAAGGGACAGATAGCTAACTTCATACCAGTGTTGAATAGGGATAATAAATTAAAGTGGAAGGGTTAGATAGCTAACGTCATACCAGTGTTGAATAGGGATAATAAATTCAAAAGGAAGGTTTAGATTGCTAACGTCATACCAGTGTTGAATAGGGATAATAAATTAAAGAGGAAGGGACAGATAGCTAACTTCATACCAGTGTTGAATAGGGATAATAAATTCAAAAGGAAGGTTTAGATTGGTAACGTCATACCAGTGTTGAATAGGGATAATAAATTAAAGAGGAAGGGACAGATAGCTAACTTCATACCAGTGTTGAATAGGGATAATAAATTCAAAAGGAACGTTTAGATTGGTAACGTCATACCAGTGTTGAATAGGGATAATAAATTAAAGAGGAAGGGACAGATAGCTAACTTCATACCAGTGTTGAATAGGGATAATAAATTCAAAAGGAACGTTTAGATTGGTAACGTCATACCAGTGTTGAATAGGGATAATAAATTAAAGAGGAAGGGACAGATAGCTAACTTCATACCAGTGTTGAATAGGGATAATAAATTCAAAAGGAAGGTTTAGATTGGTAACGTCATACCAGTGTTGAATAGGGATAATAAATTAAAGAGGAAGGGACAGATAGCTAACTTCATACCAGTGTTGAATAGGGATAATAAATTCAAAAGGAACGTTTAGATTGGTAACGTCATACCAGTGTTGAATAGGGATAATAAATTAAAGAGGAAGGGACAGATAGCTAACTTCATACCAGTGTTGAATAGGGATAATAAATTCAAAAGGAAGGTTTAGATTGGTAACGTCATACCAGTGTTGAATAGGGATAATAAATTAAAGTGGAAGGGTTAGATAGGTAACGTCATACCAGTGTTGAATAGGGATAATAAATTAAAGAGGAAGGGACAGATAGCTAACTTCATACCAGTGTTGAATAGGGATAATAAATTCAAAAGGAAGGTTTAGATTGGTAACGTCATACCAGTGTTGAATAGGGATAATAAATTAAAGTGGAAGGGTTAGATAGGTAACGTCATACCAGTGTTGAATAGGGATAATAAATTCAAAAGGAAGGTTTAGATTGGTAACGTCATACCAGTGTTGAATAGGGATAATAAATTAAAGTGGAAGGGTTAGATAGGTAACGTCATACCAGTGTTGAATAGGGATAATAAATTCAAAAGGAAGGTTTAGATTGCTAACGTCATACCAGTGTTGAATAGGGATAATAAATTAAAGTGGAAGGGTTAGATAGGTAACGTCATACCAGTGTTGAATAGAGATAATAAATTCAAAAGGAAGGTTTAGATTGGTAACGTCATACCAGTGTTGAATAGGGATAATAAATTAAAGAGGAAGGGACAGATAGCTAACTTCATACCAGTGTTGAATAGGGATAATAAATTCAAAAGGAAGGTTTAGATTGGTAACGTCATACCAGTGTTGAATAGGGATAATAAATTCAAGTGGAAGGGTTAGATAGGTAACGTCATACCAGTGTTGAATAGAGATAATAAATTCAAAAGGAAGGTTTAGATTGGTAACGTCATACCAGTGTTGAATAGGGATAATAAATTAAAGAGGAAGGGACAGATAGCTAACTTCATACCAGTGTTGAATAGGGATAATAAATTAAAGTGGAAGGGTTAGATAGCTAACGTCATACCAGTGTTGAATAGGGATAATAAATTCAAAAGGAAGGTTTAGATTGCTAACGTCATACCAGTGTTGAATAGGGATAATAAATTAAAGAGGAAGGGACAGATAGCTAACTTCATACCAGTGTTGAATAGGGATAATAAATTAAAGTGGAAGGGTTAGATAGGTAACGTCATACCAGTGTTGAATAGAGATAATAAATTCAAAAGGAAGGTTTAGATTGGTAACGTCATACCAGTGTTGAATAGGGATAATAAATTAAAGAGGAAGGGACAGATAGCTAACTTCATACCAGTGTTGAATAGGGATAATAAATTCAAAAAGAAGGTTTAGATTGCTACCATACCAGTGTTGAATTATCCTGTCCAAGTGGATATAAATTCGAAAATCTCCTAATTGAGAAGGGCACTCATAAAAATTCAGCATTTGATTTTGTGTTAAAAGAATTCACAAATATTTTACACTGGGCGAACCTTAAGAGGGCAGGAATTTATAATTATTTTATGCTGGGAAATCTTGAGCCCTGAGCCATCTTGTAACCCTTTCAATGATTCAGAAATGTTGGTAACTTCCACTGATCGCAGCAACGCTTCACCCCGCAGGCTCGCAAGACTCCCCGGCGGTCCTCGCCGTGCTGGACGACGTGAAGCGGATCCGCGTGCAGGGCAAGCAGCCGGCAGTGAGCGCGGAGCCCGCGGGGCTCTACCCGCGCCTCGCCGACATCGACACGGCGCCCTCGGACGACACGGACTGCGGCGGCTCCAGGTGCGGCCATTGCGCCCTCGAGTGTCTCTTCTTCCTGTTTTGCATATAAATATGGGGTCGCTTCGTCTTGTCTATTCGAGAGATGTCGTCTATGCGATGATAGAGTTTTGTCAGTGGCTGCTCTTCCTTTTCTGCTTTTGAAGATCTTTAGCTCTTCGCGAAATGTCTTGGCATATTCCTCTGGGCGAAGATATGGTCTCGTCAGTTTGTTCTTCTTGTTCTGCTTATGAAGATGTAACTACCTTTATCTTTAGTTCTTCGAGAGATGTCTTGGCATGTTCCTCTGGGCGAAGATATGGTCTCGTCAGTTTGTTCTTCTTGTTATGCTTATGAAGATGTAACTACCTTTATCTTTAGCTCTTCGAGAGATGTCTTGGCATGTTCCTCTGGGCAAAGATATGGTCTCGTCAGTTTGTTCTTCTTGTTCTGCTTATGAAGATGTAACTACCTTTATCTTTAGCTCTTCGAGAGATGTCTTGGCATGTTCCTCTGGGTGAAGATGGGGTCTTGTCAGTTCTGTTATTCCTGTTCTGAATATGAAGGTCGGGTTGCTCTGTCTTTAGCTCTTCGAGTGATGTCTTGGCATGTTCCTCTGGGTGAAGATCTTGTCAGTTCTATTCTTCCTGTTCTGAATATGAAGTTGGGGTTGCTTTTCTTAGCTCTTCGAGTGATGTCTTTGCATATTCGTCCGGGGGACATAAGATCTTTCTCTGCAGGTTTTTGCGAATTTCCTAATAGGAAATATAGTCCTGGGGGCCCATTCAGGTAAGAGTGAGTTCGAGTTCGGGAGTGAGTTAACCTAAAAATACCTGGGAAATATATTATTATTTAAATAACGGAACCATTATTTATACTTCCAACGTCTTTACGGGACAGACCAGATTTTTTCCTAACTGTAATGATGTTCAAGAAGTGTGGAAACATTGACTATTTAAAAAAGTGAGTTGATATTTAGTGATGAATTCGAATTCACTCTTGCCCTGAATGGACCCGCTGTCATCTTTAGTATTTAGATTGTTTTTTTTTTATATTTCTCTGGTAACATTTGGTCAACTCTATGATGGACCATAAAATTATAAAGTCTTCTGATCTGCGTGAATTTGATCATGTCAACTTATTTTGTATAGAAAATTAGGTCTGATCATATTATTGAATATTGGATAAGTAATCTCCCTTTGTGTCTGAATATAGTGTCTTATCAACTTCCTTTGGATAGAAGATGAGGTTTTGTCATCTTCCCCCGTGCGAAGATAATGCCAACCGCCTCTGCATAGAAGATGAGATGTCATCTTTCCTTTATGCTCAGCTGCATGATGGGATAGATTTTCTCTGTGTGTGTGTCCAATCGGATGCTGCCATCTATGTGTAGGCATAATTCGTTGCCTTATCGTGAGGGAGCATTCTTGCCTCGCTTATTTTTTTCAAAGATAGACTTGGCCGTAAGCAGGCGACAGAAGAAATGCCATACGTTGTTGATGGTTCAAAAGCACTTTTCCGATTTACTAGATCTGACATAAGTCAATATCTGTGTTGTTTGACCCAGATTTTTATTGCAAAAACCAAAGTACCAACACAGATATTAGAAATTGAGAATTATTTGCATGTCCGTGTGGGGAGCTTAATTTTTTAATGGTAACATGCCCGGCCCCCTCTGGTTTACCGTATATTAATATGGAATTAATTTAAGCTTGTTGACCTCCAGATGGATAGAGTTTTTTCGCCTTCCTTTTTATACTTTTGGAAGGCTTCTTGATAACTTCAGCTGTATGAGAGTGTGGACTATTGTCTTCTGAGATCTAACGATAAATGTTAAATAGTTACTTTATTAAAGGAGATCAAGCTGTGAAAAAAACTTATATTTGAACTTTCCAAACAAATTAATCGTTAATTTTAACCAGAAGACTGTTGACGACAGCGCTGTAAAGTTTATGACTCTGTTTTTTCACCATAACATTTTTAATGTCTAACGACCGTGGTAATCTCAAAAATGTATGACTCTGGTTTAAAAAGCATATATTAATATTAATGTAAAGTACTCAAAGAATATTAAAAAAAAGATATTTTCAAAATTCAAATACACTTTGACAATGAATTTCCTAAAGATTTTTCTGAAATGTAATGAATCGAGAAATCTTCATTTCCAGTTGGAAAAATGTTATAACCTGTAGTCGAATTTCTTATTACCACGAAATAAAGCCGCATAATTTTATTATCTGGTTTGCGTCATTGCTTGTGACATTGACAAAATATATTCTGCATAATAACAGCGCGTTTATGAATTTGTTCAACTGCAGCTGTCAGTTGAACGCATTCGACCTCGTTACGGTTGAAATAGATGAATGTTTAAGGCCCTGGTACTGTCAGCCTCGGTGGCCCAGTGGAGCGACACTTCGGCGATCGCTCTCCGAAGTTGAGCAACGCTGGGTCCGGTCTGGTCTTGGATGGGTGACCATTCGACCGTTGAAAGAGGCTGGCCGTGGTTCGGATTCCACGTTAAGCTGTAGGTCCCCTTCCTTACTTACTAGGTGGTAGGGTTTATCCCGCCCGGGTTGGTACCATCGCATTGGATGAACGATGGTCGAAGCGGCAATGAAAAATTGTCCGTGTTTTCCATCCAGTTCAATGTAGCCGTGCAATATAAGGCAGGTCCTGGCATGGCACCTAGTTCCCATGTGGTGTGTTGGGCTAATACCATGACAACTTGTGGTATTAGCCATCCATGTCCAGTCACTTAAAAAAAAAAAAAAAAAAAACTAGCCAAATCGCAAAGTTAGACGAGGCACCCCAAGTTAACTAACTAAGTCTGACGATTAGAAGTGTCATTCTTACAATATATGATTCCTTGTCTAGGAATCAACCTATTTTCGTTATTGTATGTTTCCTTTTTCTATACAAAATTAATTGCGGGAACTGTGTCCATTTCCGAACTTTTTTGACTAAATGTAGAAATCTAACAGGTAATCGAATTTTTTGTTTATGCATATATGCTGTTTTTGCTTATATCTAGAAATCGAATTACTTTCAGATTTCTAATGAGAAAAATCAACTTTTTTATTATTTATTATTATTTAAATAAATGATGGAATCAAAAAATATTAACAATCCATTATCAGTCTGGAGTTCTATTTGCATTTGCTGATGCGTTTCACTACATATTATTACATTTGTTAAAAGGTGTATTTGTATGGCGCGAGTAGTTGGCTAGTCCTAGCGCCTTAACGGCTGGTCGAAGGCTGGCCGTAGACACTAGTAGATCTATCATAATCAATGCGTGTTAAAAGAATCTCATAATTTTATTAAGGTTCGTACCCATACTGCGTGACCGATTTTACCTACTTTTTGACACCACAAGAGGGGCCTTGTTACCTACCGTGGTATGTGCTCAGAATCCACCCCCCCCTCCTCCATTTTTTTATGTAACAACGACATGGATGGCTTATACCAAACTGACCATCAGATATTACATACCACGATTGCCGAACTGGCTAATGATAAAATATGACAAATCCTAGTGCAGTGTACTTTTCTATGGATGATGAATAAACAATAAACATGAGAACTAGGTGCCATGCCAGGACCTTTCTTATATACATGTTGTATTTTAAATACTATAAAATAGCGATTACTTTACAAATAAATGTCTGTTTTTGGCCTATTTTATAAATATTTGAGATCTTCGTGTGGTGTGAACGGTCCTAGGAAGTGAATCGGCATTCATACTAAGTTCACATGTATCAGGGTTTTCATGGTCTTAGTTTAGCACTGATGACTGAATATTAATGACCTCAAAATGCTATGTGACTTAGCACAGACCCCACTTCCCCTTGATAATTAATTAATGGGTACAAGCCCTTACTGATTGTCAGTTCAATTCATTTTGTACTTTTAAAAAACTAAATCCTGCAGTTTTTTCTCATGAAGGAACAAATAACAGGCGTTTACTAACTCTGGCTATGGCAATAACGACTTAGCACTTTACATTAAGGTGCCCCCGTAAGCATCAGAAAATTTCGCCTCCCATACAAACGTAGTTTACTAATCATTTGAAACCCACTGTAGCAATTTACTTGATATTTGGTATCACATATCTAGCAACAAATATCTGTGTCTGCATGACTTTGTTTCTTCGATAAATATATACTGAGTCAAACCACAGAGAAAACAAAATTAGTATGAAGATTTTGTTTTTGCTTTCATCTGATTCGGTTTGGATTTTTCAAAAAAACAAAAGCATGCAGACACAGATATTGGTTCTATGATTTTAGATATTAAATATCAATTTAATTGGAACAGCGGTTTTTAAATGATAAGTAAACTACGTTTGTATGGGGAGCATAGCTTACGGGCCGTTAAACATTTGAGTCTTTCAAAATTTACGTAAATCAAATGAGATTTTTAGAGAGATAACTGTTATTAAATGCAATCTAAATGTTTTGGACGTTGTAACAGAGACAAACGGTGTGATTTTAACTATGGAATCAAAACAAATGAAAGTCAATGTTTTGTACTTTGTAGCCGAGTCGTAGAAACGGAAATACTCCGTCTATAAGACTTCCTAATCTGCATTCAAAGCGGGCCAAGTTTATAAGACATACATACGAAAGAATATTTCTAGAAGACTGCATAATGTTGCCTACTCACTAGGTTAGGCGTATTTCGAAAGTAGGCATATACATACAGTTTTTATATTTATTTATAGGTGTTGTGTGCGTTCCCATTTGATGTAGGTCATATTAAGGGTTGCTACTTATGTAAGTTAAAAATACCCAGTTCTTACGACAGTTCTCTTTTTTACCACAGTTCTCTTTTTACCACAGTTCTCTTTTTACCACAGTTCTCTTTTTACCACAGTAAATCACAGGGCCATTCAGATAGTTTCACCTCGTTGGTAACCTCCTGATTAGTACATTATACTTAAGTTCGTATCCGTTGAATTTATACGGGATGTTAATGGGTAACAGTCCAAACGTTGACCGAGTATATCATTTTAAAACTCAATACAGATGGAGTATTATGTGTAGATTTTATTGTATAGTGATAAAGATACATAGTATTATATTATTGCGCATTTATAATTAACATTCGCAAGAAAAATGCCATTTTAATGTAAGAATCATTTCATTTGTGTTCGGAGAAAAAAATCATTTCATTACCCCATTAAAATTAAATGTCATTTTCTCAAAACTATTTAATTGAAAACAGAGTTGAAAGATATATTACTTAAAAACAATCTTGAATTATAAATTCACTAGCGGCCCGCTCCGGCTTCGCACGGGTATAAAATATATAGCCTATGTCACTTACTGAAAAAAAATGATTAACATCGATCCATTAGTTTTGATTTATTCATTACTGCCCGTGGCCCGCACGCGTTAAATTTGGAGTAAAACAATTCCCCTTTCCTTATACCATGAGTATTTCCTGCTATCTTTGGAATATCTAAATTCATACACTACATTTTTACTTATTTACTTTTTAAATTTTTACCTATTTATTTTATTTTTACAGCAATTAATATATTACAGAATGTCATTATATACAACGTTCACAGCTTTATTGTCATTAGACAATACAAACATGTTTTCTCTAGAGGTTACTCTTGAAAGAGCGACATACAGTTGGCCATGTGAAAAACAGTCAACGCTCAAATCTAAACCTGCAACGTTGAAGGTTTGACCCTGCGATTTATTAATGGTCATTGCAATTTTTAAATCTGTAATATCTTCGAAAATATTCATTTAAATCATATGCTGTAACGGGCCATATAGATCCATATTAAATCAACAATTTATTTAAGGTATTTAATTGGATAAGGATTAATGCTGTATTGGTTAAAATCACTTCGAAAATTAGCCATTATTTGTCGTAAAAAGTAAATGACAAAAAAATGTTATTGTGGGATATCCATAAGAGATAGACATATACCATCGCGGAGTTTTCTGTAGACCTTTTCAATGTGTGCAATACTTAGTACGTTATTTTGACAAATCTCGTAGGGTTCAGCCTGCGTTTGCAATGTAAGCGGAAAAATGATTTTTTAAGCTATTGCATAGCTTCTATCGACGGCCTTGAGCGCGGGGACCGAATCCAGAAATTCCGTAACGAAAAAAAACCTCACGCTCCCCACTCCGCCTCACGCTCCCCACTCCGCCTCACGCTCCCCACTCCGCCTCACGCTCCCCACTCCGCCTCACGCTCCCCACTCCGCCTCACGCTCCCCACTCCGCCTCACGCTCCCCACTCCGCCTCACGCTCCCCACTCCGCCTCACGCTCCCCACTCCGACGGGCGATGCCGGTAGCGCTACTTCACACCAGGGGGAGCGGGGCCGGGGGCGGCGGCGGGAGCGGCGGCGGGGGCGGGCCGGCATAACTTGATACAAAATGCTATGCAATAGCTTTACCGCGGCAGTCCCCGAGTGCCACACGTCTTTTTTTATGACATCACATTGGAAACCTCAAAAATAACAGTATTTTTCCACTATTTAATGGATGTTATTGTACATATAAACCTTCCTCTTTAATCACTCTATCTATTAAAAAAAACCGCATCAAAATCCGTTGCGTAGTTTTAAAGATTTAAGCGAACATGGGGATATAGGGACAGAGAAAGCGACTTTGTTTTATACTATGTAGTGATGAAGAATCTTAGCAACTTATTTTTTTATTGTTAATTGGAAACTGTGTTTAGAAAGGTCATTAGATTTATTTGCCATTCTCTTACTTAAGTTTTAGTACTAGGTGATGTGATTTCTAGTTTTAAAATATATCGACACGGACTGAGTGGAGTCCTAGCGGTTGTGTTCTCTCCGGCTGATAATATTCGACCAATGTCTTTTTAAGCAAGCTTTTCTCGTTTTCACAGTTCAGCGCTCTCAAGTTAAATATAATCTATATTTATTAGTGGCAACCATTTTGTTTTTCATAGACTATCCTAATCAAAATCTATGCATACATGTGCAAACTTTGGTCTAATGTCTTGACCGTATCGCAGCTCTGTGGGATTCGCCTTCCATGCCAGCGGACATGGGTTCGATTCCCGCCCCGCTCGTGAGTTGGATAAGTGCATATCCTCACGATTGCGAGCGGTTACATGTTTCGGAATCCATGTACAACTGTAGGTTGGTACTGTTGCATTGAACGAAAATATGTTAATGATTATTAAAAAATATTTTAGATCTTAAAAATTTTTCTTTTGAATAGAATGTCATTGTCATAAAAGAAAGCTTGTGTTCGCATCCAATTTGAGGATCAATGGAAAGGTCATTTTTTAGGCGGCAACGAAAAAAATCCAGAAGAATTAATGTATGAAGCCATTCTATATTTTATCTTTTTTTAGGCATGAGGTGCCGTGATGGTACCACATTTTGTTATTTGGTTGACATAGGTTTTAATTTATTTAGTATTTCGAAATATGTTGTTGCCTCTTAAGATGGTTGCAATTTTAGATATTAGACATTCGATCGGTTATGTCATTGTCCACGAAATTCTTGTTCTAATTCTTTTACAGATATTTATAACTGAACTGAAAATTATCTACTTACTATGAATGTTAATTAAGATACTTTTTATGTGTTTTCCATAGCTTTTATGATGTGGACTGCGTGATACACTAGTGTGGTCTAGTGTAGTGTCCCTATATGTATTGTATACCTACGTTAAGTTTGTATCTGTGATAATAGTTTGCTATAATTATGTCATAGTTTTTGTAACATTAAAGTTTGCTAAACAATACAACATGTCTATTGAATATTGTTTTGTCGTCACCTCCATCCTCTTTCTTCCATTTTCAAATGATTTTTTTCTAAATGATTTTCTAAATGATTTCTGATACCATTTAAATGATTTATGATGACCATTTATAAATGATTTTTCTTCGTGATTTCATTGAATGTTATCCATATTATTCGACTGAAATAAATGATTATGAAATGTGTTTTATTCTACCCTACTGAGCCCCTAGTCCGACTTCTAGCCTAAATTGGCGTAACTTCAAAGTTCCGTAAATGACATTTCAGAGTGGTCAGTCTGAGTTCTCACCTAAATTGGCGTTTACGGCAAACCGATCGACTGGCGTTTTCCGTAAAAACGTCAAACTCCATACAAGTTTTTACTAGATATTCTGTTTTACTTCTTCAAGCTGTCAAAGTCAAATTCGGACTTCCGATTTGTATGAAAACGCGGAGTCAACGTAAACGGCAACTTCGACGTATTTACTGCAACGTTGAGTAAGCTGTCAAATCAAACTCGGACTCTGGGAATGTTAGTTCGCTTAACGCCCGCTGCGCGCGCTCTTCAATTTCTCCATACATTTGAAGACGCCAGTCGATCGGTTTGCCGTAAACGCCAATTTAGGTGACAACTGAGACTTCGGGTACAGGTGACAAGTCGGACTTTGGGCTCTGTACTGAAATTTCTTATTTATCTGCAAAATAATGTTCTGAAGTTGTTTCAAGTTTTACAAGTGATAAAAAAAAGAATAAATCATGCCCTATTACTTCACAATGAATCACAGAACTAGCAGACAATATGAAAAAAATGATAACTTGTATAAATAGAAAAAAAATGCAAAAAATTCTAAAACTCACAGTGCAGCTGTTTTGGCGCCTTATAAATAAAATAAAATAAAAATAAAAACTAGCTATGTATGTTAGGGATCTTTCTGACTAACTTTTTTCTCATTGTTGCATCTTGGACGGCGAGTCCTTCATCTTACGCGGGTTGCATATGAACTTAACACTCTTTCAATAAAAAAAAAACCTTCCATCGCAATGTAGCTGCGCTCATAAAGGGAAGATACTGGCATGGCACCTAATGAGTTCGAGAATCTTGTGTGTTGTGCTAATATGTGGTATGGTGTTCTATTAGTCATCCATAAAATCATCGGGCATTTAATCTCAAGCTGGCAGGATTGAGTCGTTTAAAATTATCTTTGAATATATGTAATATGTTAATATTTCCAATCGAATTACTTACTAAGATGATTCAGAACGGTTGCCATATCTTCCACAAAATCTAGAATATCGGAAAAGTAGCTACACTCAACACATCATTGTACAAATTTGATTAGGGTTCCCGTACCCAAAGGGTGCCAACGGAACCCTATTAGTAAGCCTCCGCTGTCCGTCCGTCCGTCCGTCACAGGGCTGTATCTCATGAACCGTAATAGGTAGGCAGCTGAAATTTTCACAGAGTGTGTATTTATTTTGCCGCTATAACAACAACTATTTTAATTGCGCTGTAACTATTATAATAGTTTTTGTCAATGTTTTTTAGCCAATTTAAAAGGTATATTAGAAAAATTTAAACATACAGACGTAGATTCTGACAATATATTTTAGAATCCAAAATTTAAAAACATAGTAAAACATTAAGCGCATATATACAGTTATCACCTGTAGTATGTGCAATTGATAGGGTAACGAATCTCTTAAGAGCGTGATAAGAGATTGCATGCAGGGGACTCATTCAGGTAAAAGTTAGTTTGAGTTCGGGAGTGAGTTAACCTGAAACTAGCTGGAACATGACCTATTTTTTTTATGCAACCTGACATGGATGACAATACCACACAACTACCGTTATGACATTAGCACAATACACCACATTCCCGAAGGAATTCGGTGCCATGCCAGGACCTTCCCTTTTATGAGAACGGCTGCATTGAACTGGATGGAAAACACGGACAATTTTTCATAGCCGCTTCGACCATCTTTTCATCCAATGCGATGGTACCAAGCCGGGCGGGCTTAAACCCTACCACCTAGTAGGGGAAGGGGACCTACAGTTTATCATGGATTCCGAACCATGGAGCAGCCGCATTCGCGACGAAATGCGGAAACTTATCGAACTCGGAAAGAGAAAGACAGTGGTGCATGTCGGTATCGAACCCAGGCCTCTGGTACGCTAGGCCTGTCCCCGCGCCACTAGGCTACGAGCCACTTCGACCATCTTTTCATCCGATGCAAGCAATGCAACCCGGGCAGGCTTAAGTCCTCCCACCTAGTATACCACCACAATAAATAAAAAAAATAAAAAAAATAGTAATGGAAGGGGCTACACGGATTCCAAACCATGGAGCAGCTCGCATTCGTGACAAAATGCGATTATCCAACTTGGAAAGAGAAAGACAGTGGTGCAGGATTGGAGCGAGGAATTGAAACCAGCCTGGTACGCTAGGCATGTCCCCGCACCACTAGGTTACGAACCGCTACAAAATAAATTTAAAACTCAGTTGATATGTAGCTCCGAACTCTAACTCACTCGTCACCAAAAAGAATTGAATGACCCGCCAGAATTAAATGACGATTTCGTTATGTTTGATCGTAATCATGTGTTCATACAAAAAAATATAAAGATTGGCAGCATAGGTATTATAAAGAGAAAACGAAGTCTGTGATGCTTTGATTTTTTAAATGTTGCTTCATTTTAATAAAAAAAATCAGGTCATCAGACTGCTAGTTCGATCAAATCAAGCCGTTTTGATCAAAATTGGATTCAAATAGATGTCTGATGACCCTTGGAATTTTAAAATATTGTTTGGTTTCTAAGTTATAAGATCCGAAAGTTAGAATTTTTCGCGCATTTTATACAATAACTCAAGGTGGATTACTCAACGATAAAATAAAAATATCTTAAAAATATTAGTCACTAGACCTGGCTTGTTTCATTAACATTTATAATCAATTTGGTTTTTGTTTGATTTTTGACTAAAGCGGTCGTAGTTTACTTTTAGCTATAAGTCTGTTTGTAATTAAAAATTTCGTAAGTCTTACCAAATCAAACACTATGCGCATTGTCTGCTTTGTGGACATGTTGCATCCTCCTCATCATGGAGCCTGTCCTTTTCTTTGAAACAGAGAAGGTCTCAGAGCGCAATAGCACGGTTCTGTATCGTGCCCGTTAATGAGTTGTCCCACCGGGAAGGGCCGCCTTAACCCAACACATCACATTCTCGAAGGAACTACGGGCAAAGCCAGGACAATTTAATTTTGAGCACGGTAATATTGAACCAGATTGAGGTAAACAATAGTTTTTTTATTGCCTTTTCGAACACTTCATT
Organism: Incurvaria masculella; assembly: GCA_946894095.1. Lineage (NCBI taxonomy): Eukaryota > Metazoa > Arthropoda > Insecta > Lepidoptera > Incurvariidae > Incurvaria > Incurvaria masculella. The sequence continues at coordinate 11,695,401 of OX335663.1, read as the reverse complement.
CAATGCCGTGGTACTCCTAACGAAACCCTACTACCCAGTAAATTGGGGGGGACCTACAGTAACCCTGAGGTATCAGTGTCAACGCCGGATAATTAAGAAATAATTTCAATACCCTTAGGTTGAAGAGTTAACGCGTGTGTCGTTGTCTCTGTCGATGATAAAGGGTTTTGCACCTTACGACGAGACTTAAATGTCTCTGTTCGCTGAGAAAGCAGGTCACTCCCTGGTTCGGAATCCATGTCCCAGTCAGTCAGTCAGTCAGCGTGTTTGCGTCCACTGCTGGACATACGCCTCTCCAATTTTTCTCCAGTCCTCCCGGCCTTCAGCTGATACGGAACCACTGCATTCTACCGACGCACTTGATGTCGTCGTCCCACCTGGCGGGTGGTCTTCCTACACTCCGTTTTCCTGTCCACGGCCGCCAGTGTAGGACACGGTTACGCCAACGGTTGTCGTCTCTTCGGCTGACGTGGCCAGTCCACTGCCACTTGAGCTAATCGGTGTCCAATATCGACTATACTGGTTTCGTCGGCTGTTTCAGCCCTCTCCAACTCGCGGTAGTGATACTTGAGTATTTGTGCATTCACAGCGCCATCGTCCTGGTATCATGGGTATTAGACACGCAGTTCCATAAAAAATACTCAGGAGCAGGAGACCAACCTTCACTAGACTAATATGTTGCGACAAAGAAGCATGAATACAGGGATGGCGAGAGAATGTATGCTTTTGGACACTTCAAATTTTGGTACCATGGGAACAAAACTGCTTTTCTTTCACGATAGATGGCGTTGCTTGATGTCGACGCTGTTGAATGCTATACCGGACAATATAGATAAATTTCCGAGTTTGATACATTCATTTAGTCACGAATGCGAGCTGCTCCATGGTTCGGAATCCATGTAAAACTGTAGATCCCCTTCCCCTACTAGGTGGTAGGGTTTAAGCCCGCCCGGGTTGGTACCATCGCATTGGATAAAAAGATGGTCGAAGCGGCAATGAAAAATTGTCCGTGTTTTCTATCCAGTTCAATGTAGTCGTGCTCATAAAGGGAAGGTCCTGGCATGGCACCTAATTGCTTCGGGAATGTGGTGTATTGGGCTAATATCATAACGGTAGTTGTGTGGTATTAGCCATCTATGTCAGGTCGCGTAAAAAAAAAATGAAAATTCATTCAAATTAAATTACATCATTTGTTGCAAATCTTGAAAATAAAGTGTTTATTATATTCTGAAATTATGGACAAGCATAATGTGAGCATACAAAAAGCCCTGCTGCTTAAAAAATGGCCAAACCACCCGTCCCGGCGGGACTAACTCATTCACGGGCACGGTAAAAAACCGTATTATTGCGTTCTGGGGCAATTTCCTGTTTCAAAGAAAATGACAGGCTCCGTGATGAGGTGGATGCAACATGTCCACAAAGCAGACAATGCGTATAGTGTTTGATTTGGTAAGATTTACGAAAATTTTTATTGCAAAATGACTTATAGCTAAAAGTAAATCACAACCGCTGTAATAAAAAATCAAGCTAAAACCAAATTGATTATTAATCTTAATGAAACCATCTAGGTCTGATGACAAATCTTTTAAAGATGTTTTTATTTTATCGTTGAGTAATCCACCTCCAAAGTTATTGCACAAATCGCACGAAAAATTCGAACTTTAGGAGCTTATAACTAAGAAACCAAACACTAGTTTACAATGTCAATAATCATCAGACATCTAGTTCGATCAAATGAAGCTGTTTTGAGTATATTTTTTGATCTCTAACAAGAAATTTGCGCATGATATTTTTTCCACGTTTGTATGGGGAGTTGAGCAGGAAGCCTCACCTTAAGGCGCTAGGACTTGCCAACTACTCGCGCCATACAAATGCACTTTTTAACAAATGTAATAATATGTAGTGAAACGCTTCAGCAAATCCAAATAGAACTCCAGACTGATAATGGATTGTTAATATTTTTTGATTCCATCATTTATTTAAAAACAGCATATATGCATAAACAAAAAGTTCCATTTGCTTTTAGATTTCTACATTTAGTCAAAAAAGTTCGGAAATGGACACCGTTTCCGCAATGTATTTTGTATAGAAAAAGGAAACATACATTAACGAAAATAGGTTGATTCCTAGACAAGGAATCATATATTGTAAGAATGACACTCATAATCGTCAGACTTAGTTAGTTAACTTGGGGTGCCTCGTCTAACTTTGCGATTTGGCTAATACCAGGGCCTTAAAAGCGTAGGTTTGCGCGCTTCTGCTATGCCAATAAGATGCTAGGTGCATTAAATTAGATTTAAACACACGTACACTGGAATTTTATTATATAAATAGATTCTTCTCCAGACATAAGTATTCAGATTCGAAAACATTGCTACTCAATAGGAATAGCAAATATAATCATAGAAATTATTTCAAAGCAGTTTTTAAGCAAATTTATTGAGACGTGTTCTCATGCTTCAACATAAAACATGATCAACATATAACTAAGTTGACAAGTGTGTCACAGAAATAATATTCTTTTCCCCGGACAACTCAACACTTCCCATTTTCCACTTCCTATATCCAGGCCCTAGACGACAAAACAATATTCCATATTCCATCTGTCCGCTGAAGTTTGCACAAACATCGCAAGATGTTGCATGACGTGTGTCGTTGCGTTGCAGCATGGAGGATGTACGCGGAGAACCGCCCAAGAACCGATTCAACACGTCCGAGAACTGGGCGGAGACGTCGTTCGGCCGAGACATTATGCAGGTAAATAATTCATTAAAGCTTGTATGGTATGGTTTCAAAATCAACCAAACTTCATAAAACCAGTCATTTGGGCCTTTGTGTCTCGTAGTTGGGTCTTTGGGTTTTTAGTGGATTCTTCATAAGCCAGTCCAGCTGCCCTATTTTTGAAACGATTGCTACCAAATTGCTGCAGCAATTTGCGATTCTGATCACCAAAAACGCAGTTTCGTATTTTTGAACGACGTTTGGATAGCAGCGCCCGGCAGCCATTGGCTGTTGTTGAGCGTTTACGATTGCATTGCTAATCGCTGGCTGCAAGCGAATGCAAAGAATTTCAAAAATAGCACGGCAGATCTTCCCAGAATACCAAAAGGCTAGTACAGGGTTTTCCACAGGTTTTTGGTAGAGATCTTCTTCCCTCCCAATAGTTCAGTGGGTTTGTGTACCTGCCTTCATGCATCCACGACCCAGGTAATAGAGATTTTTATGTAACAAACAGAGTCAAATATGTAATATCTGCTTCATGCAAATCTGTTCAGGACACAATAATTCAGACATAAGAACAGAGTCAATATCAACAAACTATGTAAGGTGATACATAAGGCACGGGATAGCATCTCTGGACTGCGTGAAGCCTTCCAGACTTACCCATCCAGTGAAACTAAACATTTGTTTAGCCAGCTAGAACTAGGAGAACGAATGCATTATAAATATAATACATTTACCCCCAGTCAGTAAAGGAGTTTCACTGTTCACAATTCGTTTATTAACTTTTTTCCCTAATTAGGTACACATACTCTTGGATTAGTATTCTTTTTAAAGGAGGTCGATTAGAGTGGACGAAGATGAGCCGACTAGCAACTTCGCCATTTTGATAGCAAAAAAAAATGTAAAACATCCCTTTAAATTAGAAGCTGCCATTGCCTACAACAAAATGAAGATGATACTTGTTTGATAGCATTTCAGTTGCCATTGCCTACAACAAAATTAAGAGGATAATTGTTTGAGAGCATTTCAGTACGTCCTGTAGCCAAGCACCCGAAACGAATTATGAAGCTAGTCATCATTGGACGGCTGCTTTTCAAGTCATATCCACATACCCAAACCTCTGGTAAAGGCTCCAAATTCAATCTGATTGCAGAGAGTTAAGGCACACACAAAAAAAAATCTCCGTCAAAAACTTCGCTATCCGAAAGGGGAGGAGGGACCCCCTGGTGTCTAGAACTCGGTTAGGTCAGACTAGAGCTAGAAGCAGCCCCATTATGGTTTTGTCCCCGATCCAGGCGGTGAAGCAGAACAACTGCGGTCGTGCGGAGGCGGCGGCCGACACGTCCGCGGCTAGCGGCGGCAGCAGCGTCGACAGCGACCTGGACGGCGTGCTGGACGAGGCGCTCGACGACGTCACCGACGAGGGGCCCACCCCGCCCAAGATCAACAAGGTGACGCATTTGTTAAACCATAATCAGCCATATAACATCTAGACATACAAGCAGTAGACAGACTATAATTGGATGTCTTCAGGGAGGTTAGGACTTTACAGGAGACGAGGCCAGTGCTTTGGCTGCCCTATTTATATGACATGGCCCCTTTTCAGTCTCTTGGCCAGTTTTGAATTGTCCAACAGCTCAGTGGCAAGTGGGTTTGGGTGAAAAACTGTTTCTTCATGGCATGCCATAGATTAATAATTACTTACTGGCGTAAGTAGATAGCCCACCGCTATAGTGACGGAAGTTTCATACAATGTGTTTAGCAAACCGGCCCTCTATTGCAATAAACATATAACTAAGATGGTGACTTCTATTCAATCAATCACAACAAAAAGGGTGTTCGCACCAAGAGATGGCGCAGCTGTCGGGATCACTAATTTCAATCTATTAAAAAGTTATTTGATTTCATGGGTTGTCAAAAAATGTGTTAATCTATTCAAAATTGTATTTTTTCCAACTTTGAAACAAAATTGTATTATTAATCTATGAATAAACCCTATGTTTGTACAGCGCTATCTATTGGCTATTTCGCAAGTTCTAGGTACCAAAGTGGCGCCATCCTATTTGCATAGCCGTAAACGTGTATCCATGCAATTGCGCCATCTATTGTTCGTCCCTTCGGCATTGACCTATTGATGAAACATCTAGGTCTGCATTCATCTATGATCTAGAATTCGCCATGGTACACGCTTACCCAGCTCAGAAAGAGAAGCAAGTGGTACATTTACGGGTGGATATGTCATGGAGTTTAGCCTAACCCCAAGTGACCTTTTATTTCTTGATCTTTTTTCACACTTTACTCAAAAACCATTGCTTAACATTGATGTAATTAGACACACATAATGAATCTCATTTTAAATTTTCGTGGACTTATCTTTTTCCTCCATTATTAACACGTTCCGGGACACAATGGCACATACAGCCCTACACGATACAAAACAACGTCCATCCAACCTGAAAACACTGCCTGTCAACCACACTACCACCAAAACTAAACCACACTACAACCACTACTAAATATCACAATGTCGGAGAGCGGCAGACGCCAGTACGAAATAAATACTCCGTTGAATGGGGCATTTGAGACATGCATGAATTCGCCCGTCCATGAAATCTTCAGAATGTGTACAAATACAGGTTTTAAAAATGAATGGCTCAGAATCTAACATTTTTTTATCCCGGAACTTAGGTATTTTGGCCAAAAACACAAAATATGCGGTATCATTTGCTGCAAAAATGGCCCGCCAAATTTCTTTTCAATGTCTAATAAAATGGGTTAATAGGTATATATGTGTTCAGGAATCCAACAATTTTTTTACACAAAAGCGAGTTTTTTTTAAAAAATACACAGTTTTCGCTCTCATAAAATCGGCAAAATTGGCCAGCCCAATCTGTCGTCACACATTGTTTTTTAATTCTAATCAGATCGATAATTTCAAAGAATCCAACAAAATTGTTACTGGCAACACATATATTTTGCAAATGCCCAAATAAAGTGAACAGCATAATTGGCCCGCGCACTTTTTGAAATATAATGACAATAAAAGATATAATCGAAGATACTTTTAACAGAATCCAACAAAAAAGTTACACGACCGTCAGTTTTGCAGCGTTTAAAGCAACTTTGAATTTCGCGCTAAAACGGCAAGATGAGCGCGGGTGGTAGGCTGAGGCAGGCCGAAGCGGGACGGCAGCGGCGGCTGAGGCACGTGTTTCAATATGTGTGATTGCGTAAGTGTGCGTGTGCGCCGACCTTTGCTCGAGGCAACGAAACTCTCGAGGCGCGGGGCTTTGGAGTGTGGTGGCAAAGATAATACTAATAATTACTTTGGTGGTGCATAATCGAATGTACCTAAAGCGAGCGCGTAGTTGGGAGCTGGCGAGCATTTCGGATGATTTTGGTAAATAAATTGGTCATGTACGTGCATAACTCGTGTATGTTTTCTATGGCAAGTGACACATCTTTATAACCGGCTCGACTCGTAGATTCTAGCAGTTGTATTCAGAGTGAACTGTAATCATTTTATATGGATTATCACTGGACTAACCATGCAAAATAATACATAGGACGGACGTAATCCGGGTCGTCAAGTTAGACCGCCCACTCTGAATACTACTTTTTTAGGGTTCCGTACCCAAAGGATTCCAACGGAACCCTATTACTAAACCTCCGCTCTCCGTCCGTCCATCCGTCCGTCTGTCACAGGGCTCTATCTTATGAACCGTAATAAGTAGGAAGGTGAAATTTTCACAGAGTATGTATGTATTTTATTTATTTATTACTTTTTAGGGTTCCGTACCCAAAGGGTGAAAACGGAACCCTATTACTAAACCTCCACTGTCCGTCCGTCCGTCTGTCCGTCTGTCACAGGGCTGTATCTCAGTAACCGTAACAGGTAGACAGTTGAAATTTTCACAGAGTGTGTATTTATTTTGCCGCTATAACAACAAATAGGTAAGATTAAAAAATAATTAAAATTAAAGGGGGCTCCCATACAAAAAACGTGATTTTTTTGTTTTTTTTTTCTACGATGGTACGGAACCCTTCGTGTGCGAGTCCGACTCCCACTTGGCCGGTTTTTAATATGTTGTTATATGATTAAAAAAGTAAATAAAATGTTATACCCACCGGATTTTTTTTTGAATTAAAAAAAATAAGTGCATTTTATGTTTCCTTCATATTGACTTTTATGTGGCTAGAGAAAATTGATAATGTATTCAACTTATCAGTATATTCACTCCATTAGCATGAAAAAAGATCGTCGGTGTATAAAGTATCGGTGAAAATGCGTCTTAACAATGTTTTAAATTTTAAATGTATGGAAATAAAAATACCGTCCATCTTTTTTCGCTTATGGAGTCTTTGACTTGCTATCTTTAATGGTGAAAACCTCATTTCAATCTGACCATTAATTTCCGATATATTCGCATGTCAATACTGTCAAAATTGTACAGTAAAATTTCAAAAATATAATTAAAAGGAATTTTTACCGATTTAAAAAAAACATGAAAAATATGTTCAATATCGAAAATAGGCAACGTTCAATAGGTGAAAATACCTTAAACAATGTTTTAAATTTAAAAGTATGGAAAATTTACTGTTTTGAGTGTATTCAAATGCGAATATCTCGTAAATGAGTCGTCCGATTTTAATTAAGTTTTCATCATTTAAAATAACAGGTTGAAGACTCCATTAGCAAACAAAGATGAACGGTATTCATATTTTCACACATTTAAAATTTTCAAATTTTTTTAAAGGAATTTTAAAGAAAGAGGCATTTATACCGATACAAATGTTTATACCGTATACACAGATTTAAATGAGGTTTTCACCATTAGAGATAGCTCGGCAAAGACTCCATTAGCAAAAAATATGGAACCAAAAATTATGAAAATTACAAACAAAACTTTTTTGTGTTATATCTTGTACGATGGTACGGAACCCTTCGTGTGCGAGTCAGACTCGCACATGGCCGGTTTTTCATGCCCATGGAGTCGTTGACGTGTTATTTTAAATGATGAAAACTTCATTAAAATCTGACGACTAATTTACGAGATATTCGCATTTTAATACGCTCAAAACAGTAAATTTTCAATACCTTTATATTTAAAACATTGTTAAAGGCATTTTCACTGATCCAATGTTATCTATTTTTGATATAGAACACATTTTTCATGTTTTTATCAGACCGGTGAACAAGCCTCTTTAAAATTGTTTTAAGTTTTAAATGTATGGAAAATGTACTGTTTCGACAGTATTCACATGCGAATATCTCGGAAATTAATAGTCAGATTTTAATAAAGTTTTCACCATTCATAGTAATAGGTTAAAGACTCCATGAGCAAACAAAGATCAACGGTATTTATATTTTCACACATTAAAAATTTTCAAAGGTTTTTAAACGAATTTTAAAGAAAGAGGCATTTATACCGATGCAAATGTATGTACCGTATATACAGATTTGAATAAGGTTTTCCCCATTAGAGATAGCACGTCAAATACTCCATAAGCAAAAAATATGGAATTAAAAAATTGTCAAAATAACGTACAAAACCTTTTTGTGTTATGCCTTGTAAGACGGTACGGAACCCTTCGTGTGCGAGTCAGACTCGCAGATGGCCGGTTTTTCATGCTCATGGAGTCGTTCAAGTGTTATTTAAAATCATGAAAACTTCATTAAAATCTGACGACTAATTTATGATATATTCGCATTTGAATGAGCTCAAAACAGTACATTTTCAATACCTTAACATTTAAAACATTGTTAAAGGCATTTGTACCAATCTAACGTTTTCTATTTTCGATATAGAACACATTTTTCATGTTTTTTTTTAGACCTGTGAAAACGCCTTTCAAAAATTGTTTTAAGTTTTAAATGTATTGAAAATGTACTGTTTCGACAGTATTCACATGCGAATATCTCAGAAATTAATGGTCAGATTTAAATAAAGTTTTCACCATTCAAAATAACAGGTTGAAGACGCCATGAGCAAACAAAGATCAACGGTATTTATATTTTCACACATTTAAAAATTTCAAAGGTTTTTAAACGAATTTTAAAGAAAGAGGCATTTATACCGATGCAAATGTATGTACCGTATTTACAGATTTGAATGACGTTTTCACCATTAGAGATAGCACATCAAAGACTCCATAAGAAAAACATATGGAATTAAAAAATAGTTAAGATTACATTTCAAAAATTTTTGAAGGAATTTTAAAGAAAGAGGTATTTATACCGATACAAATGTGTGTACCGTATATACTGATTTCAATGAGGTTTTCACCATTAGAGATAGCACGTCAAAGACTCCATAAGCAAAAAATATGGAATTAAAAATAGTCATACAAAAATTACATACAACACTCTTTTGTGTTATGTCTTGTATGACGGTACGGAACCCTTCGTGTGCGAGTCACACTCGCACATGGTCGGTTTTTCATGCTCATGGAGTCGTTCACGTGTTATTTTAAATGATCAAAACTGTATTAAAATCTGACGACTAATTTACGAGATATTCGCATTCGAATGCGCTCAAAACAGTAAATTTTCAATACTTTTAAATTTAAAACATTGTTAAGGGCACTTTCACCGATCCAACGTGTTATAACCTTGGTTTATGACCGCGAAAGCAAACACGATGTTAGTTTTGACACATGATGTAATTGACAAAACATAACCTCAATCTAAATGTCATTGGTGAGAGTACTACATTTTAGGCTACAATATTTCGGTACACAACACCTTCCCTCTCAGATTGAACTATTCTATTAAACTAGAATACAATGAGTGGGTTATCTCTTTCGCAAACTTTCAGATGCGTAGCTCTGTGAACTCAATAAACGATAATCAACATACACTTATACTATATTGTTCATGCTATGTACCTTAATGTTCCACACTAATAAAATCTTCTAACACTGAATCACTGTCTATTCTTTTTGTAACTACAGCTCCTTTTGGAATACCTAAAACTTCCCTCATTTTTGTCACTTCTTCTCCTTCTGTTTCTTCTCCGCTTCCTGAGTTCTTGATGATTTGGTTAAGATGGCGTTGTATTATTTTGCCACTGTCTGTCTTTATTAAAAATCTCTGGTTGCTTAATTTTTTGTGAATGACCGCACATGCCCATTTATCACTTTTGTTATACAGGCGGTAACGAATGGGTTGACCTTCTTCAAAATGTCTGCGCTTAGGGTAAGGTTGTTCTTCTCTTGCATTTTGTGTGTTTGCATGTTGTGGGTGTATACAATCAAGGAATGTGCGAAATGGTCTGGCGTTCAGCAATTCTGCAGGCGTTTTGCCTGTGGTAGCGCTGGGAGTGGACTTCATGGCATATAACAATCTGGGTAATCTGAGATTCCAAGGGACATCAGACATCTTGCTAAGTTTTTCCTTGACGGTTTGGACTGTGCGTTCAGCTTGCCCGTTAGAAGCAGGGTGGTATGGTGGTACTAGTATGCTTCTTATCTGATTTCTGCTGCAGAAATGTTTGAACTCTGCAGATGTGAACATTGTTGCGTTATCTGAGACCAAGATCTCGCAGAGCCCTTGGCTGCTGAAGATTTCTCTCAATACTTGAGTGACTACAGCTGATGATGTATTGGGGACTATACGTACTTCTGGCCATTTTGAAAACGCATCAATTGCGATGAAAAATGTCTTTCCCATGTATGGACCAGCAAAGTCAACATGTAAGCGGGACCACGGTCGCGATGGTGGCGGCCAAGCTGTACATACTTTTGGCGGTAAGTGTCGATGGTTCTGACATATATCACACGAAGCCACAGTTGCTTCAATATCCTTGGTTATGTTCGGCCACCAAACATAACTTCTTGCCACCCCCTTTGTGGCAACAATTCCGTTGTGTGAGTCGTGCAATATTTTTAATATGTCCTTTCTTATGCATTCTGGAATCACAACTCTGTTACCGATTAGAATGCAATCTTTCATCGTCGACATCTCTGCGCGTCGTAGCCAGTATAGATGTAATGATTTTTCTGTTACCTTCTGTGGCCATCCCCTGCGTATCCAGCTATGCACTTTTGATAGAGTGATATCCTTTCGAGTGAATTCTGCAATTTTCTCGACCGTGAGATTCGGGTCGTTAGGTTCTGCTGTCATCAGCAGAACATCTCCATAGGCTTCGTCGTGTTTATCTTCATTGTCTCCTTGTTCTGGCCACCTGCTCAATGCATCAGAGTTGCCTAGTTTCTTTCCTTCTTTATACTTCAATACATAGTCATATGTGCTGAGCTGAAGTGCCCATCGGGTCATTCTGGGTGACAGTGTGATTGGTATTGGTTTGTTGGTTCCGAAAATGCTTATAAGCGGCTTATGGTCAGTGAAGATTATCACTTTTTTACCCCAGATATAGTTATGAAATTTGCTAAGCCCAAACATGATTCCCGTTGCCTCTTTGTCCAATACCGAATAATTTCTTTCATGTTTGTTTAACGTTCTTGACGCCATTGCGATTGGTTTCTCTGATCCGTCGTCCATTATGTGTGCTAACGTTATGCCGACGCCATATGCTGATGCGTCGCATGACAGTGTGATTTCTTTGTTTGCGTCAAAGTGAACTAGAACCCTGTCAGATGTAAGTAGCTCTTTTGCTTGATTAAAAGCAGACTCTTCTGACTCTGTCCACTTCCAAATGGAGTTTTTGTCTAACAATCGATGTAACGGTTCCAGTACTGAGGCCTTGTTCGGAAGAAATCGCTCATAGAAGTTGTACAGGCCAAGGAAAGCTTGCAACTCTTTAACAGTCGTCGGTTTCGGAGCATTTACAATTGCGCTCACTTTATTCCTGTTCGGCTTCACACCTTCTGGAGTTATTGTGAACCCTAAAAAGTCCACTTCTTGTAAGAGGAAACAACATTTGTTTTGGTTTAGTTTTAAACCCGCTTCACTTATCTGTTTCAGCACTTCCTCTAGTCTGTTGTTATGTTCTTCTATCGTTCTTCCAGATACTAGTATGTCGTCAAGCAGGACCTGTACTCCTTTGATGTTACTTAGTGTTTGCGTCATTAAGCGCTGAAATATGCCTGTGGCGGCCTTTACTCCGAACGGTAAACGATGGACCGAGAACAAGCCTTTGGTCGTGTTAATGGTGAGTATTTTTGCAGTTTCATCGTCCACTTCCACTTGCGTGTATGCGCGCTCCAGGTCTAATTTAGAAAAGTATTTGCCGCCTGCTAGGTTTGCCAGTATATCGTTGTTGGTTGGTAATGGATAGGTGTCATTATTGGTAGCTTTGTTTACTGTCGATCGGTAGTCACCGCAGATGCGGATGCCACCCGATGGTTTTACCAAAGGTACTATGGGGGTTGCCCATTTTGAGTATGCTATTGGTTTCAGCACCCCCTCTCTCGTCATTCTGTCAAGTTCTTCCTCCACCTGTTCTCTCAATGCATATGGCACACTGCGATATTTAAGGTAAGTTGGTTTCATTTCTGGATCTGGGCGGATAGATACTGCAGGTCCGTTGTATCTACCTAGCGATTGTTCGAACACTGTTGGATATTTATTTAAGATGCTTTTAAGGTAATCTGGATTAACCTGGTTTAGTCCATGAATCTGTATCTGTAGCGGAAGTAGCCAGTTTCTGCCGACTAAGCTGGGGCCGTTGCTTTTGGCGATTAATAGTGGAAGTGTGGCCTCACTGTTTGCATATCTGACTCTCACATTTATGACCCCAACTAAGTCTACTCCATTCCCCGTCCACGCTTTCAATCGGAGGTTAGTTTTCTCTATTTTTGGTTTGGGTTCTCGGTTCCATATCTTTTCATAGTTGTCTCTGCTGATGATGGTAAATGCTGCTCCCGTGTCGAGCTCAAAGTCATGTTTTACGCTGTCCATTGTAACTGTCATCATAAATGAAGGGAATAATTTCTTATCGGTGGTATTTTCGTCTCCTATGTTGTACAGACTGTTCATTATATGATCGGCATTGTTGTTTGTATCTGGATTATTTTCTGTGTTCATTTCATTGATGTTGTTCCTACGAGCCTGGTCTCGTTTTTTCTGCTGGCATATTCTCTCGATATGTCCAGTTATGTGACAGTACCGGCACGATAGATGTTTTACCTTGCACTCCCCTGAATGTGAATTTCCGCAGCGATAACACTTAGTTTTTGCATTTGATGGTACACTTATTCGATTCATGTCCATTGGTTCCCCTGCGTGGTCCGTGTTGGTGAATGTGGTTGCATTCGTTCTACTTCTACTGTTTATTATGATTAGGTCTTTTCCGGCTGTCTCTGCGGCAATTGCTGTGCTTACTACATTTGCATAAGTCAAGTCGCAGCGTTGCAACAACTCCTTCTGGAGTGTTTTGTTCTGCATGCCGCACACTATCCGGTCTCGTAACATTCGTTCAAGAAATGTGCCGAAGTTGCAAAAGTTGCTGATTTTTCGTAGATCTGTGATGTAGTCTGCTATGTTTTCATTTAAGCCCTGGTCGCGCCTGTAGAACTTGTAGGTTTGTGTGATTTCATTGGGTTGCGGTTCGAAGTGTTGAGTCAACAACTGCACTATTTGTTCGATGGACACCTCGTCGGATTTTCGGGGGCTGATCAGGGAGATCAGGGTGGTGTACGTCTGTGCGCCGCAGACCGCATAAAAGTTCGCGCGTTGGAGCTTCGGGTCGGTGATTTCGTTTGCCGCAAAACAGTAATACAAACGCTCATAGTATGCAGTCCAGTTTTCGCCTGGTTTGTACTCTTCGTACCGGATGGATTTAGCCATTTTTATCTCTCGTCGCCACTGTTATAACCTTGGTTTATGACCGCGAAAGCAAACACGATGTTAGTTTTGACACATGATGTAATTGACAAAACATAACCTCAATCTAAATGTCATTGGTGAGAGTACTACATTTTAGGCTACAATATTTCGGTACACAACACAACGTTATATATATTCGATATAGAACACATTTTTCATGTTTTTTTAGATCGGTGAAAATGCATTTCAAAAATTGTTTCAAATTTTAAATGTATGGAAAATGTACTGTTTCGACAATATTCACATGCGAAAATATCTCAGATATTAATGGTCAGATTTAAATAAAGTTTTCACCATTCAAAGTAATAGGTTGAAGACTCCATGAGCAAACAAAGATCAACGGTATTTATATTTTGACACATTTAAAATTTTCAAAGGTTTTTAAACGAATTTTAAAGAAAGAGGCATTTATACCGATGCAAATTGTGACGTTCGACCGGAACCCTCGCTTTTGCGGCGGCTCCGTCCGCGTCATCACGCGCCACCACTCCAAATTAAATGTAGAATAAGTGTACCCTTAGGGGGTAGCCGAGCCAAGTACTACCAGGGACAGGGAAAAGAATACGACCAATTAGTGAAAATAAAGGTGGACGTTTATTACAAAGAAAATTAAACAAAAATTGCTCAAGCGGTACATAAATGGTTTGCAGTTAGAAAGTCTGTCGTTGAGGCCTCCGTTAAGGGTAGAAAAACTTGGTGGTTGGTTCACTCAGTGGTGGACCACGTCGGTGCGCAGCATGGTGGGTGCACGCGCGTGCGGTGCGGCGCGCGGGACGTCGGCTCAGAGCAGCGGCGCCGGCGTGTCGGCCGCGTCGTCAGCGCCGGCCGACGGCGTGGCGGCGTGGCTCAGCGCTGCTCGGCGCGGGGCGCATCGGCGCGGCTGCGCGGATGGCCGGCCAGCGTGCTCGGCTACCTCGCCGCGTCGCTGTCGGCGACGGCGACCCCTCGCGAGCCGTGCCTCGCGCGGTCAGTCGTTACATTTAGGGGCTCGCAAGAAGAGCCCCGCAGGAACCGCTGAAGTCAATTTCGAAACACTTAGACGGGCGCTCACGATAAAATGAGGCGTGGGCGCCGTAAAATGGTTACAGGGTGCTTGAGGAGCTAAAATAAAGCCAGGTCAATAGCGACCAAGGAGGAAATGAGTTTAATTAAATGAACAGGGCTGTGAGCAATCGCTAAAAGGTATTAAATTGAAGTTGGGTTACCGGTAGGTGGACCGCGGTTTGTAGAGGTGCGCTCTTTGCGAAGGCTGCTGGTAAAGTGGGCGACCCAAAATGGTCGCCGCACTACGAAATTATCATTTTCGTTTCTCTTTTTTTCTGAGGGTAAGGAAGATTTTAATTAGGTAAAACCACGGAGGGAGCAAGGCGACTGGATTAGCCTTGGCCAAGGAGCTATGAACACTGTAGTGGCTTACCAAAAATCCACTACGTGACACAACCCCCCCTCTCGAGGAAAGAGGACGACGAGCCGTCCGACCTGTCGCCCTCGACAGACCGAGTCCTCGAGAGTAAGCCAAGGCTAATCAGGCACAGGTGAAGCCTGACTGAAATGGGTAAGTGAACAAGGTCGGGTGGGACACAAATAAAAAAAACAACAATCTTAAACTACGGGCTACCTACTGGAATAAATGCAGTAAAAAAAAAAAAGGACAGGCCAAAAAAAAACAAAACAGATACTCCTCCACGCAAAAGGAACACAAATTAGGCTCTAGAACTTAAATTAAAAGGACGTGTTGGCTTGTTTATTTATTGTAGGAGTTCCCGTATTCTTCTAACAGAATACGGTGCCGCTCCTGTAAGGTACAAAAGAAAAGTACAGCACAAAAAAAATGGCTCGTACAGGCTTAGATTTTTTTCATTAGGAGTTAGACTAAATCGTCCTTACCGCTCCTGTGAGGTACAAAAGAAAAGTACAGCACAAAAAAAAAATGGCTCGTACAGGCTTAGATTTTTTTCATTAGGAGTTAGACTAAATCGTCCTTACCGCTCCTGTGAGGTACAAAAGAAAAGTACAGCACAAAAAAAAATGGCTCGTACAGGCTTAGATTTTTTTCATTAGGAGTTAGACTAAATCGTCCTTACCGCTCCTGTGGGGTAAAACGACGAAGTATAGCACTTAAACATGGCTCATACAACAAGTAAGTTGGCTTCTTTAGTTAGCAGTAGGAGTTGGACCATACAGTGTCGTTACCGCTCCTTTAAGGCACTCAATGAGCGGCTAGCGATCATGCCCTGAGCTTGAGGAGTTCAGGACACCCTTAACCTAGAACTAACCGCTTGGTGCTACGCACATGCCTAAACTACGGGACAACACATTATTTACAAGACCTGCTCTCGCGCCCTAATATGCACTATCTTTCGCTCGCCTCTAACATTCCAAGTCTGGTCGTCCTACAGCGGAAGATCAGACATCACCTTGCAGTGGCCGTCCAGACCCTCGAAGGCGCGGGCCGGACGACCGGTGCGGGAGCGGGCCGCTCCAGACGACGTCACTAAAACTAACACAAATCAAATAAATTAACCACTGACGGCACCCAGCAGCATGGCTGGCGAGGTGACGTCGGGGAACCTACAAGTAAAAAAAAACAAAACAACCCTACAGTCCAGTAGGTACCCGGCAACTAAGTACTAACATTATCAAAACAACAAACTAAATAAATCAACAAAACCAAACACGGTCCGCTTTACGAAGGGAACCGGTATAGGGATTAAATAGCCCAATAACGAGGTGAGAGAGGGACATAGGTAACTCTCCATAAAGAAAAAATAAAAAAAAAATCAAAAGCTTAACTTTAAGGACTTAAACGACCTACTTACTACTACTTGGGCCTAGGTAGTGGTATTGGAGGCACAGTCTAGGTCTGCCGGTCTGGCATGATACCGTTAGAAAAACAGGACGCGCGTTCAAACTGCCTATGTTGCGAGAAAAAAAAATTAAAAAAAAAAAAAAATACTTTGAAAGGATTCACAGCCCATGAAGTGGATGAAGGAGGGTGAGGCCCAGTGCAGCGGAAGCCTTATTACGAAAAAAAAATTAAAAAAATAAAGTAAAAAAACATTAAAGGAATCCACAATCCATGAAGTGGATGAAGGAGGGTCAGGCCCAGCGCAGCGATGAGCTAACATAAATGGAGGGGCATGATCGTAGCCTTGGAGGCAAAACAACAAAACATTATTTTGAAAAAAAAATAGATTTATTTTGGCACAGTGTGAACACGCCTTAATACCTAGATGACCTAGGTGCCTAGATCCTAAAAAGCGCTCAGCGCACGGGCACCCACGCGGCCACGGCGCGCGCGCCGTCGCTTCAACCGAAACCTAGCCGCCTACACTAGTACAATCACAAAACAAGAAAAAAAACGGAACTAAAAGTGGGCATAATGCGCCGAGTAAAATTACTCAACTGAAATATTTTACAATACGAGAACCGGTGAAAAGTTTCGTTCGTGAATGAATTAAAACTGAAATGAACTGTTGCAGTTCCGCTGTGACGCGAACGGAACGAGACGAATCGATTTCGGTGGCGTTCGCCAGCGTGCGCGCCGCCGTGATCGCGTCGCGTGTCCGAACGGCCGAGTAATATCAATACTTATTACGCGCCGACTTGCTCGGATTCGCATTCAATACATTTTAAATCTACCATAGGATAGAAAACGAGTTAGAAGCGCGCCGCGAATGTTTGCCGAGTGTCCGATTAGGTCCGCGAACAGAGGGCAAGGGCGGGAGCCAATAAAGGCGTGGGGCCCGTCAAAAACAAATGCGACCGGGGACATTCCCAAGTGGAACGTATTAGTCCCGGCGGCAGGAAGAGAAACTGAAGGAAAAAAAATGAAACATCCGCGGGGCCTTCTAAACTCAAGGCCAGAATACAAACTACGTTTTGACTTGTGGTGAAGGAAAACATTACATAAGATAAGGGTTTAAAAAAAAACTGGTGTCCCCTCCGCTTAAGGTTCGCGGGGCAAAAAGGGCGTTTGGCACTCGCCAAAACGGTCAACATATAATAAAATGAGAACACTTTATTCCAAAAAAAATAAATTGAAATGCAGAGCGCGTTGGGAGATCGGGTCGGAAATACGTTAAACTAATGTAAGCTTAAAATCTTTGACGCTCCAGTCACCTATAGACTTGCCTTTTTGGTCCGCGAGTTCGTACACCGTGGGGGTCTTCCGTTTCAAAATCGTGCACTTGACATAGCGAGGCGCTAGCTTGTAGGAGAAATACCTACCAGCGTCACTACGGATGAAGGACTTCCTCCAAACCTGCTGACCGACCTGGAAAGATTCGGGGCGGCGGCGTAGGTTGTAGCGAGCCTTGTTGGTCAAGTGTGCACGGTCGAGGGCTTGCCGCACCCTCTTAAATATATCGTTGAGCTCGGAGAGGTCCTCCACACGACTCTCTGTAGGCGTTAGTAAATGATCGTGAATCGACTCATCGCGCAGGCGACCGTAACTGTCACCGTCCGACACCAGCTCGCGGCCGTAGGTCAGGAAGGCGGGCGTGAACCCAGTGCTCTCGTTCACCGCCGTATTCACTGCAAACTGGAGCTTGGGCAACAGGGTGTCCCAAACGCGATGGTCGTCTTTGATGAAAGTACCTAACATAGTAACGAGCGTGCGATTGTACCGCTCAACGATATTTATTTCGGGCGTGTACTTCGGTGTGTAAAACTGTTGGGGTATGTTGTACCGACGGAGTAGGTCACGGAGGTCCGATCCGATAAACTCCGTTCCGTTATCAGACAAAACGGTTTTCGGAACACCGTGTACAAGAAAGACTCCGTTTTCCAACCGGTCGGCGATATTTTTGGCCGTCGCGCGCCTGAGCGGAAAGAAAATACAATACTTGCTAAACGCGCAAGTAACGACTAAAATGTAAACATTACCTTTTCGCGACGCGGGAAAGGGACCGGTTATATCTATAGATATATACTCGAAGGGTCGCGAGCACTGTTTCGCCTGCCCCATCTGGCCGAGTGTAGCGTGTTGAGCGTGCTTGTGTGCCAGACACGTCTCACACTTCCTCACGTAGTCCGTGACGTCACGGTACATTCCTGGCCAGAAATGTTGCAGGGCGAGCCTCCGATACGTTTTATAGACTCCCAGGTGACCCGAGGTCGGTTCGTCGTGACAGGAACGGACTGTCGCGGCGCGCCGGCCCGCGGGAATAACGAGTTTCCACTCGAAGTCCCTATCGAGCTGGAATTTACTTCGGGTAAAACGGTACAAGTTACCATCCCGTAAGGTAAAATTAGGTACGGACTGCGGGTTATCCGTGCATGACTTCGCTAGCCGGTCGTACCATACGTCGGGCGTGGTCGCTTCTGCTGAGGACAGGAGGGGGGCGCGGCTCAAAGCGTCCGGGATGACATTCTCCTTACCCTTGCGATGCTTGATCTCAAAATTAAAGGGGGATAAGCGGATGCCCCAACGAGCGAGACGACCGGTCGGGTTGTCTAAGGAAAGGAACCACTTTAGAGAGGAGTGGTCTGTGTAAATAGTGAACATTGGACCGTACTCGAGATAGCACCTCCAATGTTCAACTGAGAAGATAACGGCTAGGGCTTCGCGTTCCGTCGCTGAATAGTTGGTCTCGCAAGGTGTCAGGGCTCTGCTCGCGTACGCGATTATTTTTTCGTGACCCCCGATGACCTGTGTTAGTTTCGCACCTAGTCCGCACTGGGAAGCATCCGTGTGAACCTGAAAAGACTGTGACCAGTCCGGGCACGACAGGACGGGAGCGGTGCTCAGAGCTAGCTTGAGGTCACGGAAAGAATGCTCCGCGGAGCCAGACCACGCGAACGGCGGCGTCCCGCGCTTCGTGCTCGTCAACTTATTCAGCGGCGCGGCGCGAGAAGCGAAGTCAGGGATGAACCGGCGGTTCCACGAGGCGGTCGCGAGAAACCTACGTACTTCGGTTGCGTTGGTGGGGGTAGGCCATTCCGTTATGGCTTTTGTCTTACCGGGGTCGGGGCGCAACCCGAAACGATCCACTACGAAACCTAAGTAGTTTAGACTACTGCGAAAAAAAACCGATTTCTCCTTATTCGTGGTCAAGTTAGCCATCTTGAGCACGTCCAAAACCTTTAAGAGTATGTCTAGATGTTCTTCAAAAGTTGAAGATACTATCACGATATCGTCGAGATATACGAATACTTTACCGTGATAGGTGGATCCGAAAAGTTGGTCCATTAATCGCTGCTGGGTCGCCGGCGCGTTAGTTAAACCGAAACACATACGTTTATAACAGAACGTGCCGCGCCCGGGAACACTGAAAGCGGTCTTTTCGCGCGAGCTGGGGTCAAGGGGGATCTGCCAGAAGGCCGAGCTAAGGTCAATCGAGGACAGGTACTTCGCGTCGCGTAAGTTGTCGAGTATGTCTGACACGTAGGGCACTAGATAAGAATCTTTCTTAGTCACCCGATTTAATTCTCGACAATCTAGACAAAACCTAAACTTTCCGTCTTTCTTGACCGTAAGCAGCACGGGTGAGTTCCAAGCGCTCGACGTCGGCTCGATCACGCCTAGGTCTAACAGCTTGTCGACCTCGCGGTTGATGAGCTCTAATTTGTGCGGGGAAAGGCGATAAGTTCGCTGCTTGACCGGCGCGGCGTCTCCGGTGTCGATCGAGTGAGCGGTGAGTGACGTCATACCGAGTCCAGCGGCGTCCGCTGTTATCGTATCGAAGCGAGAGATAACGCTGTCGGCTACGTTCCGTTGCGTCGCGGTCAGTCCGTCGTAGTCGACCAAGTGGTCGACGTCGACCTTATCACAAAATGAAGCAGGTGTGCCGGTCCAATCCACGAGAGTCACTTGAGTGGGAAGTAACCTAAAAGATTTCCAAAAATCGATCCCGAGGATTAATTCGGCGTTCAAGTCTGGCGCGGCATGAAAAATTAGCTCACGCGTAAGTCCGTTGTAAGTCACGGGCACTCGGAAGTACCCGTTTGCTTGTGCGGTGGCCCCATTGGCTACCGTCACTCGCACGCGGAGGTCCGTATGCAGTAGGTATCCGTTCGCGACGAGTTGGCGTTGGGTTACGCGGTTCACGAACGATACCGAGGCCCCCGAATCTAGGAGGCCCCGAAGGGAAAGTAAACCTACAGTTATATTTACATAAGGTCTATTATCTAAGTCTAAACTAGAACACAAAACCGCGTTATGATAGGAACAAAAAAAGGTCTTAAGATACATAAGCCAATCCGTCCATTCTTTGGAGGACTGGGAAAGGGTAACACCTTCATAACGCGGACCTATCAGTTTTTTTTCGTGCACTCAGGGCACTGGCTCTGTCGTACGCCGGGTTTCTGGCAACCGAAACACCTGAGTTCGCGGGGAGCGGGGCATCGGAAAAACGAGTGCTCGCTGGTCCGGCAACGAGGACAATAAACTTGTAGGTCGGCGCGCGGTTTGTTTTGAGCGACCGCGGACGCGTTCACTCTGCGGGAAGCGGGCGCGCGCGGCGAGCTACCTCCGCTAGCGCGCGTGCCGCCTTTATAAGCAAATTCGGCCGCGGGCGCGTCGGCGCCGGCCGCGCTGGGCTCTTTAAAGGACCGGAAGCGAACACGGGTGGCTTCGATCTTTAGACAGTACGATTTTAACTGATCTACAGATTTAATCTCTACAAGCGAGAGTGGACCGATGTAGGTAGGGCGCACATTGCGTAATAAAATGTCAAGCTTAGCGCTCTCGGAAAGTGGCGCGCGCAATTGATTAAAAAGCCCATGAATAATTGCAAAATAAATTGTTACGCTTTCATCTCTTCCCTGTGTGCGGGCACGTATCACCCCCAGCAGCCGGTGATCTAAATCGACCTCGTCAAACTCTGTCAGCAACAGTTCGCTGAGCTGCTCCCACGTGGCAACTGAATGACGTACGCTCCGGTACCAATGAAGGGCCGGCCCTTCGAACAACTCGGGGGCGGCTACAAATAACTGGCGAGTTGTTATCGAGCGTGACTCACGCAGCTCCTCGATCCGCTCCAGGAAGGCGCGCACGTCCTTCTCGCCATCGTACGTGAGTTTAAGCTTCGCGACTGCGTCACTGTACCTAGCTGCGGGGCACGCGTACGTTGCGACGGGTCCGGGCGGCGCGGGTGAAGGCGGCGGCGGCGGCGGCGCGGTTGAGGTGAGGGTGGCGACGGACACAGGAACGCTCGAGGCGGACGGCGGCGGCGGGGCGTCACTTTCGAATGGTCCTGGGGGGGCGAGCGAAGCAGGGGAAGGGGGCGGTGAGGTAGGACCGTCCTCGTCCTTCCCGAGGTAGGCGGACTCGGTGGTGGCGAATAAGTTGGACACCGTGTCCTTGAGCGCGACTTGTTCGTCCGACGACGCCTCCACGCGCGTGATTCTATTGAACAGGTGGTCCAGTAAGGCCTTAACGCACGGCGTGAGTTTAGCGTCGGTTGCCGCCAGTACGAGCCGGTTGAGCTGGCTGCGGATGGACTCCAACTCATCTCCCGGATCCTCGTCCGTGAAGAATATCTCTTCCGATGGTTGGTCCCGGGCTAAGGACGCGACCTGTCGTCTTAGCGCTGCCACGGTGCCCAGAGGTACTTCACCGCGGATCCTAACCTCGTATTCCAGCGCTTCCTTTCGCAAAAGGTTAAATGTTAACTTGCGTAACGACATGTTGAGTTATTAAATAAACTCGAAAAAGTCTAAGTAACGCACTAAACTTTTAACGTAAATACGTTCTTAACATCGCATAGAATGCACGCATAATAAACTCTAAAATAAAAAAAAATAAAAAAAGTGATCCCCAACGAATGAAGGTTGAGTGATCGGGCTGTGAAAGTCTTGAAACGCACGAGGTGCATGCGCAAGGTAAGTGAGAAGAAACAGTATGGGCATCAAAAGTTCAAGAAAAAAAATGGTCCCCAACGAATGAAGGTTGGGTGATCAGGGCCGTGAGACTACGCGCCCGCGCGACCGCTCCGCGTCGCGACAATTAGATGGAGCGAGGGAAAGAAAAAAAAAACGTGGGTAGTTTCGCGAGCAAAGAAAAAACAACTCGTAAAAATTCCTACGGCACACGCGCCGTCTGAACTAAATTAAAACAAAACGGAATCATACTGGGTAACAGGCGGGATCTACCGAGCGCTAACCAAAACAGAACGAAAAAAAAACGTGAGACCGTATCTAGTTCAGTAGGAGGGAGCGTGTTAGGCAAGTTGAAGTGAACGCGAAATACCAACGGGGAATCGAAAGTTTTAGATTATCGATGCGAAATTATGAATCTGTCGTCTCAAAGTGAGCGCAGTAAAGACATCGCTCGCGCTGTGTCGCGCGGCCATGTTGTGTAGTGAAATCTAAGTTCAATGTGAAGTTATCAAGGGCAGCTAAACATGGAATGAATTTATGTTTTTCAGCTGAAGGCGAAACGTAAGTACTGTGTGAAGTGAGTGGGGCGTAAACAGGATCTACTCGTTCGGTGGTCGAATCAACTTCGAAACATGGTTTCAAGGTTAGGTCGATCGCCGAATCGAACGCGTTATCGTCTCAACCAATGCGATAGCTCACTAGCACACAACAATCACACTTAAAAATGTTACAGCAAACAATTAATGAGAAGAAAAATGGAGGGCTCAACAGAAACCTGGCTTTTTACAAATTAAATATTCTTTTTCCCTCCCAGGCAGTACATAGCTCGGTTTGGAGTGGGGCGCAAAATAGAAACAGGATTCCTAGTCCTGCTCGTCCCCGAACCAGTGGATGCCAGTGTGACGTTCGACCGGAACCCTCGCTTTTGCGGCGGCTCCGTCCGCGTCATCACGCGCCACCACTCCAAATTAAATGTAGAATAAGTGTACCCTTAGGGGGTAGCCGAGCCAAGTACTACCAGGGACAGGGAAAAGAATACGACCAATTAGTGAAAATAAAGGTGGACGTTTATTACAAAGAAAATTAAACAAAAATTGCTCAAGCGGTACATAAATGGTTTGCAGTTAGAAAGTCTGTCGTTGAGGCCTCCGTTAAGGGTAGAAAAACTTGGTGGTTGGTTCACTCAGTGGTGGACCACGTCGGTGCGCAGCATGGTGGGTGCACGCGCGTGCGGTGCGGCGCGCGGGACGTCGGCTCAGAGCAGCGGCGCCGGCGTGTCGGCCGCGTCGTCAGCGCCGGCCGACGGCGTGGCGGCGTGGCTCAGCGCTGCTCGGCGCGGGGCGCATCGGCGCGGCTGCGCGGATGGCCGGCCAGCGTGCTCGGCTACCTCGCCGCGTCGCTGTCGGCGACGGCGACCCCTCGCGAGCCGTGCCTCGCGCGGTCAGTCGTTACATTTAGGGGCTCGCAAGAAGAGCCCCGCAGGAACCGCTGAAGTCAATTTCGAAACACTTAGACGGGCGCTCACGATAAAATGAGGCGTGGGCGCCGTAAAATGGTTACAGGGTGCTTGAGGAGCTAAAATAAAGCCAGGTCAATAGCGACCAAGGAGGAAATGAGTTTAATTAAATGAACAGGGCTGTGAGCAATCGCTAAAAGGTATTAAATTGAAGTTGGGTTACCGGTAGGTGGACCGCGGTTTGTAGAGGTGCGCTCTTTGCGAAGGCTGCTGGTAAAGTGGGCGACCCAAAATGGTCGCCGCACTACGAAATTATCATTTTCGTTTCTCTTTTTTTCTGAGGGTAAGGAAGATTTTAATTAGGTAAAACCACGGAGGGAGCAAGGCGACTGGATTAGCCTTGGCCAAGGAGCTATGAACACTGTAGTGGCTTACCAAAAATCCACTACGTGACAAAATGTATGTACCGTATTTACAGATTTAAATGACGTTTTTACCATTAGAGATAGCACGTCAAAGATTCCATAAGAAAAACATATGGAATTAAACAATAGTTAAGATTGCATGCAAAACTTGTTTGTGTTATGTCTTGTTCGACGGTACGGAACCCTTCGTGTGCGAGTCAGACTCGCACATGGCCGGTTTTTCATGCTCATGGAGTCGGTCTCGTGTTATTTTAAATGATCAAAACTGTATTAAAATCTGACGACTAATTTACGAGATATTCGCATTCGAATGCGCTCAAAACAGTAAATTTTCAATACCTTTACATTTACAACATTGTTAAAGCCATTTGTACCGATCCAACGTTTTCTATTTTCGTAATAGAACACATTTTTCATGTTTTTTTTTAGACCGGTTAAAACGCCTTTTAAAAATTCTTTTAAGTTTTAAATGTATTGAAAATGTACTGTTTCGACAGTATTCACATGCGAATATCTCGGAAATTAATGGTCAGATTTAAATAAAGTTTTCACCATTCAAAGAAATAGGTTGAAGACTCCATGAGCAAACAAAGATCAACGGTATTTATATTTTCACACATTTAAAATTTTCAAAGGTTTTTAAACGAATTTTAAAGAAAGAGGCATTTATACCGATGCAAATGTATGTACCGTATTTACAGATTTAAATGACGTTTTCACCATTAGAGATAGCACATCAAAGACTCCATAAGAAAAACATATGGAATTAAAAAATAGTTAAGATTACATGCAAAACTTGTTTGTGTTATATCTTGTTCGACGGTACGGAACCCTTCGTGTGCGAGTCAGACTCGCACATGGCCGGTTTTTCATGCTCATGGAGTCGGTCTCGTGTTATTTTAAATGATCAAAACTGTATTAAAATCTGACGACTAATTTACGAGATATTCGCATTCGAATGCGCTCAAAACAGTAAATTTTCAATACCTTTACATTTACAACATTGTTAAAGCCATTTGTACCGATCCAACGTTTTCTATTTTCGTAATAGAACACATTTTTCATGTTTTTTTTTAGACCGGTGAAAACGCCTTTTAAAAATTCTTTTAAGTTTTTATTGTATTGAAAATGTACTGTTTCGACAGTATTCACATGCGAATATCTCGGAAATTAATGGTCAGATTTAAATAAAGTTTTCACCATTCAAAGAAATAGGTTGAAGACTCCATGAGCAAACAAAGATCAACGGTATTTATATTTTCACACATTTAAAATTTTCAAAGGTTTTTAAACGAATTTTAAAGAAAGAGGCATTTATACCGATGCAAATGTATGTACCGTATTTACAGATTTAAATGACGTTTTCACCATTAGAGATAGCACATCAAAGACTCCATAAGAAAAACATATGGAATTAAAAAATAGTTAAGATTACATGCAAAACTTGTTTGTGTTATGTCTTGTTCGACGGTACGGAACCCTTCGTGTGCGAGTCAGACTCGCACATGGCCGGTTTTTCATGCTCATGGAGTCGGTCTCGTGTTATTTTCAATGATCAAAACTGTATTAAAATCTGACGACTAATTTACGAGATATTCGCCTTCGAATGCGCTCAAAACAGTAAATTTTCAATACCTTTACATTTAAAACATTGTTAAAGCCATTTGTACCGATCCAACGTTTTCTATTTTCGTAATAGAACACATTTTTCATGTTCTTTTAGACCGGTGAAAACGCCTTTTAAAAATTCTTTTAAGTTTTAAATGTATTGAAAATGTACTGTTTCGACAGTATTCATATGCGAATATCTCGGAAATTAATGGTCAGATTTAAATCAAGTTTTCACCATTCAAAATAACAGGTTGAAGACGCCTTGAGCAAACAAAAAACACATTTAAAATTTTCAAAATTTTTTGAAGGAATTTTAAAGAAAGAGGCATTTATACCGATGCAAATGTATGTACCGTATATACAGATTTAAATGAGGTTTTCCCCATTAGAGATAGCACGTGAAATACTCCATAAGCAAAAAATATGAAATAAAAAAATAGTCAAAATTACACACAAAACTTTTGTGTTATGTCTTGTACGAGGGTACGGAACCCTTCGTGTGCGAGTCAGACTCGCACATGGCCGGTTTTTCATGCTCATGGAGTCGTTGACGTGTTATTTAAAATGATGAAAACTTCATTAAAATCTGACGACTAATTTACGAGATATTCGCATTTGAATGCACTCAAAACAGTAAATTTTCAATACCTTTACATTTAAAACATTGTTAAAGGCATTTTCACCGATCCTACGTTATCTATATTCGATATAGACCACATTTTTCATGTTTTTTTAGATCGGTGAAAATGCCTTTCAAAAATTGTTTTAAGTTTTTAATGTATGGAAAATTTACTGTTTCGACAGTATTCACATGCGAATATCTCGGAAATTAATGGTCAGATTTAAATGAGATTTTCACCATTAAAGATAGCACGCCAGAGACTCCATAAACAAAAAAGATGGACAGTATATATATTTTCATACATTTAAATTTAAAAAAAATGTTTTGAGACATTTTCACCGGTACTTTATACACCGACGATCTTTTTTTGTGCTTATGGAGTCTTCAACGTGTTATTTGAATTGATGAAACTTCACTAAAATCTGATGAGTAATTAACTAGATATTCGCATTTGAATACGCTCGAAACAGTAAATTTTCCATACTTTTAAATGTATGGTCAGTATTATATGACCGGTGCAAGCGAATTGCGGGGTATTTCACAGGCGTGCTCGGGTCTAGCGCTTTCGGGTCCTATTTGCCCTGACGCCCAAGGCACAACATAATTCAATAAGTAAATATACTTTTTCGTACTAAGCTAGTGCGGCACTGAATCCAAGAACGTGATATATCACGTTCTTCATTCATGAATGTATGTATAATCCACCGTGAATCAATTTGTGAATTATAAATATGTAGTTTATCTAATTTCAGTGATTTATCTTCGCGGAATCATCTTGCATAAAAATAAAATAACTCAAATTGTATTCAACCTTTACCAAAGTATTTTACTCATTTACATGTGTATATTCGACGATCACTAGCAATTACAAAAGAATAATACCTTTATCAAATTGGCGAATTAATTAATTTAAATTTCACATCACATTTTATAAACTCTTGTCCATTATGCAGGTACTACGCATGAAAACGAACTATACATAAGTATCACCAAAGATAATACTAATAATTACTTCGTAATCGGTATCACTAACACAGGCTAAACCCTTTCTTACCGCCGCCACCGTTCCCACGCCACCGCGCCGCACTGCCTCCGCACCGCGCCGCCTACCACCCGCTTTCGCCAAGCTTTTTTAGCGCGAAATTCAATGTTACGTTATACGCTGCAAAACTGACTGGCATGTAAATTTTTTGTTGGATTCTGTTAAAAGTATGTTCGTCTATATCATTTATTATCATTATAATTTAAAAAATGGGCGGGCAAATTATGCCGTTTACTTTATTTGGCCATTAGCAAAATATATGTGTTGCCAGTAACAAATTTGTTGGATTCGTTGAAATTATCGATCTGATAAGAATTAAAAACAAATGTGTGACGACAGATTGGGCTGCCCAATTCTGCCGAGTTTATGAGAGCGAAAACTGTGTATTTTTTAAAAAAAACTCGCTTTTGTGTAAAAAAATTGTTGGATTCCTGAACAGATATATACCTATTAACCCATTTTATTAGACATTGAAAAGAAATTTGGCGGGCCATTTTTGCAGCAAATGATACCGCATATTTTGTGTTTTTGGCCAAAATACCTAAGTTCCGGGAAAAAAAAATGTTGGATTCTGAGTCATTCATTTTTAAAACCTGTATTTGTACACATTCTGAAGATTTCATGGACGGACGATTTAGTGCTTTGGTAAGCCCCAAATTTTAGCTTCATTCATTGGCCTAAAAGGAATGTGACGTATTTGTGTTGTATTAGAAGATATTTGAGTTGCGAAGTTTTGTATAGAAAAGTTATATATGCACACAAAGTAACCATGTGACACAACATCAAGTCGTGTGTGCACGCATCTGTCACTTTGATAGACATTGTCGTCATAACACAGGACATGCACCTATGGTTGGACACATCGTTGTCAGGCAGGAAGAAAAAAAAATATCTGAAATACATACCTTTTTTGGCACAATTACACATTTTGGCATGTTATTTGACCCCGTCTATTGACGTTGTGCCCCGGAACTTGTTGACATGCAAAAACTATTTGTCTGTTCTCACTCGATTTCCTCTTAAATGGATCAATTATTGCAGTGGCGATACATGTATGAAACCTACGTAATTAGCTTCTTTTAACTTCCTTGTCCACGCTTAATCATCATAGGATTTCCTCCTTCATACCTAGTTGCCTAATCGGCAAACAGCGTTGTGTATCTGTTTCTTAATTAATGGTGCAATTTATCATGATTCAATGTGATCTTTTTTCTAGTGTAGTAGTTTTTTTAGTTTTAGTAAACGTGGTGAAAGTATTCAACCCAAGAAAGATGAGAATGCATTATCTCAACATGATTGTCTCTACAATATATACTCCGTTTTATACCCACAAGATGATCATTTGTACTGTACCATCAAAGATTTATTAACATCAACATACAATTAAGAGATAGTTATCGTCCGCAGAACTGCAACTCGCTGTCATCTGTGAGCTTCACATACAAGCAGGGCTCACCTGTCAAGGTGACGGCGGAGTTCAAGTCGCCACTGAAGCAGGCGACGCCGCTCAAGCAGGCGACGCCGCGGCGCGAAGACCTCGTGCACAGCGTCAGCTTCTACAGACGGATGCAGAGTGCGGTGAGTGCATTACTGTCGTGTCAGTGAGCAGGCCTGTCGGTGAAGATGACGGCAGAGTTCAAGTCGCCACTGAAGCAGGCGACGCCGCGGCGCGAAGATCTCGTGCACAGCGTCAGCTTCTACAGACGGATGCAGAGTGCGGTGAGTGCATTACTGTCGTGTCAGTGAGCAGGCCTGTCGGTGAAGATGACGGCAGAGTTCAAGTCGCCACTGAAGCAGGCGACGCCGCGGCGCGAAGATCTCGTGCACAGCGTCAGCTTCTACAGACGGATGCAGAGTGCGGTGAGTGCATTACTGTCGTGTCAGTGAGCAGGCCTGTCGGTGAAGATGACGGCAGAGTTCAAGTCGCCACTGAAGCAGGCGACGCCGCGGCGCGAAGATCTCGTGCACAGCGTCAGCTTCTACCTCGTGCACAGCGTCAGCTTCTACCTCGTGCACAGCGTCAGCTTCTACAGACGGATGCAGAGTGCGGTGAGTGCATTACTGTCGTGTCAGTGAGCAGGCCTGTCGGTGAAGATGACGGCAGAGTTCAAGTCGCCACTGAAGCAGGCGACGCCGCGGCGCGAAGATCTCGTGCACAGCGTCAGCTTCTACAGACGGATGCAGAGTGCGGTGAGTGCATTACTGTCGTGTCAGTGAGCAGGCCTGTCGGTGAAGATGACGGCAGAGTTCAAGTCGCCACTGAAGCAGGCGACGCCGCGGCGCGAAGATCTCGTGCACAGCGTCAGCTTCTACAGACGGATGCAGAGTGCGGTGAGTGCATTACTGTCGTGTCAGTGAGCAGGCCTGTCGGTGAAGATGACGGCAGAGTTCAAGTCGCCACTGAAGCAGGCGACGCCGCTCAAGCAGGCGACGCCGCGGCGCGAAGACCTCGTGCACAGCGTCAGCTTCTACAGACGGATGCAGAGTGCGGTGAGTGCATTACTGTCGTGTCAGTGAGCAGGCCTGTCGGTGAAGATGACGGCAGAGTTCAAGTCGCCACTGAAGCAGGCGACGCCGCGGCGCGAAGATCTCGTGCACAGCGTCAGCTTCTACAGACGGATGCAGAGTGCGGTGAGTGCATTACTGTCGTGTCAGTGAGCAGGCCTGTCGGTGAAGATGACGGCAGAGTTCAAGTCGCCACTGAAGCAGGCGACGCCGCGGCGCGAAGATCTCGTGCACAGCGTCAGCTTCTACAGACGGATGCAGAGTGCGGTGAGTGCATTACTGTCGTGTCAGTGAGCAGGCCTGTCGGTGAAGATGACGGCAGAGTTCAAGTCGCCACTGAAGCAGGCGACGCCGCGGCGCGAAGATCTCGTGCACAGCGTCAGCTTCTACAGACGGATGCAGAGTGCGGTGAGTGCATTACTGTCGTGTCAGTGAGCAGGCCTGTCGGTGAAGATGACGGCAGAGTTCAAGTCGCCACTGAAGCAAGCGACGCCGCGGCGCGAAGACCTCGTGCACAGCGTCAGCTTCTACAGACGGATGCAGAGTGCGGTGAGTGCATTACTGTCGTGTCAGTGAGCAGGCCTGTCGGTGAAGATGACGGCAGAGTTCAAGTCGCCACTGAAGCAGGCGACGCCGCGGCGCGAAGATCTCGTGCACAGCGTCAGCTTCTACAGACGGATGCAGAGTGCGGTGAGTGCATTACTGTCGTGTCAGTGAGCAGGCCTGTCGGTGAAGATGACGGCAGAGTTCAAGTCGCCACTGAAGCAAGCGACGCCGCGGCGCGAAGACCTCGTGCACAGCGTCAGCTTCTACAGACGGATGCAGAGTGCGGTGAGTGCATTACTGTCGTGTCAGTGAGCAGGCCTGTCGGTGAAGATGACGGCAGAGTTCAAGTCGCCACTGAAGCAGGCGACGCCGCGGCGCGAAGATCTCGTGCACAGCGTCAGCTTCTACCTCGTGCACAGCGTCAGTTTCTACCGACGGATGCAGAGTGCGGGGAGTGCATTATTGTCGCGTCAGTGAGCAGGCCTGTCAGCAGGCGAAGCCGCTTGAGCAAGCGACGCCGCGGCGCGAAGACCTCGTGCACAGCGTCAGCTTCTACCGACGGATGCAGAGTGCGGTGAGTGCATTACTGTCGCGTCAGTGAGCAGGCCTGTCGGTGAAGATGACGGCAGAGTTCAAGTCGCCACTGAAGCAGGCGACGCCGCGGCGCGAAGATCTCGTGCACAGCGTCAGCTTCTACCTCGTGCACAGCGTCAGCTTCTACCGACGGATGCAGAGTGCGGGGAGTGCATTATTGTCGCGTCAGTGAGCAGGCCTGTCAGCAGGCGAAGCCGCTTGAGCAAGCGACGCCGCGGCGCGAAGACCTCGTGCACAGCGTCAGCTTCTACAGACGGATGCAGAGTGCGGTGAGTGCATTACTGTCGTGTCAGTGAGCAGGCCTGTCGGTGAAGATGACGGCAGAGTTCAAGTCGCCACTGAAGCAGGCGACGCCGCGGCGCGAAGATCTCGTGCACAGCGTCAGCTTCTACCGACGGATGCAGAGTGCGGTGAGTGCATTACTGTCGTGTCAGTGAGCAGGCCTGTCGGTGAAGATGACGGCAGAGTTCAAGTCGCCACTGAAGCAGGCGACGCCGCGGCGCGAAGATCTCGTGCACAGCGTCAGCTTCTACCGACGGATGCAGAGTGCGGTGAGTGCATTATTCTCGCGTCAGTGAGCAGGCCTGTCAGCAGGCGAAGCCGCTTGAGCAAGCGACGCCGCGGCGCGAAGACCTCGTGCACAGCGTCAGCTTCTACAGACGGATGCAGAGTGCGGTGAGTGCATTACTGTCGTGTCAGTGAGCAGGCCTGTCGGTGAAGATGACGGCAGAGTTCAAGTCGCCACTGAAGCAGGCGACGCCGCGGCGCGAAGATCTCGTGCACAGCGTCAGCTTCTACCGACGGATGCAGAGTGCGGTGAGTGCATTACTGTCGTGTCAGTGAGCAGGCCTGTCGGTGAAGATGACGGCAGAGTTCAAGTCGCCACTGAAGCAGGCGACGCCGCGGCGCGAAGATCTCGTGCACAGCGTCAGCTTCTACCGACGGATGCAGAGTGCGGGGAGTGCATTATTGTCGCGTCAGTGAGCAGGCCTGTCAGCAGGCGACGCCGCTCAAGCAAGCGACGCCGCGGCGCGAAGACCTCGTGCACAGCGTCAGCTTCTACAGACGGATGCAGAGTGCGGTGAGTGCATTACTGTCGTGTCAGTGAGCAGGCCTGTCGGTGAAGATGACGGCAGAGTTCAAGTCGCCACTGAAGCAGGCGACGCCGCGGCGCGAAGATCTCGTGCACAGCGTCAGCTTCTACCGACGGATGCAGAGTGCGGTGAGTGCATTACTGTCGTGTCAGTGAGCAGGCCTGTCGGTGAAGATGACGGCAGAGTTCAAGTCGCCACTGAAGCAGGCGACGCCGCGGCGCGAAGATCTCGTGCACAGCGTCAGCTTCTACCGACGGATGCAGAGTGCGGTGAGTGCATTATTCTCGCGTCAGTGAGCAGGCCTGTCAGCAGGCGAAGCCGCTTGAGCAAGCGACGCCGCGGCGCGAAGACCTCGTGCACAGCGTCAGCTTCTACAGACGGATGCAGAGTGCGGTGAGTGCATTACTGTCGTGTCAGTGAGCAGGCCTGTCGGTGAAGATGACGGCAGAGTTCAAGTCGCCACTGAAGCAGGCGACGCCGCGGCGCGAAGATCTCGTGCACAGCGTCAGCTTCTACCGACGGATGCAGAGTGCGGTGAGTGCATTACTGTCGTGTCAGTGAGCAGGCCTGTCGGTGAAGATGACGGCAGAGTTCAAGTCGCCACTGAAGCAGGCGACGCCGCGGCGCGAAGATCTCGTGCACAGCGTCAGCTTCTACCGACGGATGCAGAGTGCGGTGAGTGCATTACTGTCGCGTCAGTGAGCAGGCCTGTCAGCAGGCGAAGCCGCTTGAGCAAGCGACGCCGCGGCGCGAAGATCTCGTGCACAGCGTCAGCTTCTACCGACGGATGCAGAGTGCGGTGAGTGCATTACTGTCGCGTCAGTGAGCAGGCCTGTCAGCAGGCGAAGCCGCTTGAGCAAGCGACGCCGTGGCGCGAAGACCTCGTGCACAGCGTCAGCTTCTACCGACGGATGCAGAGTGCGGTGAGTGCATTACTGTCGTGTCAGTGAGCAGGCCTGTCGGTGAAGATGACGGCAGAGTTCAAGTCGCCACTGAAGCAGGCGACGCCGCGGCGCGAAGATCTCGTGCACAGCGTCAGCTTCTACCGACGGATGCAGAGTGCGGTGAGTGCATTATTCTCGCGTCAGTGAGCAGGCCTGTCAGCAGGCGAAGCCGCTTGAGCAAGCGACGCCGCGGCGCGAAGACCTCGTGCACAGCGTCAGCTTCTACAGACGGATGCAGAGTGCGGTGAGTGCATTACTGTCGTGTCAGTGAGCAGGCCTGTCGGTGAAGATGACGGCAGAGTTCAAGTCGCCACTGAAGCAGGCGACGCCGCGGCGCGAAGATCTCGTGCACAGCGTCAGCTTCTACCGACGGATGCAGAGTGCGGTGAGTGCATTATTGTCGCGTCAGTGAGCAGGCCTGTCAGCAGGCGAAGCCGCTTGAGCAAGCGACGCCGTGGCGCGAAGACCTCGTGCACAGCGTCAGCTTCTACCGACGGATGCAGAGTGCGGTGAGTGCATTATTCTCGCGTCAGTGAGCAGGCCTGTCAGCAGGCGAAGCCGCTTGAGCAAGCGACGCCGCGGCGCGAAGACCTCGTGCACAGCGTCAGCTTCTACAGACGGATGCAGAGTGCGGTGAGTGCATTACTGTCGTGTCAGTGAGCAGGCCTGTCGGTGAAGATGACGGCAGAGTTCAAGTCGCCACTGAAGCAGGCGACGCCGCGGCGCGAAGATCTCGTGCACAGCGTCAGCTTCTACCGACGGATGCAGAGTGCGGTGAGTGCATTATTGTCGCGTCAGTGAGCAGGCCTGTCAGCAGGCGAAGCCGCTTGAGCAAGCGACGCCGTGGCGCGAAGACCTCGTGCACAGCGTCAGCTTCTACCGACGGATGCAGAGTGCGGTGAGTGCATTATTCTCGCGTCAGTGAGAAGGCCTGTCGGTGAAGATGACGGCAGAGTTCAAGTCGCCACTGAAGCAGGCGACGCCGCGGCGCGAAGATCTCGTGCACAGCGTCAGCTTCTACCGACGGATGCAGAGTGCGGTGAGTGCATTACTGTCGCGTCAGTGAGCAGGCCTGTCAGCAGGCGAAGCCGCTTGAGCAAGCGACGCCGCGACGCGAAGATCTCGTGCACAGCGTCAGCTTCTACCGACGGATGCAGAGTGCGGTGAGTGCATTACTGTCGCGTCAGTGAGCAGGCCTGTCAGCAGGCGAAGCCGCTTGAGCAAGCGACGCCGCGGCGCGAAGATCTCGTGCACAGCGTCAGCTTCTACCGACGGATGCAGAGTGCGGTGAGTGCATTACTGTCGCGTCAGTGAGCAGGCCTGTCAGCAGGCGAAGCCGCTTGAGCAAGCGACGCCGTGGCGCGAAGACCTCGTGCACAGCGTCAGCTTCTATTGACGGATGCAGAGTGCGGTGAGTGCATTATTCTCGCGTCAGTGAGAAGGCCTGTCGGTGAAGATGACGGCAGAGTTCAAGTCGCCACTGAAGCAGGCGACGCCGCGGCGCGAAGATCTCGTGCACAGCGTCAGCTTCTACCGACGGATGCAGAGTGCGGTGAGTGCATTACTGTCGCGTCAGTGAGCAGGCCTGTCAGCAGGCGAAGCCGCTTGAGCAAGCGACGCCGCGGCGCGAAGATCTCGTGCACAGCGTCAGCTTCTACCGACGGATGCAGAGTGCGGTGAGTGCATTACTGTCGCGTCAGTGAGCAGGCCTGTCAGCAGGCGAAGCCGCTTGAGCAAGCGACGCCGCGGCGCGAAGACCTCGTGCACAGCGTCAGCTTCTACAGACGGATGCAGAGTGCGGTGAGTGCATTATTGTCGCGTCAGTGAGCAGGCCTGTCAGCAGGCGAAGCCGCTTGAGCAAGCGACGCCGTGGCGCGAAGACCTCGTGCACAGCGTCAGCTTCTACCGACGGATGCAGAGTGCGGTGAGTGCATTATTCTCGCGTCAGTGAGAAGGCCTGTCGGTGAAGATGACGGCAGAGTTCAAGTCGCCACTGAAGCAGGCGACGCCGCGGCGCGAAGATCTCGTGCACAGCGTCAGCTTCTACCGACGGATGCAGAGTGCGGTGAGTGCATTACTGTCGCGTCAGTGAGCAGGCCTGTCAGCAGGCGAAGCCGCTTGAGCAAGCGACGCCGCGGCGCGAAGATCTCGTGCACAGCGTCAGCTTCTACCGACGGATGCAGAGTGCGGTGAGTGCATTACTGTCGCGTCAGTGAGCAGGCCTGTCAGCAGGCGAAGCCGCTTGAGCAAGCGACGCCGTGGCGCGAAGACCTCGTGCACAGCGTCAGCTTCTACCGACGGATGCAGAGTGCGGTGAGTGCATTACTGTCGTGTCAGTGAGCAGGCCTGTCGGTGAAGATGACGGCAGAGTTCAAGTCGCCACTGAAGCAGGCGACGCCGCGGCGCGAAGATCTCGTGCACAGCGTCAGCTTCTACCGACGGATGCAGAGTGCGGTGAGTGCATTATTGTCGCGTCAGTGAGCAGGCCTGTCAGCAGGCGAAGCCGCTTGAGCAAGCGACGCCGTGGCGCGAAGACCTCGTGCACAGCGTCAGCTTCTACCGACGGATGCAGAGTGCGGTGAGTGCATTACTGTCGCGTCAGTGAGCAGGCCTGTCAGCAGGCGAAGCCGCTTGAGCAAGCGACGCCGCGGCGCGAAGACCTCGTGCACAGCGTCAGCTTCTACAGACGGATGCAGAGTGCGGTGAGTGCATTATTGTCGCGTCAGTGAGCAGGCCTGTCAGCAGGCGAAGCCGCTTGAGCAAGCGACGCCGTGGCGCGAAGACCTCGTGCACAGCGTCAGCTTCTACCGACGGATGCAGAGTGCGGTGAGTGCATTATTCTCGCGTCAGTGAGAAGGCCTGTCGGTGAAGATGACGGCAGAGTTCAAGTCGCCACTGAAGCAGGCGACGCCGCGGCGCGAAGATCTCGTGCACAGCGTCAGCTTCTACCGACGGATGCAGAGTGCGGTGAGTGCATTATTGTCGCGTCAGTGAGCAGGCCTGTCAGCAGGCGAAGCCGCTTGAGCAAGCGACGCCGTGGCGCGAAGACCTCGTGCACAGCGTCAGCTTCTACCGACGGATGCAGAGTGCGGTGAGTGCATTATTCTCGCGTCAGTGAGAAGGCCTGTCGGTGAAGATGACGGCAGAGTTCAAGTCGCCACTGAAGCAGGCGACGCCGCGGCGCGAAGATCTCGTGCACAGCGTCAGCTTCTACCGACGGATGCAGAGTGCGGTGAGTGCATTACTGTCGCGTCAGTGAGCAGGCCTGTCAGCAGGCGAAGCCGCTTGAGCAAGCGACGCCGCGACGCGAAGATCTCGTGCACAGCGTCAGCTTCTACCGACGGATGCAGAGTGCGGTGAGTGCATTACTGTCGCGTCAGTGAGCAGGCCTGTCAGCAGGCGAAGCCGCTTGAGCAAGCGACGCCGTGGCGCGAAGACCTCGTGCACAGCGTCAGCTTCTACCGACGGATGCAGAGTGCGGTGAGTGCATTACTGTCGTGTCAGTGAGCAGGCCTGTCGGTGAAGATGACGGCAGAGTTCAAGTCGCCACTGAAGCAGGCGACGCCGCGGCGCGAAGATCTCGTGCACAGCGTCAGCTTCTACCGACGGATGCAGAGTGCGGTGAGTGCATTATTGTCGCGTCAGTGAGCAGGCCTGTCAGCAGGCGAAGCCGCTTGAGCAAGCGACGCCGTGGCGCGAAGACCTCGTGCACAGCGTCAGCTTCTACCGACGGATGCAGAGTGCGGTGAGTGCATTACTGTCGCGTCAGTGAGCAGGCCTGTCAGCAGGCGAAGCCGCTTGAGCAAGCGACGCCGCGGCGCGAAGACCTCGTGCACAGCGTCAGCTTCTACAGACGGATGCAGAGTGCGGTGAGTGCATTATTGTCGCGTCAGTGAGCAGGCCTGTCAGCAGGCGAAGCCGCTTGAGCAAGCGACGCCGTGGCGCGAAGACCTCGTGCACAGCGTCAGCTCCTACCGACGGATGCAGAGTGCGGTGAGTGCATTATTCTCGCGTCAGTGAGAAGGCCTGTCGGTGAAGATGACGGCAGAGTTCAAGTCGCCACTGAAGCAGGCGACGCCGCGGCGCGAAGATCTCGTGCACAGCGTCAGCTTCTACCGACGGATGCAGAGTGCGGTGAGTGCATTACTGTCGCGTCAGTGAGCAGGCCTGTCAGCAGGCGAAGCCGCTTGAGCAAGCGACGCCGCGGCGCGAAGATCTCGTGCACAGCGTCAGCTTCTACCGACGGATGCAGAGTGCGGTGAGTGCATTACTGTCGCGTCAGTGAGCAGGCCTGTCAGCAGGCGAAGCCGCTTGAGCAAGCGACGCCGTGGCGCGAAGACCTCGTGCACAGCGTCAGCTTCTACCGACGGATGCAGAGTGCGGTGAGTGCATTACTGTCGTGTCAGTGAGCAGGCCTGTCGGTGAAGATGACGGCAGAGTTCAAGTCGCCACTGAAGCAGGCGACGCCGCGGCGCGAAGATCTCGTGCACAGCGTCAGCTTCTACCGACGGATGCAGAGTGCGGTGAGTGCATTATTGTCGCGTCAGTGAGCAGGCCTGTCAGCAGGCGAAGCCGCTTGAGCAAGCGACGCCGTGGCGCGAAGACCTCGTGCACAGCGTCAGCTTCTACCGACGGATGCAGAGTGCGGTGAGTGCATTATTCTCGCGTCAGTGAGAAGGCCTGTCGGTGAAGATGACGGCAGAGTTCAAGTCGCCACTGAAGCAGGCGACGCCGCGGCGCGAAGATCTCGTGCACAGCGTCAGCTTCTACCGACGGATGCAGAGTGCGGTGAGTGCATTACTGTCGCGTCAGTGAGCAGGCCTGTCAGCAGGCGAAGCCGCTTGAGCAAGCGACGCCGCGACGCGAAGATCTCGTGCACAGCGTCAGCTTCTACCGACGGATGCAGAGTGCGGTGAGTGCATTACTGTCGCGTCAGTGAGCAGGCCTGTCAGCAGGCGAAGCCGCTTGAGCAAGCGACGCCGCGGCGCGAAGATCTCGTGCACAGCGTCAGCTTCTACCGACGGATGCAGAGTGCGGTGAGTGCATTACTGTCGCGTCAGTGAGCAGGCCTGTCAGCAGGCGAAGCCGCTTGAGCAAGCGACGCCGTGGCGCGAAGACCTCGTGCACAGCGTCAGCTTCTATTGACGGATGCAGAGTGCGGTGAGTGCATTATTCTCGCGTCAGTGAGAAGGCCTGTCGGTGAAGATGACGGCAGAGTTCAAGTCGCCACTGAAGCAGGCGACGCCGCGGCGCGAAGATCTCGTGCACAGCGTCAGCTTCTACCGACGGATGCAGAGTGCGGTGAGTGCATTACTGTCGCGTCAGTGAGCAGGCCTGTCAGCAGGCGAAGCCGCTTGAGCAAGCGACGCCGCGGCGCGAAGATCTCGTGCACAGCGTCAGCTTCTACCGACGGATGCAGAGTGCGGTGAGTGCATTACTGTCGCGTCAGTGAGCAGGCCTGTCAGCAGGCGAAGCCGCTTGAGCAAGCGACGCCGCGGCGCGAAGACCTCGTGCACAGCGTCAGCTTCTACAGACGGATGCAGAGTGCGGTGAGTGCATTACTGTCGTGTCAGTGAGCAGGCCTGTCGGTGAAGATGACGGCAGAGTTCAAGTCGCCACTGAAGCAGGCGACGCCGCGGCGCGAAGATCTCGTGCACAGCGTCAGCTTCTACCGACGGATGCAGAGTGCGGTGAGTGCATTATTGTCGCGTCAGTGAGCAGGCCTGTCAGCAGGCGAAGCCGCTTGAGCAAGCGACGCCGCGGCGCGAAGACCTCGTGCACAGCGTCAGCTTCTACCGACGGAT
This sequence comes from Incurvaria masculella, assembly GCA_946894095.1. Classification (NCBI taxonomy): domain Eukaryota; kingdom Metazoa; phylum Arthropoda; class Insecta; order Lepidoptera; family Incurvariidae; genus Incurvaria; species Incurvaria masculella. The sequence goes on along the minus strand of OX335663.1, from coordinate 11,656,422 downwards.
GCAGAGTGCGGTGAGTGCATTATTCTCGCGTCAGTGAGCAGGCCTGTCAGCAGGCGAAGCCGCTTGAGCAAGCGACGCCGCGGCGCGAAGACCTCGTGCACAGCGTCAGCTTCTACAGACGGATGCAGAGTGCGGTGAGTGCATTACTGTCGTGTCAGTGAGCAGGCCTGTCGGTGAAGATGACGGCAGAGTTCAAGTCGCCACTGAAGCAGGCGACGCCGCGGCGCGAAGATCTCGTGCACAGCGTCAGCTTCTACCGACGGATGCAGAGTGCGGTGAGTGCATTATTGTCGCGTCAGTGAGCAGGCCTGTCAGCAGGCGAAGCCGCTTGAGCAAGCGACGCCGCGGCGCGAAGACCTCGTGCACAGCGTCAGCTTCTACCGACGGATGCAGAGTGCGGTGAGTGCATTATTCTCGCGTCAGTGAGAAGGCCTGTCGGTGAAGATGACGGCAGAGTTCAAGTCGCCACTGAAGCAGGCGACGCCGCGACGCGAAGATCTCGTGCACAGCGTCAGCTTCTACCGACGGATGCAGAGTGCGGTGAGTGCATTACTGTCGCGTCAGTGAGCAGGCCTGTCAGCAGGCGAAGCCGCTTGAGCAAGCGACGCCGCGGCGCGAAGACCTCGTGCACAGCGTGAGCTTCTACAGACGGATGCAGAGTGCGGTGAGTGCATTACTGTCGCGTCAGTGAGCAGGCCTGTCGGTTAAGATGATGGCGGAGTACAACCCTATGTTCCGAAATGCGTATATTGCAGAGATTGCAACAATGTACGCGTACACGACCGTTCCGAATTGCTTATATTCACTCCCGTGAAGTCATATTGACATAAGGGACGTGACTCTAGACCGAACACAGGTCGTATAAAGCGCGCATGGTTGAGAGCATGTGTGCCGTGTACGCTGTCAAATGACTGTCATTAAGCTGTTTATCTGATCGTGTGCACTTGTAGACTGAAATAACGAAGGCCTTTCGCCGTTTTTAGGCCTGAAATAACCACTCTCGAGACTTCAAGGCATTTTTGAGGTAGTTAGGTTAGGAATCACTGTATTCGCTTTCTCTGCAATTTTTGCAATACACACATTTCGGTACGTGGCGCAAATCGTCACTAAAGCAGACAACGCCGCGGCGTGAAGATCTCGCGCACAGCGTCAGCTTCTACCGACGGATGCAGAGTGCGGTGAGTGCATTACTGTCGCGTCAGTGAGCAGGCCTGTCGGTGAAGTTCTTTGTTTTTCTCCTATCACCTATGATAAATACCTACTAGTATTAGGGTTACAATCAATTTAATAGTGGCAAACACTTTTTTAAACTCAGACTGAGTGGATATCAAAAAAAATGTATGAAAATGCGGAGTCTCCGTAAACGTCAACGTATTTACGGCGACGGTGAGTAAGCTGTCAAATCAAACTTGGATTAGCAAATGTTATTTCGCATAATGCCCACTGCGCGCACTCTTCAATTTCTCCACACATTTGAAAACGCTAGTGGACTACGCCTAGTCCACTGTTTGGGTGCGACTCGCTGACAGACGACGGGCGGTGCGCTTGCGCAGGGGTCGCAGCCGGCGACGCCGGTGCGCGCGGTGCGGCGCGCGGCGGAGAGCGACGCCGGCGCCGCCGCCGCGCCCGACGACGCGGAGCGCGAGCGCGCGCGCGTCACGAGCGTGCGGCAGAGGATCGGCGAGCTGCAGGCGGAGATCGGCAAGCAGCAGATCGTCATCTCGCAGGTACGCACTTTGGTTTGAAGAGCTATGGGGCACCGCTCATATTGATGACGTGATGCTCGTGAGCGGGTGCTGTTTGTGGGGACTGGCCTGCCCCAATTGGTAACATGTTAGTTGGTGGGGATAGTCTTTGCAAATAAAACGATGTTTGTCATGAACTGTTGCATACGGCATGAATTGTTAATGTTTGTGAATTCATGTTGATTTTGTGTTTTAGCTGTTTTTGTTAAAACAAATTATTAAACACTTTTGTAAATTTAGACTAAGTGGACGTTGAAAAAAAAAAAGCAGCGGAGTTTCTTTCCATTTCTTCTTTGCTGTGTTTTGTTTGCTGAACTGGACAATGTTGATATATGACAAATCCGAGTCTATGGATGATGAATAAACAATACAATACAATTGTCGGAACCCACACAGCACAAATACGGATCATTTTATATATATACTAGCAGCCCGTCCCGGCTTTGCGCGGGCATAATATAATTTAAAAAATATTATTTTGACACAATGATAGACAAATAAACCCTTCTTACGTAGAGTTCCTAAAAAAAGAGCATATACCTACATTGAAATATTTGAAATAAAAATAACAAATTTTGTGAATATATATTTTTTGTATTTTTTACTTTTATGTATTTTTCATACAATTAATTATTGTCAAAAGATCATAACCACAAAACAAAAGCCATTAAATAAATAATTTATTGAGTTTACTATTTGATGTTGTTTTATTTTTCACTCAATAATTAGCTTAACTGTTATAATGATACTTTTGAGATTACCGCGGTCGTTAGACATGTTTGAAAAATGTTACGGCTTTTGAGAATGTCTTTGGAGAATGTATCTTCCTGCCGCGTGAAAAGCCGTAACATTTTTCAAACATGTTTAACTGTTATTAGCTACCTACAACTACTACTATAACCTGCAACTAAAAAGTATTTAATCGAAAATCATAAAAACTATTTAAGTTACTTATTTATTAGGATAACTAAATGTACGACATATATTAATGGGTCTAGTTCTGAAAAGAACTTTTTGAATGCGTTTAGTTAACTACGCTACTAAACTAATTATCATCAAGCGACAAAATATTATCAAGCGACAATTTCTTAAATTCCGCACACGGCTGCTGCGTAGGGAGCCCCTCCCGTACCTCTGAGTGACGCCTACAAACTCTAAATCGCATAGTTGGCCGAGCGGAGTTTTTTCTAATTTTTAAACTCATGATATCTTTCGAATGAAATGTCCGAATCGAATAATTCAAAAAGTAATATAAAGGTATTGAAACAGTTTTAAATAATAATTTATTTATTTTGTTAAGGATTAATATCTAGGTACAAATAAAGAGCCTTTTCTAGCGGCGGTATTAAAATTTTTCTTTTAAAATAAATGCACACTTATTGTGACATAACTATAATAGTCAGATGAATGCTGTCGCAACATTTTTTGTAGATAATAATGTGTTCTATAAAATTGTATTACATCATTTTGTTCTATCGTGAATAGTTTTCGCAGCGCACGCGATGTAAGGAACATTCTTGGTAATTTTTTTGCACCTTGGGTTACGTTATCGGAGTTTTGGTAAGGATCCCTAATTTTTTTAAGATAAAACATTGCCTATGTCCCTCGGATAGACTGTAGCTTTCTAACGGTGAAATAATTTTTCAAATCGTTCAGTAGTTTCAGAGCCTATTCGGTTCAAATACACAAACAATCAAACCTTTCCTCTTTATAATGGTATAGATAAATACAAATGGATCTCTTCGAAATTTTTTCACATGAAATCAAATCTTCATTGAATCACATGTCCACATAGCATCACTAAGGTCTAAAACATAGGTTACATTGGTATATACATAACAATTTGGGTAACAGCTTTTCGGTTATTTAAACTATCTTTTTAATGTGTTGTAAATATGTAAGGACGCTTCCGACAATGTGATGATGTCATTGTGATTCAATAGGTGCCATCTCAGCTTTACCTATTACTTTTTAAACAGGACCTTGTTAAGTGTATGAAGTCTTGATGTGGAGACCCTACACAGGGAAAAGAAGCGTCGGCAAACCGCCAGCGCGTTGGTCAGACGATATACATCAGACAGCAGGTGACAACTGGCGAAGAAAAACAGGAGACCGCACAACTTGGCGAAGTCTGGGGGAGGCCTACGTCCAGCAGTGGTCAACAAAAGGCTGAAGAAGAAGAGAAGAAGTGTATATAAAGTGTAGTCGTGGCCGCCGGTCCGCTAAATATGTTTCGGTTTCAGGCGAGCCAGGCACTGAACCTGTGCGCCGCGACCGTCGAGTTCAGCGGCTCCACCGAGCAGGCGGAGGGCGAGAGGCTGCTGCTTCTTGCCAGTCAGTATACCTTGCCGTTCTTCAACTCAAATTCAACCCATAATTTGGAATTCTCCTACAGACAGTCCCTTCCGTAATGAATGCCTCCTACTAACACAGTATTTAAGATTATACCTACATACATTTATTTAAGGTGGCCCATCCCGCTCATCTCCCCATACAAAAGGGGAAAGAAGATCACGCCCATATTTCTTGTCAGAGATCCCAAATTTTGCTCAAAATAGCTTTATTTGATCGAAATAGATGTCTGATGACCAGTGGCATTGTAAAATTGTGTTTGGTTTCTAAGTTATAAGGTCTGAAAGTTCGCATTTTTCGCGCGTTTTATACAATAACTTTGGAGTTGGATTACGCAATGATTAAAGTAAGGACATCTTAAAAAGATTAGTCATCAGACATAGCTTATTTAATCAAGATTTATAATCTATTTGGTTTGTGTTCGATTTTTTACTACAGCGGTCGTGGTTTACTTTTAGCTATAAGTCGTTTTGAAATCAAAATTTCACCTTAAGGCGGCCCAACCCGGCGGGCCTAACTCATTCGCGGGCACGGTAGGAAACCGTGCTGTTACACTCTGGGACCTTCTCTGTTTCAAAGAATAAGACAGGCTCCGTGATGAGGAAGATGCAACATGTCCACAAAAATGACAATGTGCATAGTGTATTGATTTGGTAAGATTTACGAAAATTTTAATTTAAAAACGACTTATAGCTAAAAGTAAACCACGACCGCTGTAGTAAAAAATCGAACAAAAACCAAATAGATTATAAATCTTGATTAAATAAGCTATGTCTGATGACTAATCTTTTTAAGATGTTCTTACTATATCATTGCGTAATCCACCTCCAAAGTTATTGTATAAAATGCGCGAAAAATGCGAACTTTCGGACCTTATAACTTAGAAATCAAACACGATTTTACAATGCCAATGGTCATCAGAAATCTAGTTCGATCAAATAAAGCTATTTTGAGCAACATTTTGGATCTCTGACAAGAAATATGGGCGTGATCTACTTTCCCCTTTTGTATGGGGAGATGAGCGGGATGGGCCACCTTAACGCTTCATCTCCGTTGCGAACATTGACTGCAAAGATTGAACATTCAAACATATTGGTAGACGCAATACCCGCAAATCGTATTTTTTGCTGGTTCGGGTTCAGCCTTGCATTATATTCGTAAAGCATTAATTTGAGAGACATGTACATTTTAAGTATAATAATCCGAATTTGATAATAATCTGAAAAAGTATTGGTTGTGACATTCGTTGGAAGCAGGATTCGAACCTGCGACCTTTTGATTATATGTCCACTGCTCTAACAACGGAGCTATCCCGACAATTACGTCAGCCAACTAATTTCTCGATTATATTCGAATCGACACAATGCTTCCCCTATCTTCTGCTAGATGACGCTTTTTATGTTTTTGTGTATTGATTATTATTATTATTATTATTAAATTTTATATACACTAGCAGCTACAAGCTGATGCGTGTATTTTAATTATTGAGTGCACTGTTTTAATATTTTTGCAAGTAAAGTTATTTTTTTAGTTTAGTTTTTATTTATTGCTTTTCGTTTCTGATATTTGTCCAATTTGTTTTTAAAACTGTTCACTGAGTTAGCACTTATCACTTCTTCTGGCAATTGATCCTACGTTAAGGCATTTTGACTGCAAAGCATATCTACGTTAAGCATATCTCAATATCAATCTTAATGCTTCTGACGAATGTCACGACCAATACTTTTTGAGATAATTTAAAAAATCTGATTATAATGCTTCAAATGTAGATGTCGCTGAAACTTAAATCAATGAGATAACGGTAATCTCGTCTCCATTGCAAACATAAAATTATCATTCGTAAAGTAGTTCTTTTTACTGGGCTCTTTCTTCAATCAATGTGTCCTTGCTTCACCGTCGATTATACATACATATCACATGGTGTGTATGTCTTGTTACTCAGCGCACCGGCGGCAGGCGTGCCTGCACGAGGTGCAGCGGCTTCAGGTGGAGGGTCCCGGACCGGCGGCGGAGCGCGGCGCCGTCGCGCTCACACTCTCCGGTCTGTCCGTGCCGCTCCGCCGCGACTACATCCGACAACTCAACGCAGGTGACAACACTGTAACCTTACTTTACCACTCCATCTGTGCTAAAAATGAAAACGGAATTCATACATTCAAAGAAATTTGAGCTGGGTCAAACGACGAATAGACGGCAGCGACGGGGGTATTCTATTTTCGACAAAATATTATATTTCATCGGCATGCCCACCTTCATTTCAAGCTAAAAATGCTATCTGATCTGATTTACCAAACGCACCTACTGAAGTATAAATTCAATAAATAAATCCTACCCCCCTATCCTTCAGGAAGGTTATAGGCTCTTTAACATCACGCTACAATCCTAAGGAACCGAGCAATTTAAATAAAATAAAGAAAGTGAAGCAATGGCATTCAAGGGCGATGCAACGCAGTGGATCGGGGGGCCAAGGGCGCATTTTATTGTTCAAAACGAAATTCAACTGAGTGGAGCTAAGCACCTAAGCTAGTCTGTTATAACCACTCAGTATATCTGAACAATTCATGTTTATTTTTTTCAAAAGACTAATGTCAATCACAGTGTTCATATTGTGACCTTTCTATAGCTTTTGACTTGTGAAATGTTTGTTTGTCACGATTGTTGTCTGCGTTGATCATGATTATTGACAAGCATGAGAAGTTATGATGCAGGAGGCGATACATGAGCATAATATTTTGTTGAAAACATAATCTAGAACTTATTAGTTTTGGGAGTACCTCAAGGATGCTTATTAGATCCATTGCTTTTTGGGATCAAATGTTACGCTTGTGAACTTCCAACTACTTAGAGAGTCTGGATACCTTTGTAAGAGCATTTTCATGCGTGATCATAGTCTTAATTTATTTTAAATTTTATTATTATTGATAAAATGAATTGCGTTGGAGACATAAAATGTATGGTTAATGTGTGACAGACGGTGCGGTGGGTCACCACTGCGTGTGCCTGCTGAAGTGTCGCGACCGAGTGATCGCGACTAGCATGCAGCTCACCAAGCCCAGCTCGAACGTACTGCACTTCCCCGACCACATACAGATGGAGGGGCTCGCCAGCGACTTCAAGGTAAATCCACCCCCCCCCCCGCCCCGTGTGTATTTCCGCCTGAGGCACCCAATTTCTACATTCAACTGATGCTGCATGTGAAAAATGGAGTAGGATAGGTTTCCCGGCACAAATCTTGGTATGAAAACTTTATGTATTCAACGGATACGACATTACCGTTATCTCATTAATTTGAGTTTCAGCGGCATCTACGTCGGAAGCAGTGGGCATGTAATTCATAGGTCGCAGGTTCAAATCCTGCTTCCGACGAATGTCACGACCAAAATTTTCAGATTATTTTCAAAATCTGATTGCAATTTCAATTTCTTTTCCAATGCTTGAAGCACATGTAGATTTCGCTAAAACTCAAATTAAATCTTGGTGTACTGGGCTCATATAATTGTAGTTTTGTGGTATTAGCCATACGTGTCAGTTTGGAAAAACAAAAAAATACATGAATTGATTTGTGTGGCAGGTGACGGTGGAGGTGTACCTGCTGCAGGCTTCGAAGGAACTCCTGCCGCATGAAGTCAAGTACCACATCTCCAACAAGAAGGTACACCTTACATTGCGACTCGATAATTGGGCCTTCGTGTGTTGAGCACATTACCTGCTGCATGAAAAATAAAAAAACGTCACAATCGATCTTTTCAGGTCGCAGTGACGTCGAGCTACAGACACCGATTAGGGGCTATAGGGCACATTACCGAGTTCAAAAAAATAATGTTGATCTCGAACATAATAAATGTAAAATACTCAAGCCCACTTACACAAGCCCAGAACAGACACGAACTCACTTCTGCAAGCCCCTATCCATCAGCTCACTTACCCATGCCCACTTTTGTAAGCTCACTTACCCAAGCCCACTTACCCAGGCCCACTTTTGTAGGCTCACTTACCCAAGCCCACTTACCCAGGCCCACTTTTGTAAGCTCACTTACCCAAGCCCACTTACCCAGAGCTGCGTGAATTATTCGTGAAATTCGCTACTCCGAATTATGATGGAAAATGGTAGCATTGTGCCACATGGCTTAAGTGCAGATAACAATAAATAAATAAATGATAATAATAAAAAACACAAATTCAAAATCAATAAATATAAAACCACTATATTATATAAACAACACATTCCTTGTATTCCAATAAGAGAAGCAGAAAAAAATGACTGCCAAAGTCTACGGAAAATAAATACCGGAGGGGAAAGGAGGGTCAAAAAAAAAACCCAGGCCCACTTTTGTAGGCTCACTTACCCAAGCCCACTTGCCCAGGCCCACTTTTGTAGGCTCACTTGCCCAAGCCCACCTACCCAGGCTCACTTTTGTAAGCTCACTTACCCAAGCCCGCTTACCCAGGCCCACTTTTGTAAGCTTACTTACCCAAGCCCACTTACCCAGGCCCACTTTTGTAAGCTCACTTACCCAAGCCCACTTACCCAGGCCCACTTTTGTAAGCTCACTTACCCACGCCCACTTTTGTAAGCTCACTTACCCAAGCACACTTACCCAGGCCCACTTTTGTAGGCTCACTTACCCAAGCCCACTTACCCAGGCCCACTTTTGTAAGCTCACTTACCCAAGCCCACTTACCCAGGCCCACTTTTGTAGGCTCACTTACCCAAGCCCACCCAGGTCCACTTTTGTAAGCTCACTTACGAAAGCACAAGCTTTTTTATGTATCATAAAGTGTACTATACGGATCCAGCTAGAACTAGGGCCCTTACTATTCTGGGCGCTCGGCGGTCAGCGTCTGCGTCGTCGCCGACGCTTCAAGGTTGTCACTAGACACGTTGGCTCGGCGATTCCCAATAAACAAATGCTTAAAATCAGCCTCGGTAGCTCATAGAATCGCAAGGCCGCGACGGTGAAACACCTCTGAGCGCGGCGGTTGTGTCCTATATGGGTGACCATTTTCAATCTTTGAGGCTTGCCGTGGTTCGGATTCCTCGTAAAACTGTAGGTCCCTACTACTACTACTACTAATTCCTTACTTACTAGGTGATAGGGTTAATCCCGCCCGGGAATGGTACTATCGCATTGAATGTACAATGATCGAAGCGTCAATGAAAATTGTCCGTGTTTTCCAGTTCATCCATCCCATTCATGTAGCCAAGCAATATAAGGAAGGTCCTGGCATGGCACGTAGTTCCCATGTGGTTTCCTAGGCTAATATATGACGGTCAATTTGGTGTTAGCCATCCATGTCCAGATATACAGGGTGTTGTAACGGCCAGAACATTAATTTCGTCATCCTCATGTTGTTTCAGAGACAACAAAGTTTTTTTTTCTCTAAACTGTCCAATTACCGAGGCATAAATTTTTGACAAGGAGATAAAAAAAATGTTTTCGTCTAGTGTAATTTGACGCGACGTTGTAACTGTGCATAAGGAAGGTCTTGGCATGGAACCTAGATCCCACGTGGCGTGTCAGGCTAATATCACGACAGTAGGTATGATGTTAGCCATCTATATCCAAGTACATACAGTACTTTAAGCAGCGTATGAGCCAGGCGATACAACGGGGAAACGCTGCCTCCGTTATGGGGACAATGTCATCTGTCCCCACTGAAGAATATTTTATTTTTAGTTTTTTAATATTTTATCAAAAAAACCTTAATTCTACCTTAAAAAAGTACATAAAATGTTCACACATACCATTAGATTATTTTTTAATTATTTAATTATTGAATTACTTTGTATAGAAAGTCTTATAAAGTATTAAGCAAAAAGTTATTAAACTTTTTTGTTTCAGTCCCAATAATCATTTCCCAAATTTAATCTACTGGCCATTACGACACCCTGCATAAAAAAACACACCAACCTATATTGACTCGTAGAAGGCCACATGGAATCTCTCGGATCTAAAATTCGATCTGTCACACACTGACAGACTAAAAGGCAACGTCGTAATGTTTCTGACACCGCGTCTTTATCAGACTCATGCGAACTGGGCACATGTAATCAACTCGGGGAGCGTGTCGGTTGCAGTCGTCGAAGCTGCTGACGCCGCGGTCGAAGGTGTCGGAGCTGAAGGCGCCGCGCGTGTGCAGCCCCGCCGGGCCCGCCGCCGTGCGCTCGCCGCAGCTGCAGCCGCACGGCTACTGCATCTTCGCGCTGCCGCAGGCCAAGCGCACCGCCTTCACGCTAAACAAGGTGACGCACTCCGCACCCCGACTCGCGGTTTTTTTGTAATGACACAGACTGAAGCTGTGGCTTCAGTCCGCGTCATTAAATGCAATCACAGAATCAAAGTGTGACATCAGTTATACAACCACATAATCAAGCTGTGGCTTCAATTATGCAATCACAGAATCAAGGTGTGATATCAATTATGGAACCATAGACTAAAGCTATGGCTTCAATTATGCAATCACAGAATCAGGGTGTGACATCAATTATGCAACCACAAAATCAGGGCGTGGCTTCAATTATGCAATCATAGAATCAAGGTATGACATCAATTATAAAACCACAGACTGAAGCTTTGGCTTCAATTATGCAATCACAGAATCATGGTGTGACATCAATTATGTAACCACAGAATCAAGCTGTAGCTTGAATTATGCAATCACAGAATCAAGGTGTGACATCAATTATACAACCATAGAATTAAGCTGTGGCTTCAATTATGCAATCACAGAATAAAGGTGTGAAGTGCATTATGCAACCACAGAATCCCACATAGCTTAATTTGCGCGTGGTTGCCATCTTGAAAGTCATTCGGCTGTCAGATTTCCCCTTATGCTGTGCTCTGTTTTTGTAGGAACATTTTCAGTATTTTAAACGCATAAAATAATGCCTACAGTGTACAAGAGTGGAGATCGAGAGATTGACTTGAATGTGAGAAAGTTCTTGGAGGACGAAAAGGAAAGAAATAGGCAATAATCCCATTTCAAAACTTCACTGGGCGCGCCTTCGCCGTCACAGGCATGTGTTGCCATTGCAACAAATAGAGTTACCCACTAATTATTCCCTCTAGGCTGAATTTATTTTAGAGGTAGGATTGTAAAATTGTGTCCACATTTCATAAAATAACAAGTTTAGAGTGTGTTAATTATAGCTTGCAATTCAATGATTAAAAATTGTCCATGTGGTTGCAGGTGCCGCACGGCAGCCCCCTGGAGGGCACGGTGGGCGTGCAGATAGCGGCGCGCGTGTCGCTTCCGCCGCCGGAGCCGCACGCCGCCTTCCTCACGGCCTTCGACGACGTGAGCGGGCTCGGCGCGTGGCACCGCCGCTGGTGCGCGCTGCGCCCGCCGCGCCTCAGCTGGTGGCGCTACCCCGACGACGTCACCAAGAAGGTAGCCTTCGCCTCGCCGGTCTGTCCGTACATTCGTGCTGGGCGTACTTTGGGGATTCATTTCGAAGTAGGCTTAGCGCGGAAAACATTTTGCCCAACTAACTAACTAACTTGGGGATTCATTCTCAAGGCAGTACAAACATAAAAAAAGTTTTATTATTTGTACAAATAGATTCACGTAATTTATGTTCAATCAATCAATCGGTACTAACGTGGCTAGGCTGGTGGTAGACACGCAGGCGCATATGTATTATGACTAATAAATGACTGTGCTGCCTTTTTACGAATACGTTTCTGTCTGGCTTCTACCTCATCAAGATGAGGTGTCCTCGCCACTGGTAGGATAATCTCATACTTAACATAGATTTTTAATTAATATCTCAAGAATAAGCTGTAAAAGTTTTTTATCAAGGCCTTTTTTCTGTATTTCACTTCCAAGTCCTTTGTATATTAGAATCTTTCCACATAAGAAGCTTCAATATTACCGCTTTCACCGTTTTGAACTTACGTTTCTTATTTTGATATGAAAGTAAAATGAACCGCAAAAAAGGGTGTTCCAACTTAAGGCCTCATATTTTGAGATTTGGCAGGAATACTCATCCCCCTTCCAGAGCCCGCCTAAGACCATTTTATTTGCTTGATATTGCTTGTTATTCCCTGAATGATCCTCGGAGAATGCGGATTAACAAAGTGTATATATTCATACAGTATATTCGAAAAGTAGTTATTTTTACTGAGCTCTTTTTTCGATTAATGTGTCCTTGCTTCACGGTCGATTATACATGCATACATGTCACATTCCTTGGAATAAGCGACGTACCTGCTTAGTACGAATCAGTATATTACTTAATAAAGTGTAATTGCCCGCAGATGCCGATGGGTGACTTGGACCTAGCGACAGTAGTGTCGGACAAGGTGACGCGCGCCCCGCGGGATCTGTGCGCGCGGCCCAACACGCTGCTGCTGGAGTCGTCGGTGCCGGCCGGCGCGGTCGCCCCGGACGGCGGCTCGCTCGTGTACCGCACGCGCGACGACGGCACCATCGTCCGGCGGCACCTCCTTGCAGCCGACACGCAGGTACACCTCCTGAGCTGGCTGAAGGTTTTGTAGTTTCAGACGAAATTATGAATAGTAGTGGACTGACAATCTCCCCTTGTAGTACACCTCCAGTTGGATATCTGTGCGATGGTTATTTAATTGTAATTTTTTTCTTCATTGCATTCTACATTTTCCTCAGAATACTGCATAGTTAGCAGTTGACTTGTCCGGCATCAGTCAGCTATAGAGCCCTCAATTATCCTAACTGTTTGTACTTTTTGGGGGTGTGCTCTCTTTCATAACTCAATCGGACTACTATTCGAAGATTTTCTTCTGTAGAGCATGAAGCTATTTTTTAGCCAGTTCAATCAACTAGTCAGTTTTTTTGTATTTTTTAGTTTTGTTTTATACTAATAACTTAAAAAGTTTATCAACAAGGCTGCTGTTTCTTTTTACTTCGGCATATATCAATGTGCATTCAAAAAATTCAAACATTTAGAACCATACAAAGTATTGACTCGAAATTAGCCCAGTTTGCCTTGCAACTAAATTCGTTTGGGATCAAATTAGCCCACGGGCAAGCGAGCCGTTACTCAGTGGAAGATAAACCCAGAGAAAAATCAGTGTTATCCACTATTGTTCCATTTTAACAATGGATGGGTCACCTTGATACAGTTATTGATTCGACTACCCCACATGTGCAGGAGGAGCGTGACGCGTGGCTCGACGTGCTGAACCGTGCCCTGGAGTACGTCCGCTGTACGCAACAGGAATAACCGTCACCGCCGCCGTCAGCGCTCTACATATCGCCCCGCATAAGTACATAATATACAATAGACTCCCACCTTTATAACAACTCAGATATTCTATGCAGAAAATGTACATAGCTAAGATGACCTGGTGTTCTATTTTGGTGAGGTTATTCTCTAGCCTACGTCGCAACTGAGTTGCTTGCCGCGTCGCTAAACGGAAATAGGGGTAACTGGTTGCAATAATGATACGTAAATTCTTATTTGTATAAGAGTTGATTTTTCAATAATCTGATAAACAGCCAGATAACTATTCGACGGATTTATTTACGCTTCTGCTTATCCATCAGATGTAGTAAGTCCATGCATTTATTAGTAAAATTATAGTCAGATAATTGTGATAGAATATATAATTCTCTGGCAATCCGTCTTTTGACAAACGTTAAATCAGTCAGGAAAGTACTATCTGAGGATCGAAAAATCGGCCCTAAAAGTAGTGTGGTAGTAAGTATTCATGACTATTTTATGGAAAATAAGAAAATATCCAGGCAGGTTTTATTGCCTTCTTAAACTTTTAAACATAGCATTCATTCATGAATACATATGTTAACCGCATTGGTGTAGCCAGGACGAGGCCGAGGTCTTCCCGGATTGACCCGGTGCTTATTTTTCTGCCTGGCCTCTCCCCTATAGAGGGGGGCTATAACAAAATCCTGGCTACGCCGATGATTAGCCGCAGTATATTATACTATTTTAAAATGTTTATATCTACCCTGGCGGAATCAACGTCTTGTAAATGTTATTTCTTGGTGGTGTCAATTTGTTCTACACATTGTGTGCAATACCTTTGTAGCCTCCTGTTGGTTAATGTTAGCTAAAAATTTTGTACAAATAAAACAACGTTGTCTACGTGGATTGTACGATTGTACAGACCCAATCGTAGAATGACTCTTGACTTGACTTACATCAAAATGTATTTTTAAAGTTGTTGCATGTTGTGTCTGACAACGGTATGATCTTATATAACTGCCTTTGCATGCATGATCATGTTGAATAAAAAAAAAACCATCATTCATTGCCAAATAGCGTAACCCTGCAGACGTTTATTGACTGAAGACTGACTGCCAGATCGACCCAAAACGTCAAAAACTTCCATGACAATCCTTGTTGTAGATAAAAAATAATACTTTACAGTATAGTTGAATTGTTTACATAGCTCTCCTTAATGTTTTGTTTGCTTTGAAAGTTAGAATGCTTTCAAAATAAACAAGTTGGAACAGAGTATAAGACTGCGAAAACATTTTACGAAGCGAATGTATTAAATATTTTCACCCTTTGACGTATCATCAAAAAACTGACAAGAAGGCGGACAGGCGCTATCACTATTCGCCTGTTTGACATTGCAATAATAGAGCAAATTAAGACGAATGCCTCCACACAGCCAAATAAAGCAAATAAGGACAAATAAACCCTGACGTAATAATACTCTTTACAAACAGGACCTCTACCACCTCCGGCTACCTGAAATCCGATTTGAAAGATCTTTGCCAATTAGATTGCCGTATCTCTTCTATGGGGACGCGGACGGACCCCGCATCGTCCAAAACTATTATCAATACGGATATTTTCACTAAGGTTAGGTTAGATTAAATACATTTTATAATTCACAAGAAAAATGCGTTCTTTTAGATTTTCTGGGTTTCGAACCTTATGCTTTTTGGACTTTATGAAGGCGACCCTCTTCTATAAGTTGAAGCAAATACGTATCTTTTACGACCATGTTAACATAATTTTTATTTGAATCCTAGAATTATGTAGGATATAATTTTAATCCGAATTACTGCCACTTGCAATTTTTATTTTGATTTTTGTGTTCGAATAATTGATTGTAATTGTTATTTTAAGATGAATTCCATGACTTAATTTCTTTTCATTTTATTCGGATTGTCTTACGAAATAAGTAATTTTAAAATGTGTTTGAATGCAGTCTATTGCTAATTTTTCGCAATTAACTGACTATCTTGTCGTCTGACAAAAAATACATACACTTTCTGTTGTGGCTTTTTGAAACAAGATTAATTTATTTTTATCACTTTTAGTATATTTTTAACAACAGGCATCTTTACTTTAGAGTATTGATTACATGCTCAGTCTATGACTGATATAATTGACCGTATGCAGTGGATTGTAAAGAATGTAATGGCAGATATTATGTTTTTCCCGCTTTGTGTTAAACAATGGAATACTTGTGGTATTTGACCGTATTTCATATTTTATTTTAGTTGTATTAGATTTTAAAATTCATTTGTACATAAAATCAATTTATATCTATTAAAATAGTTTTTTTACATAAAGTGATTGTTTTTTTTTGCTGGACTCTTTAAATTTTTGTCTTGAGGTTGAAAAAAATTGAAACAACTGACACAGTTTGTTTCAATAACGATTGTTTATCTCAGTCTAGACCTAGAGCATCATGTGGTGTTGTAGATATCTATTGCAGCCTCCAACTAATAGATGATTTTCATGCATTTAATTCTAGTCAAACCCACAAAACTCTTGGCTTAAGGTGGCCCAACCCGGCGGGCCTAACTCATTTGCAGGCACGGTTGTTCCGTACCGCGCTAGTGCACGGTCGGCTTAAGAACTTTGCTCTTCAAGTAATATTATTATTTATGGTCTTTTCTATGTGGCAACATTATTGTCGTTGCCACAGACTGTTTTTGTCGTCGCCTTGCCTTGGAATACATCAAGTAAGAATCACTCCTGCATTTTTATTATCGAAAACCTCCACTGCCTGCCATTTTAGAGCTATATCGAAGGAGCCCCACCTACGCATGAGCACGAGCATCAAAGCCCGCACCGCTCCCAGCAAACCACGAGCGAGCGGTACGAGCCGCTACATGGTCCTTCGAGCCGGATCAAAGCCCGCACCGCTCCCAGCAAACCACGAGCGAGCGGTACGAGCCGCTACATGGTCCTTCGAGCCGGATCAAAGCCCGCACCGCTCCCAGCAAACCACGAGCGAGCGGTACGAGCCGCTACATGGTCCTTCGAGCCGGATCAAAGCCCGCACCGCTCCCAGCAAACCACGAGCGAGCGGTACGAGCCGCTACATGGTCCTTCGAGCCGGATCAAAGCCCGCACCGCTCCCAGCAAACCACGAGCGAGCGGTACGAGCCGCTACATGGTCCTTCGAGCCGGATCAAAGCCCGCACCGCTCCCAGCAAACCACGAGCGAGCGGTACGAGCCGCTACATGGTCCTTCGAGCCGGATCAAAGCCCGCACCGCTCCCAGCAAACCACGAGCGAGCGGTACGAGCCGCTACATGGTCCTTCGAGCCGGATCAAAGCCCGCACCGCTCCCAGCAAACCACGAGCGAGCGGTACGAGCCGCTACATGGTCTTCGAGCCGGTAAATTGAACCGCCATTTCATCAAGATCGTCGTTAATTTGCAGTAAACTACGAGTGTATCATTACGAATCATTGGTCGGGCAAGGCGACGAACAGATAGCGGTCGTAATCGGCGCATTCGCGCCTTGGATTCGAACGGATCGGTTAGTGCCACCTCGCGGCAAAATGGCGAGCTAGCATATTCGCGAGTGAACGCGAACGCTGCGCCAGGAAATGCAAACGAAGTCAGTACGGCACGTCAGCAAACCGAACCGCTCGGCGGTGTGCGCGAACGTCGGTTGAATATTACGACCTATGTAAGGAGGCCTCGGCCAACCGGCCCCCACGCAGCACCCCTTCACCTGTGTTACGAAGTACGTGAGTGTACGAATGTGCGAGCGGCAACGTCACCGCGACAAAATATCGAACAGGCGAAGAAATATTTACAAGAAGTCACAGGGCGCTGTTAGGGTGGGATCAGCCGGGTGTCTTAATAGCCACGTTATAAAGAACGGGTGACACCAGCCACTTCATTTATCTGCGGCGGATCGAGACACACTTGGGACTGAGGGCAGGAGGAGCGCGACATTGGCGCCGGGTGCCGGGCGTAACGCATAGCGCCGTCCATTGTGCTGCGCCTTGCATCGGGCCAGCTACTTCTACATCAGTTCGTCATCGCGAGTAAACAGTGCGAATTTACAGTGTGCCACCGTCGCCAATAAGAGGTATCCGAACTAGGTGTGAAGAAGGGCGACGGGAGACCCGTGTAGGGCGCGCTCATTATCCGTTGTCTGGGGAGACAATACCGGTCTCCTCCTAGTGCAGTGATTTTTTTGTTAAGTGTTTTCCAGCAAGGATCATTGCACGACTTTAGGATAAGATATGTCAAGGTACACTGCCCATATGTTATATTATAGCACCTGTTGTTACTCTTACTATTCTAAATATCCATTTTTGATCGTGCCTTCACACCGAGCTTGCGCCAAATTACGCAAGTAATTTAGGGTTAGATATGTAAATAACCATTACTATTTATGATGCCCGCACTTGTTAGGATTAGACATGCAAATAAATATTGCTGTTGACGATGTCCGCACTATTTAGGGTTAAATATGTAAATAACCATTACTATTTATGATGCCCGCACTTGTTAGGATTAGACATGCAAATAAATATTGCTGTTGACGATGTCCGCACTATTAAGGGTTAGATATGTAAATAACCATTACTATTGATATCCGTACAATTAAGTATAAGACTGTCAAGGTTGCAGTATGTATGATATTTAAAATCAGCTGCAACCAACATTCAGTTTTTTTGTTGTTCCATCCTGCATGGATGCCTTCATGTAATATGTAAATCCTAGGTATTATTATTTTTTAAGCGGTTAGTTATGACTAAATGTCATGTTATGCATAGATGCAAATTCATTGTAATTGCATGCGTATATTGTTTAATGGTGGGATGAAAATTATTCCCACAACCAAGGTGTCGTGTACGCTTATTTATTCATCTGGAAATTAGAGATGTAAAATGGTGCGCGGAGATTATTGAACAGCTGTGTTAGGCAGGCAGGTTTAAACTTATTATAATTTAAGGCTTAAATTTTAAGGTTCTGTTGATTAACATAAAATTACAACAATGGAGGATAAAATTAAGGCCCTGATTAACAAGAGGAAATACCTCAAAGGCCGCATAACGGCGATCGACCGTTTATTCAGTTCACAGGATACTTTGGAAACAGGCGTACTGAAGAGCTTTGCCGATCGGCTGGCGGAGGTGTTCCGTAAGGTCGAGGACCTGACGATGGAACTGGAGGCGTGCGATGAGCAACACCTACATAGCGAGGAAGGCCTCACCATCGAGCGCAAGTACCTCGACCTGGACGCCCGCATCCGAATAATGATCGAGAAGCAAACCAACTTGAGTAAGTCAACGGAACGAGAAAACAACATACCCATAGGTGAGTGTCGTTCTATATCGCTACCTAAAATGCAGCTCGGCTCATTTAGTGGCTCGTATCTCGCTTGGTCTGGCTTCAAAGATTTATTTGAAAATTTAATAAATAAAAATCCTGCCCCAACTTCAATACAGAAGTTTTTGTACCTAAAAGGCGCGCTCAAGGGAGACGCTGCCATTTTAATAGTGAACATAGATTGCTCTGAGCAGAATTATGAGGTAGCTTGGGAGACGATTGTCAAGCGATATGACGACAAAGCCCTTCTGGCGAATTATCACATAAAATGTCTTTTCGATTTACCTAAATTAAAAAATAATGATCTTAGAAAACAGTTAAGCTTATTTAAGCAGCATTTAAACTCTTTAGAGTCACTAAACATTAAGAATTTGGGTGACTTCTTACTAATATATATTCTGTCCCAAAAATTGGATTTTGAGACGCTCAAAGAATTTGAGTTGAAAAGAACAATTAATGAGTTTCCAACATTACAGGATCTGCTCAAGCACCTTGAACAACGAGGCTCCGCCCTCGAG
Source organism: Incurvaria masculella (assembly GCA_946894095.1). Lineage (NCBI taxonomy): Eukaryota > Metazoa > Arthropoda > Insecta > Lepidoptera > Incurvariidae > Incurvaria > Incurvaria masculella. The sequence goes on along the minus strand of OX335663.1, from coordinate 11,637,263 downwards.
CTGTTGGCGCGTGACGACGCACCATCTACCTCCAAGCGGAGCCTTGCGCTTGTGGCGCACACAGACAATATCGAAGGTAATAAAAAACCTATTTGTCTCTTTTGCAAAAAACCCCATCAACTATTTCAATGCTTCACTTTCCAAAAGCTTCCAATTTCAGAAAGGCGAAAATTTTTAGCAGGGGAAGCAGCATGCTTTCGATGCTTTAGCACAGAACATAATACCTACGCCTGCCGATCCAAAATAACATGTTCAAAGTGCGGCTCCAGTCACAATGACTTAGTGCATCTGAACCACTTTGACAAAGTAAAGGAGAGCCCGCAACATACCAGCCAAAAGAATGGCCCCTCCCGCACCACCCCATTTCCTAGCAATGACCCTGCATAGGAATTGTTAGACGAGGGTATCGCTTTATTGTCTACAGCCCTCGTCCTTGTTCAAGACGCTAAGGGAGATTATATCCCCATGCGTGCATTGCTAGATAACGCTAGTGATAAAAACTTTATTACCGCAAAAGCCGCAAAAAGATTAAATATGCCCATGGAAAAGGCCAATTGGTCCATTGGTGGCATAGATTGCTCTTGTTCCGAAGTTTATAGAACTGTGACCTTAAAAATACGTTCTAATATAAAAAACTATTGTTTTACCGCAAAATGTGGAATTTTGAATAATATAACAAGTGATTTGCCTCATTTATCATTTAACAGGAACACTTTATCTTGGCCAAGCTTCGTTGAACTTGCAGACCAGGAGTTCAACCTCTGTAGCGGAATTGACTTGCTACTTGGTACTGAACGCTTTACGCACTATTGGTAAGAGGAAAAATAAATTTAGGACCGGGCAAACCGACCTTAATTAATACAAAATTAGGGTGGGTTTTCGGCGGTCACATCAAAAATAGTACGTCACCTGTTTCGAGTTGTCATCTCACAAGGGTGGATGCTACATCATTAAATGACATTATGACTAAATTTTGGTCACTAGAGTCAGTAGAAAATCGCTCTATTATGAGCAAAGAAGATAAAATTTGTGATAATATGTATACACAATCAGTCAGCAGAGACGGGACGGGTAGGTATCAGGTGAGCTTACCAATACCACCACATAGCCGCAAGGAAATAGGCAGTTCCTTTCATCATGCACACTGTTGTTTTTTATCACTGGAAAAAAGATTTAAAAAGAATCCTAATCTATTTATAGAATATCAGAAATTTATTCATGAATACATATCCGTCGGTCACGCGCATGAAATAAATCTGGATTTTAATGTTGCAGGGACACAAAATACTGCCTTCTACCTGCCGCATCACCCTGTCATCAAAGAGAAGTCCGCGACCACTCGTTTGCGTGTAGTATTCAACGCAAGCGCCCCGACATCAACTGGCAAGTCGCTAAATGACATCATGTTGGTCGGACCGGTCATCCAACCGGACTTATTTACAGTACTGGTAAGGTTTAGATCAAACTTATTTGTTTTCATTACGGACATTGAAAAAATGTACCGTCAAATTAAAATTAGCCCAGAAGATAGAGCATTCCAGCGTATTCTGTGGCGCGACTCACCTGAAGAAAAATTAAGATGCCTTCAACTTAATACGGTCACATATGGAACAGCGTCGGCTAGCTACCTCGCCACGCGGACCTTGCTGCAATTAATTTCGGATGAAGGAGAGAAGTTTCCATTAGCTTCCGTAGCCTTGAAGTCATCTACATATATGGATGACATTATGTCAGGTTCGGACAATTTGCAAGTCGCCCGTAAACTGCAGAATGAGCTAACTTGCCTTCTCAGAAAAGGAGGTTTCTCTCTGCATAAATGGTTCGCTAACAACAGCAGCCTCTTGGATGATATACCACATGAACTTAAAGGAAAGTATAATTATGAACTGTCTGATGGATCGCAAACCTTAAAGGCCCTTGGGATCATGTGGAATCCTAAATCAGACCAATTTTTTATTTCAGTACCGGAAAATTTCTCATCTTGTTCTACGACAAAACGTGAAATACTATCCAATATTGCAAAATTATTTGATCCGCTAGGATTAATAAATTGCGTGACTATATGTGCTAAACTTATCATGCAGGCTATATGGAAGCTACCACTAAAATGGGATGACAATACACCCCAAAATATTTTAGAAGATTGGCAAAAATTTAGTAAAAATCTTAACATCTTAAATGAAATTGAAATACCTAGATTAATTGTATGCAAAAATATTACAAAATGTCAACTTCATGGTTTTTCCGATAGCTCAACTGTAGCATACGGATGTTGTATTTACATGAGAACGTCTAATGATAAAAATGAGCACTTTGTACGACTAGTTTGCTCCAAGTCTAAGGTAGCTCCCATAAAGCCAGTAACGTTAGCACGGTTAGAATTATGCGCTGCTTTATTATTAGCAAAGGTCATGGACAAAGTAAAAAATATTTTAAATGGTAAAATTGATGAAATATATTACTGGACAGATGCCACCATTACGTTGGCATGGATCCACAGTGACCCGTCACGCTGGAATATTTTTGTTGCCAACAGAGTGGCAGAGATTCAGGAATTGTCATGCAAAGAAAATTGGTTTCATGTAAGATCCTCAGATAACCCCGCCGATTTGGTGTCGCGTGGAGTGCAGCCGCAACAGCTACTGGGAGAATGCATCTGGTGGTCGGGCCCTGCCTGGCTTACAACCACGCAGGGCCTATGGCCTAACTCCGCTACGCCGTCGGGCGGAAGTCTCGAGGTAACCTTGGAATGTAAGAATAATGTGTACAATGTCCACGTCGCAAACGCGCAAGAAAACTATTTCATGAATTGTCTTGAGAAAGTATCGGCCTGGACGAGACTTAAAAGAATATTTGCTTACATTCTACGATTTATTCATAATATTCGTAACACCAAAGATGACAGAAGAGTTACATATTTGACTACAATGGAATTAAATGAAGCTAGCTTGGCAATTATAAAAATTGTTCAAAAATTCCATTTTGAAAAAATTATTACGTCATTAAATAAAAATAATCAAAAAGCATATTGTGCAGAGACAAAAGCTAGCTCCATTCGATTTTTAAATCCATTCGTAGACTCGCAAGGCCTTTTAAGAGTAGGAGGGCGCTTAAAATATTCAGCAACACCGACTGCTCGGCGCTTTCCACTTTTGCTGCCACCCAGTTCTCACATTACTAAAATTATTATTATCTTTGTGCATCAACAGCTATTGCATGCTGGAGCCCAAAGTACATTATGCAGCCTAAGAAAACTATATTGGCCACTGAACGGACGAAACACGGTCCGCCAAATAATTCACAACTGCGTAAAATGTTACCGTTTCAAGGCAGTAAGTAAAGACCAAATCATGGCTGACTTACCTTCAGTCCGCGTAACTCCAGCCAGACCATTTTCAAATGTTGGCATTGATTACGCAGGCCCCATCCTTATTAGACAGTCCAGGATTAGAAAACCTATCCTGACGAAGGGATATATTTGCCTATTTGTATGCATGGCTACCAAGGCCATACACTTAGAGCTAGTTTCGGATGTGACAAGCCTTGAATTTTTAAATGCTCTTACACGTTTTTGGTCTAGACGTGGTAAGCCCATCAATTTTTATTCAGATAATGGGTCCACATTTCGGGGGGCCCACAATGAATTAAACAAACTATATGTGCTGTTCAATAGTATCCCCACTTCCTCCTTAATATCCAATTTTACTACTAATGAAGGTGTGCAATGGAACTATATACCTACATACTCTGCTCATTGGGGAGGGATCTGGGAGGCGGGTGTGAAGATTGTGAAAGGTCACTTAAAAAGGTTATTAGGCAACACTCATTTGTCTTACGAACATTTGAACACTGTACTTATTCAAATTGAAGGAGTTGTAAATTCTAGACCGCTTTGCCAGTTAAGCAATGATGCTAATGACCTTGAAAGCCTTACTCCAGCTCATTTCTTAATCGGAGAAAATACTGCATGTTTTCCAGAACCAAATTTATTAAACATTAACGTCAACAGACTATCATTATATGAACAAATAACTAAAATAAAACAATCATTCTGGAAAAGATGGAGTACAGAATATTTGACTACTCTACAAAGTAGAAAAAAGTGGCTTAAGATCAGAACAGATTTAAAAGTGGGAGAGGTGGTCCTGTTAAAGGATGATAATGTACCGCCCTCGGCTTGGCTTTTGGGAAGAGTCTCAGAAATATTAGTAGGGCGGGACGGCCATGTCCGGGCCGCCTCCGTAAAAACAAAGGATAATACCATGATTACTAAACCCATAACGAAAATATGTCCACTACCTATTGAATGCTAGGACACAAGAATATGATACTCTAATATGTAATAAAGTTTCTAGAATGTAACTACCTACTTGATTTATGATTTTGAGTGTGTTTTCCTTTTTCTATTTTTTATTTGCGCGCAAATAGTTTTAAAGTTAACATTATTGATTGTACTCAAGTAAATGTGTTAAATATAAGAATATACTGTTTCAATAGTATGTCTAGTTTTAAGAGTTAGTTACTTTTAGTCCTTTTTGTTAAGTTCTATTATGTCAGGAGCAAACAAGCTTTAATTGTGATTTAAATTGAGTTTAAATTTGTGCAGGTCATGTAAAGATAAGTTAAAAGTATTTTCAATACCTGCTGGTCCTTCGAATTTAATATCAAAGTTCTTATGAATATTGTTCCTTTTCTCTTAGGTTGAAATCTCATATTTCAACGCGGGGGTGTGTTCCGTACCGCGCTAGTGCACGGTCGGCTTAAGAACTTTGCTCTTCAAGTAATATTATTATTTATGGTCTTTTCTATGTGGCAACATTATTGTCGTTGCCACAGACTGTTTTTGTCGTCGCCTTGCCTTGGAATACATCAAGTAAGAATCACTCCTGCATTTTTATTATCGAAAACCTCCACTGCCTGCCATTTTAGAGCTATATCGAAGGAGCCCCACCTACGCATGAGCACGAGCATCAAAGCCCGCACCGCTCCCAGCAAACCACGAGCGAGCGGTACGAGCCGCTACATGGTCCTTCGAGCCGGATCAAAGCCCGCACCGCTCCCAGCAAACCACGAGCGAGCGGTACGAGCCGCTACATGGTCCTTCGAGCCGGATCAAAGCCCGCACCGCTCCCAGCAAACCACGAGCGAGCGGTACGAGCCGCTACATGGTCCTTCGAGCCGGATCAAAGCCCGCACCGCTCCCAGCAAACCACGAGCGAGCGGTACGAGCCGCTACAACGGTACAAAACCGTGCTGTTGCGCTCTGGGAACTTCTCTGTTTCAAAGAATAAGACAGGCTCCGTGATGAGGAAGATGCAACATGTCCACAAAAAAGACAATGTGCATAGTGTTTGATTTGGTAAGATTAATGAAAATTTCAATTTAAAAACGACTTATAGCTAAAAGTAAACCACAATCGCCGTAGTAAAAAATCGAACAAAACCCAAATCGATTATGAATCTTGATTAAATAAGCTATGTCTGATGACTAATCTTTTTAAGATGGTCTTACTTTATCATTGCTTAATCAACCTCCAAAGTTATTGTATAAAACGCGCGAAAAATGCGAACTTTCGGACCTTATAACTTAGAAACCAAACACAATTTTACAATGCCAATGGTCATCAGAAATCTAGTTCGATCAAATAAAGCTATTTTGAGCAAAATTTTGGATCTCTGACAAGAAATATGGGCGTGATCTTCTTTCCCCTTTTGTATGGGGAGATGAGCAGGATGGGCCACCTTAAGTGTGAGGCAATATTTAAGAATTTTATAAATAAATTTTTGGTAACCAGAAATGTATAGCAATTGCGAAGGCAACTGTCAATGTGACACTAGCATGGCTTGCCCTGGGAACTGATATATTTGCTTGGAAGACTTAGGGTCGAGTGCACGAAAGCATAAAAAATCAAATCAACGTTAACTTATGATGAAACACGTCAATTTGTATGGACAGTATGGAAGCATCTCCGTGCGTTTCACTAAAAGTGATGTGTTTGAACATTGATTAACTCGGCCGTCTCTTCGTGCAATAGGGGCTAAATCCTGCTTCCATACTGTCCATACAAAAATAAATTCTATGTAATCTCTAAGAATCTAGGTAAGCAATCACGTCACGTTGACGTGAATTTTGATTTTTTGTCCTTTCGTGCACTCGGCCCTTAGTTTTTTTTATTTTAACATGGTTTGATTGCATTCGTGACACATTTTAGTATCATTCTTAAGGATGTTCCGACCCATACAATGTTTTTTTTACACAGAACGCAAAAAGTATTGCACTTCAGGTTAAAGAATATTTTATTTCCCAAAAGAACATTACATTCACTTATATACTTTAAGGCACGAATTCGTCAAAAATATTAAATATAGCCATAGTAGTTGCAGCGAAAACATATTCACAATTTCAGGTTTAATGGTTTCGTTGTAATTACCGATTAGAAGTTTTACACCGTTAGATGGCGCTGTTAAAAAAATCGTATTTAAATTAATTGTAACAAAACCAATAATCCTGAAATTGTGAAATTGTTTTCGCTCCAAGTTATTAATTCGTGCCTTAAAGTGCAATACTTTTTGCATCCGGTGTGCAAACAACTTTATATGGGTCGGAACAGCCTTAAAAAGCTTTCTATGGCATGATAAATTATTTTAATGCGAAAAAAATGAAAAAGATGAACTGTAAAAATTGGCTGGCCTTCCCCATTTGATTTATTTTAAAGTTAATTGTGAAACTTCAAATATTGTCCACTGTCATTTTCTTGTAGATGGAAAAATGTTGTTTTGTTAAAATTTAAGTTACCAGTTGGAGCAAAAAATGTGTCATGACACTCTTGAATCATGAAAGCAACATTTCCATCATGGGCAGCAGTCCTACATCCTGGAGTTCAATTTCTCAATTTTAATAACCTAATTTAATTGGAAATAACCAAGCAACTGTCCTTAAAATTAAAAAAATGGCTGCAGAAATGATTTTTCGAATCCAAACTTTGTTCACAGCTGTGGCTCGCATCAATTTCTTTCTGGCGAACTTTTGCTGCTATGTTGAGGTCGCCTACTTGAATCCAGCGCTTAACTTTCTTGTGTATTGAGACCAATAAAAATTGGATGGACACTCCTTATTTCATTACATTTGAAGAAATGGTGGTTGAAATATTACCCGAAGAATTTGGCTGTAGAAATCGAAGCGGAATAATATTTGTATGGAGTTTGGGTTCGTTCCTAAATCACAGATTTTGAAGGTGAAGTATTTTCAGTCTCATTTTGGCATGAATAGACTTAATAAATTAACACTGACGCACGGATGGACATGAAATTAAAAGATTGGCTAATGGATGCTAAGCATGGCTGGCCAATCCCACTCTTACTGTCAAATTAGCCCAACACCTCATTTCCAAAGGATCAAGGTGCCATGCCAGGATAGTCACTTTGTAACACATTGAACTGTATGGAAAACATAGACATTTTTTATCGTCTAGGAATTAAGTAAGTTTGACGTGGGTTAACTATGGAGCGACTCTATTTCTTAATGAAAATTCTATCGTGTGTGGAAAAAAAAGGTCCATACCCTGGGACTCGATCTCCAGGGACCTCCCTAATATGGTAAATAAATCGCCAGGTGAACAGGCAAGTGAGTGATTAATTCTGGCGTTTAGTTGCGTTTTGTACCATGCTAACTGTCAACCGCCGTGTTATTCTGCATTGATTGAAGTTTACTAGTTGGTACGAAATGCAACAAAACGTCAAATTTAATCACTCGCTTGTCTGTTCATCCAGAGAACTAATTTACCATGTTAACCCCCCTGGTCTCCGGACACAATAAATTAAATTACAAAGACTAAAAATACAGTCAAATAAGTAATTTAAAAAAAAACTTTTCTTGCACCCACAATTTCCCTACACCTAGCCTACAAATGTTTTTTTTACCAACACATGACATACTGATTACTTTGTTCAATGTTAAGCACGTTATGTAGTAGAGTCCGTGCGGAAAGAGAACCGACGTAAGATTTGAGGGCGCACATGTGCACATTTACCGTATTTGTCCCATTGAGCACACTGGCACGTCATTATACTATGACTAACAAACGTCATGTATAATGTATGCGTGTATATATGTCAAATGAGTTTGACATTTGACAGATGGCTGGGTTGGGTTGCCATGTAAAAATCTTAATGTTAGTTCCATTGTACGCCACGCCGGTTATCTTTTCACACGGACTCTATTCGGCAGGCCCTCACAAAAGAGGTGCCCGATGACGCCCATGGGCTTCCGAACATGACGGGGGCTTCGAAAACCATACCGGCCAGCAAGGTGCTTCGTCACACCATATTTAAAGGACCCCAGCTTGTACATTGGTAAAATACCTCCACAGGGAGTGCATTCCATAGTTTACAGACTAATAGATAAAGGTCCTAGAGGATCGGTTGGATCTTATTTAATATATAAATATATATATATATTATATATACAAGGGTTTCATTTACTGGAAGGAATGTTTTAAGGAAAGAATATGAAACAACAATAAATATTTTCTAAATAGATCTGTTTATTACAGTTGAATCCATACAGTATTTCAATTACAAATGCTTTATTTTTTAAACTATGCACAGTTCCAACGATCGTTATTCTTAACTTACTCTTCACAACACACATTCTGAGTCCCCGCGCCCAGCCGGAGCAGCGGGGGACTTTCCTTCTAGAGGGTTTTTTTTTAAATAGGTGAACTAATTTAGGTACCAAATCCATTTTAACTGTAACATCATGCTATCAATACGGGGAATTTATCAAATTGTTTCTTGAAAAACCTAATAAGGTACTTACTGTGTGGCAGTTTCATGGTTGAGTGTGGGTACACTTAAGGATGTTCCGACCCATACAATGTTTTTTTACACAGAACGCAAAAAGTATTGCATTTTAAGGCACGAATTCGTCAAAAATATTAAATATAGCCATAGTAGTTGCAGCGAAAACATATTCACAATTTCAGGTTTAATGGTTTCGTTGTAATTGCCGATTAGAAGTTTTACACCGTTAGATGGCGCTGTTGAATAAAAATCGTATTTAAATAAATTGTAACAAAACCAATAATCCTGAAATTGTGAAATTGTTTTCGCTGCAAGTAATATGACTATATTAAACTTTTATTATCAATTCGTGGCTTAAAGTGCAATACTTTTTGCGTTATGTGTGCAAACAACTTTATATGGGTCGGAACAGCCTTAAGATTTTCTTCGTTTCAGTTTCGACTATAGATTTTTTGCATGATTTTTCTTGCCGATTACAATTTTGCCAATATCTCCTAAGATACACGGGGTCTTACAATTAATGCGTATAAACTAATATCACTATTACACTTTTTAAAATAAAAAAAAGAGCGAAATTAATACTTCAAAAAAACGTCTCGCACGGACGTAATAAAGATAAAAAGGAAAGAAAAATTGAACTAAAATAATAACGTACCATAACAGCATATTACTCTAACAAGATTGTCTTTATTCAAGGAAGGATTATTAAATAACTATTCACGATGCACAATATACATACATGTAAAGTTGCGAACTCGGGACGCGACGTCATCCGCTCTTGAGGTATTTCATTCAATATTATTTCATCACCCATATACAAATTACTTAGACTATGCAAAAATTTCTCATTTCAATACTAGAATGCAATTTTATAACTGGGATACACTTTTAAACTGGAAATGATTACAACAAAACTAAGGCAAACTACATATTGCTTTGAAATGCACGTTTAAATTTGAGGATGACCTGCTGGGGGGTTGTAGCATGTCAAGGATTCTCCATCAGTTTACAAGTATTTGTCTCCAGATCTCCGTGCGACGGGTATACGCTACAACCTTAACATAAAAGCAATGCCCACCTTAATTTAACTTATATTATTGTAAATTATCTTAAGACAGATTATTTTCACGCTCACTTCGCGAGACGTCCCCACTCTAGAAGATCGGAATCTTCACCACCGATGGCATCTCGCAGAGTTTAAGCGTATCTTATTGCGTTTCTCCGCCTTTTTACTGTACTATTAAATATTTTATAAATGCTCCCAAAATGTTTCCTTCAACATAATTGGATACCAAATGTCTGTCTCTTTTTTTCCAAACCGTTCTTATAAAACATCATGCGATATGTTCTTTAGAAAAGTTTAGGGTTTACAAAAGTCACGTTAGATTTGTTTTGCCTCAATGTTAGCCGGATCGTGTCTTTTTAAGTCGAGGCCACCTTAGCACGGAGTCAACGGCCCGTACCGAGCGAGGGATGTAACAAATTAGGCCAATAAATACGATCAAAACAACAACAAATTCTCAAATCAAGATGGAGTCACATCTAACACTTTAAGGCAAAACGATACAAACATCTTCGTCCGTCCGTCCGTCCGTTACCCGACCGGCAGAGCGCGTAAGGTACATGTATACGTTATATATAAAAATATTGTAAAATAAGCTATAAGCTAGAGCGGCCGCCGGGTCACGCTGCATTATGACACGAGCTCCGCCGCCGCCGCCGCCGCCGCCGCGGTCGGCTTTTCCCGAACCTTCTCTTCTTCCTGTAAGAATGTTTAAGAAAATGAGTCACGTAAAAACTTTTTCAAAGTACTTCGCTTTTCATAATGTGAACAAAAACAGATTGTGAAGCAAATACACATTCTTTAACGGCTTTCCGATGTCCTGCCCATGCAAATTATCTTGTGATCACAACAAAAACATTAATGATCTTTGAGGCACCAAGTAATCGTTTTTAACACAGATACAGATCACTATTACATATAGCTAGGTATGTTGTACCCATTTTATTATCAGAATTTTAGTGTCATCAGTTTTGTTGCATTATCGAACAGGATAAAACTTTTATTGACTAATGAATATTACAACAAAACGAATGTCATTAAAATTCTGACAATGAAATGGCCACAACATATCTTTAACCAGTCAGTCAGTCAGCGTGTTTGCGTCCACTGCTGGACATAAGCCTCTCCAATTTTTCTCCAGTCCCCCCGGCCCTCAGCGGTACGGAACCACTGCTTTCCGCCGACGCACTTGATGTCGTAGTCCCACCTGGCGGGTGGTCTTCCCACACTACGTTTTCCTGTCCACGGCCGACAGTGTAGTGTGTTAGTGACTCCAACGGTCGTCGTCTCTTCGACTGACGTGGCCGGCCTACTGCCACTTGAGCTTAGCCACCCGGTGTCCAATATCGACTACTTTGGTACGTCGGCGGATTGCCTCGTTACGCACCATATTCCGTATCGATATTCCCAGCATGGCTCGCTCCATCGCCGGGCAACTTTCAACCTTTGGACGACGGCGACCGTCACACCCGTACGTCATAACTGGGAGGACACACTGGTCATATATTCGGTCTTTAAATTTTATATTTGGATCAGGCGTCTCGTATTTGCCGTCTCATCTCGCACTCCAGGCGGGCGCCGGGGAAGGCGGCGCGTACTCACGTGCGGCGGCGAGTGACACTGGATGGAGTGTAGGTTGAGCGGCGACACGAGCGTCGTCCATTCGCCGTCCAGCTCCGAGAGGCACTCCATCGACGATAGGAACAGTTTACCTGCAACGCACGATCACACGGCTCATGCACCAGGTAGACCGGGAGGTCGCGACAAAAATGGTAACGATAACACAGGATAAAGACCAACTCTCTGAGGCGAAATGTGTCGGTCTGCCTGCAACAAGTGGTTGCGTTACGTAGATAAGGCGCCTGAAAAAGTCGATATGGTGACAAACAATATATATGAAAAGGTAAATGGATGCAACTGACGAAGCATGAAAGTATCAGTACATACTTGCGTACCAATACCAAAACTTAACAAATCTTTGATTGCATTTCGTATTTATATGTAATTTGGGTTACAGATATTGCTTTAGGTATATTTAAGTAATTATTAAAAAAATGACCAATTATTGTTGTATAATTCTGAATAAATGTGTTGAGTTTTAGGGGTAGGGAATATTTGATTTCACTAGTTTAATCGCGGTCGCCACATAAAATTGTGCCCTATAAAAATTGTGACATGATAAGTAAATATTATTTTTTGTACGGAACTTGATATGTATTTATGTATAATCTGCCATTAAATATTATAAAAATCTTCAAACATAAATGTATACTTTGTAAGAATATTATGTTGACCCTACCGTCCGTTGGACAAGTAGCAGCCGCCATTTCTATATCATTTCTTTATTGAACTGGCTTATAATAAAGGCCCTTTAAGTGTCAATTACAATGAATCAGCCTGGTTTCCACCAAGTGCTGATTATCTTGTACTGGTATGGGTTGCAAGCTGCTAAGTAAAGTCAAAAATAAACGAAAAGTAAAGTAAAAAATAAAGTCAAAGTATGATCAAACATGTCATTGTGTATGGACAGTATGGAAGGAAATCCATGTGGTTTACTAAAAGTGACGTGTTTGAACATTGATTAACTCAGTCGTTTCGTCGTACAATCAGGGTTAAAAACTACTACTACTTTTAGCTATCAGTCGTTTTGTAATTAAAATGTTCGTAAATCTTACCAAATCAAACGCTATGCGCATTGTCTGCTTTGTGGACATGTTGCATCCTCCGCATCACGGAGCCTGTCATTTTCTTTTAAACAGAGAAGGTCCCAGAGCGCAACAGCACGGTTTTGTACCGTGCCCGCGAATGAGTTAGTCCCTCCGGGAAGGGACACCGTGACACCACGGGGCAGGTGAAGTCTAACATTCGGAGCGCACTCACCGGAGAAGCCGCCGACCGCGTAGAGCCGGCCGCCGAGCACGGCGGCGCCGAGCGCGGCGCGCGGCTCGCGCAGCGGCGGCGCCGGCGCCCACGCGCCGTCCGGCTCCGCCAGCACGTCCACCGAGCGCAGCGACGCCGCGCCGTCCGAGCCGCCCACCGCCACGAGCCGCCCGCGCCACACCACCGCCGCCACGCTGCGGCGCGCCGTCGTCAGCGACGGCCCTGCAAATTATTATTATTATGAATATTATACACTATCAGCTTTAAGCTGATGCGTTTACTTTAAATTTAGATATTTTGAGTGCACTTCTACTAATATTATTGTCTTTTTAGTTAAGTTTAATACTATTAAGGATGTTCCAACCCATACAATGTTTTTTTTACACAGAACGCAAAAAGTATTGCACTTTAAGGCACAAATTCGTCAAAAATATTAAATATAGCCATAGTAGTTGCAGCGAAAACATATTCACAATTTCAGGTTTAATGGTTTCGTTGTAATTGCCGATTAGAAGTTTTACACCGTTAGATGGCGCTATTAAATGAAAATCGTATTTAAATAAATTGTAACAAAACCAATAATCCTGAAATTGTGAAATTGTTTTCGCTGCAAGTAATATGACTATATTAAACTTTTATTAATTCGTGGCTTAAAGTGCAATACTTTTTGCGTTATGTGTGCAAACAACTTTATTTGGGTCGGAACAGCCTTAAGGTGTTTGTCTAACTGGTTTTTAAAACAATTTACTGTGATAGCACTAATCACTTCTTGAGGCAATTTATTCCAGGAGTCTCCACCGCTCTGTTTGAAAGAAAGTACTTCCTTGGGTTTGAATTAAACCTGGTTTGATAAAGCTTTAGCGAATGGCCACGAAGTCCCGTTTTGTTCATTGTGTATACGGATTTGAGTTTAAGCACATCATAGTGGACAATAAGTATCTTAAAAGTTTCAATGAGGTCTCCCCTTTTTCTTCTTTCGTCAAGTGTGGTAAGACCGAGTGCTTCAAGACGATCTTCTTAAGACTTATTTCTTAAGAACGGCCCGTAAGCTATGCTCCCCATACAAACGTAGTTTACTAATCATTTGGGAACGGCTATTCCAATTAAATTGATAATTAATATCTAATATCGGATAACAAATATCTGTGTCTGCATGCTTTTGTTTTTTTGAAAAATCCAAACCGAATGAAATGAAAGCAAAAAGAAAATCTTCATACGAATTCTGTTTTCTCTGTGGTTTGACCCAGAATATATTTACCGAAAAAACAAAGACATGCAGACACAAATATTTGTAGCCTAAAATTAGATACCAAATATCAAGTAAGTTAGACCAGTGGTTTTCAAATTATTAGTAAACTACGTTTATATGGGAGGCCAAATTTTCTGATGCTTACGGGCCGACCTTAAGGCTGGTACCATTTTGGTAGCCCGTCCTTGCACTCTCTATTCTTGTGTTAAATATACTTTATTGTACCATGAATGCAAGTCACTAGCAGGGTGCTAATCCCATACTAAGTTTTGACAATGCCGAAGGGACGAACAATAGATGGCGCAACTGCATGTATACAGATTTACGGCTATTGAAATAGGATGGCGCCACTTATAACTTGCGAAATTGCCAATAGATGGCGCAGTACAAACATAATACCTGATAGCTGCGCCATCTCTTGGTACAAACACTCTTTTCGTTGTGATCGAATGAATGGAAGTTACTATCTTAGTTATATGTTTATTGCAATAGAGGGTCGACTTGCTTAACACATATTGTATGAAACTTCCGTCACTATGGCGGTGAGCCATCTACTTACGCCAGTAAGCAATCATTAATCTATGATAGTCGCGTTAAATGAGCAGTTTCAAAAATTAGTTTCAATTTTGTCATTAATAAAAAAAAAATGAGAAGTTTTCCAGGTGTAACACCTGTAGTGTACCTAAGGAAGAATAAAGAATTCAATTGAATTTAATTTCTTCCCCACTGGCCGAGGAGGAACTATTGGCTCCAAGTTGAAGCGTCTCACCGGCGTGCCAGGCGCCCGTGTCCTGCGAGTCCTCCTGCGGGGCGAGCGCGTGCCGCTCCGTGCTGGCGAGGCAGTGCCACGCGTCGCAGCCGCCCAGCACCCACAGCCAGCCGGCCCACACGCACGCCGCCGCTTGGTGGCGACCTGCGGCAACAACCGACACATTTGATTCATTACACGACGGAGGTTTTTCAATAAATATCCAACACACTTCATTCCTGAAGAGAGTAGGTGCCATGCCAGGTCCTAGGCCCCACACCCTGAGATACTAGCCGAATCGTTACCGAAAGCGCGTTCACAACTGGTCTGATATGATCTTACAGCCCTCAAAATGGCGTCACGCGAACGCTTTGAATCACGTTGCTTTACTCAATGCCGTACACAGTGCACACGCTTTGGGGGTAGGGCACTGTGTGTGCAACTGTCATTGTCACATTTTGACAATTCTAAAGCGTAGTCTATCTTCTTTCCACCGTGTTTTTCAGTTGTCCCTCAGTTGAAAATTCAAGTTCAGCTTAGAGCAATTGATTACATTCACATTTGAGGTGAATTACTAAAACAATGTAATTTATTCCATGTTTGTTGTTTTGTTCCGTAAGCGGTCCGAATCGCTTGCGATGCTTACATCTTTGAGCATGCAATCTGATTCGGCGGGCGCTTTATCGTTTACACTTCAAAACGGAACGCACAGTCACCGAGTTTCCATTGTTCATTGTTTGTTGTTTATTCATCATCCATAGACAGTACACTGCACTCGGATTTGTCATATTTTATCATTAGCCAGTTCGGCAAATCATAGCGAAGAAGAACTGGCAGGAAACTCCGCTGGTTTTTTATTTCAACGTCCACTTAGTCTAAGTTAACAACGAAGAAGCTGCGGTGGCTCACCGGTGTTGAGCTGGGCGCACGCGGCCCACTCGTCGCGCGCCACGTCGTACGCGTGGCAGTCGCGCACGCCCACCTGCCCCGTCCACCCGCCCACGCAGTACACGCGCCCGCCGCCCCCCTCCTCCCCCTCCACCCCGACGACCGCCTCCGTGCCGCACACGGCGGCGTGCGAGCGCGCCAGCGGCAGGCGCGCGCGCTTCGACCACGCCTTCTTGCGCTTGTCCGCGCCGTTCGCCTTCTCCGCACCCTGACACAACAAACCAGCGTTACAGGTGGGGGCTCCTAGAATTCGGTGGAATTTTCTAGAAAGAAGCTCCACCGATATAACAGGCGCCTCAGCCAGCACTGCCGGCAGTCTATATTTGGAAGCGAAGCGATAGTGAAGTGCAGTAAACTAGCTCATTCTTAAGTAATACAGTTCAACGAGCGGTATTTGGAATTCGGTGTTCGAAGTGACACAAAATTGTGTTTCATTTGTGAATTGTTTTCAATATAAGAAAACTATTAACTTTTGGTGTTTTCTACTCTAATCCACACCCTACATGCGTAACACTATTTTAAGAGTCATGTTAGAACATCATTTTAGGGTTGTGTTATTTTGCAATATACTTTATTGCTATAATCTATACAATGTACCGGACTCAACGTAGGTGCTCTAGGAGCAGCCTCCGAGCTTTGCCGCTGTGCCTATTGACCCCTCCGGCCACTGACCTGCGTGCCGTTGGTGTGTCCGTTAAGTCGCGGCTCATCGTGCTCGCTGGAGCCCTCCGAGCCGGGCACCGACTCGACCGAGGTGCTCATGGAGCGGCCGCCCGGCTCCTCCATCGGCAGCTCCAGCATCTCCACGCTGTCCAGCTCAACGTGCCCGTCGCTGCCGCCCACCGCGAAGATCTTGTTGCCCACCTGGATGCAAACACAAATCATTTACAAGCTGAACATTTTTAAGTTGCGTGATGGCTGTATGGAAAAGTCCTTTGCTAAAAAACAAAGTTGTCTTTGGCATGGATCTGGGGGTCCATTCAGGGAAAGAGTGAGTTCGAATTCGTCACTAAATATCAACTCACTTTTTTTAAATAGTTAATGTTTCTACACTTCTAGAATATCATTACAGTTAGGTAAAAATCTGGTCCGTCCCGTAAATACGTTGGAAGTATGAATAACGGTTCCGTTATTGAAATAATAATATATTTCCCAGCTATTTTTAGGTTAACTCACTCCCGAACTCGAACTCACTCTTACCTGAATGGGCCCCCTGTCAGTGCTGTGACATATCGCATGGTATTTCCACCCTCTGTTCCGAAATGCGTATATCGCAGGGATTGCGATTCACTCCCGTGAACGTCATAGGAGACGTGACTCTAGATCGAATACAGATCGTACAAAGCGCGCACGGTTAAGAGCATGTGCGCCGTGTACGCTGTCAAATGGCTGTCATTAAGGGTGCTTATCTGTAGTTCTCTGATCGTATGCATTTGTATTCCGAAATAACAAAGGCCTATTGCCGTTTGTTGGACATACCACCTAGAACCTTAGGTTAGAGAACCACACTCGAGGCTTACGAGGCCTTTTCGAAGTAGTTAGGTCAGGCTCTGACACATATGTCTGCTCAAATTCGTTCCGATTTGATATTGTGAGATTGTGGTTGCGAGCAGTGATATCAATTCGGAACACACGTATTCACTGTATCCGCTTTCTCTGCAATCTCTGCAATATACGCATTTCGGAACGGAGGGCCAGTGTGCACGGGCTACAAGAAAGATTTTAAAAACTCCACAATAAGAAGTTGTGTGTTAATGTGCTTGCTGACATTTTTAGGTTAGCTCACCTGGCGTCTCAGTTCGACAGTGGCGGTCACGTAGGAGTTTTTTTTTTTATGCGACCTGACATGGATGGCTAATACCACAAACTACCGTTATGATATTAGCACAATACACCACATTCCCGAAGGAATTAGGTGCCATGCCAGGACCTTCCCTTTATGAGCACGGCTACATTGAACTGGATTGAAAACACGGACAATTTTTCTTTGCCGCTGCGACCATCTTTTCATCCAATGCGATGGTACCACCCCGGGCGGGCTTAAACCCTACCACCTAGTAGGGGAAGGGGACCTACAGTTTTACATGGATTCCGAACCATGTAGCAGCTCGCATTCGTGACGAAATGCACTTACGGGACTTTTAGTGCCAAACCTGAAGTGTCGGATTGCAAGTTGCAAGCAGAAGAACCCCAGCCAGCTCAGCAGACGCAGCGGAACTTCAAAGAAACCCAACCTTTAAATCTGGATCCATGCTAGGGTATGGTTTAACATCTTAGGGTGCCTACATCGGTCGGTTGAGTACCGATGGTGAGCAGAAGAGATTCCGTAAATGTTTATCTCGTACTTGTCCTTGCCTGTGGCTTTGCTCGCATTATCCTTTGGTAACATGACATGGTCCAGAACTGCAGAACCTCTTCACTAGAAACACAAATAGTCATCTCCGTGGTCATAGCCT
This sequence comes from Incurvaria masculella, assembly GCA_946894095.1. Taxonomy (NCBI): domain Eukaryota; kingdom Metazoa; phylum Arthropoda; class Insecta; order Lepidoptera; family Incurvariidae; genus Incurvaria; species Incurvaria masculella. Next base: position 11,619,118 of record OX335663.1, on the reverse strand, counting down.
AAAGCTCAATGCCACTGTCAGCTCAACAAACCCGAGACAACACTTCCTGTCGAATAGAGCAGTTGAAATGTGGAACAAGCTGCCAGAGAATGTCGTTCAAGCACCCACCACCAATTCTTTTAAAAACAGGCTTGACAAACACCTAAAAACACTAAACTAAAGTAACCGTAATAACAAAGCACCAGTGAACCCAGACATGAACACATCCGCTTAGGCTGCTTGTTCATCAAATAAATAAATAAATAAAAAATAAAATAAAAACGAGATGAACAATCGTGTCCTTTTCTTGACTTCATGTTACCTCCTCTGTAAAATTTCATCGAAATCTGGACTCACTCATGGAGGTGATGAAATTACAGGAGAACGGATGGAACTAAAAAAGTCTGGACACGTCAATTGTGCCGCCGGAGGAATTTGGCCTTTGTTTCGGCAAATATTTTGAGGTCAGTGTGACGTTCGACCGGAACCCTCGCTTTTGCGGCGGCTCCGTCCGCGTCATCACGCGCCACCACTCCGAATTAAATGTAGAATAAGTGTACCCTTAGGGGGTAGCCGAGCCAAGTACTACCAGGGACAGGGAAAAGAATACGACCAATTAGTGAAAATAGCCAGGTTTCTGTTGAGCCCTCCATTTTTTTTTCTCATTAATTGTTGCTGTAACATTTTTACGTGTGATTGTTGCGTGCTAGTGAGCTATCGCATTGGTTGAGACGATAACGCGTTCGATTCGGCGATCGACCTAACCTTGAAACCATGTTTCGAAGTTGATTCGACCACCGAACGAGTAGATCCTGTTTACGCCCCACTCACTTCACACAGTACTTACGTTTCGCCTTCAGCTGAAAAACATAAATTCATTCCATGTTTAGCTGCCCTTGATAACTTCACATTGAACTTAGATTTCACTACACAACATGGCCGCGCGACACAGCGCGAGCGATGTCTTTACTGCGCTCACTTTGAGACGACAGATTCATAATTTCGCATCGATAATCTAAAAACTTTCGATTCCCCCGTTGGTATTTCGCGTTCACTTCAACTTGCCTAACACGCTCCCTCCTACTGAACTAGATACGGTCTCACGTTTTTTTTCGTTCTGTTTTGGTTAGCGCTCGGTAGATCCCGCCTGTTACCCAGTATGATTCCGTTTTGTTTTAATTTAGTTCAGACGGCGCGTGTGCCGTAGGAATTTTTACGAGTTGTTTTTTCTTTGCTCGCGAAACTACCCACGTTTTTTTTTCTTTCCCTCGCTCCATCTAATTGTCGCGACGCGGAGCGGTCGCGCGGGCGCGTAGTTTCACGGCCCTGATCACCCAACCTTCATTCGTTGGGGACCATTTTTTTTCTTGAACTTTTGATGTCCATACTGTTTCCTCTCACTTACCTTGCGCATGCACCTCGTGCGTTTCAAGACTTTCACAGCCCGATCACTCAACCTTCATTCGTTGGGGATCACCTTTTTTAATTTTTTTTTATTTTATAGTTTATTATGCGTGCATCTATGCGAAGTTAAGAACGTATTTCCGACCCGATCTCCCAACGCGCTCTGCATCTCAATTTATTTTTTTTGGAATAAAGTGTTTTCATTTTATTATATGGTTGACCGTTTTGGCGAGTGCCAAAACGCCCTTGTTGCCCCGCGAACCTTAAGCGGAGGGGACACCAGTTTTTTTTAAACCCTTTTCTTATGTAATGTTTTCCGTCACCACAAGTCAAAACGTAGTTTGTATTCTGACCTTGAGTTTAGAAGGCCCCGCGGTTGTTTCATTTTTTTTTCCCTTCAGTTTCTCTTCCTGCCGCCGGGACTAATACGATCCACTTGGGAATGTCCCCGGCCGCATTTGTTTTTTGACGGGCCCCACACCTTTATTGGCTCTCGCTGAATACATCATTACGAATGAATAATGACGTAACGACAATATGGTTTATTGAAAATTAATTCTTACCTTCATCAGTTTACCTACCAATTTGGGAGACTTCAAATTTGAATTTTCTCCGTTTTCATCACTGCGCTACAATTGTGTACGGCAATATAATGTTGTAAGTCGCGTGACGTCATTTTATGCGCGCTTGTTGTATGGAAATTATTTCTCCATACATTCTTTACCTCCATGGACTCACTATATTGTGCAACCATGCAACGGACAACAACTTGGAAATCGAGAGATATTGTCACACTCTCGGCAAAATTACGGAGAATGGGTTATAGAATGCAATTTTTTGTTATTGAAACAGGAGCAAGAGAATTTAAGAAAAATCAATACACAGCCCGTATTTTAAAAACCAAGCCTTCGAAGGCTATCGGTGAATTCCTACATCAAACAGTTTTAAAATATTAATTACCAACCTCGCAATTCGCTACATAGTATAGTTGTCTACAAACAAACATCATAAAACAGCACGATACCTTGGCGATTTGGAAGCGACCGCGCGCCTGACGCATGTCTGGCAGCGCACTCCACTCGTTGCGGACCGGATCATACTGCTCGCATGACTTGAGACATTCTACGCGGTCGTAGCCACCTGCAAACAGGGATATTGCATTTTAAGGCAGACAGACATTGCCATAAAAGAGTGTAAATATTTTAATTAAAGAGTAGTAATTAAAGAATCATCAGAAATTCTATTAAATGATTGAGACATTTTACTGAAAAGTCGATGCTGGAATTTCCGTTATTTTGATTTCGTACCCCGTTCCTTCCCTGCACACCACGGCGGGAGTTCTCTAAACCATCATCTGTCCGCTCACCGTCTACAACGATGGCAGCCTCTACAACGGCTCTTGCACACGACAACGGTAGCTCTCTACAACATTGACGGTCTGCTCTCTACAACACAGTTGCGCCACTCTATGCACACGACGATGGTAGCTCTCTACAACACAGTTGCGCCGCTCTATGCACACGACGATGGTAGCTCTCTACAACACAGTTGAGCCGCTCTATGCACACGACGATGGTAACTCTCTACAACACAGTTGCGCCGCTCTGTGCACACGACGATGGTAGCTCTCTACAACACAGTTGCGCCGCTCTGTGCACACGACGATAGTAGCTCTCTACAACACAGTTGCGCCGCTCTATGCACACGACGATGGTAGCTCTCTACAACACAGTTGCGCCGCTCTATGCACACGACGATGGTAGCTCTCTACAACACAGTTGCGCCGCTCTATGCACACGACGATGGTAACTCTCTACAACACAGTTGCGCCGCTCTATGCACACGACGATGGTAGCTCTCTACAACACAGTTGCGCCGCTCTATGCACACGACGATGGTAGCTCTCTACAACACAGTTGCGCCGCTCTATGCACACGACGATGGTAGCTCTCTACAACACAGTTGCGCCGCTCTATGCACACGACGATGGTAGCTCTCTACAACACAGTTGCGCCGCTCTGTGCACACGACGATGGTAGCTCTCTACAACACAGTTGCGCCGCTCTATGCACACGACGATGGTAGCTCTCTACAACACAGTTGCGCCGCTCTATGCACACGACAATGGTAGATCTCTACAACACAGTTGCGCCGCTCTATGCACACGACGATGGTAGCTCTCTACAACACAGTTGCGCCGCTCTATGCACACGACGATGGTAGCTCTCTACAACACAGTTGCGCCGCTCTATGCACACGACGATGGTAACTCTCTACAACACAGTTGCGCCGCTCTATGCACACGACGATGGTAGCTCTCTACAACACAGTTGCGCCGCTCTATGCACACGACGATGGTAGCTCTCTACAACACAGTTGCGCCGCTCTATGCACACGACGATGGTAGCTCTCTACAACACAGTTGCGCCGCTCTATGCACACGACGATGGTAGCTCTCTACAACACAGTTGCGCCGCTCTGTGCACACGACGATGGTAGCTCTCTACAACACAGTTGCGCTGCTCTATGCACACGACGATGGTAGCTCTCTACAACACAGTTGCGCCGCTCTATGCACACGACAATGGTAGATCTCTACAACACAGTTGCGCCGCTCTATGCACACGACGATGGTAGATCTCTACAACACTGTTGCTCCGCTCTATGAGCTCGGTCTACTCACCGCACACGACGATAGTGCCGCCGACGACGGTGGTGCCGTGCGCGCAGCGCGGCTGCTCCATGTGCGCGATGCCGCCGTCCGCGTCGGCGCCGTAGCGCGGCGGGTGCGCCAGCGGCGCCGGCGACGGCAGCGGCGTCTCGCATGCGCGCGCGCACACCGACACCTGCACCACCGGCCCACCCAGCACGCACATCGACAGGTACGTGTTCTCTGGAACCCGATACAACGGTGTTAACTTCTGTGCGCATTTAAAGGTTACGACCGTAGATAAAGGAAGGAGATATGCCATCTAGCACGCCCAGTCATCAATTTTCAAAAACTACCAACCAAACTAAAACGTACATGCCACATGCAAACATAGCCGCAGACGTATTGGAGGCTTGTGTGGGTGGGAACCGACTTGACGAACGAATTTTAAGAGCAAATTGGAGCCAACCTAACAAATCTAGGTTTATCTCTTAAGTTCCTTTCTGTACCTCGTAGCCTCGGTAGCCCAGTTGAGCGATGCCTTCCGATTCGATAAGCTTGGTGAAGCACCTCTGAGTGCAGTTAGGTTCTGAGTGGTCATTCTGAGTTCTCACCTAAATTGGCGTTTAGGGCACTTCGAAGTTATGTAAAAACGTCAAACTCCATACAAGTTTTTTACTAGATATTCTGTGGTTTTACTTTTTCAAGTTGTCAAAGTCAAACTCGGACTTCCGATTTGTATGAAAACGCGGAGTCGGAGTAAATACGTCGACGGTGCCTCAAGCTGTCAAATCAAACTCGAACTCGTAAATGTTACTTCACTTAACGTCGAAAACATGCTTTGAAAACGCAAGTCGATCGGTTTGCCGTAAACGCCAATTTAGGTGACAACTAGGACTTAGGGCTCTGGATGAGTGACCATTTTCAACCGTTGAGGCTGACCGAGGATTCCATTTAAAACTGTAGGTCACCTTCCTTACTAACTGGGTGGTAGGGTAAATTCCGCCCGGGTTGGTACCGTAAATTGTCCGTGTTTTCCATCCAGCCCAATGTAGCCGAGCAATATAAGGAAGGTCCTGGCATGGCACCTAGTTCCAATGTGGTGTGTAGTAATATCTGATGGTCAGTTTGGTAGTCTTGGCCATCCATGTCCAATTACATAAAAAAAAACCTATCACTAGAAAAAGACTGCCACAGATAAGTACCTGTCAACGTGGACCAAACACATTTCCGAGGCAATAATTTATCTCACCTCCAACCTTGTCGCTGGCGATCACCTTCCAGTCGGGCTCGACCTGCTGCCGCTCGGCGATGTCGTGCGTGTAGATGAGCACGCGCGCGCGCCCGCCACCCCCGCCGGCGCCGCCGCCGCCCGCCGCGCCGCCGCCGCCCGCCAGCGGCACGCCCGACACCGGCGGCGTCGTCGCCGTTCCGTTCTTCTTGGCTGCGCCGACAAACGGATTTTGGTCCACTGTTCCCGCTCGTATTGACGTTCATTCTTGTGGCGACCCGAAATGTAATTGGCCGGGCGACATACCTCAAGAGTGTATAACATAACTTCGTATGGTGAGCTCGTAACTACATATCATAAAGTTTTATAATCATACTAGCTGCGGTAACCGGCTCCGCTCGAGTTAATGTCGGGCTGAATTATTTGATAAAAAGTATCCCAAAGGGCTGGACCAAAAGGCTGGTCCAGGACAATGTATCCATCTACCAAAAATCAAGATTGTTTAAGCCGGTTGTTTGGGCGCGTGAAGCGTGAAGCGTTAGCAGAACTGAATTCTATTTAGGCTATCCTATGTCCCGGGTAGTTAAATGTGTACTAAGTTTCATCTCATTTGGATAATTGGTTTAAGAGTTATGGAGGAACATACATACATACATACAAACATACAGAAAACATTAAAAACTGAAAACCTTTCTAAAAATCGTCAGTTTAATTTTAGTATCATATATAAAATCTACAAACGCAGTATCATAAAAAACAAAGCAACTTATTCCATGAACACCCCTTGAAGATTTAGATAGATAGAATAGTATAGATGTGAAGACAGCTGTCCGCTAGGTATCTTCTGACTTAACAAGGGCTCACTCATCTGCCCCGAACTCTCTGCAGCCCCCTAAGACTAGCTCGCTGCGCATGGAGTGGACACTCCGAACACAATATGCTTGCCGGATAAACAACATTGTCTGTAACTGTGGCTAACAACATAGCCCTGGGATGTTGACTTCGATGTCGGGGGCCGAAGGCTGACACCGACCATGGGCTCCCCTTTTTCTTACTCCGTCAGTACTTTAATCCAAACGGCCCGAAGCTTAAGTTCGGGCTGCAAGCCCTATCTGATCAAGTCCTTCAGATAGGGACAATCTAAGGCCTGGAACACATGATCGGAATAAAACCAGAAGGGCGGAATTAATTTTATGAATCCACTATGGAAGCACTCCGGATCTGGCCACTTGCACTCGCTGATTCCGGAGTTCCCATTATATCCGGCTGACCGGATCATGCGGTCCAGGCCCAAGTCAGCACAATAGAGGTTGTGAGGGTGTGTATGTGGGTGTGCGAGCGCTCACATTTGCCGGCGTGAGCGGCGGCCGCCTTACGCCGGTAGTCCTGCAGCACGGGCGCGTCAGTTCGCGCGGGCGGCAGCGCGGCGCAGTCGCGCAGGTTGCGGTCCGTCGCCACGTACAGGAGGTGCGCGCGCGCCGTCAGCTCCGCCATCTGAGCGCACCCACTGGTTAGAACCGGATCGCGGCAGAATCTTCCAGTGTTCTACCCTCACTCTATTGGACATCATTTGGGAAATTTGAGGTTGCCGGTGGAGCATCAGTCATATGATTCGAAGGTCGCAGGACACTTGAATATGCAGAGCAAAAATTTTTCTACTGAATTAAAAAAAGTATTGAACCATTGAACCAGTATTGCGACCATGTAAATAACCAAAACTGACATTCATAGATTTCAAGGAAGTGAAATACCATTAAGACAAAAAAAACTTATAGACATGAAAAGTGTTAACCATACATGAACACGATTTAGAGACATCAGCCTAGGCTGCCTGTCTAATATAAAATAAATAAATTACAAAATCTCGGACCTATCCTTACACGGAGTCTCTAGGGAAGGATTGTAAGGATCATTCAGAATATGGAGTGGTAGAGCAGGGAAAATAGTTCGGAGTGAGCGTCTTAGCAAATGCAGCCTAACTGATGAATCTGATGCTAAACGAAAGGAACAAAGCTATAAGCGCAAAAGGGTTTCCACCTGCCATTTTCCAGCTGGGGAAGTCACCTTCCCATGGGGGCCAGGAGATTCTTCCACCTACGTCCCGAGCACCCCAGCCTTGCGGCTATAGCAACCGCACTTTCGAAACACGATGCCGTCATACAATAATCATCCGATGATCGGTCAATTGGCTGAGATGGTAACCGAGATGGCGCGCAACTGCAGTCCGGCCCCCTGTTAGAAGAAGGCCTCAAACGCATTCAACCAGCGAGTTCACTAATTAGGATGGAGTTCCTCTCCTATTCCACGACTTGCACAGTCACAGTACATAAAGGAGTCGACAACAGAAAATAGATGACTTGTCGTTTGGGCTTCTCCAATTGTCCACTGGTTTGGCGGAAACAAAATTCAACAAAGGCAAAGGGCATATCAATAACATCATTACAAGACTTATGAAAACTGGAGATATAGGTTGAAACTTTTGATGGCTCCCTTAATGATTACACTAGTTTACAAGGTATCTGTTGCCGGTAATTTTTTTGTTGTTGTTGGCTACACATGGCATGCTTAGTTCAAATATATAATTAGATCAGCTCTAGTTTTTGAGTTTCAGATATGTATAAACAAAAAAAAAACATAAATTCAAAGAATATTCAAATCTCAACATAAGATCAAATCAATTCAAAATCAATATAAGATTCAAATCTCTCACGATTTACAAAGACAATCGGGTGCCCAAGATTTCTCATTTTATCCAAGAATATCCCAAAATACAGAAAATAGGTATGATTAACGAACTCTGATACAGATCTTCCACAATTATGGAGTACATATTCTCCACATATGTAGAAAAAATATTTGGATCGTTTACACAACTTTTTCTTGAAGTACTTATATTGCAGAAACTTTAGATATTTATCTGAACATAGTGAAACACACACATTATCCTCGAGCAAAGACACTAATGATGAAAATCAACTATAAGGTAACTTGAGCAGCACAAACATTTTTAAGGTTAGATTTCAAATTAACACGTCATAAGCATACAACAACCACTATAAAATTCGCGGCAACAGACAAAAATTAATATTTTGTAAACTAGTGTGGTCGATGAGATAACTAGCGACTCACGGTTGCGTCGCCGTCCTGGATCTCGCCGCGCAGCCAGTGCAGGGCGAGCGCGGCGACCGCGCGCGGCGACTCCGCCGGCGCGTCCAGCGACGTCTGCAGCACCTCGAGCCGCACCGCAGGCAGCGCCGACAGCGAAGCGCCGCCGTACAGCTTGCGGAACTGCCGAAATGCCGCACCCGATCAACTACTCTGCCGTTCTGGGCGATGTGGCGAAGGAGCAGGCACTGTCCCTCTTAATTTCTACGTCGCCTTTGAAAGAGTATGCTTAATTAGTTAGTTAGTTAGTTGATTGGGCGGTTGTTGTCCGCACTAAACGTACTGTTACAGAAAGGTCACAGTGCGTAACAGGGGTGACTATTTGAGCCATCCTAGCTCGGAGTATGCTTATAAAGCCAAAATGCAATCAATTATCTGCTTGAATTTGTTGGTAAAGGTCTCAGCCCCAATGGACCAATGGTTTCAAGCAGACTTAGTATACACAGTTTACTATAAGGCTTTTGACAAAACCTTACATAGGATTTTGGTACAGAACACCAAGGCAATGGGGATACATGGTGATCTCCTGTGATTGCTAAGTTTGTATCTTTAAAATAGCTCGTATCCTGTAACAGTTGTGGGATTCTGTTCCAATTTTGTACCCGTAACGTCAGGAGTACCACAGGGTTAAAATTTGGGTCCCCTTTCTATTAACATTTTTATAAATGATGTGATAGCTCGTGTGAAGTATTTATCTTTGTTATAAATGATGTGCTTACTTTGCTGTGCGCCATCATAGTCCTTGGCCTCAAATGCAAGAACCCATGCATGTTGCATTACCACAAGGGGGAGGAAGGATTAGTCCACAACTCACGTTGGCGGCGATAAACTTGTCAACGGCGGCGAGCTGCTGCGCGGAGAGGCCTGGCAGCGAGCGCACCTCGATGCAGCTGTCGAGGCAGAGCGAGGTGACGAGATGGTCGCCGCAGCGCGCCACCACGCCGTCCATGCGCAGCTGCCACGCGCACAGGTACACGGCGCGCACGTGACGCGTCGAGATCGTCAGCTTGCCCGTGTACGCGAAGTCGACGAGCGACTTGAGCGCGCTCTTCTCGCATATGCCGTTCAGCTTGTACGAGAGCGGCAGGGTCGCATTGCCCGCTGAGCCGCTTCGGTCCTGGAATTAACCATCGTCTTTGCATATTGGAAAGATGGACGGTAGCCAGGAAGAAAATGAGTAGTGCATCGCTTCAAGGTCCTTGCTTGCGATGAAGCTAGTTTCTGGGTCACCTCTTTCCCTAAAATATGGTTAAGAGGCGATAGCTGCACCAAGTGTGGTGCTTGTGAACGTTGCTGTTGGTGACCTGCTCCAATTGGCAACATGTTGTTAGATGGCGGGCATACTATTTGCAAATATTTAATTCGATTCTTGTCTTGATCTGTTGTGTTGATGGTTGCCGCATGAATTGTTGATTTTGGTGAATTCATGTTAATTGAGTGTTTTCACCTGTGTTTTCACCCTATCATCTTTAAATATAAAAAGTTTATTAACACAAAAACGCACTCGCAGTAAAAGCTTTCGTAAACCTAGAATAACAGGACATTGAAACATTTTTCAGCTTTGATTGCTTCGATTGTTCAACTAGAGAAGCAATCATGATTTGATTGCTTCCCTAGTTGAATTTTTCAATTCTTTTTGCTTTGATTGTTCAACTAGGTAATGATAAAATATGACAAGTCCGAGTGCAGTGTACTGCCTATACATATATCTTCAAAAGATCAATCGACCTTCAAGTTACTGTCCCCAATAAAGACTGACTATTCCGAGTTAACAACTCCGCCACCATAAAGCAATTGACCGTCAGTATAACAATGTCCTAGGAAGAGGTCCACATGGGTCGGGATCGTGAAGTGTACCGACCTGGTCGGTGGTGAACAGCTCGAAGAGGTAGGGCGAGACGGCGGCGAGCACGGCGCGGTGGGCCGGCACCTCCACGTTGCCAGCCTGCAACACAGTGTATACTTAGCGTCACACAGCCTGGCAGTTGCTGTAAACGGCGCAGGCAAACATTCATACCTATCGTGGCTTCAATTCCTCCGCAATCGAACAATATCTAGGGTAGGAATAGAACTAGCTAGAACAATAGCTAGGGAACAATATCATCTAAATATATGTCAGCCTCAGTGGCCCAGTGGCGCGACACTTCGGAGATCTCTCTCCGAAGTTAAGCAACGCTGGGTCCGGTCTGGTCTTGGATGGGTGACCATTCGACCGTTGAGAGAGGCTGGCCGTGGTTCGGATTCCACGTTAAGCTGTAGGTCCCCTTCCTTACTTCTAGGTGGTAGGGTTTATCCCGCCCGGGTTGGTACCATCGCATTGGATGAACGATGGTCGAAGCGGCAATGAAAATTGTCCGTGTTTTCCATCCAGTTCAATGTAGCCGTGCAATATAAGGAAGGTCCTGGCATGGCACCTAGTTCCCATGTGGTGTGTTGGGCTAATACCATGACAGAACTTGTGGTATTAGCCATCCATGTCGTCACATAAAAAAAAAAGGGAACTTCTGAACCGATGACAGCGACAGATTTAATATTTTCGTTCGTAGTGTTCTTTATTCAAGTAGTTCTTGTGGCTGCTATTATTGTTGGCCTAAGTCATGCTACTTGATGGTTTTAAGGATATTTTTTTGACTACACATGCTATATCCATTTTATACGACTAGCCAGCCGAAGAATTTCAGTTATTTCACCGCCAAGCTAGAGTAGACGGTTATATTGAGTATCCGGTATAACCATTTCGGAGTGAAATTATAGCCACTCCAGGGTGGAAATTTTAACCATTCCAGATTTTTGTAGGTTCTCGGCGGCTTCTCGGAGTAACATTGGACCTTCATTCCGGTGTTCATTCCGGACGTGTGGGCATTCCTCTTTGAAGCCGCAATTACCCATTCGAATTATCCAGTGTAGATTTGTGGTTGTGTACAATAACTGTCTCATGAGGCGGGGGGAAGTGATGTACAGCTGCCGCCCCAGAACTTGACGAGTGGAAGATGTACAGCCGCAACCGTAGCAACTTCGCCGGGGAGAGAGAGCAGCGGCACCAGCGCGATGGGGACCAGAGAGCAGCACTCACGTGGAGCACGACGTCGAAGAACTGCCGGTTCTTGCGCATCGTGTTGAGCGCGCGCAGCGCCGCCGGCACCAGCTCGGGCTCCTCGAACGTGAGCTGCCCGTCGGCCGGCTCGCCGCCCGCCGCCTCCTCGCCGCCGCTGCCCGCGCCGCTGCCGCCGCCGCCCGCGCCCGCGCCCGCGCCCGCGCCGCACGACGCGTGCGCTGCAGCCACAGAACAATTAGGAGGTAAGAATTGTGAAGTGGGCGGAACTCGCGCGCCGGTCTTTAGGGGGGACCCGCGCACTTCATACGCGCATGATTAACTCCTCTGCGGCGTTCCCGTGCATTAACTTATCCGTGATACAATCTAAAATTGAAAAGGAGTAATGCCGTACTGTGCCATAATAACGTGTAAACGCGACAGCCGGATGCACAACCTTCATAATGGCGGAGTTTCATATCACCGGTTAGTTTCATTTACATGTATAGCGATAAAACTTACAACAAAAACACTACGAAACAATATGGCGTCGCGGCGTCGCTTTGCTTGCCGGGTCATGTCTCGCTACTCTGTTAGTGACTGTGTGCGTGTGAGGCGCTCGGCCGTGTTCGAAAGTGACGTAACATTTGATTGCAAACAGTATTGGAATTCCAACATAGATCCATTACGTTAAGGTTCATATTAACTGAACAAATGTGGATTTGTTGTTTGGTTATTAATTAAGAAGGGATAGCCAATTGCGACGGTTATACATCCGCGAAGCAAAAAGGTCTTAAGTAAAACGGTAACAGCGGTCCTGGAACAAATTTACAAACGTTTCACTTCCTGCCTCCTCAATATTCCGTGGCTGCAACAGTGAGCTTATTTATATTAAGGTAAGCCAACAGGACATGCAAACAACATTTCTTTAAAGGCTTATTTGAACAAAATAGGGTAGGTTGCACATTCCAGTTACAGGCAAACACAGCTTGTATGCGGCTTAGAATGTATGTTATTTCTTCACCTCCACGGATGAGACCAAGATCATACAAGATGTACTGACATTTCTTTTTCTACTCAAAACAATTTCTAAATCGCTATGTAGCTTCAAAATAATGATTTGAAGTTATATTTTAAGTTTTACTTTAAGAAAGGCTAAGACATTTGATCGACAAATAATTAGTGGGACACTTATACTATAAAATATTTGTACTTTAAAAAAACTCATTTCTCGCGGGTTTTTAACTCCTGTTCACTTAAAAATCTATAAATGCACAGGTCACCATCCTTTTTTTGAAAGTTGAAGAAAACTAGAGAAATCATAAAGATTTCACAAAAAAACATTTCCCATTCCATGAGCGCGACTCGTATGTACTGATAACGATTTGAGAAGTTGTCTCATCGGGCAGATGTGTTCGATCTCCCTCTAACTCGCGGTAGTGGTACGTTGAGTTGACGTCTCACTTCCACACTTTGTGGTGCACCACAGCGTGCTATGCTAGGTCCATGGCTGTAACCGACACGACGACACCGTCAGATAAATCTCAGGGCTGGACTGCGTAGGGTAGCTAAGCCATCCAGTGAATGGACAGACATCATGAAGGCAGAGGAGATCTAATTAAGATGACTTAAGAATTACCTATTTAAGAGATACATTCTTTGTTCAAAGCACAGGTTTGCACGGCGACTAGTCAACGAAATCGTATTCCAGGGAACCGTTAGTGCCATAATCGTGGCGCGAGAAATGAGCAATCGTTGCACCTGTTGCTAGTGTAGAAACTGAGTAATCATTTCACGCCGAGCAGCATGACCGCTCATAAATTATATTATCTTAGCGCAATGAACCGTGCGCGCGGTCCTAAGTGCGGAGCGGCAATGAAATCCCGTTCGTTGCGAGCCGTCTAGACGCGACGACGCGCCAGCCGCGACTGACCGCTCGCGCAGTCTGTCGCCGCCCGCCTGTTGCGGTTAATAATGGTGGGCGGCAACTGACTCGCTCGCGCAGTCCAGCATCCCTTTTTTCGCAGTTTACCTTGATTTGAGGTTATAATCCCATGATAGGAACCCATGGCCTCTGGCATAGAAAGCAAGTCGCCGCGTCCTTGAGCACATCATAAACATTATAAGTTATTGCAATAGTGTATATAAAACCCACCATCATTGTAATGGCGCTTTATGGTCGCCAAAATTACCTAATTTGATTACGAGACCGTTACAGAAAACTACTGCACTCTCAACGCCCACAATATTTTAACACGTTAACGATCGGTGAATGGCGAGCCACGTACGTAAGCGCCGCACCGCGCGGCGCCGCGGCCGCTGACAGATGAGGTCGAATGCTTGTTTACAAAACGAGCGTGGCACGTGGATATTGGTGCGTCCACACAATCTCGAACGTACCAACAATATTTTTACGTACCATTTATTTTATATCTATTTATATTATATATTTATATCTATTTTATATATATTTTTATATATATTTTTATATATATTTTTATATATTTATATTTATAAAATAAACGTTTATTCTATTCTATTCTAATATGTCAGGTAATTCCAGCAATAGTTAATTCACTGAACCGCAACGATTACTTATTCGACGATTTGTCAAAATTCGTAATACATCTAACCGCCATCGCTTTCGAGGGCCTGGTTATTGTCGTGATTAACCTATGTATGATGTCGGCTAACAGATGTGTTTGGTCAGCATATTCATTTTGTTTAGTTTACATGACGGCTACATGGAAAAGTCCTTTGCCTAGCCCTGACAAAAACATTAGAGCTGTCTTTGGCTTTGGGCTGTCAGTGCTGCGACAGATCGAATCGTACTTTCGGAAGTGTGTCTAAGACACCGCAAGTTTAGATTGAGGCCATTTTAAAAGCCTCTACGAGAAGGTTGTGTACGGTGAGCTAATTGGTAATTAAGTGGCCGGTGGAGACGTGATGTGTGTGCGACGCGTCGAGTTTCGGCGACACAAAAGCTAACCGATAGCTGGATCCAGTCGGTTACGGTTTTCTTTTCGACGCATCGGCGTGTTAGGGCGCCTTCATCAGCGGGGTGAGACCACTTGATTGAAAAAAGTTGGTCAAAATTTCGGTAAAGAGATGCTGTGGGTCAACAGATGGTGTTGGTAAACAGATGGTGTTGGTCAACAGATGGTGTTGTTCAACAAATTGTGTTGGTCCACAGATGGTGTTGGTCAACAGATGGTGTTGGTCAACAGATGGTGTTGGTCAACAGATGGTGTTGGTCAACAGATGGTGTTGGTCAACAGATGGTGTTGGTCCACAGATGGTGTTGGTCAACAGATAGTGTTATTCAACAGATGGTGTTGGTCCACAGATGGTGTTGGTCAACAGATGGTGTTATTCAACAGATGGTGTTGGTCCACAGATGGTGTTGGTCAACAGATGGTGTTGGTCAACAGATGGTGTTATTCAACAGATGGTGTTGGTCAACAGATGGTGTTGGTCCACAGATGGTGTTGGTCAACAGATAGTGTTATTCAACAGATGGTGTTGGTCCACAGATGGTGTTGGTCAACAGATGGTGTTGGTCAACAGATGGTGTTGGTCAACAGATGGTGTTGGTCCACAGATGGTGTTGGTCAACAGATAGTGTTATTCAACAGATGGTGTTGGTCCACAGATGGTGTTGGTCAACAGATGGTGTTGGTCAACAGATGGTGTAGGTCAACAGATGGTTTTTTTTTCAACATATGGTATAAGTCAACTGATGAGGTATGTTAACATTTTGATGGTTGTCGGACGCTGTGGGTCCACAGATGCTGTAGGTCATCAGATGGTTTAGGTATTTAGGTCAACAGACAAAGGTAGCTCGAAATGAAAAAAAAAGCGTTCGCAATATTTAGTCAGAACCACAGGTGGGGACGTACCACAAAAGCGTGGGTTAAGAACGAAGATTGTATATCTAACCAAACACAAAACACGGCAATAATAAGTGATCGATTAAGGGAAATTGTACTAAATATTCAACACTTGCAAACGTCGACTATGATCTATCTCTCTGCTTTATTCTTTACTAGCTGAGGTTCCCATCTCCGCTCGGAACAATTTCGTTTTGGATAATCAGGGAACCAGGGGAATGCGAGTCCCCGCATCCCTGAGCTACGAGTCGCTCGATTTGCGAATCTGGCACCTTATGGGCAAACGTCCGCTCGGAAAACACTCCTCGGTGCTTAATGTCACATAGGTACCATGCCATATTGTACAGAGTGTAGTGCCATTTGCAGTGTATTTTTAGGGTTCCGTATCCAAAGGGTGCCAACGGAACCCTAACAGGGAAAAGAACCCTCCGCTGTCCGTACGTCCGTCCGTCCGTCTGTCACATGGCTGTATCTCATGAACCGTAATAGGTAAGCAGCTGCAAAGTTCACAGAGTGTTTTCTGGGAAAATTTCAGCTGCCTACCTATAGCGGTTGATGAGATACAGCCCTGTAACAGACGGACGGAAAGCGGAGGCTTATTAATAGGGTTCCGTTTTCACCTTTTGGGTACGGAACCCTAAAAACCGTTTGATTCTAAATGAAGATGAGCATTATCTTTAAATTAACAGCAACATAATCGTGGCATGAACTTAAATCTGATAAAAATTCAGTGTTATCTTAAAAACAATATCAAGTTCGATTAACTTTAACGTCACATAGGTTGTGCACCTTCATACACGTAAAAACCAGTAACCTCATATTCATATAGTTTGACAAATGATCCAAATATCGATAGTTATGTTCGATTTTCAACAGCCCTAGGCATGTCACTCTGACACCTGTCCCGGGACGCAAACTATATTTCACGAACTGTAATCATTCCGAAGGGCTCCTGGCGTCTCGTGACACGGACGCACGGCGCGCCACGAGTCGTCGCGGGGACAGTAAAAATGTCGCGTCCGCATTTAGCTGACCTTCACAAGGGCGAGGGCTCGTCTCCAGGTGCTTCGAGGTTACTATATTTAGGCACCTCGTTATGCTTCAAGTGCCGTTTTGGTTTCGGCCAATTAACGTTTCGTAGACACCCCATGAGAGGCGATTCACGCACAGAGTGGTCAGTCCGAGCTCTCGCCTAAATTGGCGTTTACGGAACTTCGAAGTTACGTAAAAACGTCAAACTCCTTACAAGTTTTTCTCGTCTCTCGTTACTCTTCGATACCTCGTGATTCTTCTAAAATGAAGTGCCGAATTCAGGCGTGCATACACATGCATTCATGTAGACGATCTAACTTCCATGATTGTATTATCGTCGAGTTATAACTTTTCAAGAGCTAGGTATCCTATCAGTACCCGAAGTCTCAGTTGTCATCTAAATTGGCGTTTACGGCAAACGGATCGACTGGCGTTTTCAAATGTATGGAGAAATTGAAGAGCGCGCGCAGTGGGCGTTAATAAGGCTGTTCCGACCCATATAAAGTTGTTTGCACACATAACGCAAAAAGTATTGCACTTTAAGCCACGAATTAATAATAACAGTTTAATAAAGTCATATTACTTGCAGCGAAAACAATTACACAATTTCAGGATTATTGGTTTTGTTACAATTTATTTAAATACGATTTTTATTTAACAGCGCCATCTAACGGTGTAAAACTTCTAATCGGCAATTACAACGAAACCATTAAACCTGAAATTGTGAATATGTTTTCGCTGCAACTACTATGGCTATATTTAATATTTTTGACGAATTCGTGCCTTAAAGTGCAATAATTTTTTTCGTTCTGTGTAAAAAAAAACATTGTATGGGTCGGAACATCCTTAAGCGAACTAACATTTGCGAGTCTGAGTTTGATTTGACAGCTTACTCAACGTTGCCGTAAATACGTCGACGTTGCCGTTGGACTTTTCGAAAACTTTTCATACAAATGGGAACTCCGAGTTTGACTTTGACAGCTTGAAGAAGTAAAACCACAGAATATCTAGTAAAAACTTGTATGGAGTTTGACGTTTTTACAGAACTTCGAAGTTACGTAAACGCCAATTTAGGTGAGAACTTAGACTACCGGCTCTGAACAGAGTGGTCAGTCTGAGTCCTCACCTAAATTGGCGTTTATAATCAAAATCAAATTCGGACTTCCGATTCGTATGACACCGCGAAGTCGACATAAACGGCAACGTCAACGTATTTACGGCGACGGTGAGTAAGCTGTCAAATCAAACTCGGATTCGCGAATGTTAGTTAGCTTAACGCCCACCGCGCGCGCCCTTCAATTTCTCCATACATTTGAATACGCCAGTCGATCGGTTTGCCGTAAACGCCAATTTAGGTGACAACTGAAACTAGGGGCTCAGAATACGTTTAAAATAGGAGGTAATTATTTTTAAATAGTATTCGTTATTTATGGCTGGCATGTGTTTGCCGCCATATGTGCGAGCCTTATGGTAACAAACTTCAGAAAGTAATTACGCTATCGATTCCCCATATGATACCAGTTTACGTGCTCTTACAGCTGTATTCAGAGCGGGCGGACTAGTTTTAATACGCCGGACTAAACCGTTTCCTGCATAGTTAGTCCGGTACTAATCCCGTATTAAGTTTTCAGGTTCACTCTGAATACGACTGCTAATGTTTTACTAGGGTTTTTGAAATTTTGGATTCTAAAATATATATTGTATGTTGTAGTTTTTTTGGTGAGTCACCGGTGACTCACAGGTGAGAATCTCATGCGTAGACCCCCTGGAATGGCGCCTACTTCCTTCCGGAACGTAGTGTGATGGACTTATATAACAATGAGTATGACTGTGTTTGTTGTGATTTTCACCGTTGTTCGACATATTATTTCACATTTACGGATACCTACTGACTAACTTGACATATGACTGGACGAAGCGTTAGAGGTCCTCCAGGTCGCGTCGTGAATCCTGATGATGTCCACAGCGTGGTGGACGAAACGTCGATCTAAATAAGTAAGCTGAGCCCGTAGTCCCAGCTGTCACTTAAATTGGCGTTTACGGCAAACCGATCGACTGGCGTTTTCAAATGTGTAGAGAAATTGAAGAGCGCGCGCAGTGGGCGTAAAGCGAACTAACATTTGCGAGTCTGAGTTTGATTTGACAGCGTACTCATCGTCGCCGTAAATACGTCGACATTGACGTTTACGCCGACTCCACGTTTTCACACAAATCAGAAGTCCGAGTTTGACCTTGACAGCTTGGAGAAGTAACACCACAGAATAAGTATTAAACATTTGTATGGGGTTTGAAGTTTTGACGTAACTTCGAAGTTCCGTAAACGCCAGTTTAGGTGAGAACTCAGCCTAACCACTCCGAACACTGTTTATCCGTAAATGTAAAAGAAAATGAGTATGACATTGAACCTTCTTATTCGGTTCCATAAAAACTGATAGAAGTAATAATGAGCTCTAACAACAGACCATTTTCCTGTCAAATCAAGAATAAAGCGTTTCCGTGCTACCATTTAGCGTGTCCACCAAAGTGTCGCTGTAGTGTCGTCGCGCCCGCAAGCGATATATTTGTTCGGGCAGCACAGTTCACTCAGTTCCGCTCTTTAGAGGACGGAATCAGGATGACACAAATCCTTCAACCGTACAAGATTTTTTTTTCTTTATTTATTTACTAGCTGCGGTACCCGGCTCCGCTCGGGTTAGTGTCGGCTAAATTATCTCATGGATAAAAAGTAGCCCACATGACTGGTCCAAAATAGGGTCAAACTGGTCCAGGACAATGTATCCATGTACCAAATTTAATCAAGATCGTTCGAGCCGAAATAGCATGATTTAATGAGAAACATCCAATAATTCATATTTAGAGCTTCGTTGACGTTTGGTGGCTATTTAAAAAAAAAAACATTTGCCGCCAGAACCTTTCTGCACTTTCACTGCTACATTGCTTACCTAGTAAGTAACGTGTAACGTAGGTAAGTTTTGCGTGGACTCCAACCCACAGCCAGCCTCAACATCGAAAACAGTAACCCATCTCGAACCTGACTGCTCCCAGAGATGCTATACATTGATAAAATACGCATATAAATCAGGTAAGTGGTTCGCATGTTATAAGACTTTAAGACTCACTACTTACCCTTCTGGTAATGAAGCGTTATATTATGTAGCCTATAAGTTTTTAGTAGAATCAGGCTAGACGTAGATACAATGCACATCTAAATCGAGTAATTGGTTCTCAAGGATTTTATTCTGTTGGTCGCTCCTCCGGCGATTTAGCGTGATGCCAAGTAGTCCTAAAGTTGCAGGAAATACCAAGCCGTACTTCAGTAAAAGTAAGCGCTGCCGCCGCAAAGCCGAGCCGTGCATAGCATTGCAGTTTGTGTGACAGCCCCATCTTAGCGTAAGCGGAACTGAATTCTATTTAGCCAATCCTAATTCCCGGGTAGTTAAATGTACATGTACTAAGTTTTACAAATCGCTAGTGCCTTGAAAATTCGCCAAACGGACCCCAAACAGTCACGACGTCTGCCCTCCCCCCGCCGCCGCTCCCCGCCACCGCCCCCGGCTCCTCTCCCCCTAGTGTGAAGTAGCGCTACCGGCATCGTTTTCGCAGCCCCGTGAAAGTTCTAAAGCCCATGGGCACATAAATTGTAGCCTATGTGTTATTCTGATGTATAAGCTATATTATTGTAAAGTTTCATTAGAATCCATTCAGTAGTTTTTACGTGAAAGAGTAACAAACATCCATCCATCCATCCATCCATCCATCCATCCATCCATCCATTATTACAAACTTTCCCCTTTATATTATTTATTAGATTATTACACTAAATATATAATGTATAAGTACAGCATTTAAATGGGTTCTGAAAGCAACGGGATATGTCTTGTGATTGCGCTGTCAGCTTTTGTGTTCATTTTGGGGGAACGGCAGAACGTCTAATATGCAGATCGTATAATGTCATATTTTAACAAAATTTTAAAACCATGCACAACGTATAATCGGCAGATCGTATAATTTTATATAACGTTTATATAACGTATAACATTATACGTTGTGAATATTATACGATATGCATGGTTTTCATTTTTTGGAAAAAAAAACTATTATACGTTGTGAATATTATACGTAGTGAATACGACTCTTCATTTTTAGCTCCTAGACAAGGCTGCTGGCCGTTTTCCAGGCAGGCTATTTGCGTTTAGTTACAGTGGTTGATGTATTAATAAGGGTATGGCTAGACGTAAAAATACAATTTTTGTGTAAAACATAAAAGCATAAAACATAAAAAAAATCAATAACCAGAAATTGTGCACTTCACGCTACTGTATTTGAAATCGCATGCCGAGGTCAGTTGTAAGCAAGTTTGAGCTACGCAGAACTGAAACCATGTCCGCTAATAGATAACTCCATTTTCGAGCGTTTTTGTGTGATTCCGGGGTTATCTCATCTAACGCTCGAAAGTGGAGTTATCTATTAGCGGACTTTGCCTCTGTTTGGACAGAAGCCTGACTGGTATTAGCCATCCATGTCAGGTTGCATAAAAAACAAAACCTTACTTTCATGAGAACGGCTACATTGAACTGGATCGAAAATACAGACAATGTTTTATCCTAAGCGATGGTACCAACCCAGGCGGGCTTAACCCTACTACCTAGTAGGAGAAGGGGACCCACAGTTTTACATGGGTTCCGAACCATGGAACAGTTCGCATTCGCAGCGAAAAGCACTAATCCAACTCAGAAAGAGAAATAAAGCGGTGCATGACCGGAGCGAGAATTTGAACCCATAACCTCATAAAGCCAAGGTCCTGGCATGGCATCTAATTCCTTCGGGATTGTGGTGTATTAGGCTAATGCCATAACGGTAGTTGTGTGGTATTGGCCATCAATGTCAGGTTGCATAAAAAAAACCTCGCTGGAAAGGCCGGTGGTCTACCCTATACTACGTTTTCGTGTCCATGGAACGTACCAACGTGCCCCAACGGTACTCTCATTGGGGACGGTCAGGGCATCTGGCAAGCACCACGGTGACACAATAACCCGAATGCATCTCTGCTTATTTATTGCAATGTGTATTTTCGTCTCACCACATACTGTCCGTTCGCTGAACTATATTCTGTGTCATCCGTCCAACGGACGCACCTCAAGCGTGTGGTGCGGCAAGTGAGGGGAAATAACTCTGCGAGCAGGAGTACAGGTTCCGGCAGTTAACTAGGGTCCAAACTCACTGCGCGGTACGGACGGCTGCGCGGAAGTGATTTTTTAGTCGTATCGGTCTTGCGGATTGAAATTGCGAGGTGGGCAGCCGCCGCGCCAGGATTCTGGCAATTTGTACATCTCATAGGGCCTAAAGGTCTTGCCATTCATGCGAGAGGTATTGGGTTTAAATCTTCGACCTGCTCATGCAGCACTTTATATTTCTGAGTTCGTTACGAATTCCATGGTTCTGAATTCATTTAAAACTGTAGGTCCCCTTCCCCTTCTAGGTGGTAGGGTTAAGCCTACCCGGGTTGGTATTATCAAATAGGATAAAACTATGGTTGAAGCGGCATTTAGATGCACAAAAAAATCAAATCAACCAAAAATAAAACATATCCTAAGAGCTAACAAAAGTCACTTCGTAGAGCGATAAATATTTAAGGTAATTCTTTCAATGTTACTTGGAAGCAAGTCCTTCAAGAATCGTAGGTTTTGGTGGTCATTTGTTGTGAAGATTGATTAGCTTTTGGACACCTCGGCAAGACGTGCTGACTTAAAAGGCATGTCACGGAAAGTGCCAGGTTTTCGGATCTAAATTACAGCTTCCCGATAAAAAAAAACTATTGCTCCATGGCCTAGGTAAGCTAAAGTTACTTGTAGTTGTGCCTTATCAACCTGTGTGTTTCTTTAGTCACGCCATCACCCGACACGCACCTTCTATCATAAAACTTCGCCGCTATACCGTGGGCTAAATAATACCAGATTAATATTATTACAGATGATTTTATTATTGGTCAATATGTTATACATAAAATATTTAATTATGTTATACATAATATATAAATACTAAACATACTTGCAGTCGTGCCTTATCAACCTGTGTGTTTCTTTAGTCACGCCATCACCCGACACGCACCTCCTTATCATAAAACTTCGCCGTATACCGTGGGCTAAATAATACCAGATTAATATTATTACAGATGATTTTATTATTGGTCAATATGTTATATATAAAATATTTAATTATGTTATACATAATATATAAATACTAAACATACTTGCAGTCGTGCCTTATCAACCTGTGTGTTTCTTTAGTCACGCCATCACCCGACACGCACCTTCTATCATAAAACTTCGCCGCTATACCGTGGGCTAAATAATACCAGATTAATATTATTACAGATGATTTTATTATTGGTCAATATGTTATATATAAAATATTTAATTATGTTATACATAATATATAAATACTAAACATACTTGCAGTCGTGCCTTATCAACCTGTGTGTTTCTTTAGTCACGCCATCACCCGACACGCACCTCCTTATCATAAAACTTCGCCGTATACCGTGGGCTAAATAATACCAGATTAATATTATTACAGATGATTTTATTATTGGTCAATATGTTATATATAAAATATTTAATTATGTTATACATAATATATAAATACTAAACATACTTGCAGTCGTGCCTTATCAACCTGTGTGTTTCTTTAGTCACGCCATCACCCGACACGCACCTTCTATCATAAAACTTCGCCGCTATACCGTGGGCTAAATAATACCAGATTAATATTATTACAGATGATTTTATTATTGGTCAATATGTTATATATAAAATATTTAATTATGTTATACATAATATATAAATACTAAACATACTTGCAGTCGTGCCTTATCAACCTGTGTGTTTCTTTAGTCACGCCATCACCCGACACGCACCTTCTATCATAAAACTTCGCCGCTATACCGTGGGCTAAATAATACCAGATTAATATTATTACAGATGATTTTATTATTGGTCAATATGTTATATATAAAATATTTAATTATGTTATACATAATATATAAATACTAAACATACTTGCAGTCGTGCCTTATCAACCTGTGTGTTTCTTTAGTCACGCCATCACCCGACACGCACCTCCTTATCATAAAACTTCGCCGTATACCGTGGGCTAAATAATACCAGATTAATATTATTACAGATGATTTTATTATTGGTCAATATGTTATATATAAAATATTTAATTATGTTATACATAATATATAAATACTAAACATACTTGCAGTCGTGCCTTATCAACCTGTGTGTTTCTTTAGTCACGCCATCACCCGACACGCACCTTCTATCATAAAACTTCGCCGCTATACCGTGGGCTAAATAATACCAGATTAATATTATTACAGATGATTTTATTATTGGTCAATATGTTATATATAAAATATTTAATTATGTTATACATAATATATAAATACTAAACATACTTGCAGTCGTGCCTTACCAACCTGTGTGTTTCTTTAGTCACGCCATCACCCGACACGCACCTTCTATCATAAAACTTCGCCGCTATACCGTGGGCTAAATAATACCAGATTAATATTATTACAGATGATTTTATTATTGGTCAATATGTTATATATAAAATATTTAATTATGTTATACATAATATATAAATACTAAACATACTTGCAGTCGTGCCATATCAACCTGTGTGTTTCTTTAGTCACGCCATCACCCGACACGCACCTCCTTATCATAAAACTTCGCCGTATACCGTGGGCTAAATAATACCAGATTAATATTATTACAGATGATTTTATTATTGGTCAATATGTTATATATAAAATATTTAATTATGTTATACATAATATATAAATACTAAACATACTTGCAGTCGTGCCTTATCAACCTGTGTGTTTCTTTAGTCACGCCATCACCCGACACGCACCTCCTTATCATAAAACTTCGCCGTATACCGTGGGCTAAATAATACCAGATTAATATTATTACAGATGATTTTATTATTGGTCAATATGTTATATATAAAATATTTAATTATGTTATACATAATATATAAATACTAAACATACTTGCAGTCGTGCCTTATCAACCTGTGTGTTTCTTTAGTCACGCCATCACCCGACACGCACCTTCTTTTCATAAAACTTTACCGCTATACCGTGGGCTAAATCATATTTATTGCAGCAGATTATTATAAGACAATATGTTATATCTATAATATAAAAATGAATCGCAAAATGTGTTGGTAAGCGCATAACTAAACAACGCCTGGACCAATTTGGCCAAATCTTTTTTTTAAATGTTCGTTAAAGTTCAAGGATGGTTTTTACGGCGAGAAAAATTAGAATTATTGCTGGAAAAACCCTAAAAATAGCCCTTTTCTTTTTCCCATACAAATGATTTGTAACTAAAACGTAGTCAATTTGAGCTTTATTGCTATGGTATAAAGTTCATATTAAATTACAAGCACTCACAGTTGTCTAAGTAATGTAGGTGTGTTCCTAACGTCAAAGATCATATCTATCAAAACAATGTGCGTGTGTGCGTTGGAGCACAGAATACATAGTTGGAGGAGTTTAATGTCGCGTTCCGAAACTCGCGTTTCTTTTGTATTAGTTTCGGCACGCGAGATAAACTGCATCAGTTTCCACGTCATTACATCAGTCAAACAAAAATCGCGTTACCAACAGTGTTTTATTATTTTTAATATCCAAATTTTAAATAAATAAAACAATTCGGACGGCTTAAAAGGATTTGACTTCAAGTCATATCAAATTTAAAAAAAAAAGTTGTCTGTTACTTACCTAATCTACTGAGTTTGCTTTTGTCAACTGATACACGAAACAAATTCGTATATCGTGTTTTGTGCAGAGTGTTTAGTTAGTTAGTGTTTGTTTAGTTCGTGATTAGGCGGGCGGTCCGACGGGGGCGGGTGCGGGGAGGGGGGGGGCGGGTACGGCTTGGTATTTCCCGCAACTTTAGGACTACTTGGCAAAATCCTTGAGAACCAATTACTCGATTTAGATGCGGATTGTATCTACGTCTAGCCTGATTCTACTCAAAACTTATAGGCTACATAATATAACGCTTCATTACCTGAAGGGTGAGTAGTGAGTGTTAAATTCTTATAACTTGCGAACCACTAACCCGATTTATGCGCGTATTTTATCAATGTATAGGATCTCTGGGAGCTGTCAGGTTCGAGATGGGTTACTGTTTTCGATGTTGAGGCTGGCTGTGGGTTGGAGTCCACGCAAAACTTACCTACATTACACGTTACTTACTAGGTAAACAATGTTGCAGTGCAAGTGCAAAAAGGTTCTGGCGGCAAATGCTTTTTTTTTAAATAGCCACCAAATGTCAACGAAGCTCTAAATGGGAATTATTGGATGTTTCTCATTAAATCATGCTATTTCATCTCGAACGATCTTGATTAAATTTGGTAGATGGATACATTGTCCTGGACCAGTTTGACCCTATTTTGGATCAGCCATGTCGGATACTTTTTATCCATGAAATAATTTAGCCGACGCTAACCCGAGCGGAGCCGGGTACCGCAGCTAGTATAAAATAATTAATTATGCTCTATAGCCTAGGTAAGCTAAACTTACTTGCAGTCGTGCCTTATCAACCTGTGTGTTTCTTTAGTCACGCCATCACCCGACACGCACCTTCTTATCATAAAACTTCGCCGCTATACCGCGGGCTAAATAATATTTATTGCACCGGATTATGCGAGATGAAACATTTTCTTCGCTGTGGACGAAAATGTTATTTATTGCCTCAGATTGCGCTAAAATAATGCCTTTACAGTCTGTTTTAATAGAGCGAGCCGTAAATTTATTAAATTATCTTATCACATTTTGTTTTATGTCGTAGTAACAAATCTTATCAAGATATAAGTTTAAACTTATGTAACTAACATTTTATTATACTTTGTTAGTCCACATCGATTTATTTAATTTCAGGAGGTGATTCTAACATTTTTTTTTCCAAATTTGGCTGTGTTCATTCATTTTATCGAAATTTTGCCGAACACGTATATTTAATCTAGAACATGGAAACATCAAAAATTATTTTTTTATGCAACCTAACATGGATGGCTAATTGCACACGTCTACCGTTACGATATTAGCCCAATACACCACATTCACACAGAATACACACAGAAGAAATTAGGTGCCATACCAGGGGACCTTCCCTTTACGGGTAGGGCTACATTGTACTTACTGGATGGAAAACACGGACAAATTTAATTGCCGATTCGACCATATTTTCATCCAATGCGATGGTACCAACCTGGGCGGCCTTAAACCCTACCACCTAGTAAGGGAAGGGGACCTACAGTTTTACATGGGTTTTGAACCATGGAGCAGTTTGCATTCGTGACGAAATGCACTTATCCAACTCATAATGAGAAAGAAAGTGGAGCATGCGAGGATTTGAACCCAGCCCTCTGGCATGCTAGGCAAGTCTCCGAACCCACTAGGCTACGAGCCGGTCAAAATATAGCGTTTATGCGATTACGAAAAAATAATAATAAGGGAAGAGTTGACAATTTAGCATTCTGGTTCACTCCACATTTAATTTTATTTTCTCTTCGCAGTAGAGATTATTACCCGCAGAAGTCTAGTGCCGACACTTTTACATCTTTCGCGTCGACGGACACAAGTGTCCACCTAAAATTCGTTTGTAAAAAAAAAGGAAATATACATCGAAGAAGAGACGTAATTGAATGTCACCATAAAGGAGCAATAATGAGCCGTTGAATTGACCGCGACCACGAGGAAACGACGACGTGCACAACCACAGAGTGGGGAATAGTTTAGATTTGCCTGTCCTCTCGCTTCACTTGTCGCCTACTTACATATACCTCCATAAAGATTGAGATGTGTCAGTTGCGCGTGAACGTGAATTCATCTTCGTGAAAACAGACCTAGCTTAAAAGTAGTCGTGGATATTTCGGCTGCTCTTCGAAAACGCGCAAAGCTGGTACTGTTGCAAACGGTTGCAAAAACAAAGCTGTTACTATTGCAAACGGTTGCAAAAACAAAGCTGTTGTTTTAAATACTATCACAGTTTATTGTTGTTTATTGTTTATTGATCATCCATAGACAGTACACTGCACTCGGATTTGTCATATTTTATCATTAGCCAGTTCGGGGAAATCCCAGCGAAGAACTGGAAAGAAACTCCTTTTTTTTTTTTCAACGACCACTTAGTCTAAATTTACAAAAGTATTCAGACTCACAGATAAACACGCTTAAGGGCCTGGTATTAGCCAAATCGCAAAGTTAGACGAGGCACCCCAAGTTAACTAACTAAGTCTGACGATTATAAGTGTCATTCTTACAATATAATATATGATTCCTTGTCTAGGAATCGAATTATTTTCGTTAGTGTATGTTTCCTTTTTCTATACAAAATACATTGCGGAAACGGTGTCCATTTCCGAACTTTTTTGACTAAATGTAGAAATCTAAAAGCAAATGGAATTTTTTGTTTATGCATATATGCTGTTTTTGCTTATATCTAGAAATCGAATTACTTTCAGATTTCTAATGAGAAAAATCAACTTTTTTATTTTTATTATTATTTAAATAAATGATGGAATAAAAAAATATTAACAATCCATTATCAGTCTGGAGTTCTATTTGGATTTGCTGAAGCGTTTCACTACATATTATTACATTTGTTAAAAAGTGCATTTGTATGGCGCGAGTAGTTGGCTAGTCCTTGCGCCTTAATTAATATGAATTGACGAGAATCAACAATTCATGTCATATGCAACAGTTCATGACACTGGATCCAGAGCGTTGCGTTGCCTCGCTTGAAATGACATGAACGATATTCCGCTGCGTCACATCGACGTGCCGCGTAGCGTTTCGTCTCCGCCTCGCTTGCGGTCACTTGAAATGAACTTGCTTAGCAATTTCGTTGGCAGCAGCAACAGTCATATTGTCCACCATGAAGGCTGTTGCTCCATTTACGCACACAAACGGCTGTAAGCAAATGGCTACTAATTTTTCGAACTTCGAACACCGATAATTAAAGATGGAGACAAGGGTGCGCTATTGGAAGGAGAGTATAGACATTTCTAGCTTAAAGAAAGTGATATGTACTTAGAATAGTCCGTGAAGCAACGACCGATAAGTAAGCTGTAAAAATAAGTGCTTTATAAATATACTGCAAGGCTGGAATTGAACTAGCAATCAAATCACAGTGCGTCTCCCAATTCTGCCACATTCTCTATAACCTTAATTTGGAATTCTCCTACAGTCCCCTCCTCTCGTAATCAACGAGTCCTACGAACACAGCGTTTCCAGCTCATTCCCAATTCCGCGTGCGCAACCAATAAAGCGACTCCGCCGCCATCGCCTCGGCCGGACGAGACGTTTTTACTCAACCGGCGACACGTCACGAGGCCCCGGCAAGGTCGGAGCGCTCCGCACCGGGCGACGCGATGCGCAGATGTGCTCGTTCGGGTCGACCGCCCCGCACGGCACCGAACGGTCGGGAACGAGTGATCGGGTTTTGGTTGTGGCAGTTCTGTGCCCGCCGTTTTCGCTGACGTTACCGGAAACGCTCTAAGATGCTCCACCAAGCCAAGGGGGAACTCGAAACCGGGATCTGTCAACTGTCACTAGAAGTGTTAAAGAGCACAACACAGTCAGCCATTACTATATTCAATAAACTTTCCCAACGTATGAAACAGTGCAATAATGCTGCTATATTTTAAAAACAATTGAAAGACTGGCTTCACACCAAAGCTTACTATAATGAAATAGAATTCCATAATGATAACCACGGTTAGAAACATATTTTGTGGTTATATGTAAGTTCAACATAACTTCTTTTTCACGTTTTTATTTTATTATCTTTTCTGCATAATTCTATTGTATCGTATAACATATTTAATCTGTGTCCACACATTTCAGTGTTCGCGAAAGTGCGAATCTATTGCTACACCTATGTTTAGGTATTCACTAAACTTATATTGTTAGTACCGCTTGTTCACCATTTTGTATGTACTACTGTAAGTGATAATGCAATAAATTATTTTGATTTGATTTGATTTGATTTGAACTTCTATTAACAAATCATCAAGTAAGGAAGGATGGCAGTCGGTGTCACTAAAAAGTGGCTACGCTGCTGCTGCACGGATGAGTTTCGGTAGCCACTCGGATCCTTCCTTACAAGATGTATCGAATGTAAAACTATGTAATAACTATTTGAAATTTCCATTCATTATTTTGCTTGTTTGCTTTTGTGAGTCTGTCCAGTGAGAATACACTGAGGTTAAGATAAATAGTCGCAACCTTAACTAACAAACTAAGTAACACCGACCGAAATAAATACTAACTAGTGTCAACATTAAGAAAGTACTATTTTTGGTTAGTTTCCTCTACGACTATTTATAACGACTATACATATATACGACTAATGTCAAAGTGACGTTAATTCCTGCTCTTTTTCTTTGTCGTGTCTGGCTAGAGCACTTGCTCTGCGCTGCGGAGTTGCTAAAAGACGAGAACAAAAGCTGTGTGCCCGAACAAAGCCGATATCTTGAGCTGACTTAAGTCGTAATTTGAGGTACGCGATCGAAACAGGAGACCACGACTCGCCACACGAGACCGGATACCAATTTGGTTCTTTAGACGGCTCTATATATTATATACGAATCGTATAAGACTTTGAATACTGCCTGCCACAGCAGTCAAACGTCGAAATGGGTCGTTTCGGCTCCCATTCATACTCCGCAAGTCCGGAATGTAGGTTCAACGGTACTTCGAGAAGCCGCGAAAATCCGGAATGGTATGATTTCACTCCGAATTTATTTTACTTCTATAAGACAGAAACTTGAAGTAATTGCTTGGTTTAGTTAAAAGCGTGTCGGTATTAACATTATAAACTATCTAACCAGTTTTTTTTTTATTTTGGCAGCTCGGGTACCTACTAATCGATTAGTGATGTCCTAATGCGTTACCCATTCGATTTCTTATAACAATCGACTTTATTTATGAAGAAGCATAAATAGATTCAAAAATTAAATCATCAAAAAACAGCGTATTGGCTTTTTTTCTATGGTTGCCTATCGATAATTTTGGTCTTCATAGACGTGGTAATGTCAAATATGAAATAAATAGTTGAACCGACTCCATTTCAAAAAAAATCGAATAGGTACTATCTGTATATCACGGTATATGACTTCAGATTCCCGTAAAATGGTAAGGAAAATTTCGGGCGAGTACTCGGGATGACGCATCTGTGATCTGAACGTATTTCTTGTCCGAATCGACCATAATAATCTAGGCAACAACCAGCCGACTTTAGACAGTTCCCTGTACCTAACCAACGCGTTTGCTACAGTATTTCCTCCACCTTGCCGAGGTGAAACTCGGAAATCGGTACGAGCTCGGTCAACTGGCACTTCAAAACCGCAATCGTCCATTCCACCCTTCCAAAAAACAGAAGGAATATGTAATTAACTTTTGAGCAGTGGAGTCCAAGGAGACAAGCAGCTGCCACAGATGCGAACAATACTCCACGCAAGACCTTATCTGCGCCTTGTGCCTTGTAGAGATGCAATTTTTGGTCCGGCGTGAAATACTGACGCACCCTGTTGAGAACTCCGCTCGTTTGAGGCGAGCTTTGCTTTATGCTCAAAATGGCGTACGAAGATCAGGTAATGCGTCAGACCGACACAGAGAATTGCTGTGGTCGTCAATACGCAGAGTTGTACCCAGGAAGGTTGGAGCTGCATTGACAATATAGAGTATTCCGGGAGGTCACGACATTTTTGGTCACGATAAGGTTTATTTATTTATGTGACTGGACATGGATGGCTAATACTACAACTTCTGTCATGGTATTAGCCCAACACACCACATGGGAACTGGGTGCCATGCCGGCACCTTCCTTACATTGCACGGCTACATTGAACTGGATGGAAAACACGGACAATTTACATTGCCGCTTTGACCATCGTTCATCCAATGCGATTGTACCAACCCGGGCGGGATAAACCCTACCACCTAGTAAGTAAGGAAGGGGACCTACAGTTTAACGTGGAATCCGAACCACGGCCAGCCTCTCTCAACGGTCGAATGGTCACCCATCCAAGACCAGACCGGACCCAGCGTTGCTTAACTTCGGAGAGCGATCGCCGAAGTGTCGCGCCACTGGGCTATTGAGGCTGACAAAGGTAAATGGCTGAATCTGGGTTTACATGTCACTTAAAATAAATTTGTACTTAAAATAATTATGTTTGTACCATAGCTATAATCATACATATTTTTTAATTATAACTCTAGTAATAACTCTAGATAACATAACATAAGTATGTTTTCCTTTGATTTCATCCGTAACTTTAAATAATATTCTAGTGAAATAGACCAAATTTTATTTAATTCAATATTATTAATTGATTTATTTGTAATATTTTGGCTTATGTGCCATCGTCCATACCTGATTAGGTTTATCATATTAGTTAAATAAATAGAATAATTTTACGTAAGTACATGTATTCTATTAAGTAGTATCATCTTAGTAAATAGACAAAGGACTCGTAAGACTTAGTCTAATATGTTGTTGTGTGATGCCATCGAGTTTGGAACGCGCTACCCTCCGATGCTGGGTGCTGAGCTTCAAAAGCACGCTGGTCCTCGGCGTTCGCTCGGTCGTCTTCGAGTCGGCGGCTGGGAGCGTCTTCAGGCTGGAGTCATGCACTCATCAACCAACCGGAAAAAAATCGGGACGAAGCAAACAGGACGAAGCAAATGTTTAAGGAGCCCGTATGGCTCTAGCTTTCTATCTCAGGCCTATAAAAGATTATGTTTAACTATGTAGAATAATTTATGTTGTGGGTTGTGAAGTTTAAAATAATTCATGTTACAAAGTGACGTATGACAACCTGTCAAACGTCTAGTCTGTCCGGCCAGCGGCCAGTCTCAGAAGACAGCATACAATGATCCATAGAGTTTCAAGTCTTCTGTCACAGAGTTGATAGTAAGTAACGGCCACACAAGGCAATTACTTCATAGGTCTGTAAGGAGTCATAGAGTATAGAGTATATATTATAAATTGTTACTAGCTTCTTGCGAGCAGATCTAGTGATCGTTTTCTATAAATATAAATGTCTGTCTGCTCGACTGTCAGGTCAAGGATTCAGACTGAGATTTTGACGAGGTTTTACTCGGTCAAACTGTGTTCACAAATGAATATGGGACACAGGGCCCCACTCGGGCAGTTCTTGAAATTAGTTAGCAAATACTCCTCGAAGTTTTGGGACCTCAGAACTTTATTTGGCAAAATTATTTTCTAAAAACAAAACTCTCTCCGATCCGCTTTTTCTAGTCTCTCCTTCGAACACGGAACTGTCATTTTTTTTAAACTATTCTATTTTATTTTTATGTGCATGGCCTGGCATGACAGAGACCGACCATCTGATCCTAAATATTTCGGTCTGCCTGCGCCAAGTGGTTGCGTTAGCTAGATTGACTATACAAAATAGATGTCGGTATGTATGTACCTGCTGATGAATATACTGATTGTCTAGACATATTGATACTCATTCATTATACAACTATAACCAGTCGGTTTTATATTATATAATTAAATATACCCAAGGTTATATCCGTAACCTAAATCGCTTATAACTATTAAATAAATAAAATAAAATAAAATAAAATAAATAAATTCTTTTTAATTCAGATGCAAGATCCATATAAATTACAGTAAATTAAATTAAACAAACATTCAGAAGGTGCGTCAACTGTTACCTGAAGACACTTTACGGCTCCAGAAAGTATAAAAAGGACAAGTCATATCCGTGGCTACACCGGCGACTAGAGAGTTTCGTGATTTCAGTATCCTTGCACTGAAACTCCCAATCGACTTACGGTGTAGCGCATAGAAATCGTCCACTCTGTGCTCCGCAAACATACCTGAGGCGCTGCACCAGGGAGGCAGACGCAGCAGTGCTCGGAAGGCGTTGTTATATTGTACTCGAAGTGCGTTGTATGCACGCGCTGTATAATTTGTCCAAAGTTGACCGGTATACAGCGACTGACAGAAGCTTTTAAACAACGTCACTTTTACGTCCAACGAGCACAACACAAACCTACGGGCCAGCATGTTGGCTTTGACCGAGATAGATCTCCGCTCTCTCTCCATATCGGCATCGTCCTTCATGTCCCCCGTGACAATGTGGCCCAGGTAACGGAAGCGGTCTACCACCCTGATAGCAGCGCCATTCAGGTATACTGGCGGAACATGACTCGGACCCTTGCCCGACCTGAACACCACTATCTTAGTCTTTTTTATATTGTAAATAAGGCCATGCCTATCTGCGTAAGCTTCACATGTTGCGACCAATTTTCTGAGACCTTTGATCGAGGGGCTGAGCAGGACCATGTCGTCCGCATAACTGATATTGTTGCAACACCTCCCAGCAACATGACAGCCGATCCTGGTCCTGTTCAGCTCCCCGATCAGGTCATTCACATACAGATTAAATAACGCAGGTGATGTCAGTCCTCCTTGTCTCACGCCACACGCCATGGTGTACTCAGTTGAGTAAGTATTACCCCACCGAACCGAGTTGACCTGATGTGTGTACCAGTGTCTGTACAGGTTAATAATATCTTTAGGTATAGTCGTCTTAAGCATTTTGTCCCAGAGTGTGTTATACTGAACGCGATCGAAGGCCTTGCTGAGATCTAAAAAACAGCCATATACTGACGTATGTAATGCAACCATAGATATTTTAATTTTCGGTATTACTAAGAAAGTATTTTTTTTATGCGACCTGACATGGATGGCTAATACCACACAACTACCGTTATGATATTAGCCCAATACACCACATTCTCGAAGGAATTAGGTGCCATGCCAGGACCTTCCCTTTATGAGCACGGCTACATTGAACTGGATGGAAAACACGGACAATTTTTCATTGCCGCTTCGACCATCTTTTCATCCAATGCGATGGTACCAACCCGGGCGGGCTTAAACCCTACCACCTGGTAGGGGAAGGGGACCTACAGTTTTACATGGATTCCGAACCATGGAGCAGCTCGTATTCGTGACGAAATGCACTTATCGAACTCTGAAAGAGAAAGACAGTTGCAACAGATTCAAGTTGGTATTGAACCCGGGCCTCTGGTACGCTAGGCCAGTCCCCGCCCCACTAGGCTACGAGCCGCTCGATATATAGATATATACTGATACTTTCAAGCTCCGTTATTTGTAGCCATTTTTTTTCAGGCGCCATATCTAGGTAACGCAACCACTCGACGCAGGCAGACCGACACATTTCATAGTATAAAACAAAGTCGCTTTCTCTGTCCCTATATCCCTATGTACGCTTAAATATTTAAAACTACGCAACGGATTTTGATGCGGTTTTTTTTAATAGATAGAGTGATTCAAGAGGAAGGTTTATATGTATAATAACATCCATTAAATATAGGAGAAATACTGTTATTCTTGAGGTTTCCAATGTGATGTCGTAAAAAAAAATTTTTTTTCCGCTTACATTGCAAACGCAGGCTGAACCCTACGAAATTTATCAAAATAATGTACTAAGTATTGTATACATTGAAAAGGTCTACAGAAAACTCCGCGATGGTATATATCTATCTCTTATGGATATCCCACAATAACATTTTTTTCTCATTTACTTTTTACGACAAATAATGGCTAATTTTCGAAGCGATTTTAACCAGTACAGCATTAATCCTTATCCAATTAAATACCTTAAATACATTGTTGATTTAATATAGATCTATACGGCCCTTTACAGCATATGATTTAAATGAATATTTTCGAAGATATTATAGATTTAAAACTTGCGGGATGTAGTGTTTGCGGCGGTACCGGCCGGCCGGGGCGGCGGGAGCGTGCCTCGGAGGCCGCGGTTCTCCCTATAGCACTTTGAATTTATTATTTCTCTAATATCTAATAATCATGTAATAATAATATCTAAGTTTTTTTTAGTTCAAATATCTCAATGTAGGAACTCTACGTAAAAATGGTTTATTTGTGTATCATTGTGTCAAAATAATATTTTTTTAAATGACATTATGCCCGTGCAAAGCCGGGACGGGCTGCTAGTTTAGCTTTAAATGGTTGGTCTTTATCCCAGCCATTTACGTTATCGTTACCATTTTTGTCGCGACCTCCTAGTCTATAGTATGTCTGAAGAGGAAATTGCTATCCTTACCGCAAGAATTCTGTCCAGACGCGACAATACATTATACCTACGTCGTATTGGTTTTCCTGCATGATCCAATAATTACACAATAATTGTTAAGGGATTTTTTATTTATTTTGCATTACTTAGTTGCTCTTCCATTGCAAAAAGGGCAAATAGCATTCTTCTATGGGCAGGAAAACCGTTGACAATTTTAACGCAATACCTGAAGCGAAGTCCGCTGATAGATAACTCCACTTTTGAGCGTTAGCGCTATGTGATAACCCCGGAATCTCGCCCGGAATCACACCAATTGTAAATTTTGTTTTATATCATAACGCTGACGCTCGAAAGTGGAGTTATCTATTAGCGGACTTCTGTTGTGAAATAACCTTAAACATGGGGCGGACTTAATTTTTAGTAAATTAATAAAGAAGCTAATAATAATAGTCCATCCGTCCATCCGTCCGTATGTCTGTCACGGGGCTGTATCTCATGAATCGTAATAGGTGGGCAGCTGAAATCACAGAGTGTGTATTTATGTTGCCGCTATAACAACAAAAAGATAACATTAAAAAGTTATAAAAATTTAAAGGCCATGCCCCCATACAAAAAAGTGTTTTTTTTTTATTAAATCTTTTACGATGGTACGGAACCCTCCGTGTGCGAGTCCGACTCGCACTTGGCCGATTTTTTCCTCCAGACGTACTGTCCACTAGATAGGTATGTACATATATATAGATAAATCGGATAGCAATAGAAAGGTGCTCGTAGAGCGACCGGCGGCGGCGAGATCGAGTTTGGCAGAGGCAGTCGCGCATGCGCGGTTCAACGACCGCGCATCGCCGCCGGCGAGCAAGTCAGCGGCGCGCCATTCCACTGAGTTCCCGCCTGAAGCCCGATTCTGCTATTTGTCCAATTTCAAACCATTCCGTATAAGTTATGTTTCCGTCAAACATAACACGCTAAGTTTCGAGTGCGGTTTCCAAAAAACGGTATTCAGCTAATTCACATACGCGTTTTGTTATTGTTTATGGAGTGGTTTGTCTTGCGCGCCGCCTACAGGGTAAAATAACCTGTCACGATTTTGACAGTTATTATCTCACTCAAATATGACATACGAAAAGAAAGAGACAGCGATATGCCAATGTAATGTAGAAAAGTAATATTCGAAGTTCGGCGATGCGATGCTCCGAATTTGACAAATAGAATTCTCAAAACCGCAAGTATTCGGCAAAACACACGGCCCACGAGAACATGAGCGCGCGTTACGAGTTTGCGGATGCGTTTTGCAAACTGCGCTAGTAGAATACCATTTCGCGCGAAACATGCGGTTTTGAGAAAACACAAACATAACGCGCGCAGTTATCAATTAGCAGAATAAGGCTTCTGGAGCCCTACTACGAACGGGATTGCGTAAGCGCTATCGAGAAGGCGATATCGCCTGACAAAAATGTTGTATGCGTTTGACATTTAGTATGGAAAGCGCTGTACATAAAATCTGTCAAACGCATATCGCAATACCGCGCAATCGATTGGAATCAAACTGTTCATTAAGAAAAACAAATTTAACAAAAAAAATAACCGACTTCAAGGAAAAAGCACTAAAAAGTAAAAAATAATTTTCATTTTTGTAGTTACGATTTGTTATTTTTTGAGTCGGCGTCAGCCGGGCACGCGCTGAGCCAATCAAGAAAACCTAACCTAACCTAACCTAACCTAACCTAACCTAACCTTGGCTGACACCGACTCAAAAAATAACAAATCGTAACTACAAAAATGAAAATTATTTTTTACTTTTTAGTGCTTTTTCCTTGAAGTCGGTTATTTTTTTTGTTAAATTTGTTTTTTTATTTGTTTATTTTTAGTGAATCTGAAGTAAATTTACTAATTTGTACACGTCCTTTCCAATAAAAAAAGAATCACTGAAATCGGTTGGCGTTATATTGAGTTATTCGTCGATTTGTCGCGCACATCTTAATACAAATTTAAGATTTTTATGATTTTCTCATGGATATCATTGTCAGAACTTAACCAAATTAAAATGGGACCACTTGGGAAGCACTAGCTATCATTTAAAAAAATAATCATCAAAATCGGTTCACCCAGGCAAAAGTTATGAGGTAACAAACATAAAAAAAAAAAAAACAAAAAAAAAACAAAAAAAACATACAGACGAATTGATAACCTCCTCCTTTTTTGAAGTCGGTTAAAAATTAAAATCAAATCGAAACACAAACAATACTCGTTTCATTTGCTCTCATCACTGCTGTCACTTTTGTGCATTTTTCTTGGCGCCTCTTTCCTCTCGCTCCCTCAGATATGGGTGAGTGGGAGCGAGACAGGGCAAATAAGTACAAGTCTGTTGGTGCTCCTAGAAAGCGCGGGGAGCAATCCGTTTACAATTGTTTCATACGTATTTTCACTTTTTTGTGTTACTAAATATAAAATAGTTTTTTTGAAATGCCTTGTTTTCTTTCCCTTCAAGTGAGTTGGGAAGGGGTCGATAATAATTTTAAAATCGCGCAAGGGGTCCATGACTACAAAAAGGTTAAGAAACACAAATGTAAAAAATTCAAATGTGGTAAAGTGGTTTTTCTTTTCATGATATAACACAATGATTACAAGGGTAAATATCTAAAAAATACTTATACGTTTTTTATGGCTATGCTTACTTAAACTATTTTGGTCTTTATATATATTTTGTCTTTGAGATAAATATATATATATATATATAAGATATAACGTATTTGTGCTGCAATGAACTGTACCAAGTTCTATGTTAATGTTAATGTGAGAATGGTTTTTGAAAATAGTTTTACCACTTTTTCTGTTTAATTTTATCTTCTGTGTGTTAAATTGTCTATTTCTGTTTATTCTCATAATAAATAAAAAAAAAAACATTGTTTTAAGAACTCATATTTCTTGGTGCACACTTGCTAAATAGAAACGATTGTGACCTTTAAGACAAAGGAGCAACAGCTCAGAAGTACGAAGCGACGACAAGGCTCGCATATCTAGCCTATTTCCCAATTCTGTGGGATATAGTATGGCATAGCTTTTACTGGAAAAACGAACTTGAATAACGCGGATTTTTTCTTTCTTTCATTGGAATGAACTGCCACTGGCTTA
Organism: Incurvaria masculella; assembly: GCA_946894095.1. Taxonomy (NCBI): domain Eukaryota; kingdom Metazoa; phylum Arthropoda; class Insecta; order Lepidoptera; family Incurvariidae; genus Incurvaria; species Incurvaria masculella. The sequence goes on along the minus strand of OX335663.1, from coordinate 11,580,410 downwards.
CGAACTATAAATATGGGCACTAGCCGCTTTGAATACACGCTGAGACATTATTTAAGGTGGCCCAACCCGGCGGGCCCAACTTATTCGCGGGCACGGTACAAAACCGAGCTGTTGCGCTCTGGGACCTTCTCTGTTTCAAAGAATAAGACAGGCTCCGTGATGAGGAAGATGCAACATGTCCACAAAAAAGACAATGTGCATAGTGTATGATTTGGTAAGATTTACGAAAATTTTAATTTCAAGACGACTTATATCTAAAAGTAAACCACGACCGCTGTAGTCAAAAATCGAACAAAAACCAAATAGATTATAAATCTTGATTAAATAAGCTATGTCTGATGACTAATCTTTTTACGGTATTCTTACTTTATCATTGCGTAATCCACCTCCAAAGTTATTGTATAAAACGCGCGAAAAAATCGAACTTTCGGACATTATAACTTAGAAACCAAACACAATTTTACAATGCCAACGGTCATCAGACATCTAGTTCAATCAAATAAAGCTATTTTGAGCAAAATTTTGGATCTCTGACAAGAAATATGGGCGTGATCTTCTTTCCCCTTTTGTATGGGGAGATGAGCGGGTTGGGCCACCTTAAGTATAATAATTAAAATATGTTCGCTTGGTGTAGGCGAACATATTTTTTTAATTTTTTTCATGATACTAGACATGGAAGGCTGACAACTACCGTCATGATATTAGCTCAATATACCTGATTCCCGAAGAAATTAGGTGCCGTGCCAGGACCTTCCCTTTATGACCACGGCTAAACTGAACTGGATGGAAAACACGGACAATTTTTCATTGCCGCTTCAATCATAGCTTCATGCCATACGGTGATGCCAACCCGCGGCCTTATTGCCGAACAGCGATAGTCGCTGCCAGCGTCAGTGTCGTTGCTAACGAGCCATCGCATACAAGATTTCTTCGGCTACCATCGACTTACCGATACCGACAACATAGACTATGTCGATGGCGCCTACGGATAAAAAATTAATTGCGGTTGCCTATCTTGTATCCGCAGTAACGGTAGCCGCAAAATTTGGTATGCGATGTCTCGTTAGAAGCGACACTGACGCTGGCAGCGACAGTCGCTGTTCGGCAATAAGGCCGCCGGGCATCACCGTATCTTAACCCTACCACCTGCAGTTTTACATGGGTTCCGAACGATGGAACAGCTCGCCTTCTTAACTGAAAGCACATATCCGACTTAAAAAGATACAGAAACCATAACCTTTCTTATCTTAGACCAGTCGTGCCTCTAGCCGTGGATTCGTGATGTACATAGTTCTTTTCATAGTTAAACTTCTTTGATCCTTTAATAATCAATTTAAAAAAAAATCTCTAATGAATAAAAAATGAGAAACATTTTCCGCAGCGAACATAGGCCCTAATTATTTTGATGGAAAGGTCAGAGTTCGTGCAATTTGGCTCAATAGCAGACCCCCCCTCCCCCCCTCGACTCCTTCAGGCATTCCCGCGCTTTACATATTTGAACACCTTATCCAACCTCCAAGGTTAAAAGCGACGGTATACCGTTCGAAATAAAACCCAAAATACCGTGAGACAAAAAATTCGTCCAGACACGATACAATTCAAATTCAGCCCACTGTAAAGGGATGTAATAGTAATGTTTGCTCTCTGTCCGCTGCGAGGACCCTTTGGGTTCTTACCTCAGTTCAAAAAAGCAAGGAGATGCGCCACCTAGCGCGCCTGCTGCAAGACCCGCTGTCAATTCGCCAATTCGCGCCAAAGTTCATGAGTAAATATATTTTATCGTACTAAGCAGGTACGTCGCTTAATCGGCATTCAATGTCCGTAACGCAGATGAAGCGTTAAATAAATGGGACTGTAGTGGTATACAGTAGGTGGCGAAATTGTTAGACGCAATACCCGCGAATGGTATGTTTTGCTGGTTCGGGTCCAGCCAGTATATTCGTAAAGTAATTATTTTTACTGGGCTCTTTCTTCAATTAAGGTGGCCCATCCCGCTCAACTCCCCATACAAACGGGGAAAGAAGATCACGCACATATTACTTCGCAGAGATCCCAAATTTTGCTCAAAATAGCTTTACTTGATCGAACTAGATGTCTGATGACCGTTGGCATTGTAAAATTGTGTTTGGTTTCTAAGTTATAAGGTCCGAAAGTTCGGGTTTTTCGCGCGTTTCATACTATAACTTTGGAGGTAGATTACGCAATGATAAAGTAAGAACATCTTAAAAAGATTAGTCATCAGACATAGCTTATTTAATCAAGATTTATAATCTATTTGGTTTTTGTTAGATTTTTTTAATACAGCGGTCGTGGTTTACTTTTAGCTATAAGTCGTTTAGTAAGTAAAATTTTCGTAAATCTTACCAAATCATACACTATGCACTTTGTCTTTTTTGTGCACATGTTGCAACCTCCCTAATCACGGAGCCTGTCTTTTTCTTTGAAACAGAGAAGGTCCCAGAGCGCAACAGCACGGTTTTGTACCGTGCCCGCGATTGAGTTAGTCCCGCCGGGTTGGGGCCACCTTAAATGTGTTTCCAAGCTCGCGCGTGCACTCCATGCCCTTGTCACTGGAGCGTTATTTGTACGCGCGAGGCGCATCTTGGTTTGGCGCGTACTGTACAACCGTAACGTAACGTAACCTAACCTAACCGCAACACATTGGACTTTGACCCACATACGTTTTCCTTGCGAACGCCAATGCCTACCTGTGGGGTTGAAGGTGCTGGGTTCCGTACATGACACACGAAAACATAGTCGCAGACATATTGGAGGGTTTGCGTGGTTGGGGAACCATTGAGTAAGGAAGGTCGACTGTCTCGCATACGAACGCGGGGCCGACTTCCCACACAATTTGTCCTTACGGTGGAGTCGGTCGCGAGTAACGAACACAAGACGCGTCTCCTTTCTTCTCTCTTCTGTGGTGCGTACGATTGTAAATCGTAGCCGGAGGCTTCAGACCGAGTCACATAGGACGGGTCGATGACCTAGGTTTTTGTTCCAGCCGTGAACTCGGTGCCAACGTACCGAGGATGGATTGTTCCAACACTTGAGTGAATATAATTATCGAGAAGTATTTTTTCAGAGGATCAGTAATTTGAACTTACAAGACATCATCCATAAAAACTGATTATCTTAGACTAACTACATTTATTGCCTAAATGAAGAAGTGGCTCGTAGCTCAGGGGCGCGGGGGACTTGACTTCGGTGCCAGAGGTCACGTTCGGTGCCCCATTCACGCACCACTTTCTTTCTCTTTATGAGTTGGATAAGTGCATTTCGTCACGAATCCTTGGATGGGAAATTCATGTAAAAATGTAGGTCCCCTACCTCAATTAGGTAGGGTTAAGCCCGCCCGGGTTGGTACCATCGCATTGGATGAAAAGATGTTCGAAGCGGCAATGAAAATGTCCGCGTTTTCCATCCAGTTGAACGCGAATGCAGCCCGCGGCCTTGCCTGCTATCCGGCCGCTCGCCAAACCAAATATGCAGTGAATTATTATTATCCGAACACGTGGCATGTCTAAATGCTGTAATAACAACACGTTAACTATAGGCCCAATCGATACGAAATTAGTTAGAAAATCAAAATCGAACTTATTTATTGGATGTTTTGGTGTCTAACAGCACGCCACACATTCTATTATAATAATATAATTTGTTAGGGATTATATTATGACGAGACAAAAAACGTAAATGCCAATACACCTTTTATCTTTTGAAAATATTTAATTTGCTCGCCACTCCCTCCTTCCTTATTTACACGCACACCCACGCTCTCATTCCCATACACACCTTCTCTCATTGACACTCTTCTACACACCCTCACTCACGCTCACACACACACACACACCCTCACACACACCCGCTACTCATGTGTTAAAGGACTTTGGAAAAGGATGCGCGCTGAAAACCAGCTTCGCAGTGTTGCTGCGTACCAGCTGAGAGCATACCCTTTCAGTGCAACCATTGACGTACATAAAGCAATAGACGCACCATCAGCTTTTCCCCGCGTACCACGTAACATCCACCCTATCCGCTCGGTGATGCCCTACAGCGTGTCAGTCTGTGGTCGACTCGACATCCGAGCGTGCGCGCCATCTACAGGCTTTGCAATGCGACAAAATGCCGATATCCAAGGTCAAAAGGTATAAAAATCGAAGTGAAAGGAATACAAAGATCCGTGGAATTACTTATCACAAGCAAACGTACATATTACTACACATAAATCAAGAAAACATTTCGTCCAAAATAATAATTCGGTAGCGACCGCGGTGGCTGCAACCGCCGCCACAGTGGGGCGAAACCGTAAAATCAGGGACATCCGATTTTCTTGTAGAATTGAAGAAAACGAAGTATGCCAAAGTCTTCTTCAGTCTATTACAAACGTATTTTATTCTTGACGAATTTCCATTTTATTCTTTATTTTAAGAGTTACAGTAATTTTTCGTTATTTTACTATGGACAAATGAGGACTTAATGGTTTTTCTCAAAATGCTTGATAGAGTCTTTGCTCTTTATACTAAATATTGATTAAGCATGCCATTAAGTATATAAATTTGTTAAAATCGTGTCCCCGTGCGTCCCCGTGTTTGTTATATTTACATTTATATATGTTTTTAATATGTTGTCCTAAAACGGTTTCATTTCGATATATTTGATTGTTTCTGTCATGAATACAATCCTCCACAACGTTTTTTACAAAATCTAAAACACCGACAGCTCCGCCCGCGTTAATGTCGGATGAAAAACTGTGGATGTATTTTCCAAATTTAACCCTAATGCTCACCGCTTGAAGTAACTTTCCATGATGTTAAATGGCCTATAATTGATAGGAAGAATGAACCTTTACATATATACATACGGAGTCAAATCAGGAAATCAATTGTTAAATTGTAAGCGAAAAGACGGACAGAACAACGCCAGATGTAGGATTTTGTAAGAATTGGTAAAGGTTATTCGGTATTAAAAGTTATCTTGATTGTAGTAAATAACATTTACTATGAAAAATAGCAGCACCCGCCGCGGGTAGTCAGAGCGCCCCCTTGTAGTTTACGTTAGGCTTTTGGAAACGAACCGTTTTGAAAACGAATGGATATGAAAGTGTCCGTTGGCAGGAGGCTTTCCTCAAACCTATACCCGAGAGTTTTCAAACGTAACTTTGCTTGATAGATCAGCGATAGTACGCAAATTCGCTCATAAGGCACCATAGTATGTTGAGAGTACCTTTGGTTAGTCTACAAATTTTATTTTCAGCCTCTAGGGTTGCCATTTAATTTTTGACTATTTTAGTGGTCTCGTTCTTGAGGAAATAGGCAAACACAAAATAGTTGATGAAGGTGTCTTATTACTCCATAACGCTTAGCAGTCGCAGGTTAATTGAATGAGTAAGAAATTTACCAAAAAAAAGACAATGCATTGTCGTCCTCTTCATCACCATTAACAGGTTGATTATAGGTACTCTGACCATCTAGAGTCATTAACACCCTAGATACTAACAGCGTCTGATAAGTTCCTACTAGATCCCTGCTAACAACATTTAGAATCTTACTTGCTGTATGGTCTAAAAGAGTGTGGCGGCATGCTTATGTGTGAATATACGCCCTTCTACCAGTACGCACGCGTTTCACTCCGGCCTAGCGAGTCGACATTCCATCTGGCTAAAAGAGCTTGAAGCTGGATTCTTGCTTCTGTAGCGAGCGCACAGCGCGCGCGACACCGCCATGACGTCGGCCAATGAAATGAGAGGTGTTTCACGACGCGCTCCGTATTTATGCAAGCCATGGCCGCTCCATAGCATATAAGTATGCGAGCACTGGTTAATAAATCGTTCAGAATACAACAAGTCTTTCAATACATCAGAACTCCAAAACTTCTTTTAGAATAGAAATTTCGCCCATTTTACTTTGGAGCATAATGGACATAAATAAGAACCTACTTCTATAGCAATGACTCTCTGTGTTATATTTTGTCATCGTTTTCAAAGTTTTAACGATACAGCCAACTCAAGATACATTGTTTTCTATTTTTTTTCCATGAACGGTTTGAACTTTTCTGTTTCATCAAGATGTTTTGCAAGTGATCCAGTATCTTTCCCAGGTCTATGTTTTCACTGGCTTTTAACTGCAATTCAGTTGAATTTGGGGGTTCTGCGGAGCTAAATTCATTACTTATACTTTCAGTTCTTCGCCGTTTCTGTACAACACCTAAATATTAAAATAGCTTCCTCGACGAAGATTTAACGTCGATGTGCCGACTGAGGAAGATGAATCTTTTGGTGACTAAACAGCAGTGCTCATCGCTCAGGGTCGTTGTTGAACACTTTACATTGCAATGGGCGATTGTTTGTTAATTAATAATGGCCACTTGATATTCGACCCTAACCGAACACTTTCTCTTGATAAAGTTGTCAAACCTTAAATTAGGTTCAACTCAACTTTTATTCAGATTGTAGGAGAATTTATGACAAACCTTAGTCACAGCCTCCACCTGACAAGATCTCCGTATTTATTATACGTATTATATTATTCAAATTACCATTTTAATAATAATTTGTTTAACTAAACTTTGAGGAGTGCGGATTAGCGGTTTCAAGTATTACAAAGAAGAAGCTGCGATAAGACCCAAGCCATTTTCTGGAAATACTATAGTTAGCTGACAGACACTATGCGATGTAACTAATACTTCCAGAAAATGGTATGAACACCGTCATAAGAAAACTCAAAAGCACTTACTGCCGAAATATTAGAATAACAACTTAGATTGTTATGTTTAGATTTTTCTGTAAGAACTATGTTGAAAACTAGTATTTACCATTTGAATTTACGAATGCCAGCAAAGTGAAGGATACTGCACTACCAATCCTTTGAGGATGGAGCAGCAATTTAAATGTGTGTAAGTCTGATTAATATAATCTGCATGTATGGCCGCGACGCCACAGATGAGTACTCTGCCACGCGTTAGATTAATCGCGTGAACCAAGATGGCTACCAAGCACATTTAGTGCCGTCCGTACAAGTTTGATATTAAAAAAAAAACATTGTCACATTTTATTATATTCAAGCCTTCTCTGGTTTGTTTTGATATATACAATTATTTAATCACACGCTTTGTTCCATAATTTCTTGAATAATAAATTGTTTACGGGTTGAACATTATATGCGTATTTTGGGCATGTTTATAATTGTGTGTTAAGTACATCAAATTTTTATTTTACTTCCAAATCATAATTTTTTATTGTTAATTTTGTTTACGTTAAACAAAAATAATCATATATCGAATTAACATAACTATCATTACCTCACACTCTTACAAAATCTTGTCTTTTCGCTCATTACTGAACAATTGCCCACCTGATTTTGATTCCATATGTATCTACGTACAACTTCATTCTTCCTATCAATTATAGGCCATTTAACATCACGTTAAGTTACTTCAAGCAGTGAGAATTATGGTAAATATACGAGAAATAAGAAAATATTCACGCGGGCAGAGCCGTGGGTATTAAATGTTTTGTAAACAACGTTGTTGAGGTTTTTTTTTCATGAGAGAAACAATAAAACATATCTAAATATAACATTTTTAGAACAACATAATAATATAATTTATAAATGTAAATATATTAAAAACGGAGACGCACGGGGACAGGATTTTTACAAAGTTATATACTTTAGGGCTGGCATAATGAATAATTAGTAGCCACAGCTCAGGCTCTTTTAAGCATTTTGAGAAAAACCATAAAGTCCTAATTTCTCCATGGTAAAAAACGTAAAAGTACTGTAACTCGTAAAATAGTGGATAAAATAGAAATTCGTCACGAATAAAACACGTTTGTATTAGGTGTAAAAAGACTTTGGCATATTTCGTTTTCTTCAATTATACAGGATATGAATACAATCGGATGTCCTTGATTTTACAATTTCACCCCACTGTGGCGCACGCCGCCATGCTTGCGAATATGAGCCAGCGTTAGAACACGAAAGCGCGTGTTCAGCGAGAGAGAATGAGACGACCAATGTTAGGGACTTGCTTCCGTGGTCAGGGATACCAGAATTGAAAATAAAGTTATTTGTTGTTTTTCGGAATTGTTTCTTCGTAATTTGCTCGGGGTTTGCTATCTTTTATTTATTGAATTTGATCTAAAACTATTTTACTGAAGTAATTATTACGAATATCACGTATTTAAGCTATCGTGTTGATAATTAAGAAAACCAAAACGTATTGAATAAGCGGGCAAATTAAAATGGAATAACAGCAACACTCGTACGTTTCCCAATGGTGGTACGGACGTTTGTATGGAGATCTACTCTGATTCTCGGTCTATTGCTTTGGTTATGTCGATGAGTGCAACACATTATAAGCCTCGAGGTCTAAATGATAACAATTGTACATTGAATATAACTTGTGTTACTTTTCTCTTTACTTGATTAATTGGTGCTATGTATTTTCGTGTGTTGTGTCTGAATAAAGTATTTGAATTTGAATTTGAAATATTAGACGTACGTGTTAATGAACGAATGAATCAAAAGCTATAAGGCTTCTCTGGTTTCTTTTTCAGTCTTTTCTGATGCTGACGGGCCCACCTTAAGCATCCTATAGCCATTTCATCGAATGCAAGCGTTTCATGAATCGCCTAGGTATCCCCGGCAGTGCGATTACGAAGCGCGACATGAGGTGTAGGTGCAGCACCTACCCCAAATTGACGGCTTTCGAGTACAAAATATGTCAGTTTGGGGTACTAAGTGCACCTACACCTCGTTTCGTGCTTCGTAATCGCACTGCGGTTACCGGTGCCTCCATTTCGTAATCGCAATGGCTGTCAGATAAAACCCGTGGATACAACCAACGTCCCCCGTTTCGTGCTTCGAAATCGCACTGCGGTTACCGGTGCTTCCATTTCGTAATCGCAATGGCTGACAGATAAACCCCGTGGATACAACCAACCTCCCCCGTTTCTTGCTTCGTAATCGCACTGCGGTTACCGGTGCTTCCATTTCGTAATCGCAATGGCTGTCAGATAAAACCCGTAGATACAACCAACCTCTCCCGTTTCGTGCTTCGTAATTGCACTGCGGGTTTCGGGCATCCTTCGATTTTCATCGCAAGGATAATAGCGCTCATCATTGTGCAGTGGCGTAGTGAACAACGAAACTTGATTAAGAGCCAGATTAAATCCCGATTGCAAGAGATGACTGTGTTAATAAATGTTCAAACACGTCACTCTTAGAGACCCGCATGGAGTTCCTTACATAATGTCCACACAAAGTGACGTGTTTGATCAGACGTTGACGTTGATTTTGATTTTTTGTCCTTTCGTGCACTCGGCCCTAAATCCCGATTGCAAGAGACGGCTGTTAATCAATGTTCAAACACTTCACTTTTAGACACCCGCATGGAGTTCCTGCCATACTGTCCATACAAAGTGACGTGTTCAGTCATGCGTTGACGTTGATTTTTGGTCCTTTCGTGCACTCGGCCCTAAGCATGCTATAGCCATTTCATCGAGTGCAAGGGTTTCATGAATAGCCTAGGTATCCCCGGGTTTCGAGCATCCTTCGATTGTCACCGCAGCGATAATATAGCTCATCATCGTGCAGTGATGTTGCGAACAACAAAAAACAATCAGATATCGCGTTATCGTAATGTAGTTCGTAAACACGGGCACGGGGCTGCACACGCGACACCGCGTCATGTGACACCGGCAGAGATATGGATCCGCGCGAATTGCGCCGCGAGCAGAGACAACACGTTCCGAGTGGTGATATAATTTATGTAATCCGTGACGCTGTCGCCGGAAACGTCAAACGACGACAGGATAGGCGGAGACGGTCGCGGGAAAACCCTTCTCCGAAGTGGTCAGTCGGAGTTCTCAGCTAAATCGGCATTTACGGAACTTCGAAGTTACGTAAAAACGTCAAAATCCATTAAGTGTTTACTAGATATTCGGAATTTCGATTTGTGTGAAAACGCGGAGTCGGCGTAAACGGCAACGTCGATGTATTTACGCTGACGGTGAGTAAGCTGTCAAATCAAACTCGGACTCGAAAATGTTAGTTCGCTTAACGCCCACTGCGCGCGCTATTCTATTTCTCCATACATTTGAAAACGCCAGTTGATCGGTTTGGCGTAAACGCCAATTTAGATGACAGCTGGGACTACGGGCTCTGTATGGTCAGAGAATCTGTTGAGAAATGCGACATGCAGAATGCCGTAGGGCATCCGGACACGCGAAAGCATTTTAGCCTTAAATTTAAACGGAGACCTTCGCTGCGCTCGATCAATAAAAGATCTACAGGATCGTTTGTAGTTTACACGTGTCGACAGTCCCGTTGCGCGCTGAGCGTTGGCAGAAATGTGACGACGTAATTGCGTTATTCCAGGTTGAACTTTTACCCATCTTTATTCATTCAACGAGCAGCCTAGACCCCGACACATACGCTGACCAACACCACGTGCATGCTGGATGCATCCATACTGCATCAAGTAGGCAGATGCGTTCCAAGTCTGCGACACCAGCGTCGTGCATTTGCTGATAGACTAGGAGGTCGCGACAAAAATGGTAACGATAACGTAAATGGCTGAAACCGGGTTCACGGGATAAAGTACAACCCTCTGAAGCTAAATGTGTCAGTCTGCCTGTTCCAAGTGGTTGCGTTACGTAGATAAGTCGCCTGAAAAAGTAGTTATGGTGACAAAAAATACATATGATAAGGTAAATGGATGCAAATGACGAAGCATGAAAGTATCAATACATACTTGCTTAGCAATACAAAAACTGAACAAATCTTTGGTTGCATTTAGTAGTTATAGGCGATTTAGGTTACAGATATAACTTTAGGTATATTTAAGTATTTAATTAAGTAACCGTCTGGTTATTGTTGTATAATTAATAGGTATCAATGTTTCCAGATAATCAGTATATTTATCAGCAGGTACATACCAGCATCTATTTTATATAGCCAATCTAGAAAACGCAACCACTTGGGACGGGCAGACCGACATATTTAGCATCAGAGGGTTGGTCTCTAACATGTGAACCCAGATTCAGCCATTTACCTTATCGTGACCAAAAATGTCGTGACCTCCCGGAATATGACCACTTGAACGGATCATGACCGCTCACCAGCCGATTTCAAATGGTGCAACTGTCCACTCATTGATGCTCGGCCGACTTGTGATGCGTTCAACATTCGAGAACTCTAAAGAATGATGGCCAGTTATAAGGTCTCTGGGAAATTATCTCAGTGGTTTTGGGCGCCGAAACTCGTTCAGGGATTGTCACCAATGCATCGAAAAATTACAAGTGTGACATTATAATTAATGAGAGCCTCAAAGTGTCGAATCCTTAAGGCTGTTCCGACCCATATAAAGTTGTTTGCACACATAACGCAAAAAGTATTGCACTTTAAGCCACGAATTAATAATAAAAGTTTAATATAGTCATATTTATTGCCGCGAAAACAATTTCACAATTTCAGGGTTATTGGTTTTGTTACAATTTATTTAAATACGATTTTTATTTAACAGCGCCATCTAACGGTGTAAAACTTCTAATCGGCAATTACAACGAATCCATTAAACCTGAAATTGTGAATATGTTTTCGCTGCAACTACTATGGCTATATTTAATATTTTTGACGAATTCGTGCCTTAAACTGCAATACTTTTTGCTTTCTGTGTAAAAAAAACATTGTATGGGTCGGAACATCCTTAAGAAAGAAAGTGGCGCACACCATCGGTGTCGAAGGCTTAAGGTCGGCCCGTAAGCATCAAATAATTTCGCCTCCCATACAAACGTAGTTTACTAATAATTTGAAAACCAATGTTCCAACTTACTTGATATTTGGTATCTAATATTAGGCTACAAATATCTGTGTCTGCATGTCTTTGTTTTTTCGGTAAATGCATTCTGGGCCAAACCACGGAGAAAACAAAATACGTATGAAGATTTTATTTTTGCTTACATTTCATTTGGTTGGGATTAAAAAAAAAACAAAAGCGTGCAGACACAGATATTTATTACTTGATATTAGATATTAAATATCAATTTGATTGGAATAGCGGTTTTTAAATGATTACGTTTACTACGTTTACTACGTTTGTATGGGGGACATAGCTTACGGGCCGTTCTTAAGAAATGAAATAGTGCACACCATCGGTGTCGAAGCCTTAAGAAAGAAAGTAGTGCACACCATCATCGGTGCACACCATCGGTGTCATAGCCTTAAGAAACAAAGTGGTGCAAACCATCGGTGTCGAAGCCTTAAGAAAGAAAGTAGTGCACACCATCGGTGTCATAGCCTTAAGAAACAAAGTGGTGCAAACCATCGGTGTCATTGCCTTAAGAAACAAAGTGGTGCAAACCATCGGTGTCATAGCCTTAAGAAACAAAGTGGTGCAAACCATCGGTGTCGAAGCCTTAAGAAAGAAAGTAGTGCACACCATCGGTGTCATAGCCTTAAGAAACAAAGTGGTGCAAACCATCGGTGTCGAAGCCTTAAGAAAGAAAGTAGTGCACACCATCGGTGTCATAGCCTTAAGAAACAAAGTGGTGCAAACCATCGGTGTCATAGCCTTAAGAAACAAAGTGGTGCAAACCATCGGTGTCGAAGCCTTAAGAAAGAAAGTAGTGCACACCATCGGTGTCATAGCCTTAAGAAACAAAGTGGTGCAAACCATCGGTGTCGAAGCCTTAAGAAAGAAAGTAGTGCACACCATCGGTGTCATAGCCTTAAGAAACAAAGTGGTGCAAACCATCGGTGTCGAAGCCTTAAGAAAGAAAGTAGTGCACACCATCGGTGTCATAGCCTTAAGAAACAAAGTGGTGCAAACCATCGGTGTCATAGCCTTAAGAAACAAAGTGGTGCAAACCATCGGTGTCGAAGCCTTAAGAAAGAAAGTAGTGCACACCATCGGTGTCATAGCCTTAAGAAACAAAGTGGTGCAAACCATCGGTGTCGAAGCCTTAAGAAAGAAAGTAGTGCACACCATCGGTGTCATAGCCTTAAGAAACAAAGTGGTGCAAACCATCGGTGTCATAGCCTTAAGAAACAAAGTGGTGCAAACCATCGGTGTCGAAGCCTTAAGAAAGAAAGTAGTGCACATCATCGGTGCCGAGGCCGAGGTTTTCGTCACAAGCGTCCAACAGGCCAAAACGCTTCGGGCCACTCAGGGAGAGTCGCGAAAGGCGCAACACAGGCCGACGTGGACACGGAGCACCCGGTGTGAACACGGAGGACCCGGTGTAGACACGGAGCACCCGACGTAGACAGTGAGAAGAAGAGCCGGCGGCGTGACCTCGGTACGCGCAGGCACCGTTTCCGACCTTGCCGCGCCTCCTCCGCGCCTCCTCCGCGCCGCGCCGCCGTCGGCCGGGTAAACGGCGGGAACGACCAATCGATAAGGCAGCCGCGTCCACAGCCGGCGAGCGGACGAGCTGATTCCGAGCGAGCGAGCGGACCGTCACACCGTCTTAAAATATTGTCTGAAGAATCATAGGCTGAGATAAATAGTCGTAACAAAAACTAAGAATAACGGAAAGTAGTACTTTGTGACGTCAATTTGCATCACTTTGAGATTTCGTCCATAAAAAATGTGTCAAAGTGACGTCACAAAGTACTACTTTGCGTTAGCATTAGTTTCGGTGACGACTATTTATCTCAGCCATAGTATAGAGGTTTTTTAGTATTTTAATTTGAAAATTTTATGACTTTGTTTTTGACCTGTATTTGGTTGTTGACTTACACATTAACTTCTTTTATTGTGTATAATGCTATTTTCATGTTTTTAAAGATTTTTTTATTATTTTTATTATTTGGATTTGGATTTTGTATGTTTTTATTTTGACGAAGCCTGCTGACATGCGTAGTATTTATTATAAATGACGTCTCTCAGTCTATGGAAAATATCACAATGATGAATAAAAATGAAATGATATTTAATGAATACACCGAATTTCCGAAGGAATTAGGTGCCATGTCAGGACCATCCCTTTGTGAGCGCGGCTACATTGAACTGGATAGAAAACACGGATAATTCTTCATTGCCTCCTCGACTATATTTTCATCCAATGCGATTACTACCACTTATTAGAGGAGCGACCAAGAGTTTTACATTGAATCCGAACCATAACAGCCCGTATTCGTGACAAAATGCACTTATCCGACTCAGAATGCGGTAGAAAGTAGTGGATTAACGGGGCGGGGATTTGAACACAGACATCTGGCATCAAGTCAAGTCCCTGCGCTACTAAGCTACGAGCCACTAACATTATACAGCTATTTCTAGAGCCTAACACCACCCAGGTATTGCAGACTAGGATGTCGCGATAAAAATGGTAAAGATAACGTTTACCATAAACCATTTACCAGGTTCACAGCATAAAGACCATCCCACTGATGCTAAATGTGTCGGTCTGCCTACACCAAGTGGTTGCGTTGCCTAGATATGGCGCCTGAAAAAGTAGTTATTGTGACAAAAAAAAAATTGTTAAGGTATGAAAGTATTAGTACATACTTGCTTATTAATACTAAACGAATCACTGGTTGCATTTCGTAGTTATAGGCGATTTAGGTTACAGATATAACTTTAGGTTTATTTAAGTATTCAATCAATAAACCGACTGGTTATTGTTGAATAATTAATGGCTTTCAATATTTCCAGACAAATAGTACATTAATCAGCCGGAGCATACCGTCATGTATTTTGTATGACCAACCAAGCTAACGCAACCACTTGGCGCAGGCAGACATACACATTTAGCATCAGAGGGTTGGCCTCTAACACGTGATCCCAGATTCAGCCATTTACATTATCGTGACCAATTATGTCGTAACCTCCCGGAATATTGGGTTCCCAGACGATGTTTTAGCTTCAACGTCATTCGCGGCGATCGCCCGGTGTGAACGCGCCACACCGGCCCACGTAGATCGCCGTGTGACTAACCGCTTTATGGTATCACGTGGAGATTCATTTATTTACTATGCTCGCTATAGGAAAGCATCAATCTTTTACCATAAACATTCCACTGGCTAAGTGCGCTGGCCGGCAGGCTCGTAAAACGATAGATATTTACACGTTTATGGCGCTAGTAAACGCAAAAGCGTTGAGAACAAGAGGATTGTCAATCTGACAAAGTCTAACATAACATCACAGGAGGGGTAGTAATGACAGAGCGTAACGATGTCCCTTCCTACCATCGCTCAACGCGAAATTGGCGGGGAAAGCACCTTATTCACTGTCGACTTGCCAAAAAAAATAAAGAAACAACCGATCCTCTAAATCCTTTATAATTTTTTCAGGTTGGTAGCTATGGAATCGACAACCTACCGAAGTTTGTCCCTCAAGTACAACCTGGTTCGAATAAACATCTGACCGGCCGGCGTGGTTTCGACAGCGTTTTCGATACCATCTGTCAAACGCATACAATATTTTTGACTGGCGATATCGCCTCCTCGATAGCGCCTACTCGATAGGTTTCGTAGTAGGGGCCCTGATACTGGCTGTGATCACAGAATAACTAATAGTGCTGTGATGCTTGGGGGCGGAGATACTGGGAATGTTGAAACAGATGCGCCAGGTGGCACGTCTCATTATTTTTTGATCTGAGACACGGGGCATACCAAAAAAGTTTGCACGTATCCAATTCCGCCGAGATTAAAGTGTGTTGAGATGTAAACTGATGGATCCCTTTTCAGACTCGCGAAACAGCCCACATGAAGCATTATGCGAACCCCCAGAGGCGAGAATGAGTGACTTTAAATCTCGCGAGTCAGATGAAAATCTTTTTTACTCCCGCGAAACTGAATTACATAACAACATAAAACAGTACGAAGCTAAATGCAACTTTTTTAATGTTGACAAAACGTAGGGCCGGTTGCACATACCGTCATGCTCGTCAACATCACCATCAACGCATGATTAAGGCCAGATCAAGCAAATTTTGCGTTGCACGAAACTTAAACATTACGTTGATCACTGATGTTAACCGCTAATCGTAATCACTCCCGACCCATTGATCACCTTCAAAATCACAATCAAATAATAATTCAAAGTATCAAAAGTCACTGATTTTTACGTTTTTGCAGTCTTATTGGACCTTAAATAATAGGCAAACGTTGCCATTAATAAAATACAATGATTTGTTTTTCATAATTATTAGCCTGCCACGCGGTTCCACAGATTAAAAATTTCGGCGCATCATCTATGTAATCTGTGGTGCTACCAACAGCTGATAGCAAGCCGACATCTTGGGCGCTAGTAGCGCCACCCCGCGGCTCCAAGAGCAACTGTTTTGTTTGTTAGTACTAATGATTTACGCTACATGGTGCTTCAATTGTGCCTGTCTCTTTCTGATAATATACAGCGGAAGAAGGACAGTCCTGTGTCAGCTCAGGCGGTGCTGAGAGTTGCCATACAGCAAACATTTTTGCCGATTGTTTCAAGGGACTAATTGTGGTCTGACGGGTTCTGGCGAGCTAACTTTGACGAAAATGTGTTACGTGCAACTCAATTTCATATGATGGACGATTAGCTGTCACATAACCGTCAAATGTAATCAGTAACGGATAACATTTTACGAGGCGTCGTGCACTCGGCCCGTAGATCGCTTACCTTTCTCTAAGCAACTAAAGTTTTTTTGACAAAAATATTTTAAGGGGGTGTTTGCGTCAAAGTAGATGGCGCCACGTAGTTATTTCAGGAAGTTACAAACTATAACTGCAGCGGCGAGCACATTATTCGGTTATGTGCGAGTATTTAATTTAATTAAACAATTACAAAAATAAGCTGGAATCGCGTAGATTATTCTAATGTGTGTGCAAAAAGGTGCCATTTGCAATTAGCTATTGTTTGCACTTTGTCTCATAATATCTCACAAATTACAACCTTTTTAAGGTCCCGTACACAAAGAGTACGGGACCCTAAAAAACGCTGCTCTCCTCTAGTTGTGATTTGTATGTTGTATATGTATTATCACGCTGGGAAACTTCGTTAGTGCGATATAGACTCCATGTCTGGCTGGTAGCGCCATCTAGCGCCGCGTTAACTAACTTCTATGCATCTGTTTTGTTGATTTGTGGCATGTGAAACTAGCAGCTCTCAGTAGGTGGCGCTACGTGTTACGGTTCATGGGATACAGCCCTGTGACAGACGGACGGACAGCGGAGGCTTAGTAACAGGGTTCCGTTGACACCCTTTGGGTACGGAACCCTAAAAAGTGGTCTTTATCAGGTTAATTTTCGAATTATTTTTACTGAAAAATACAGATATTTAAAAAAAAAACAAAACATACGTACAAACATACATAGAATTAAGCTTTTTTCAAGTGATAAAAAAATATTGATTAAAATCTTACAACGTTTAGGGGTAGGGAAACGTATGGGCCGGGAAGATGATTTCGCTGTTTTAAGGCCCTGGTACTAGCCAAATCGCAAAGTTATACGAGGCACCCCAAGTTAACTAACTAAGTCTGACGATTATAAGTGTCATTCTTACAATATATGATTCCTTGTCTATTAATCAACCTATTTTCGTAAATGTATGTTACCTTTTTCTATACAAAATACATTGCGGAAACGGTGTCCATTTCCGAACTTTTTTGACTAAATGTAGAAATCTAATAGCAAATGGAATGTTTTGTTTATGCATATATGCTGTTTTTGCTTATATCTATTAATCGAATTACTTTCAGATTTCTAATGAGAAAAATCAACTTTTTTATTTTTATTATTATTTAAATAAATGATGGAATCAAAAAATATTAACAATCCATTATCAGTCTGGAGTTCTATTTGGATTTGCTGAAGCGTTTCACTACATATTATTACATTTGTTATAAAGTGCATTTGTATGGCGCGAGTAGTTGGCCAGTCCTAGCGCCTTAATGGCAGTCTCCGTGCAAAATTGTGCCTTGGCCAATGGACAAAGAATGCATTTATTAAAATGTTGAAATCTTATATTTCCTGTGACTTCAGGACAGCCTTAAGTATGAGCTAAATGTATACGAACAATTCCCCCCTGCACTTGTTCCGCAGTAACAATAATACCGGTAGTACCAGGCGCCACAACTCCACAATGGCTGAACCCGTAACATGCCGAGACGGCCTTCGATTGAACTAGACCGTTTGTTGAAGCTTGAAAAACGGTTCAAGCTTGCATTTATTCATAATAGCGTTTTTTTACGGTTCCGTACCCAAAGTGTGCCAACGGAACCCTATTACTAAGCCTCCGCTGTCCGTCCGCCCGCCCGACTGTCAGCTTCAGCTGAATTTTAATGAACGTGTGTATTTATTTTGCCGCTGTAAAAACAAATAGGTAACATTAAAAATAATTGATATTGATACAAAAAACTTGATTGATTTGTGTTAAATCTTGTACGATGGTACGGAACCCTTCGTGCGGGATTCCGACTCGCACTTGGCCGGTTTTTTGTTCGCTGGGGTATCCTTATAAGAATATAGGGGCGCGGAGACTTGCCTTCTAAGCCAGAGGTAATTGATTCGATCCCCGCCCGTTAAGGTGGCCCAACCCGCTCATCTCCCCATACAAAAGGGGAAAGAAGATCACGCCTATATTTCTTGTCAGAGATCCAAAATGTTGCTCAAAATAGCTTTATTTGATTGAACTAGATGTCTGATGACCATTGGCATTGTAAAATTGTGTTTGGTTTCCAAGTTATAACGTCCGAAAGTTCGGATTTTTGGCGCGTTTTATACAATAACTTTGGAGGTGGATTACGCAATGATAAAGTAAAAACATCTTAAAAAGATTAGTCATCAGACATAGCTTATTAAATCAAGATTTAGAATATATTTGGTTTTTGTTAGATTTTTGACTACAGCGGTCGTGGTTTACTTTTAGCTATAAGTCGTTTTGAAATTAAAATTTTCGCAAATCTTACCAAATCATACACTATGCACATTGTCTTTTTTGTGGACAGGTTGCATCTCCCTCATCACGGAGCCTGTCTTATTCTTAGAAACAGAGAAGGTCCCAGAGCGCAACAGCACAGTTTTGTACCGTGCCCGCAAATGAGTTGAGGCCGCCGGGTTGGGCCACCTTAATGCACCACTCTCTTTCTCTTTCTGCGTAGGATAATTTCACTTTGCGAGATGTTCCGTGGCTTGGAACCCAAAAGTGTAGGCTGAGCACTTGTACCAATACTTTTTTAGATCATTTTCAAAATCTGATTGCAATGCTTTTAAATGTAGATGTCGCTGAAACTCAAATTAATGAGATAACGGTAATGTCGTATCCATTAAATACATAAAATTAATCAATATAGAAAGTAATTTATTAATTTCTTCTCAACGGAAGAACATTAGAGTTCGATCTTAGCTTCGAGAAATAGTTTACAAAAATAGATGATTCATTCCGACAAGAAAAACGTTACTTTTTAGGGTTCCGTACCGAAAGGGTGAAAACGGAACCCTATTACTAAGCCTCCGCTGTCCGTCCTACCGTCCGTCCGTCCGTCTGTCACAGGGCTGTATCTCATGAACTGTAATAGGTAGGCAGCTGAAATTTTCACAAAGTGTGTATTTGTTTTGCTGCTATACCAACAAATAGGCAAAAAAAAAAAAAACGGGGGGGCCCCATACAAAAAACGTGATTTTTGTTCAATCTTGTACGATGGTACGGAACCCTTCGTGTGCGAGTCTGACTCGCACTTGGCCGGTTTTTTTTACAATAAATTTTACAAGTAATGTTTGTTTGTTCGTTTTTCTTGTCGGTTTTTTTTTTCTAGGGCGTACATGAAAAAAAAATTGCAATTTTCCGAAGCGTGTAATGTTCGTTGGGAAGCCAATGCAACATGAGGCATAGCGACGACCGTAAGTAAACAAAAGCTTCTTTACAAAGCTCCTGAAAATCGACAATATCAAACAACACAAAAAGACTTGGCACTGAATTTTGCAGGAAGTGAACGCGAACTCCCACAAAACAACGCCAGCAAGAAAATATAACGTCACAGATGCTACACAAAAAGTTATTCATTGCAGGAAAAGTGTAAATATTCCGGGAGGTCACGACATTTTTGGTCACGATAAAGTAGATGGCTGAATCTGGGTTCACGGGTTAGAGACCAAACCTGTGATACTAAATATGTCGGTCTGCCTGCGCCAAGTGGTTGCGTTAGCTAGATGGGCTATATAAAATAGATGTTGGTATGTACCTACTTATTAATATATTGATTGTCTGGACATGTCGATAACGATTTATTATACAATAACAAGTCGGTTATTTCAATTAAATACATAAAGATACCTAAATTTATATCTGTTACCTAGATCGTTTATAACTATGAAATGCAACCAACGATTTGTCCAGTTTTGGTATTACCATAGATTGTATTACAAAGCAAGTATTTTCTGATACTTTCATGCTGCGTTATTTGCAGCCATTTACCTTGTCATTTTTTTTTGCAACGATATCTACTTTTTCAGAGGCCTTATCTATGCAACGCAACCACTTGGCGCAGGCAGACCGACAGCTTTCGTTTTAGAGGGTTGGTCTTTATTCTGTGAAACCAGTTTCAGCCATTTACGTTATAGTTACCATTTTTGTCGCGACCTCCTAGTCTAAAACCGACCTAGCCAAACGGGGCTATTCGTAACCAATAAATACCTACTTATGCCGAAGTATTTTCCCAAAAGTACAACCTAGGACAACCTGGGATTCCTAGATGCACCTGAGGCTGCATTCAGAGCCGGTAGCACAACTCCATGCAAGTTTTTACTAGATGTTCTGTGGTTTTACTTCTTCAAGCTGTCAAAGTCAAACGCGGACTTCCGATTTGCATGAAAACGCAGAGTGGACGTAAACGGCAACGTCGACGTATTTACGGCAACGTTGAGTAAGCTGTCAAATCAAGCTCGGACTCGCAAATGTTAGTTTGCTTAACGCCCACTGCGCGCGCTCTTCAATTTCTCCATACATTTAATAAAAAAAATAACCGACTTCAAAGAAAAAGCACTAAAAAGTAAAAAATAATTTCCATTTTTGTAGTTACGATTTCTGTAATTTTTTGAGTCGGCGTCAGCCGGGCACGCGCTGCGCCAATCAAGAGAACCTAACCTAACCTAACCTAACCTAACCTAACCTTGGCTGACACCGACTCAAAAAATAACAGAAATCGTAACTACAAAAATGGAAATTATTTTTTACTTTTTAGTGCTTTTTCTTTGAAGTCGGTTATTTTTTTTGTTATTTTTTTTTATTTGTTTTTTTTTAGTGAATCTGAAGTACACTTACTAATTTGTACACGTCCTTTCCAATAAAAAAAGAATCACCGAAATCGGTTGGCGTTATATTGAGTTATTCGTCCATTTGTCGCGCACAGCTTAATACAAATTTAAGACTTTTATGATTTTCTCATGGATATCATTGTCAGAACTTAACCAAATTAAAATGGGACCACTTGGGAGGCACTAGCTATCATTTAAAAAAATAATCATCAAAATCGGTTTACCCAGGCAAAAGTTATGAGGTAACAAACATAAAAAAAAAACAAAAAAAAACATACAGACGAATTGATAACCTCCTCCTTTTTTTGAAGTCGGTTAAAAACGCCAGTCGATCGGTTTGCCGTAAACGCCAATTTAGGTGACAACTGAGACTTCGGGTACAGAGCGTTGATATTTACAGATGCAACCTCTGGCCGGCCGGTATAGTTTTCGCAGCCTTTGAGAAAGCTATGCGTCCATGCAGATGGCGTCACAGTCGTTCGTCGTTATTTCTCCTCCCCTCCCCTCCCCAAAAATTGGGAGTTTCCAACTATAACAGTTGTACTCAGAGAGCACCTGTCAAAAATTAGTACGAGATTAGCACCGGACTAACCATACAAAAACCTGTTTAGTCTGGAGGATTAAAGTTAGGCCGCCCACTTTAAATACACCTGTATATGTATAGGCAAACACACTACACTGTTATGTATTTAACAACATAAAACAATTTATAAAAAAGGCTTGGAATATGTGAGATAATTATGAGACGTCGTAGCGCAAAACGTAATTAATTGTAAATAGCAACTTTTTAAAATGGGCTCAGAATTATCCGACTTGGTTGGCTTTAGGGTTCCGTACCCAAAGGGTGCAAAACGGAACCCTATTACTAAGCCTCCGCTGACCGTCCGTCCGTCCGTCCGTGTGTCACAGGGCTGTATCTCATGAACCGTAATAGGTAGGCAGCTTAAATTTTCACAGAGTGTGTAATTATTTTTCCGCTAGAGCAACAAATAGGTAAAATAAAATAAAATATAAAAATTAAAGGACCCCGTGAAAACGTGATTTTTTGGTGTTGATGGTACGGAACCCTTCGTGTGCGAGTCCGACTCGCACTTGGCCGGTTTTTATCTATGGTCGCGCCCCACATAAAGTAAATGACTAGACCGAACGACCATAACCTCAAACACGCTCGGTGCACGAGATGAATGTCTAGGTCTTCCAAGCTGGTCGATTACCTTTTGCGTGACACGCTAAGTGCTCCGGAGACCTGTCACTCGCATGCTAACCAATGACGCAATTCCTTAATCATTCGCGTCATATTCTATACGTTCAAATTGTGAACAAATAGTGAATACGAATGGTTCAAGTGGTAGGGAATTTATTGATAAGTGTAATAACTCTAGTACCTATAAGTTTAGTTAACAATGAAGTATTTATTGTTTGTAACTAGAAACTTAATGAGATTAAGCCCCGTTGCACGAAGAAACGGCTGAGTTAATCAATGTTCAGACACGTCACTTTTAGTGAACCGCATAGAGTTCCTTTCATACTGTCCACACAAAGTGACGTGTTTGATCATATTTTGACGTTGATTTTGATTTTTTTTTCTTTCGTGCACTCGGCCCTAAGGCTGTCTTGATGTCACAAAAATCTAAGATTTGAAAGATTCTCGATTCTTTGTCCATTGGCCAAGGTACAATTTTGCACGGCGACTAGCGTAATAGTCTTCCAGGCCCCTGGAAATATAGCTTTTTCTCAAAAAGTATGACGTTTTGAGCAAAAGTAATTAGTTAATTTGAGTTTCAGCGACATCTACATTTTAAGCATTGTAATCAGATTTTGAAAATAATACTATATACTAATAATACAAATGTAGATGTCGCTGATACGCAAATCAATTAAATAACGGTAATTTCGTACACATCAAATACATACAATTATCATGTAATTAGTTGATACGAAATTACATAAGTGTACCTATTTTTTTTCGGAATGTTAATAGGAGTACAATTCGGAACAATATGCGTGTGACCGATAGACACTAGAGCCAGAGCAAAAACATTGGAGAAACGTCTCACGTTAATTTTAGATTTTTGTTACTGAAAAATACAGATATTTACAAAAAAAATAAAAAACAAAGAATCTAGCTCAATTGTTTTACCCGGTTACGGAATGGCAACCTTTTATGAACCGATGTTTCGAAGTGTTTTCTTTCACTGCAATACAAGTCTGTAGAGAAATCGAGTGAGGTAAGATTTTCTGCAATGGGAGCTCGGTCTACCAGAGCCAGAGCAAAAACATTGGAGAAACGTCTAACGTTAATTATGGTGGTTAATACTGAAAAATACAGATATTTACAAAAAAAATAAAAGACAAGGAATCAAGCCCAATTGTGTATTTGGAAAAATATTGAAATCTAACAACTTTTAGGGGCAGGGAAACGTTCGGGCCTGGATGGCAAATGTGCAAAATTGTCCCTGGCCTGGTGTGCAAAATTGTCCCTTGGCCAATAAAGCAAGAATGCATTGAAAAAAAAAAACAAATACCGGTGCCCCGCTACCTTCATGACAGTTTTAAACGCTTTTAGGGAGACATCGCGCGTCAAAACAAAAAATAAGAAACAAGTCCCAGAATCTTAAAACTGTCAGAAATAGCACGACAGTAAGTCCACTCCGGATAACCAATTAGAAAGTACTGAGGTCACTATCACTAGGTCACGGCGCGCGGCGCGACGCGAGACTAAATAAAAAAAAACCCAACCACCCCTCATTCTTGGCATATTATAATCACTATTATCATCCAAAGAATAAAGTCGACTGTAGAAAGACGCAACGTTCACCCAGCTGTCACCGATACATTCTAATAAAAGTCATCTCAATTGTGGCGACAGAAGTTTATCGCGGAAATCACTATTGTCACAATGAAATTCAGATTGTGTTTGTATTCAACCAAGGTCAATATAAGAAATTCAGATTGTATTTAGCATTAACCAAGGTCAATATAACAGTGGATGTTTCCACTATCTGAGAAATCGAAAATGTGTCACGTATTCAAACTCCATTTAATATTAAACACTTCAGTTCAAGGCTATTCCACAATGGCCTAGTTCGATACGTTAAATTAGCGTCTACCTACGCATTTATTCACTCGTAACTGGTTTTTTCGGATTCAAAGCGGATAAATCCGGCTGCCAATATAAGATCCGTTGTTTTACAGATTCTAATGTTAGATTGATTTCCTTATTTTTACCATAGATTAATATTTGAATAGAAGTCCAACTTGATAAATATTTTTGGTACTGTACGGAACGGTGCTGTATTACAGCAACCAGAGTGGTCCTTTCGAGTTCTCACCTAACGGAACTTCGAAGTTACATAAAAACGTCAAACCCCGTACAAGTTTTTAGGGTTCCGTACCCAAAGGGTGAAAAATGAACCCATTAATAAGCGTCCGCTGTCCGTCTGTCCGTCCGTCCGTCTGTCACAGGGCTGTCATGAACCGTAATAGGAAGGCAGCTGAAATTTTCACAGAGTGTGTATTTATTGTACCGCTTTAACAACAAATAGGCAAAAGAACAAAATAATAAAAATTACCCCCCCCTTTAATTTTTATTATTTACAAAATACAATAATATACAAAAAACCTGATTATTTTGTGTTAAATCTTGTACGATGGTACGCAACTCTTCGTGTGCAAGTTAAGTGGCCGGTTTTTACTACTTATTCTGTGATTTTATTTCTTCAAGCTGGCAAAATCAAACTCTGACTTCCGACAAAACACGGAGTCGGCGTAAACCGCAACGTCAACGTATTAACGGTCACGGTGAGTAAGCTATCAAATCAAAGTCGGACTCGCAAATGTTGGTTCGCTTAAAGCCCACTGCGCACGCTCTTCAATTTCTCCATACATTTAAAAACGACAGTCGATTGGTTTGGCGTAAACGTCGATTTAGTTGACAAGTGGGACTGGGGGCTCAGCAAAGGAAATTTTGTCCCTAGATACTGGCTCTTCACGTTCAAAACTCCAAAGGTAACTGACCTCTCCAGATCACCGAGGAACACAGGGCTGCCGTTTTTACAGACAGTTTCACGAAAAAAAAAAACACTCAAACACGACCAACCACCGACACGCCACCGTTCAAACTTGACCTAAAGACCGTACCAGAGTCCGCACTGTTGACCTTTTCCTTCCTAAGAGCGTCCTTGACGACCCTCTAATCGAGCGATAATACACTCTATAGATAAAGACAAGGAGGCGAAATTGTCTCGCTGTGACCTGAGAGTTGTGGCGTTCTCGCGGGGGTACTTAGCAATATTAGATTGCGAACAGTTGGCGAAGTATCTGTGGGGCTTCCTAATGTCATGATGGCCGAGGCTCTTTCTTTACCTGGTGCGTATAGTTTGAACACTCTCATGTAGGCGGTGGTAGTCCATAAGTCCATCGCCACCATCTGCCTCGCCAATATCTGCATCGCCAATATCTGCATCGCCAACATATGCATCGCCAATATCTCCATCGCCAGCGACGGAGCTGCGGCCGGAGACGCATATGCGTCGCCAAAAACTGGAGACGCATATGCCTCGCCAAAAATTGGAGGCGCAGATGCGTCGCCAAAGTGAGTATGGTGATATGTAAATTAGGTTGGGCTAAGTAAGGTTAGGTTATGTTATTTAGGTAAGGTTAGGTTATGTTATTTAGGTAAGGTTAAGTTTGATTAGTTTAGGTTGGATTAGGTTAGGTAGTCAGTCAGCGTGTTTGCGTCGTGTAGGTTAGGTTAGGTTTAATGTCCCGACCCGCCATATGCCTTCGCACCCCTACGTATAGTGGCGACGGATCTGCGGAGGGTCCGCAGCCGCATCTCCAGCGACGGAGCTGCGCCCGGACCGCAGGTGCGTCGCCGGCGATGGCGATAGTGGCGTTGCAAATGTTGGCGATGCACATATTGACGATGAAGCTTGACGACGGCGATATTGGCGATGTAGATGCAGGGCACCGTAGGCGGTGGCCAACGATGCGGTGGCACACATGTTTCCTAAAGGGGCCGCCTTATGTAATATGGCGAAACCTTTTTTTTATGAAAAACCGTATGGATGGCTGTGCTGAGAAACCAAAGGTTCTCAGTAAAAGCCAAATCTACCTCACCTAGCGAAACCACGCTCAGCGAGACACAATACCAGCGGATTAGCGGACTATATGCTGAGAAACTAGTAGACTAGGAGGTCGCGACAAAAATGGTAACGATAACGTAAATGGCTGAAACTGGGTTCACGGGATAAAGTACAACCCTCTGAAGCTAAATGTGTCAGTCTGCCTGTTCCAAGTGGTTGCGTTACGTAGATAAGGCGCCTGAAAAAGTAATTATGGTGACGAAAAATACATATGTTAAGGTAAATGGATGCAAATGAAGAAGCATGAAAGTATCAGTACATACTTGCTTAGCAATACAAAAACTGAACAAATCTTTGGTTGCATTTAGTAGTTATAGGCGATTTAGGTTATAGATATAACTTTAGGAAAGAAATGGTCACCATGGCCTTTCATGTTGTAAAAGTGCAGGAAGATTTTCTAGACATAGCGCACTCAACGCCATCATAAAGTCCGGGTTAAACACCGTCCATGTTCCATCTGTTCTAGAGCCTAACGGCGTTTCCCGCCAGGATGGCAAACGCCCAGACGGAATGAGTCTTGTGCCCTGGATTAAAGGTAGGTCTCTGTTGTGGGACGCGACTTGCGTCGACACTTTGGCACAGAGTCATGTACTAGCTTCTTCGAGAACAGCTGGTGCCGCCGCGGCCAGAGCGGAGAACCTGAAGCGCGGCAAATACAAAGACCTTTTAAAGGACTTTGAATTTGTCGCGTTTGCGGTAGAAACGTTCGGGCCGTGGAGCGCAGACGCAAAGGCTTTCTCGGAGAGACTTTGTGTCAAATTGAGGGAGGAAACCGGGGTCCCACAATCGGGGGCCTACTTTTACCAAAAAATTAGTCTGGCTATTCAGCGCGGAAACGCCGCTAGTGTTTTAGGAACATTCAAAAAAGACGTTGCAGAAGAATATTTTAATTTAGTTTAGTTATAAATTTTTTTTAATTTTTGTTATGAAATATTGTTTTCGATTAAAAAAAAAAAAAAACTTTAGGTATATTTAAGTATTTAATTAAGTAACCGTCTGGTTATTGTTGTATAATTAATAGGTATCAATGTTTCCAGATAACCAGTATATTCATCAGCAGGTACATACCAGCATCTATTTTATATAGCCAATCTAGATAACGCAACCACTTGGCACGGGCAGAACGACATATTTAGCATCAGAGGGTTGGTCTCTAACATGTGAACCCAGATTCAGCCATTTACCTTATCGTGACCAAAAATGTCGTGACCTCCCGGAATATAGGGCCCGATTGCGGGATCCAAGTTAATACACGACAATCATGCAATTTCACATTTAGTGAGCCGCATGGAGGCAATAATATCAGGGACTATGTATCCTGGGTCAAACTACTGAGAAAACAAAATGTGTAAGATTTTATTTTTGCTTCAATTTAATAAGAACTGGATTTAAAAAAAAAAACAACAACGCGCAGAGAGATATGTGTTGCCTGATATTAGATACAAAATATTAGTTTAATTGGAACAGTGGTTTTTAAATGATCACTACGTTTGAGGGAGTATAGCTTAGGACTATTCTTCAAGAATATGGACTAATTTCATTACACCCTCTATGTTTGTACTGTCAATGCTGTGACAATGGGATTGCCTTTTGCTAAAACTATCTATTACGGTTCATGAGATACAGCCCTGTGACCGACGGAAGGACGGACAGCTGAGGCTTAGTAATAGGGTTCCGTTCCGTTGGCACCCTTTGGGTACGGATCCCTAAAAAGGAGCTTATGATAGTGCAGCAACTACAGCGCACTTGAAAGCGGTCGGAAGCTATAGAACGCCTAATTGGATGTCATATAGGCGAACGTAGACAACGTTTTAAGTAAGATTAAGTTATAACCTAAACGGGAGCACTATTACTTATTAATGTAAAGAAAAACTTGGTCATCTTCGTAATGAGGAGGATGGATGCAACACGTCCACAAAGCAAACAATGCGCATAGTGATTGATTTGGTTATATTTACAAGAAAATATTACAAAAGTACTCATAGCTAAAAGCATCGGCTAAAAGAAAATCACGCTGTATTCAAAAATCAAACAGAAACTAAATAAATGCTGAATCTTCATGGAACAAGCTAGGTTTGGTGACTAAGATTTTTAATTATTTTTTTGTTTTATCGTTGAGTAATCCACCTCCAAAGTTATTGTAAAAACGCGCGAAAAATTCGAACTTTCGGAACTCATAACTTGAAACCTAACAAAATGTTACTATGCCAACAGTCATCAGACATCTAGTTCGATCAAATAAATCTATTTTGAGACGAAGTAATATATAAGTCAATGATTTGGAGCAAAATTTTGGATCTCTGACAAGAAATATGGCCGTGATCTTCTATGGTCGTGATTTGAAGGGGAGTTGAGCGGGTTGGGCCACCTTAAGCTGGGTTTGTAGTTACAGAAAATTGTAGAAAGCTGGTCTCATAGTAGGTACTCCAGATGGCATATCTCCTTCCTTTTTTATCTGAGGTTGCAACATTGGTGGGGCTTTATTGGTGCGTTTCCTGACTCGTGCGCATCGACATAACCAAAGCAATAGACCGAGAATCAGAGTAGATCTCCATACAAACGTCCGTACCACCATTGGGAAACGTACGAGTGTTGCTGTTATTCCATTTTAATTTGCCCGCTTATTCAATACGTTTTGGTTTTCTTAATTATCAACACGATAGCTTAAATACGTGATATTCGTAATAATTACTTCAGTAAAATAGTTTTAGATCAAATTCAATAAATAAAAGATAGCAAACCCCGAGCAAATTACGAAGAAACAATTCCGAAAAACAACAAATAACTTTATTTTCAATTCTGGTATCCCTGACCACGGAAGCAAGTCCCTAACATTGGTCGTCTCATTCTCTCTCGCTGAACACGCGCTTTCGTGTTCTAACGCTCGCTCATATTCGCAAGCATGGCGGCGTGCGCCACAGTGGGGCGAATTTGTAAAATCAGGGACATCCGATTGTATTCATATCCTGTATAATTAAAGAAAACGAAGTATGCCAAAGTCTTCTTACACCTAATACAAACATGTTTTATTCGTGACGAATTTCTATTTTATCCATTATTTTACGAGTTACAGTACTTTTACGTTTTTTACTATGGAGAAATTAGGACTTTATGGTTTTTCTCAAAATGCTTAAAAGAGCCTGAGCTGTGGCTACTAATTATTCATTATGCCAGCCCTAAAGTATATAACTTTGTAATAATCCTGTCCCCGTGCGTCTCCGTTTTTAATATATTTACATTTATAAATTATATTATTATGTTGTTCTAAAAATGTTATATTTACATATGTTTTATTGTTTCTCTCATGAAAAAAAACCTCAACAACGTTGTTTACAAAACATTTAATACCCACGGCTCTGCCCGCGTGAATATTTTCTTATTTCTCGTATATTTACCATAATTCTCACTGCTTGAAGTAACTTAACGTGATGTTAAATGGCCTATAATTGATAGGAAGAATGAAGTTGTACGTAGATACATATGGAATCAAAATCAGGTGGGCAATTGTTCACTAATGAGCGAAAAGACAAGATTTTGTAAGAGTGTGAAGTAATGTGTTAATTCGATATATGATTATTTTTGTTTAACGTAAACCAAATTAACAATAAAAAATTATGATTTGGAAGTAAAATAAAAATTTGATGTACTTAACCCACAATTATAAACATGCCCAAAATACGCATATAATGTTCAACCCGTAAACAATTTATTATTCAAGAAATTATGGAACAAAGCGTGTGATTAAATAATTGTATGTATCCACACAAACCAGAGAATGCTTGAATATAATAAAATGTGACAATGTTTTTTTATTATATCAAACTTGTACTGACGGCACTAAATGTGCTTGGTAGCCATCTTGGTTCACACGATTAATCTAAAGCGTGGCAGAGTACTCATCTGTGGCGTCGCGGCCATACAGGCAGATTATATTAATCAGACATTTAAATTGCTGCTCCATCCTCAAAGGATTGGTATAGTGCAGTATCCTTCACTATGCTGGCATTCGTAAATTCAATTGGTAAATGGTTTTCAACATAGTTCTTACAGAAAAATCTAAGTTGTTATTCTAATATTTCGGCAGTAAGTGCTTTTGAGTTTTCTTATGACGGTGTTCATACCATTTTCTGGAAGTATTAGTTACATCGCATAGTGTCTGTCAGCTAACTATAGTATTTCCAGAAAATGGCTTGGGTCTTATCGCAGCTTCTTCTTTGTAATACTTTAAACCGCTAATCCGCACTTCTCAAAGTTTAGTTAAACAAATTATTATTAAAAAGGTAATTTTAATAATATAATACGTATAATAAATACGGAGATCTTGTCAGGTGGAGGCTGTGACTAAGGTTTGTCATAACCCCCAAATTCAACTGAATTGCAGTTAAAAGCCAGTGAAAACATAGACCTGAGAAAGATACTGGATCACTTGCAAAACATCTTGATGAAATAGAAAAGTTCAAACCGTTCATGGAAAAAAAATAGAAAACAATGTATCTTGAGTTGGCTGTATCGTTGAAACTTTGAAAACGATGACAAAATATAACACAGAGAGTCATTGCTATAGAAGTGGGTTCTTATTTATGTCCATTATGCTCCAAAGTAAAATGGGCAAAATTTATATTCTAAAAGAAGTTTAGGAGTTCTGATGTATTGAAAGACTTGTTGTATTCTGAACGATTTATTAAACAGTGCTCGCATACTTATATGCTATGGAGCGGCCACGGCTTGCATAAATACGGAGCGCGTCGTGAAAGACCTCTCATTTCATTGGCCGACGTCATGGCGGTGTCGCGCGCGCTGTGCGCTCGCTACAGAAGCAAGAATCCAGCTTCAAGCTCTTTTAGCCAGATGGAATGTCGACTCGCTAGGCCGGAGTGAAACGCGTGCGTACTGGTAGAAGGGCGTATATTCACTGAATAAATGCGGGCGCGCGTTTATAAGCATGCCGCCACACTCTTTTAGACCATACAGCAAGTAAGATTCTAAATGTTTTTAGCAGGGATCTAGTAGGAACTTATCAGACGCTGTTAGTATCTAGGGTGTTAATGACTCTAGATGGTCAGAGTACCTATAATCAACCACTTAATGATGATGAAGAGGACGACAATGCATTGTCTTTTTTTTGGTAAATTTCTTACTCATTCAATTAGCCTGCGACTGCTAAGCGTTATGGAGTAATAAGACACCTTCATCAACTATTTTGTGTTTGCCTATTTCCTCAAGTTCGTGAACGAGACCACTAAAATAGTCAAAAATGAAATGGCAACCCTAGAGGCTGAAAATAAAATTTGTAGACTAACCAAAGGTACTCTCAACATACTATGGTGCCTTATGAGCGAATTTGCGTACTATCGCTGATCTATCAAGCAAAATTACGTTTGAAAACTCCCGGGTATAGGTTTGAGGAAAGCCTCCTGCCGACGGACACTTCCATATCCATTCGTTTGCAAAACGGTTCGTTTCCAAAAGCCTAACGTAAACTACAAGGGGGCGCTCTGACAACCCGCGGCGGGTGCTGCTATTTTTCATAGTAAATGTTATTTACTACAATCAAGATAACTTTTAATACCGAATAACCATTACCAATTCTTACAAAATCCTACATCTGGTGTTGTTCTGTCCGTCTTTTCGCTTACAATTTAACAATTGATTTCCTGATTTGACTCCGTATGTATATATGTAAAGGTTCATTCTTCCTATCAATTATAGGCCATTTAACATCATGGCAAGTTACTTCAAGCGGTGAGCATTAGGGTTAAATGTAAGAGAAATTGGGAAAATACATCCACAGTTTTTCAGCCGACATTAACGCGGGCGAAGCCGTCGGTATTTTAGGTTTTGTAAAAAACGTTGTGGAGGATTGTATTCATGGCAGAAACAATCAAATATATCGAAATTTAACCGTTTTAGGACAACATATTAAAAACATATATAAATGTAAATATAACAAACACGGGGACGCACGGGGACACGATTTTAACAAATTTATATACTTAATGGCATGCTTAATTAATATTTAGTATAAAGAGCAAAGGCTCTATCAAGCATTTTGAGAAAAATCATTAAGTCCTCATTTGTCCATAGTAAAATAATGAAAAATTACTGTAACTCTTAAAATAACGAATAAAATGGAAATTCGTCAAGAATAAAATACGTTTGTAATAGGCTGAAGAAGACTTTGGCATACTTCGTTTTCTTCAATTCTACAAGAAAATCGGATGTCCCTGATTTTACGGTTTCGCCCCACTGTGGCGGCGGTTGCAGCCACCGCGGTCGCTACCGAATTATTATTTCGGACGAAATGTTTTCTTGATTTATGTGTAGTAATATGTACGTTTGCTTGTAATAAGTATTTCCACGGATCTTTGTATTCCTTTCACTCCGATTTTTATACCTTTTGACCTTGGGTATCGGCATTTTGTCGCATTGCAAAGCCTGTAGATGGCGCGCACGCTCGGATGTCGAGTCGACCACAGACTGACAGGCAGTAGGGCAGCAGCGAGCGGATAGGGTATATATTACGTGGTACGCGGGGAAAAGCTGATGGTCCGTCTATTGCTTTATGTACATACGTCAATGCTCGTGCGTCATTTAAATTGCATAAGGCGCAAAAGCTTACGATCAGTTTGCGCTCGTACAGTGACTGACATGCATATAACTATAGATTATACAATCACAGAGTATGCTCGAGAATCCAAAGACGTTTTCGCCGAGCGAATTTCTGCGGCGGTAAATTAACATTAATGGGTACAAATTGGTGTGATTCAGCAATTAGTTTCAAGTCAACCTTACACAAACGTGACTGAATCCTCACGTGCGCTGTCACGCGACACGTTTGCGTTATGCTCCGGATGGCTGCTTTGTGTCCTGTGTACCCTATGTTATTTCTAGGTCGATTTCTTAGGGACTAATACTGAAGTTTTGTGCTAAAGTCAGTTTTTAACGAATAAGAATACAAATTGGTCGATGTTAGGTTGGCTGGTAAGGTCATAAATATTGTTGTTAAAATATCAACTTGACGTTAAGGCTGCGTATGAAGCTAGACAAATTCCCGATTTCCCCCCCACCGCTCCGCTAGACGCCGAAGCGGCAGTGGCGCCGTGAATCTTAGGACAAAACTGAAATGAGATATTGTTAGAGCGACACCTATACGCCGTCGCGGGAACTTCGTGAAAGTTGTATCGATCCCGCGGCAAGTCGTCAATGATCATACAACCAATCACAAGGCTCGAGATCACCCGCCATATTATTCACATTGCTGCTAGAAAACAGCCACCATTTCGTGAGATCTCTACTTCATGAAAGGATTTACTATTTTCACATCGATCGTCAGTAGCTCGTTGGTGTAGCGCGTGAGACGTCTTATCTACAGTTATTGTTCGATGGGGGTGTCGGTTCGAATCCTTGTATGTTACAAAACTTTTTTTTTCTTTTTTTTTACTTTTTATTGTTAATGGTGTATAGTATATAATTATAGCGTAGGTTATACTTAATTGATTTACACATATAAAAAAATATTACAAAATAATAGGTTTTGGTAAAAGTTTTTACCTGAGAAACAATTTTAAAAAGTATAAACGTAAAATAAAACAAAACAATAAAAAGTAAAATAACACTTTTAAAAAGGATAAACGTGAGACGATGGAGAAATAATTTCCATACAACGAGCGCGCAAAAAATTACGCCACGCGACTTACAACATTATATCGCCGTTCATAGCGCCCCGTAGCGCAGTGATGAAAACGGAGAAAAATCTAATTTTTTGTCTCCCAAATTGATAGGTAAACTGATAAAAAAAAGAATTATTTTTCAATAAACCTGATGGTCGTTACGTCATTCTTCATTAGTAATGAGAGCCGAAACAAAGGCCAAATTCCTCCCGCGGCACAAGTGAAGTAAATTTACTTTTTTGTACTAAGCAGGTACCTACGTCGCTTATTCCAAGGAATGTGACAAGTAGTGTCGACACTTTTTTGGGTTCCGTACCCAAAGGGTGAAAACGGAACCCTATTACTAAGCCTCTGCTCTCCGTCCCGTCCGTCCGTCCGTCCGTCTGTCACAGGGCTCTATCTCATGAACCGTAATAGGTAGGCAGCTGAAATTTTCACAGAGTGTATATTTATTTTGCCGCTATAAAACAAATAGGTAAATTAAAAAAATATATAAAAGTTAAAGGGGGGCCCATACAAAAGAAACGTGATTTTTGGTGTTGATGGTACGGAACCCTTCGTGTGCGAGTCCGACTCGTACTTGGCCCGTTTTTTTAGTTCAATTTGCTCTTCTGTGGTCGCCTGGAACGCAGTATCCTCTATTTAGCTGCTATTTGCTGCGGCAGCGAGTGCCGCGTCTTTTGTCGTTTGAACATCTTTTGTTCGACGTTGGCGACGTTGTCGTCGTTGTTCGTCGTTGTTGATGTCGAAAACGGAACCCTATGCGCGCTCGTCGATTGTATCTCGTTCACTCGCGTCAGTCGCGCGGTCGAGCCGCGCCGAAGTGTCTTATAATATTTGGACGCTCGTCCGCTCCGCTGTAGCGCCACAGAGCAGCGCTGTGCAACAATCGAATAATGTAGATTTGTATTCGAATGAATCGAATAACGGGAACAATCGAATAATTCGATTGTTTTTATTCGCAATCGCCTATCGCTAGTCTACGACCAGTGTTTCCAATGATATAACGAAAACAAATTTTGACATGACAGACAGGTAGATCAGGTCGGGGCGTTTATATTGAGTGGTCGCTTGATGGGTCTACGATCAGTGTTTCCCATGATATAACGAAAACCAATTTTGACATGACAGACAGGTAGATCAGGTCGGGGCGTTTATTTTGAGTGGTCGCATGATGGGTCTAAGACCAGTGTTTCCCATGATATAACAAAAAACAATTTTGACATGACAGACAGGTAGATTAGGTCGGGGCGATTATTTTGAGTGGTCGCATGATGGGTCTAAGACCAGTGTTTCCCATGATATAACAAAAAACAATTTTGACATGACAGACAGGTAGATTAGGTCGGGGCGTTTATTTTGAGTGGTCGCATGATGGGTCTACGACCAATGTTTCCCATGATATAACGAAAACAAATTTTGACATGACAGACAGGTAGATCAGATCGGGGCGTTTTTATTGAGTGGTCGCTTGATGGGTTTACGACCAGTGTTTTTCATGATATAACGAAAACAAATTTTGACATGACAGACGGGTAGATCAGGTCGGGACGTTTAATTTGAGTGGTCGCATCATGGGTCTACAACCAGTGTTTCCCATGATATAACGAAAACAAATTTTGACATAACAGACAGGTAGATCAGGTCGGGGCGTTTATTTTGAGTGGTAGCATGATGGGTCTACGACCAGTGTTTCCCATGATATTACGAAAACAAATTTTGACATGACAGACGGGTAGATCAGGTCGGGACGTTTACTTTGAGTGGTCGCATCATGGGTCTACGACCAGTGTTTCCCAAAATATAACGAAAACTAATTTTGACATGACAGACAGGTAGATCAGGTCGGGGCGTTTATTTTGAGTGGTCGCATGATGGGTCTACTACCAGTATTTCCCATGATATAATGAAAAAAATTTTTGACATGACAGGAAGTTAGATCAGGTCGGGGCGTTTATTTTGAGTGGTCGCATGATGGGTCTGCGACCAGTGTTTCCCATGATATAACGAAAACTAATTTAGACATGACAGACAGGTAGATCAGGTCGGGACGTTTACTTTGAGTGGTCGCATCATGGGTCTACGACCAGTGTTTCCCAAGATATAACGAAAACTAATTTTGACATGACAGGAAGTTCGATCAGGTCGGGGCGTTTATTTTGAGTGGTCGCATGATGGGTCTGCGACCAGTGTTTCCCATGATATAACGAAACTAATTTTGACATGACAGACAGGTAGATCAGGTCGGGGCGTTTATTTTGAGTGGTCGCATGATGGGTCTACTACCAGTATTTCCCATTATATAACGAAAAAAAATTTTGACATGACAGGAAGTTAGATCAGATCGGGGCGTTTATATTGAGTGGTCGCTTGATGGGTCTACGATCAGTGTTTCCCATGATATAACGAAAACCAATTTTGACATGCCAGACAGGTAGATCAGGTGGGGGCGTTTATTTTGAGTGGTCGCATGATGGGTCTAAGACCAGTGTTTCCCATGATATAACAAAAAACAATTTTGACATGACAGACAGGTAGATTAGGTCGGGGCGTTTATTTTGAGTGGTCGCATGATGGGTCTACGACCAGTGTTTCCCATGATATAACGAAAACAAATTTTGACATGACAGACAGGTAGATCAGATCGGGGCGTTTATATTGAGTGGTCGCTTGATGGGTTTACGATCAGTGTTTCCCATGATATAACGAAAACAAATTTTGACATGACAAACAGGTAGATCTGGTCGGGGCGTTTATTTGGAGTGGTCGCATGATGGGTCTAAGACCAGTGTTTCCCATGATATAACAAAAAACAATTTTGACATGACAGACAGGTAGATTAGGTCGGGGTGTTTATTTTGAGTGGTCGCATGATGGGTCTACGACCAGTGTTTCCCATGATATAACGAAAACAAATTTTGACATGACAGACAGGTAGATCAGATCGGGGCGTTTATATTGAGTGGTCGCTTGATGGGTCTACGACCAGTGTTTTTCATGATATAACGAAAACAAATTTTGACATGACAGACGGGTAGAGGTCGGGACGTTTAATTTGAGTGGTCGCATCATGGGTCTACAACCAGTGTTTACCATGATATAACGAAAACAAATTTTGACATGACAGACAGGTAGATCAGGTCGGGGCGTTTATTTTGAGTGGTCGCATGATGGGTCTACGACCAGTGTTTCCCATGATATAATGAAAACAAATTTTGACATGACAGGAAGTTAGATCAGGTCGGGGCGTTTATTTTGAGTGGTCGCATGATGGGTCTGCGACCAGTGTTTCCCATGATATAACGAAAACTAATTTAGACATGACAGACAGGTAGATCAGGTCGGGACGTTTACTTTGAGTGGTCGCATCATGGGTCTACGACCAGTGTTTTCCAAGATATAACGAAAACTAATTTTGACATGACAGGAAGTTCGATCAGGTCGGGGCGTTTATTTTGAGTGGTCGCATGATGGGTCTGCGACCAGTGTTTCCCATGATATAACGAAACTAATTTTGACATGACAGACAGGTAGATCAGGTCGGGGCGTTTATTTTGAGTGGTCGCATGATGGGTCTACTACCAGTATTTCCCATTATATAATGAAAAAAAATTTTGACATGACAGGAAGTTAGATCAGGTCGGGGCGTTTATTTTGAGTGGTCGCATGATGGGTCTGAGACCAGTGTTTCCCATGATATAACGAAAACTAATTTTGACATGACAGACAGGTAGATCAGGTCGGGGCGTTTATTTTGAGTGGTCGCATGATGGGTCTACGACCAGTGTTTCCCAAGATATAACGAAAACAAACTTAGACATGACAGGAAGTTAGACCAGGTCGGGGCGTTTATTTTGAGTGGTAGCATGATGGTCTACGACCAGTGTTTCCCAAGCTATAACGAAAAGAAATTTTGAAATGAAAGACAGGTAGATCAGGTCGGGACGTTTACTTTAAGTGGTCGCATGATGGGTCTACGACCAGTGTTTCCCAAGATATAACGAAAACAAATTTAGACATGACAGGAACGCAAATCAGGTCGGGGCGTTTACTGTAAGTGGTCGCATGATGGGTCTAGGACCAGTGTTTCCCAAGCTATAACGAAAACAAATTTTGACATGACAGGAAGTTAGATCAGGTCGGGGCGTTTATTTAGAGTGGTCGCATGATGGTCTACGACCAGTGTTTCCCATTATATAACGAAAACAAATTTTGACATGACAGGGAAGGTAAATCAGGTCGGAGCGTTTATTTTGAGTGGTCACATGATGGGTCTACGACAAATGTTTCCCCAGATATAGCGAAAACATATTTGGTCATGACATGACATGTACAACACATGAAATTGAACTGAACCGTTCCTCCGAGATTAATATTGGAGTTTCTTTTCGTCATAGAATTTATTTTATTTTATTTTATTATATTTTTAATTTTTATTATTATTTTATTTTAGCTATTTGTTGTTATAACGGTAAAATAAATACACACTCCGTAAACATTTCAGCTGCCTACCTAAGGCCCTGTGACAGACGGACGGACGGACGGACAGCGGAGGCTTAGTAATAGGGTTTCGTTTTCACCCTTTGGGTACGGTACCCTAAAAACGAACCAACAAAACAAAACATATTATTTATGTCATTTATTCTTTTCACGGAGTTTTCCTTCTGTTCATGCTATTAATTATTCTGTGCCGCCGACAAAAACTACAAAAATCCGCCCGCCGAGCTATCTGCCAAGGTCATGTGACTTGTCCTGTTGCGACCCGTCCGCAATGGACGTACTGCAGACGCACGTTCCACGGGGAGGCGGATATTTGCGGCCGCCCCAATACTCGTAGTGCCCGCTAGGCTTGAGAAGGAGAATTTAGCATTATTGCGTAACGACAGTCGTGGCACAATGGTTTTAGTGTCGCATTTTTGCTGCGAAGTTGAGAACCACACATATCGAAGTTCGGTTCCTGGAAACATCACTTTTTTTATATCATAACAAATATTTTATTTATTTATGATATTTTTATTTATTTATATCTTGCTAACCGAACGTTACTAACCAGTGTCAATTATTTCGGCTTTAGACCTCAATAACATTTGATTGAAAATTATACAGCGCCATCTATGAAGTTCAGCTGATGCTCGTAGGAATTTGGTTCGGAACTTTGTTACTGTCGCGATCCCGAAAGCGATCTCCGCGTGCGGAGAGTCGTGCGGAGAGGCGTGCGCCCGCTTCGAAACATCGCAGCGGACTGAGGCTACCGAAATGGCGATAGATAGTCGCCAAGAGAACGAAAGGGAAAGGGATACTTTACGGTGCTCAGAAATTTTGTCGTAAGTCCAAAATTCATTTTTTTGATGCTTTGAATGAAAAATTGTGTCCAAATGCAACGATAATCATTCAAAAATTTGAAAATCATGCTGCAAATATAATGTGAGATTACTAGCACTGTAATTAATACCAATTCTGAGAAATAAAGCATAATGTGAAAAAATCGACCTATTTTCGCGATTTTTTTCTATCGGGCCAATGTTATGCTATTGGAACAATAATCATTCAGATTAAGCGGATATAAGTAAAGTTTCATATAACGCAATTTTAGCATGATTAGTTCAATATTCTCTGAGAAATTAAGACAAAGCTAAGTGCGATTTAGCGTCATATGGAGCCTTAATCTCTGCACTTTTGTTGTCTTGAAAATTTCGTGTTTCACGCGAGGAGGAAAGTAAACTATTAATGGCATTTTTTTTTTGCGATCTGACATGGATGGCTAATACCACACAACTACCGTTATGATATTAGCCCAATACACCACATTCCCGGAGGAATTAGGTGCCATGCCAGGACCTTCCTTTTATGAGCACGGCTACATTGAACTGAATGGAAAACACAGACAATTGTTAATTGCCGCTTCGACCATCTTGTCATCCAATGCGATGGTACGAACCGAGGGGTCACTCACTCAAGGAATCTGGTGTACAAACGTTTGGGAATCTCAAGAATCTTAGGTGGGAGTCCGAGGAATCTGGTGGGAGTCCGGAGAATCTCGGAAATCTTATGTAATCCCGAGTAATCCTAAAGAATCTGGAAATCCCAAGGAAATCATTGGGAATCCTATCAAATTCATGGAAATCTCGGGTAATCTTAGGCGGAGTCCGAGGAATCCGATGGGAGTCCGAGGAATCTGGAAATCTTATGTAATCCCGAGTAATCCTAAGGAATCTGAGAATACCAAGGAAATCATTGGGAATCCTTTCAAATTAATGGAAATCTCGGGTAATCCTGGGCGGGAGTCCGAGGAATAGAAAAATCTTGGGTAGTCTCGAGTACTCCCAGGGAGTGTAGGAATCCTAAGGGAATCATTGGCAATCCGATCAAAGTCTTTGTAATCTCAGATATTCTTGTCGGGGTCGGACTAAGCCGGTTTTTGTATGCTTAGTCCGGTGCAATTCTAGTACAGTACGTAAGTTTTGACAGGTTAGATCTGAATAAGACTGTAAAGGTTTTTAAAATAAGAGTACCTTATCTCGAGTACGTGAAATATTTACTAGGTTTTTAAATATAGACTTTTATAAAGGCCCAGGCAAAGAAATAATCAACTTTGACCTAATGATGGCTGAGATACTAAGGGATTTCGAAAGATCGGAGTACCTCATCGTGAAGTTGGGTATGTCAAATATGTATTATGGCTTCAAAAATGGTATTGCATAATGCATCAGGCAAAAAAAAAACAGGGCTGACCTAATGATCGCTGAGATAATACGGGATCTAATCTAACAATGATAGCGCGGCCGTGGGCGCGGCCGCCAGTTTGCGGAGAAATCACGCACACGTGTGCGCACGAGTGTGCGCAGCGCGCACCCCGCGTGTGCCCGACGACCCAATTTCAAAACATATTCAGTCGTATTCAGAGTGAACCTGTCAAAATTTAGTACGGGATAAGCACCGGATTAACCAAACAAAAACCGGTTTAGTCCGACCTTAATACGCGTACTAAGCGAATAGAAGATTATTATGCGTATACTACTTTTTAGGGTTCCGTACCCAAAGGGTGAAAACGGAACCCTATTACAAAGCCTCAGCTGTCCGTCCGTCCGTCCGTCTGTCACAAAGCTGTTACTCATGAACCGTAATAAGTACGTAGCTGAAATTTTCACATAGTGAGTATTTAATTTGCCGCTATAACAACAAATAAGTAAAATTTAAAGATAATAAAAAAATACAAATAATATGATTTTTTGGTGTTAAATCATTTACGATGGTACGAAACCCTTTGTGTGCGAGTCCGACTCGCACTTGACCGGTTTGTTTGGGTGGGCGACTTTTAGTCAGTGATTTTGATTAAATAATTAGATGATTGTAGGTATGTTGTGAACCGAGCTCGGGGCGGACTAACTTTACTACGCGTATTAAGGTCGAAGTAAACCGGTTTTTTTATGGTTAGTCCGGTGCTAATCTCGTACTAAGTTTTTACAGGTTCACAGTGAATACGACTGCAAGGGATTTCGAAAAAGAAGAGTACCTACCTAATCGCGAAGTTTTCTACGTGAAATATTTGCTAAGGTTTCAAATATAGCCTTTTATAATGACCCAGGCAAAAAAAAAATCAACCCTGACCTAATGATGGCTGAGATTCTAAGAGATTTCGAAAGAGCGGAGTACCTCATCTTAAAATTTAGTATGTAAAATATGTACTGTGGATTCAAAAATGGTATTGTATAATGCCTCAGGGAAATAAAAAATCAGCGCTGATCTAAAGATCGCTGAGATAATATGGGATCTAATTTAACCGGATGTCCAAAACGAATATCGCACCAACGCGCACCGGCCGGCCACGGGCGCGGGGGCTCCCCGCCCGCCGCGCCGTTGTCGCGCGGGCGCCGCTCGCCGCCGCCGCCCGCGCCCGCGCTGTTGCCGCCTCGCGCGGACGCCGCGCCCGTGCCGACCCCCACCGGCCGCGCCGCCCGCCTGTCTGCGATGACGTCACGGACACGTGCTGCGCGCAACGCGCAATTATAAGTCTCTATGAATCGTTGGTGGTCACTAAGAATCTTTAGAAATCCCGAAATCATTGGAATGTACCAAAAATGTGTTGGTAGTCCTTAAAAATCCAGGTAATCTTTGGTAGTCTCTAGGAATCTTTGGTAGTCCTCAGAAATCTTACGAAATCCCAGTATATTTGAAATCTCCAAGAATCTTTGGTAGTCTTTGGAAATCTTTAGGAATCTCCAAGAATATTTGGTAGTCTTTGGAAATCTTTAGGAATCTCCAAGAATCTTTGGTAGTCTTTGGAAATCTTTAGGAATCTCCAGGAATCTTTGGAAATCTTTAGGAATCTCTAAGAATCTTTGGTAGTCTTTGGAAATCTTTAGGAATCTAGAAATCCCAAGGAAATCTTGACTACTGGGAATCTGGTGTACACTTTTTGCTCGAGTGACTAACCCCTCGGTACCAACCCGGGCGAGCTTAAACCCTACAACCTAGTAGGGGAAGGGGACCTACAGTTTTACATGGATCCCGAACCATGGAGCAGCTCGCATTCGTGACGAAATGCACTTTATCTCAGGTCTCTGGTACGTTAGTCCAGTCCCCGCGCCACTAGGCTACGAGCCGCTCGCTATTTACACAGGTTAGTTTATCGTCATCACTGCAGAATGTGAGTTGACCGGTATTTGCAATAACGTAAAACTCACACTAAGGACTTCTGCCCCGTTTTGACCTGCCTAAGTTTGAGTGATGCTCGTCTGTTTTGCTGCTCGGGCGGCGGCGCGGAGTACTCGCTGAAGTAACGAAAAGAAAAGAACAAAGTAGAATTGCTCTTCCCGAACACAGCTGACATATGTAAGAGTGCCATATCAATTTCCGAAGCAATTTCAGACATAAGAAATTCTATTACATTTGCAGCCGTTAAGCCTTTTCAAGCTTTATGGCGGGAAAATTCCGTGGGCTACCGAACATCGGGCGCGCGCATTTGTTGGGAGCTCTCTCATAGTGCGGCCGTCTCGCTCTTATGCGTGGATGGGGTGGCGTCTCTCCCCCTCTGGCACGTCCTTGGCGACGACCTCGCCGCTTGACCTTGTGGGAGGCGTGTCGTTCGCAACTGACTCGCGAGCAGCAGGATGGGCCCCCGCCAGTCATAGAAGTCCTGCCATTGGCCATAATCTTTAGATTAAGAACTATTGTATATGTTGCCGTACATATAAACGACCCACTAAAACTTCTCAAAGTCTGTAAGGTTCTAGATTCTTATCTGGTGCGCTTATTGAACACCTATGTTTTCTAGGTGTCAGACAGCCCACTCTGCAGACCTCAAGACACTGAGGATTCAGCCGCCCACAAGCTGCTGGAGTGCCCGGGTATTCAACACAGCGACTGCCAGTTCAGGTTGTAACCATCCAGGTTTCTGCGCTTCTTGACGGAGCTGGGTTGGCTAAAGTGGCTGCCAGCTTGGGGGTGGCGGGGGGTTATACATATCGAGCCGTGTCAGACAGACATATTACGATGTCTATTGTATTCGATTCGGCATCAATGTAGCGCCGCTGAGGTGTGCTAATCATTACGCCGTGTATTCAGGTCAGACGGCAGTGACAAAAAAAAACTAGATAACTGAATTATTTCAACACCGATCAAGGCTGCTCTACAATCCACTCGTCGAAATTGAACTGTATAAAAAATCTAACAAAACATGCAGTAGTTCAAATAATATAACGTAATTCACGCAAACGCTATATCCCGATTAACGGAGGCCGGCAAGAATCGGTGTTCGTGGAGACG
The DNA here is from genome assembly GCA_946894095.1 of Incurvaria masculella. NCBI lineage: Eukaryota > Metazoa > Arthropoda > Insecta > Lepidoptera > Incurvariidae > Incurvaria > Incurvaria masculella. Next base: position 11,536,586 of record OX335663.1, on the reverse strand, counting down.
ACAAGATGGTTCCTTCTTGACAATATTACATTGGTTTAAGAAAAGACTGGTTTAGAAAGAGTAAAGAGGGCATTTTCTTATGCGAATAGACACATGGCTAATCCCCCACCTACTATTATCATATTAACTTTCCATAGGTATATTGCATGGCAATATTTTCAACTATGAAAAACACGGAAATTGTTCATTGCTCCGTAGACCAATTACCGATTACATTACATTCAATGAGATGGTACCAACCCGGATGGGATTAACGCTGCCACGTAGTCAGTTTTACTTACAGTTTTAAATCGAAGACGTACGCCCATACAAAAACAGGCAGCGCCCAGGGTTTTTAACCTCGATTATCGAACCCCAATGCGTCGCTCTACGAGTTAAAGACATAGCTTCTATAAGAATTACCCTCATTACGATGATTTTTTATCGGGTATCCATTACATCATAAAAACATTTAAAACACTTTTGATATGTTTATAATTTTACAGGAATCCTACATTGCACTGAAGTGAGTACCTAAATTAAGTACTTATCCACATTATATCAAAACATGCAACGAGAATCCGACGATTGCCTATATTTAGTAAATAAATATTTATTACATACACCCATTTTTTACTATCCAGTATCTCCTTAGTGTATGGGCGGATCATTGCTGCATTTTAATGGTGGTAACCCTGTCCATCCAGTTTGCGCTTGTACCAGGATACACTTAGCGCCATAACTTAAGGTGGGCCATCCCGCTCAACTCCCCATACAAACGGGGAAAGAAGATCACGCCCATATTTCTTGTCAGAGATCCAACATTTTGACCAAAATAGCTTTATTTGATCGAACTAGAGGTCTGATGACCATTGGCATTGTAAAATTGTGTTTGGTTTCTAAGTTATAAGGTCCGAAAGTTCGAATTTTTCGCGCGTTTTATACAATAACTTTGGGGGTGGATGACGCAATGATAAAGTAAAAACGTCTTAAAAAGATCAGTAATCAGACATAGCTTATTTAATCAAGATTTATAATCTATTTGGTTTTTGTTAGATTTTTGTCTACAGCGGTCGTGGTTTACTTTTAGCTATAAGTCGTTTTGTAATTAAAATTTTCGTAAATCTTACCAAATCATGCACTATCCACATTGTCTTTTTGAAACGGAATCTATGTACAGCTCGGAAGATATAAATGGATAGCAAGCTTACGAGTTTTATCGTAAGGGAATTTTTAGGCCATCCCTGTGCTAGTTTCCATGTGGGGTGTTGGGCTAACCATTATACTATATAGTATTTGCTATTCATCTCCAGAGAAATAAAAAAAAATGCAACATAGGTAGTTCACGCGAAGTGATAGCTTTTCGGAAGCAAAAGGCTTTCAAAGCTTTTTTGAAGCTTCCAAGTGGGAGGCTGCACAAACGGGCCGCCAGGTAGAGATCGACTCATGGAAATACCATGATCAGTTAATTTGTTGGGATATTTTGTTAGTCAATGTTCTAGCACGGTAATTAAAAATCTCCGATTGCTGATATTGTTACGTGGGTGAGGTTTACTTTGAGCCATGCAAACAGGTAAGTGGCGCCATCTGTTGATCACGGTCGGTCTCCAAGCAAATAGTTTCGATGTTTGCAGCAGGGCTATGCCATCAAAGATGGCGCGATCGTAACAATGTTTACATAGAAAATATTGCGCAAAATTCATTCATCCTTTCGGTATTATTCCATCATGCTCGTGTCAAAAGATTGATCTTATCGGAAGACAATGAATAGATATTTGTCCTATCTTAAAGTGATAAAGGTGTTTATGATATTCTCAGAGCACAAGATCAGGAAAACAAGCATATTACCTTATCATTGAACTTTGCCACTTTTGAAAATAAACAGTAAATGAACTTGCTCTGCCGACCCCTCCAGGGAAATGGCTTGATGGTTGTGTATGTTTATTTCTAGGAACAACAGTTTATGTGGGTTTTTTTTGTTCTTTTATTTACTCCTGTCTTTATCTGTCTCCTTTATGGGACATTTAAGGCTGTTCCGACCCATATAAAGTTGTTTGCGCACATAACGCAAAAAGTATTGCACTTTAAGCCACGAATTAATAATAAAAGTTTAATATAGTCATATTACTAGCAGCGAAAACAATTTCACAATTTCAGGATTATTGGTTTTGTTACAATTAATTTAAATACGATTTTTATTTAACAGCGCCATCTAACGGTGTAAAACTTCTAATCGGCAATTACAACGAAACCATTAAACCTGAAATTGTGAATATGTTTTCGCTGCAACTACTATGGCTATATTTAAAATTTTTGACGAATTTGTGCCTTAAAGTGCAATACTTTTAGCATTCTGTGTAAAAAAGACATTGTATGGGTTGGAACATCCTTAAGAGTAGGTTTGTTGGTTTGATTTAATTAGCATGCTCGGTATGGGGCCATTGTCACATCCTACTTTATTATTACAGTTATTTCAGTATGGCTTGAGGAATTTTCCTTTTCAGCCTACGATTGGTTGGGTTTAGTTCCTTGTTTGGATCACATGTGTCGGATAATTTCTTGCCTTACTGTAGCAATCTGCAAGGAGCATTGGTGGCCTTTCCCGGCGGGAGTAACTTATTCGTGGGCACGGTACAAAACCACCGTGCTAGTGCGCTCTGGGACCTTCTCTGTTTCAAAGGAAGACAGGCTCCGTGATGAGGAGGATGCAACATGTCCACAAAGCAGACAATGCGTATAGTGTTTTGATTTGGTAAGATTTAGGAAAAAAATATTTACGAAACGACTTATAGATAAAAGTAAATCACGACCGCTGCAGTAAAAAATCAAACAAAAACCAAATTAATTATAAATCTTCATGAAACAAGCTAGGTATGATGACTACAATTTTTAAGATGTTTTTTATTTTATCGTTGAGTAATTCGCCTCCGAAGTAATTGTATAAAACGCGCGAAAAAATCGGTCTTTCGGACCTTATAACTTAGAAACAAAACACTACTTTACTATGCCAATGGTCATCAGACATCTAGTTCGATCAAACAAAGCTGTTTTGAGTATAATTTTGGATCTACGACAAGAAATATGCGCATGATCTTCTTTCCACGTTTGTACGTGGACCTTAACATTTTATTTCGGAATCTTTGTATAATCTTGATGTTGGAGTGGGCCGCTGTACCCCACAGTTGGATTCGATATCTCGGCCACAAGAACTTACAGTCGTTAACCACTGATAAAATTTGATACGTCACATTTCTGAACTTTCCACTAGTCTAAGCAAATATGAACCGACAAACCTTCAAGTGAGCGGCGTGAAGCCAACCGGTTTCAATCATGATTCCATGATGACAACTATTCAAATAAGGTGCAGATAACTAACAATCATTTTAAATTACATACTACGTGTATGTACATACCTACCTATATGTGGTGGAATCCATCCAGTTATGCTATCATGAGAGTTTATACTGAAAATTTTGTGAAAATCTGTTCAGTGATATCGGATAATTTAAAAGTTTCCATTACAATTCTCTGAAATTAAATCAGTGCAATACATGTGCGTATCTGCACTGTTTTACAGTTTAAGCCATAGTCATTTGTTTACTTATTAGGTACTAAGAAGTTATAAAATGTATATGGGACGACCTCTAAAGTATAGCATACCAAATAAAAAAATTATCATCAAAATCAATTCGTTATGAAATGAAATGAAATGAAATGAACTGAATGACTGACATTTGATGAATGACATTTTAAAAAACGAACAGTCGAATTGAGAACCTACTTTTTTGAAATCGGTTAAAAATAAATCACCAATCCATGCATACACCGGATACATAATTTAATGTAGATCACTACTATAGTTATTCATACCCTACATGATTTTTTTTTAGTTTGAAAGTTTATAATCAATTTGGTTTTTGTTTAATTTTTGACTACAGCGGTCGTGATTTACTTACTTCGTGAAATGTTTGTAATAAAAATTTTCGTAAATCTTACCAAATCAAACACTATAAGCACTGTCAGCTTTGTGGACATGTTGCATCCTCCGCATCACGGAGCCTGTCTTTTTCTTTGAAACAGAAAATGTCCCAGAGCGCAATAGCACGGTTTTCTAGCGTGCCCGCGAAAGAGTTAGTCCGAGAAGGGCCACCTTAAGTGTGCACAGTGCGTGGGACACTGATCAGAGAATACATTCAAACTAATATAATATGTAAATACACTTAACATTATGGTAACTCAAAGGAATAGTTTTAAGCATGACTATTGTGTGACTGGGAACAAAAAACACTTTAATTTATTCTGAATATATTGCTCATTGAACTGGAATGACGTCACACATACCAAGAGTTGAATGGCTGATGCAAGATAACTCATAAGCTTTTTTTAAAAACTTGAATAACGCTATGCTAGGTCTATGGTCATACCAGTGTTGAATAGGTATAATAAAAGTCCACAGGTGGCGTTGCAATTCGCATTTCAGAATACATTAAATACAAACCAATGAATTCAATGATATTTTTGATTTACAGTTTACTTAATTTATGGTTAAACTGTAACATAGTCATCACGCCTACCTACCTAGGTAATATTTGGAATCACGCATTGTTTAATGATGGTGTAACTAGTTCTCAAAGTGACGGAAGATGGCGCCGGTTAGAAATGTCAAAGTACCTACCAGCGAAAATAGGCACTTTTCGGCGAGTTTAGTACGTTGTACTCATCTTTAATTTCAATGTACTGAATTCGCTTCAATATTGGTGCCATCGGGATCTATACCTAAATTGATGAGTGCACTGTTATGGGTGACGATTAAATTAAAGGGAATATAACAAGAACTGTGTGGCAATATTATGTTTTTGTAAAGTATTTTTTTTATGCGACCTGACATGGATGGCTAATACCACACAACTACCGTTATAATATTAGCCCAATACACCACATTCCCGAAGGAATTAGGTGCATACATTGAACTGGATGGAAAACACGGACAATTTTTCATTGCCGCTTTTACCATTTTTTCATCCAATGCGATGGTAACAACCCGGGCGGGCTTAAACCCTACCACCTAGTAGGGGAAGGGGACCTACAGTTTTACATGGATTCCGAACCATGGAGCAGCTCGCATTCGTGACGAAATGCACTTATCAAACTCAGAAAGAGAAAGTCAGTGGTGCATGTCGGTATTGAACCCAGGCCTCTGGTATGCTAGGCCAGTCCCGGCGCCACTAGGCAACGAGCCGCTCGAGAGTGAGCAAGAGTACATATTTTATGTTGAAAAAATGTCCAGCAAATTACAGATAATGTCAGGAGATTCAAGCGGCATGTTATTGCTAACCTAGACAAGAGAACAGAAGATGCCTATACTTACAGATCGCTCATAAGAGATAGCCACCCAAATGGAGCCACTATATCATTCCAGTCAATGTGACAAACATTTGAACAAAAATAAAACTAATAAGTATACCTAACAGAACCAAAAAAAATATAAAAGATAATTAAAAAGTGCACTCAACACGTGAAGTACACGCATCAGCTTGAAGCTGCCAGTGTATATAAATAAATAATAATAATAAGTCTTAAAAACAATTAAAAAACTTGCTTAAAAAAAAAGGAAATTTTCTTGCCAGTTCTTCGCTATAATGATTGAACTGGCTAATAAATGATAAAAACAGACCAATTTGACGCTTCCAAATAAATAATGTGATAAGTGACTCAATTCTATAATTAGATCCAGGCTATAATAAATTTCACTCACCATCTCCATTCCTGTAGTCCTTCTGAGGTTGCATTGTTGTGATGTTTTCAGCACCTGTGGACAAATACACGCATTACAACTATGTATTATGCTTACCTAGCTTATTATCTTTCAAAAGAATCCCCCTCAAAATCATTTAGTAGGAGATCTGTTGGCGACGACCGGAGCTACATTGTGCATAGCTGTATATAGCCTAAATTCATGTCTATTGTTGTTCGTGTATATATGTGTAAATTGTGTAAAATGTATGAAAAATTATGAAAATAAATGAGTTCTGGGGTTGTGTTTCACTTAGAGTGAGCCGACGAGCTCGGCCGCAAGCCGCCTGCGACGTCGCGCCGCGCCACCTCGGCCGCACCGGCTAGCGAAGCCTGCCCTCCGGTCGCCGCCGCTCCTCCGCCGCGACAGGTGCTCGACGAGCGGAAGCGGGAGCTCGTCCTGGCCTTTGTCGTCTTCTTTCGGAAGTTCCGAACCGGCACCCCGCGTCGCGGTCTCGCTCACCGGTCGCTATCAAGATCGTTTGCTAAAAGTTTGCTCTGACTTGAAATGATCGGAAACACTTGCCGTCCAAGATGACTTTGGAGGTAACAAAAGAAAATGGGCGTTATGCAGCTGAAGTCATTGTGTACATACCTACCTACCGAAATGTACTCAAATGCCATCATCGTCAGGTTTATTTTATTCCACCAAGTATTACTGTTAACTAACGAAACGTCCTAAGCACAGCCGACACGGTTAGTCGTAAAATGCACTGGAGGATTTGTATTGTTAGTGCAAAAATAAGTCACAATCCCGTGGCTTTAAACTTACACATCAAGTGTACGCCTTACGTATACGTTTATATACATACACATTTTTATACATTTACATTTATATTATATTTACACATATACTATGTATACATTTCTCTGTCGTTTATGGCACACAAAAATTTTCCCGAATGATGGATCGGAAGCCCTGTTTTTCTATGAAACTCAATTCGTTCATCGTTGAGTAATCCACCTCCAAAGTTATTATATAAAACGCACAAAAAATTCGAACTTTCGGACCTTATAACTTAGAAACCAAACACAATTTTACAATGCCAACGGTCATCAGACATCTAGTTCGATCAAATAAAGCTATTTTGAGCAAAATTTGGGATCTAAAACAGGAAATATGGTCATGATCTTCTTTCCACTTTTGTATGGGGAGTTGAGCGGGAAGGCCCACCTTAAGGTTTACACCTATATCTCTAACTATGGTTTTCCATGATTCACTGTCAAAATATTATGCTGCGCCACTTGTAGGCCAGCATTTAAGATTGTGATGATTGTAAGTATTCAATTGTGATGTTTGAAGATGATTCACATGCTATTGTATGAAATATGTTTACATAGGTGCACATAACACATTACACGATAAGTGTGAAATCATCAAGTGTGTTACCCTCAAAACTAAAGATGCTTGAAGGAGATGCATTAAAAAAAATTTAAAGAAATATCTTAAAGATTTATCACTCTACAAAGTAGACGAATTTTGTTAGCTGTTAGGATATGTTTTGTTTGGATTTACTTTATTTAGGTATAATTGTCTATTTGAATACATATCAATGTAAATGTGACAAATCTGAGAGGCACTTTGTGTCCAAAGACGATATAAATAATTAACACGAATAACATCAAACATATAACCTATTGTTTATAATTCACATATTATTCACGCTATATTTAGCTTGAGTACTCTGGTACAAATTGCATAATTCAAATACCTAAATATTTATCTACAAAAGATTTGAATGACCAAGATAGGGAATTTCCTAGAGCTGTGGATTAGAGAATGGCGAGACCATTGCTGCGTTTATTTCTATTTATCTTCTGTCTTATTTATATTATCTATTTCTTCTGTCTTATTTATATTTATTTTCTTTTTATTTCTACTAGGGCCACAAAGTACCAAGATCACAGAAGTAGGCGGGTTTTCTGAAATGTATTTTCACTAGCTGTATAAACCTGGCGATATGCACGCTGGCATGCGTCCCCGGGGAGCCCGGAACGATCCGCAGTGGCGCATGGGTTTTTCAGCAAACCTCTTTAAACTCACGGTCCCCTGGGAGACTAACATTCCAAAGTACCATAACCTAAAAATCAACATTGTCAAGAGGCAGAATAATTCAGAATACCTACAGAGAGTGGGGACGGGTTCTATGCAAGTCTTGTTGCTGAACAAGACAACGAACTGCAGCAGGCACCATAAGGTGATAACCTGCTATTTCCCGCTTTTAGGCCGTAGCTCGGGCCGTCCTACCTGCAAGGGGCCCCGACATATTCGGTGAAACCACCGATAACTCGGATCATTGCTTTGTATATATATGTGTATCAATAGACATTTCGGACACATCAAAACAAGTGTATAGTTATTTACGCATGTTGCACTACAATGCTTTTTTGTCAACTACAGCGAATCGTTCTACTAAAAAGCTGGGCTATGTCGTATTTACCTTAGCACTTCGGACTAGAACCGCCTTTGCATAGGTGCCAGAAGACTATAACTTACAAGTATACGCAAGATTGGCCTATAAATAAACAAGCACATGTTCTGGCGCATGGCCGTGGAAAAACAACAAACCTGCGATGAGCTGCGCAGAACGAACGGAGCCGCTGTCGGCCGGGTGGTCAAGCTAGGCACATCAACGGTACACAAACGACACCACGCACCGAGCCATGCAGAGCAGGCGCGGCCGAGACCACGTTGCGGAGCACGTTTGCACGAGGGCCGATCGAACGGGGGCCGTGACCGTCCGGTGGTTGACCGTGCGCGCGGACCTGCTGGAACCGGAACCGAACCGAACGAACGAACGCGGCGCGGGGGATGCGTCTTGCGGCGAACAGCTGCTTTAGTTTGGGTTGCCAGGTGTAGTTTTCCCGAATGCAGGAAATTGTCCCGTATTTGACTTTCTGAGAAATCAAATACGTATTTAACCTGATGTTCTACTACCGTATTACTCATATTTTTATGATACTATAAGCATTAGATAATAGAAGCGCTCACTAAAATAATAACAGCAGCGTAAAGGCGATATGCGGGACGGGTTGGCATAGGTAATTCAGTTTGAAATAATTGTATTGCATCTCCTCAGTATATCTACTATAAAAGCGAAAGCAAAAAGTATTCCCTGCAGTCGCAATCAGATTTAGTCATGTTACAAGATTTACGAAAACTACAGACCAATTTCGATTCTATCAGTATAATATGTAGTTTGTAGAGAAAGGAAACCTAAAGTTTTGCGTGGGATCCGAAATATGAAGTTACCCGCATCCATTAAGATGTCCATAAATCGGAAAATGGCAATGCCAGATAAAGGCATTCATGCAACCTTCAATGCTTCAAAAATATTAAGTAGGTATGTAAGTAGTTTGTATTACCTTTACAAGAAAGTATCTCACAATTGTATGAGCGAAAAAATCTTCTAAATACCTACCTACCTTGGTAAATCATAATCAATGAATAAAAGCTGAATACTAGGCAACTTTAACCAATTGTTTCAAACAGTTTTGAGTTGATTGATATTAATTATATGCTGATATTGGTAAGCTGTAATTTTGTGGCATAGGTAAGTACCTACAACCAGAGAAACAGGATAGTATTATATTGTGTACATGTTCTTTCAGCAGCCGCGATTTAGATTTCGTAGCGTTCGGTGGGGTTTTCGGCATTCGTTTAACATTCCATCTAACCCTACGAATAAATCGAATCCACTGAATCTAACCTAAAAAATGTCAACTGGAACATACAATTTATTTTACCACATTTCCAGGAAAAATTAACCATATTATCAACATTTCGGCCGGCCAACAACTGACAGCTAAACTGAGTAAGGCAACACTATTGTCCGCGGCTTGAGAGAGAGAGACGAGAGAGACAAGTAGAGGAGGCTGTGCCTCAAGTTATTTTTTTCTTAAGGGCTTAAACTTTTTTTCCCTATTCATGGGGATTTATTTTTTCATGTGGTTTCCCTAAAAAGACAGTGGTGCCATCAGCCATGCGCAAAATAAGCTATAACTATTGTATTCGGAGTGGGCAGACTAACTTCAATCCGCCAGACTAAACCGGTTTTTGTATGGTTAGTCCGGTGAATACGACTGTTAGGGATTATATCCGTCACGATACTATATGTATAATATTCTATATAACACCCTATGTTTTTGTTTCTGTGGCGCATATTCGTGGTGGCGCAGATTGATTTCTGTGGTTGGCTCTGTAATATAGAAAAACAATATGTCAAGATGACATTATTATTCATGAACTTGTCATCTCGTTTTCACGATTAAACTAATTAATTCTAAACATCTTTTATTAGAAACATTACATGGCGCAGCCGGTAAAGAAACATTCGGTCAACAGAAATGGAACGTAAAGAAAAACAGGAAAGTATGGCTAATATAGATTTTAGACCGCCACAGCCGTTAAGGCTAGAAGACATTGAACATCTATACACACAATGGCTACGGTTCAAATTGTCTTTCAAAATTTTCATCTCTGCGGCCGGTTTCGATAAATTATCAGAAAATAGGAAAGGGGCAATCTTGTTGAATTCGATTGGAGAGCAAGCACAGGAGCTTTATTTTAATGTACTAAAGAAAAAAGAGGAGTCTGAAAATAAATATGAAGATGTACTAAAAATTTTTGAAGAATATTTTAAGCCAACACAAAATGAAATTATTAATAGTTTCAATTTTAACAAACGGGCACAAGAAGATAATGAAAAGTTTGATTCTTTCTATACTGCATTAAAACAACTGGCAAAACATTGTAACTACGACTCACAAGAAGACAGAATGATTCGTGATAGAATTGTCATTGGGATACAGAACAGACAGCTTCAACAAAAACTTCTCGAAGTAAAGAAATTAACTCTGGAACAAGCTGTCGACATGTGCAGATCATCGGAGCTATCTCGGGAGCATGCGAAGTCGATGGCAAAGCAGAGTGCGTCAGCGGTTGAAGTGGACATCGTGCAGAGCGGCACGAAGGTGGTGGGACAACAATCGCAGCGATGCAGTCAGTACCAGGCTCCGGACCAAGTTGATATTAAAGATAAGTTGCATACCCATACCAAATACAGGGTTTTTAGCAAAGATTTTTATAAGTGTAAAAAATGTAACACTGAACATGGTCCAAGAAACTGTCCAGCATTTGGAAAATTTTGTAATAAGTGTCAAAAGCGTAATCATTTTCGGGTTGGCTGCACAGCACAAAAGACAATGCATTGTGTCAAAAATGGACGTGAAAGCGATGAGGAAAATGATGTTCATGATTTATGACTACGTGTTTGCCATTCAATAAATAACATAAAAAACAATGAATGGGTGCATACTCTTAGGGTAGAGAATAAAAAAGTTATTTTCAAATGCGATACTGGGGCTCAAGTCAACATATTATCATTAAGAGATCTTAAGAAAATTGTCAATGATGAGAGGCCTTATTGGTCTGAGACACAAGTTATGTTAGAAGTGTTTGGGGGAGCACGCATAAAACCACTTGGTAAAAAGTTACTTTCAGTTTTTGAAAATGACGAAATGTTCATGACTGAGTTTATAATAATAAAGGAAAATGTTAAACCGATTTTAGGGTTGGATACACTTATACGATTTAAATTAATGAACAACAGTAATGTTAATAGTGTAACGTTGGAGAATAATAAAAATGCAATTATTAATCAATATTATGAATTATTTCAGGGTGTAGGTCAATTTAACAAGCCGTTGGAGCTGCACACTCAACCAGGTGTCGAGCCAGTAGTGCGACCTCCAAGGAGAGTTCCGAACGCGCTTCGAGAACGCCTGGCAGACAAGCTTAGGAGCTTGGAGGATCACCAAATCATTAAAAAGGTCGATCACCCTGTGGGCTTTGTCAGTAACTTAGTAATCATAGAAAAGAAAGACAAATCACTACGTTTATGCTTGGATCCCAAAGACTTAAATAAAGTTCTAATAAGGGAACGTCATTTGATCCCAACCCTTGATGATATAATTGCAAAATTAAGTAACAAGTCGATATTTTCTGTTCTCGATCTTACTGATGGGTTCTATAATATAAAATTGACTGAAAATTCAAACGACTTATGCACATTCAATTCGCCCTATGGTTGTTATAAATTCTTAAGGTTACCATTTGGAATATCAGTTGCTCCAGAAATTGCGAAGTTACATTTGGAGACATACCGGGTGTTATTGTTTGTTGCGATGATTTATTAATAAGTGCTGAATCTGAAGATGAACATGACACAACATTAAAAAAGGTTTTTGAACGTGCTAAGCAATGTAATCTTCGTTTTAATAAAAGCAAATTTCAATATAAACTGAATGAAGTCAAGTATTTTGGACATATTTTTTCTAAAGATGGTATGAAGATTGACAAAGATAGAATAAAAGCTATTATAAATATTAAAAGTCCTACTAATAAAAAGGAATTGCAGACTTTCCTGGGTATGGTTAATTACCTACGTAAGTTCGTTCCTCACATGGCTAACATTGCACAACCCCTACAGGAACTATTAAAAAAAGACGTAGGTTGGATATGGACAATTGTACATGAGAAAACATTTAATCAAGTTAAGCAATGTATTACTAAGGCACCCGTTCTTCAGAATTTTGACAGTAAAGTACCAATAGTCATTCAGTGTGATGCCTCAAAAGATGGCCTTGGATGTTGTTTGTTACAAAATAATAAGCCAGTGAGCTTTTCCTCTCGCAGCTTGACAGCGGCAGAGAAAAATTTTTCACAGATTGAAAAGGAACTATTGAGTGTTGTTTGGGCTACAAAGAAATTTCAATTTTATATATATGGCCAAAAATGTACAGTTTTGAATGATCATAAGCCGTTAGAAAGTTTGTTAAAAAAAGGGATTCATGAAATTCCTTCGACTAGATTACAACGGTTAAAATTAAAATTGCTCAAATATGAGATTGAATTCAAATATTTGAAAGGGAAGCTTATGTTAATAGCAGACTTATTGTCACGCTCTTATTTAGAAGGTGTTGAGACTGATGACAGCTATATGTACGAAGTAATTCATTGCATAGGTCTAGCCACTTACTTACAATGCACAGATGAACAAAAGCAAGAGCTCATATTAGAAACAGCTAATGATGAAGAATTATCGAAACTTATTGAGTATACAATGAAAGGTTGGCCTGAGTACTTAGAGAATGTACCAGATTGTATTAAATATTACTTTAAATTTAAAACCGAGATAACAGTTGATGAAAATTTAGTTTTCTTAAGTCATAGATTAATCATACCAAAATCTTTAAGAATGTCAATTATAACAAAATTACATGAAGGGCACTTAGGAATGACAAAAATGAAACAAATGGCACGAAACTTATATTACTGGCCAAAAATCGACGATCACTTAGAAGAACATGTTAGAAAATGTTTTATCTGTCAGACGTATAGAAATATTAATTGTAAAGAACCACTTTTGCCACATGAAATACCAAATATACCGTTCTCGAAATTAGGAATTGATATTATGGAAGTAAAGAGAAAGAATTACCTTGTAATATTTGATTATTTTTCTAAATGGTTAGATATTAGGTTCATTACTAGTAAATCTGCACATAGCATAAATGATTCACTTTTGGATATTTTTTGTAATTTTGGTGTACCATCAGAAATTGTATCGGATCATGTACCGTTTGATTCAAGCGTATGTAAAACATTTGCCCAGGAGTGGGGCTTCAAGTTTACTTTTTCAAGTCCTAAATATCCTCAGTCCAATGGAATGGCAGAGAGAGCTGTACAAATAGCGAAAAAGATGATGTTAAAATGTTTGGAAGACAAAACTGATGTAAGAACTGCACTATTGCAGTATAGGTGTTCACCTGTTTCTGGTACAAATCTCTCACCAGCTCAGCTTTTAATGAATAGAAATTTAAAAACAAAACTACCTGTGACTTATGATTACTTAAAGCCAAAATTAAATGTTAATATCGAGACAGAATTAAGCAAAAATGTAAATAGAAATATAAGAAATTATAATTTGCATACTAAATGTAAAACTGATTTTGTCGTAGGTCAAAATGTTTGGTTTAAGAATGACGTTGACAAGAATAAATGGGAACAAGGAAAAATTGTAAAAAAATATAATTTTAGATCGTATGATGTGGCTAATAGGGATGGTGTGATATATAACCGAACATCTTATCATATAAGAACGGAATGATTTGGTGATCATCCAACTCCAAGCTGGTTGAGTGGAGTTCCTTTATATTTAATAATTAAGTGTGATTGTATGAAGTTAAGTCATGTGCTTGAAATAAAGTTTTTTTTTTTTTTTTTTGTTAAAAAGGGTAAGAAAATATTATGTTTATTTTTAAAGAAAAAAGGGGAAGATGTAATATAGAAAAACAATATGTCAAGATGACATTATTATTCATGAACTTGTCATCTCGTTTTCACGATTAAACTAATTAATTCTAAACATCTTTTATTAGAAACATTACAGGCTCAGATATCATGTTCTATGCTAGCAGTCTGGCGCAACTCTCTTAGTAAAAAACGTTGTATGAAACGGCTTCTGACAGCAATGGCGGCTATGTCCATTGGACTGACAGTTAGTACACGTTTCATACATTCGGTGAAATTGACCCAAATCCGTTCTATTATCTTTGTATGCCAAGCACGCCGCTGACAGCTCCTTTACGGAACGCTGCAGTTATAGAAGTCGGCCATCTTGGGAGGACAAGACAAACGAACCAATCACATGCTGCTGTCATAAATGTCTTAAAATTAAAATTAATAAATGTCATAAATTACAGGCCGTGATTGGCTGTTTGTCTTGGCCCCCCTGACGTCACTCGTTCTTTATGGATTGAAGGTTCTAGGTTCAGTGTCGCATCTGTCCGAAGGACAATATATTGGTAATCTGTGATGTCAAGAGCATTTAGGAATGCTCTAAGGCCAGATATTATAGCTCTGTTCGGGCTATTTGCTCCGCGGAACGGTTCCATTCTGTTCGGTACAGAACAGAACCAGGCGGAACAGCACGGTGCAAAATTTCATGCTCCGACAGCCCGAACGCCTCAACCATTAGATATACATTCTATTGGCTGGTGCAAATAATCTCTAGTTAAAGCGTTCACCGGTCGTCGCAAAGTCGCAAAAGATTATCAACAACATCAAACGCACAATCAAACGATTTGTCGAAAGACAAATAACGAGCGATCAAACTCGCTGACAGCTGACAGTTTTGATTCCATTCCGCCATTCCAGCTCTGTTCAGGCTATTGCTCCGCGGAACGGTTCCATTCTGTTCGGTACAGAACAGAACCAGGCGGAACAGCACGGTATTACGCAGTAATATTATATTATCTATGAGCACGGTGCAAGATTTCATACTCCGACAGCCCGAACGCCTCAATCATTTGACATACATTCCATTTGTTTGACGCACAGTTTGACGTATGTGTGACGGGTTCGTTTTGGAAGCCCAACCCAACACACAAATAAAGAAAGAAGAAGATCATCTGTGAAGAAGATGGACCAAATAACGAGCGATCAAACTCGCTGACAGCTGACAGTTTTGATTCTGTTCCGCGATTCCATTTCGCATGATAGAACAGAAAGGAGTGATTCCAAGCGATTCTATTATTCAGCGAAAACGGCCGAGGTAGGTACACAGAACTGTCATTCGGTGAGCCAAAACGCTTTTTCTTGCATTTTCCTGCTCAGAGTGGCTCAAAGCAAGCAGCCCGAACAGAGCCTATATGTTTTGTGGCTGTCACTTGGCAGTTTCCTAAATGGGCTGTGGTCATTTGGCCAGCGTTGCCAGATCTACCGTATTTACGGTAGATCTACCGCTATCCTACTCATCCTACCTTTCTACCGTTGAGAGCTATATTTTCTACTGTTTTTTCAAAAAACCAATTAAGTTACATAAAAAAGACTAGACCTATCAATTTGTGAATATTTCTATTACATGATTTTCACGAGCCAATACTCTGGAAATCCTCTAATTATGTTTAGAGGATTTCCAGAGTCGCCGCGACAATAAGCTGCGCCCATTTCTGTTTAATACAATGATGTACTAGAGAAAGCACTAATATGTTTCAATGATTGGGTTGCATCTTTTATGCGGAAGAACGGAATAGAACGGAAAGAACGAAATTATTTTGTCCACTCTTCTTTCCTTCTTGCTCTCTTCAGGAGAAAAAATGGAGGATTCGAGCGACGGATTTTCAAATAGCAGTGAAGGCACCAGCCAACGAATTGCTGATCAACAAAGAACTTCAAAATATGCTCGGCAGCATAAAACTCAGCGGGAATTAATCGAGTTATTTAAACCTTGGCTCAAAAACAGTAAAAAAGGACGTGAATATTGTTATTGTACATCGTGTAATAAAGACAATAACGTAGCTGCCGGAAAGAACAGTTTAATCTGGCATGCAACCACACAAATTTTAGTCAACTAAAAAATTTACAGCCCTAAATTATGGTAAAAAAATCTACCGCAAAATCTACCTTTTTTTAGTTTAGGTTTTACTGCATTAACGCTTCGTACATCTGGCAACACTGTTTGGCACGTTTGTTTGGTTTGTTGCATCGATATTTGTTATGTTTCAAAAGTAAGCTCTTCACCTATAAGTAATCCCGTCTAGGGTTCAACAAAATGAATGGCGAACGTCCCACGATGCCCTCTCAGAGCGCAAATCTGCGGGACCTAATGGGGACCAACTCGGTCTTCCAAATCGACCCCGACTTCGCCGAGGGACTGCTTCACGAAAACATCATGCTCGACTCGGATTCGGATAGCGAAGACGTTTATAAGAGCCTCGAGGCATCTACGGAGAAACTTATGCTTTCGTCCCCTCAGTATCTTTCTTTCGACGATCTCGCGACCAAGATGGTGGACGTCGTTCCCTCGGGCGACGTCAAGATCTTGATAGTGGAAGAAGGAACCGGCAATCTTCTTCCAATGGACGCATACGTGCACGTTCACTACGCCGCCTACTGGGAGAACGAGTCAGTCCCATTCGACAACACGCTCGCATGGAACAACGGCGCGCCAGCGCGACTTAAGATGGGCGGTCGGGCGATCCTGGAGGGCCTCGAGATAGGGCTGACGGCGGTGAAGGGGCCTCGGGCGCAGTTTCGGTTGCTTTGCACCCCGCACGTATTGTGGGGCAGCCGCGGCGCTCTGCCGCGCATTCGGCCGGAGCGCGCTCTCTTCTGTGTCACCCTCGTCGCCGTGGAGGACTTGGGACCGGTGGATAGGTTCAGCAGTCTTCCGTCGGAAGATCAGAAGAAGTTCTCCGTGACTCTCTGCACCGTGGAAGCATCCAATATGCAAGCGAAGAACTTTTTTAAGAAGCATCAGTATGTAAAAGCCGTTCGTAACTATCAGATGTCCCTGCATGTTCTGCACCTTAGTGAGCCGGAAACAGACGTAGAAACTGAGACGATAAAATCACTCATATGTAAAGTTTACGTGAACTTAGCGATCTGCTACACCAAAATGGAGCAGCCTAATAAAGTGATGCTTATGTGTGACAAGTTAGGTCAGTTGACTCCCATAAGTAAGCATTGCCAAGCTCTTTATTTGTATGGAAAAGCATTTGCTATGCTCGGAGAGTTGGTGGACGCCCAGAAATTCCTGAAAATGGCCCTGGAACTGCAATCAAGGAATCCAGACATCGCGAGAGAGATGGTCATAGTGGACAAGAGGATTGTGGATTCTAAGAAACAAGAAAAGAGCATGTGGAAGGGTGCATTCTTCAAAAAGAAAACGGAACAAGAGTTTGATGTGGACGAGGAATTCAAGACTGAACTCCGCGAGACGTGCGAGAGCTTGGCGGAGCAAGACGGATACGCTGAACTGAAAATGCCAAAGAGATTGACCGATCACGAGGTTGGGTACGCCAGGAAGTTGCTGGAGGGATTTGAAAAGCTAACGCTGAGCGAACGCCAGGTTCACGGCGAGAGAAAGGTTTCGATTGTTAAAAAAGAGTAGTTTTATTTTTTGAAAACTTACCGATTTCCTCCAACGACGGAAGCATCGTCAGGGCGTTACCATTTGACGGGCCGAGCTGTCAGACGTAACTCCGGGGCAACGAAGTGGCCCTGACGATGCTTCCGTCGTTGGAGGCGAAACATGTCGGCCAAGCACGGTGTGCCATACAAGAAAACCAAAAGTTTTCAAAACATGTGCAGCGGCGGAGTAAATCTAAGAACATATGAGTAGATGGTTTTATGTTTTGTAGCAATCTGCAGAACATTGCTCGTAACATATTCAGCTGATATGGGCTGAGAAATCTGTGCCAAAACAAAACATAGTCCAAAGGACATGCTTTGACTGAACTGATTCCTCTAATTGTATATTGTATATGTATTATTGTGTGAAACATCCTTACGTATTCCGAAAGGTTAATGCATTCCTACCTACATATTCATAAGAATATCTTATTACTATAGTGACAATGTTTTTGTTGTATACATACATATACAGCAGAATATTTAATATTAAGGTGGGCCTTCCCACTCAACTCCCCATACAAACGTGGAAAGAAGAATATGCGCATATTTCTTATGAGAAGGCCAAAATTGTACTCACAACAGTTTTATTTGATCGAATTAGATGTCTGATAACCATTGGCATTATAAAATAGTGTTTGGTTTCTATGTTATAAGGTCCAAAAGTTTGAATTATTCGCACATTTTATTCAATAACTTTGGACGTGGATTACTGAACGATAAAACAAAACATCTTAAGGTGCATTTGCGGGCACGGTACAAAACCGTGCTGTTGCGCTCTGGGACCTTCTCTGTTTCTAAGAATAAGACAGGCTCCGTGATGAGGAAGATGCAACCTGTCCACAAAAAAGACAATGTGCATAGTGTATGATTTGGTAAGATTTACGAAAATTTTAATTTCAAAACGACTTATAGCTAAAAGTAAACCACGACCGCTGTAGTCAAAAATCTAACAAAAACCAAATCACGACATAGTATAAAACAAAGTCGCTTTCTCTGTCCCTATATCCCCATGTTCGCTTAAATCTTTAAAACTACGCAACGGATTTTGATGCGGTTGTTTTTAATAGATAGAGTGATTAAAGAGGAAGGTTTATATGTATAATAACATCCATTAAATAGTGGAGAAATACTGTTATTTTTGAGGTTTCCACTGTGATGTCATAAAAAAAGACCTGTGGCACTCGGGGACTGCCGCGGTAAAGCTATTGCATAGCATTTTGTATCAAGTTATGCCGGCCCGCCCCCGCCGCCGCTCCCGCCGCCGCCCCCGGTCCCGCTCCCCCTGGTGTGAAGTAGCGCTACCGGCAGTGCGATTACGCAAAATTTGAGGATGGTGCCGCGGTACGTGTAGGTGCGCCCCCGTCATTTCTAAAGCGCGATTACGAAGCCGTTTTTCATCCACCTACATCCAGCACGGACCAATCTGTGTCGACAATAGGTCAACTTTTGAGGTACTTGACTAGACGAGCAGACGAATTAGGCGTTTACCTCCCCGCATTTGACAGTTCTTTGCCGTTTCGTAATACCGATTCGACGCGAAATGTATGGAGTTGACCTAATTGCTGCGGGTAGCGCTGAGTGCCGCACCATTTGTGAATGCATCGATTTCGTAATCGCAAAAGCTGTCATATTGCTGTAAGTACAGCAACCTACACCCAATTTTGTGCTTCGTAATTGCACTGCGGCACACACCTCCGTGCCCGTCGGAGTGGGGAGCGTGAGGTTTTTTTTCGTTACGGAATTTCTGGATTCGGTCCCCGCGCTCAAGGCCCTCGAAAGAAGCTATGCAATAGCTTAAAAAATCGTTTTTCCGCTTACATTGCAAACGCAGGCTGAACCCTACGAGATTTGTCAAATCACTATCACTACATAGTATAAAACAAAGTCGCTTTCTCTGTCCCTATATCCCCATGTATGCTTAAATCTTTAAAACTAAGCAACGGATTTTGATGCGGTTTTTTTAATAGTTAGAGTGATTGAAGAGGAAGGCTTATATGTATAATAACATGCTTTAAATAGTGGAGAAGTACTGTTATTTTTGAGGTTTCCAATGTGATGTCGTAAAAAAATATTTTTTTCCGCTTACATTGCAAACGCAGGCTGAACCCTACGAGATTTATCAAAATAATGTACTAAGTATTGTACACATTGAAAAGGTCTACAGTAAACTCCGCGATGGTATATTTCTATCTCTTATGGATATCCCACAATAACATTTTATTGTCATTTACTTTTTACGACAAATTATGGCTAATTTTCGAAGCGATTTTAACCAATACAGCATTAATCCTTATCCAATTAAATATCTTAATACATTGTTGATTTAATATAGATCTATATGGCCCATTACAGCATATGATTTAAATAAATATTTTCGAAGATATTACAGATTTAAATTTTAACAGATTGCGGGACGTAGCGTTTGCGGCGGTACCGGCCGGACGGGGCGGCGGGAGCCATTCAGATATATTTCATACCCGTGCGAAGCCGGAGCGGGCCGCTAGTAGATTATAAATCTTGATTAAATAAGCTATGTCTGATGACTAATCTTTTTAAGATGTTCTTACTTTATCATTGCGTAATCCACCTCCAAAGTTATTGTATAAAACGCTCGAAAAATCCGAACTTTTGGAGTTTATAACTTGGAAACCAACCACAATTTTACAATGCCAATGGTCATCAGACATCTACTTCAATCAAATAAAGCTATTTTGAGCAAAATTTTGGATCTCTGACAAGAAATTTAGGCGTGATCTTCTTTCCCCTTTTGTATGGGGAGATGAGCGGGTTGGGCCACCTTAAAAAGGTTAGTCATCAGACCTATCTTGTTTCATGAATATTTATAACCAATGTGGTTGTTGTTTGATTTTTGCCTGCAGCGGTTGTGATTTACTTTTAGCTATAAATCGTTTTGTAATTAAAATGTTCGTAGATCTTACCAAATCAAACACTATGTGCATTGTCTGCTTTGTAGATATGTTGCATTTTCCTCATCATGGAGCCTGTCTTTTTTTTTAAACAGAGAAGGTCCCAGAGCGCATTAGCACGGTTTTGTACCGTGCATGCGAATGAGTTAGTCCCGTTGGGAAGGGCCACCTTAATGTTGTAATGTAGACCTTTATGCTAGTTGTTTATTATCCAAATTAATAATAACAGTAGACCTGTGCATCTATGTCAAAATTGGTTTGTTCTAGAAGAAATGGGTATATTGTGTCTTGTTTGACCGTGAGGACCAGGAAGTTGCTGGAGGGATTTGAAAAGCTAACGCTGAGCGAACGCCAGGTTCACGGCGAGAGAAAGGTTTCGATTGTTAAAAAAGAGTAGTTTTATTTTTTGAAAACTTACCGATTTCCTCCAACGACGGAAGCATCGTCAGGGCGTTACCATTTGACGGGCCGAGCTGTCAGACGTAACTCCGGGGCAACGAAGTGGCCCTGACGATGCTTCCGTCGTTGGAGGCGAAACATGTCGGCCAAGCACGGTGTGCCATACAAGAAAACCAAAAGTTTTCAAAACATGTGCAGCGGCGGAGTAAATCTAAGAACATATGAGTAGATGGTTTTATGTTTTGTAGCAATCTGCAGAACATTGCTCGTAACATATTCAGCTGATATGGGCTGAGAAATCTGTGCCAAAACAAAACATAGTCCAAAGGACATGCTTTGACTGAACTGATTCCTCTAATTGTATATTGTATATGTATTATTGTGTGAAACATCCTTACGTATTCCGAAAGGTTAATGCATTCCTACCTACATATTCATAAGAATATCTTATTACTATAGTGACAATGTTTTTGTTGTATACATACATATACAGCAGAATATTTAATATTAAGGTGGGCCTTCCCACTCAACTCCCCATACAAACGTGGAAAGAAGAATATGCGCATATTTCTTATGAGAAGGCCAAAATTGTACTCACAACAGTTTTATTTGATCGAATTAGATGTCTGATAACCATTGGCATTATAAAATAGTGTTTGGTTTCTATGTTATAAGGTCCAAAAGTTTGAATTATTCGCACATTTTATTCAATAACTTTGGACGTGGATTACTGAACGATAAAACAAAACATCTTAAGGTGCATTTGCGGGCACGGTACAAAACCGTGCTGTTGCGCTCTGGGACCTTCTCTGTTTCTAAGAATAAGACAGGCTCCGTGATGAGGAAGATGCAACCTGTCCACAAAAAAGACAATGTGCATAGTGTATGATTTGGTAAGATTTACGAAAATTTTAATTTCAAAACGACTTATAGCTAAAAGTAAACCACGACCGCTGTAGTCAAAAATCTAACAAAAACCAAATCACGACATAGTATAAAACAAAGTCGCTTTCTCTGTCCCTATATCCCCATGTTCGCTTAAATCTTTAAAACTACGCAACGGATTTTGATGCGGTTGTTTTTAATAGATAGAGTGATTAAAGAGGAAGGTTTATATGTATAATAACATCCATTAAATAGTGGAGAAATACTGTTATTTTTGAGGTTTCCACTGTGATGTCATAAAAAAAGACCTGTGGCACTCGGGGACTGCCGCGGTAAAGCTATTGCATAGCATTTTGTATCAAGTTATGCCGGCCCGCCCCCGCCGCCGCTCCCGCCGCCGCCCCCGGTCCCGCTCCCCCTGGTGTGAAGTAGCGCTACCGGCAGTGCGATTACGCAAAATTTGAGGATGGTGCCGCGGTACGTGTAGGTGCGCCCCCGTCATTTCTAAAGCGCGATTACGAAGCCGTTTTTCATCCACCTACATCCAGCACGGACCAATCTGTGTCGACAATAGGTCAACTTTTGAGGTACTTGACTAGACGAGCAGACGAATTAGGCGTTTACCTCCCCGCATTTGACAGTTCTTTGCCGTTTCGTAATACCGATTCGACGCGAAATGTATGGAGTTGACCTAATTGCTGCGGGTAGCGCTGAGTGCCGCACCATTTGTGAATGCATCGATTTCGTAATCGCAAAAGCTGTCATATTGCTGTAAGTACAGCAACCTACACCCAATTTTGTGCTTCGTAATTGCACTGCGGCACACACCTCCGTGCCCGTCGGAGTGGGGAGCGTGAGGTTTTTTTTCGTTACGGAATTTCTGGATTCGGTCCCCGCGCTCAAGGCCCTCGAAAGAAGCTATGCAATAGCTTAAAAAATCGTTTTTCCGCTTACATTGCAAACGCAGGCTGAACCCTACGAGATTTGTCAAATCACTATCACTACATAGTATAAAACAAAGTCGCTTTCTCTGTCCCTATATCCCCATGTATGCTTAAATCTTTAAAACTAAGCAACGGATTTTGATGCGGTTTTTTTAATAGTTAGAGTGATTGAAGAGGAAGGCTTATATGTATAATAACATGCTTTAAATAGTGGAGAAGTACTGTTATTTTTGAGGTTTCCAATGTGATGTCGTAAAAAAATATTTTTTTCCGCTTACATTGCAAACGCAGGCTGAACCCTACGAGATTTATCAAAATAATGTACTAAGTATTGTACACATTGAAAAGGTCTACAGTAAACTCCGCGATGGTATATTTCTATCTCTTATGGATATCCCACAATAACATTTTATTGTCATTTACTTTTTACGACAAATTATGGCTAATTTTCGAAGCGATTTTAACCAATACAGCATTAATCCTTATCCAATTAAATATCTTAATACATTGTTGATTTAATATAGATCTATATGGCCCATTACAGCATATGATTTAAATAAATATTTTCGAAGATATTACAGATTTAAATTTTAACAGATTGCGGGACGTAGCGTTTGCGGCGGTACCGGCCGGACGGGGCGGCGGGAGCCATTCAGATATATTTCATACCCGTGCGAAGCCGGAGCGGGCCGCTAGTAGATTATAAATCTTGATTAAATAAGCTATGTCTGATGACTAATCTTTTTAAGATGTTCTTACTTTATCATTGCGTAATCCACCTCCAAAGTTATTGTATAAAACGCTCGAAAAATCCGAACTTTTGGAGTTTATAACTTGGAAACCAACCACAATTTTACAATGCCAATGGTCATCAGACATCTACTTCAATCAAATAAAGCTATTTTGAGCA
Organism: Incurvaria masculella; assembly: GCA_946894095.1. Lineage (NCBI taxonomy): Eukaryota > Metazoa > Arthropoda > Insecta > Lepidoptera > Incurvariidae > Incurvaria > Incurvaria masculella. The sequence goes on along the minus strand of OX335663.1, from coordinate 11,512,769 downwards.
AAATTTTGGATCTCTGACAAGAAATTTAGGCGTGATCTTCTTTCCCCTTTTGTATGGGGAGATGAGCGGGTTGGGCCACCTTAAAAAGGTTAGTCATCAGACCTATCTTGTTTCATGAATATTTATAACCAATGTGGTTGTTGTTTGATTTTTGCCTGCAGCGGTTGTGATTTACTTTTAGCTATAAATCGTTTTGTAATTAAAATGTTCGTAGATCTTACCAAATCAAACACTATGTGCATTGTCTGCTTTGTAGATATGTTGCATTTTCCTCATCATGGAGCCTGTCTTTTTTTTTAAACAGAGAAGGTCCCAGAGCGCATTAGCACGGTTTTGTACCGTGCATGCGAATGAGTTAGTCCCGTTGGGAAGGGCCACCTTAATGTTGTAATGTAGACCTTTATGCTAGTTGTTTATTATCCAAATTAATAATAACAGTAGACCTGTGCATCTATGTCAAAATTGGTTTGTTCTAGAAGAAATGGGTATATTGTGTCTTGTTTGACCGTGAGGACGGACGGGGCGGAATTGCGTGGAACAATGCAACCAGAACGTAAAAACAGAACAGAAGTAGTTGTTGGGTCAGCGAAAAAGACACAGCCAAAACACAATTTTACCGGAAGACCCCATACTGGAAAACATTTAAAAGGGTCATTTCGGGATTTCATAGTCAGCATATTTATTCACTGTCAAAGTGAGGCCTAGTCAATGTATGTATATTGTAGAGCACATTTTGAATATAAGGATTGATAAACATTGTGATTACTGGGGTATGACCTGAGTGGGCAGTCTGAGTTCTCACCGAAATTGGCGTTTACGGCAAACCGATCGACTGGCGTTTTCTCCAAACTCCATACAAGTTTTTACTAGATATTCTGTGGTTTTACTTCTTCAAGCTGTCAAAGTCAAACGCGGACTTCCGATATGTATGAAAACGCGGAGTGGACGTAAACGGCAACGTCGACGTATTTACGGCAACGTTGAGTAAGCTGTCAAATCAAGCTCGGACTCGCAAATGTTAGTTCGCTTAACGCCCGCTGCGCGCGCTCTTCAATTTCTCCATACATTTGAAAACGCCAGTCGATCGGTTTGCCGTAACGCCAATTTAGGTGACAACTTAGACTACCGGCTCTGAATCGGATCGTTTTCATGTATATTATTTGTAAAAACATCTACCTCTTGTAGCCGTCAATCTAGGCTCAAGGTTTTTTTTTTGTAACTGGCATGGATGGCTAATACTGAACTGAGGGTCAGATATTAGCCTAACACTACATGGGAACTAGGTGCCATGCCAGGACCTTCCTTATATTGCTCGGCTACATTGAACTGGATGGAACACGGACAATTTTAATTGCCCCTTCGACCATCGTTCATTCAATGCGATGGTAGCAACCCGGGCGTGATTAACCCTACCACCTAGTAAGTAAGGAAGGGGACCTACAGTTTTACCTGATATCCGAACCACGGCCAGCCTCAACGGTTGAAAGTGGTCACCCATCCAGAACCTAACCGCGCTCAGGGGTACTTCTCCAGCTTATCGATTCGCAAGGCGTCGCACACTGAGCTACCGATGCTGACAAGGTGTGTGAAGTGCTTCAGTCACCTCCGGCCACAAATCATCTTAAGTGGTTTTTTTGTGCGCACTAGATAACTGATACATTGAATGTCAGTGTCTTTTACAGAATGTTTTCCTTCAATGCAGTTGGTTTTGAACTCTGGATTGGGTCGGAATTAATCAGGGTGATTTGTGATATGTGGATTTTTAATGCGACACAAGCCACTTACACCACTTGCTCTGTAATTTAGGGCATGTCCTTTTAATGACACTTTAGGTAGAAATAAAAACCGGTCAAGTGCGAGTCGGACTCGCACACGAAGGGTTCCGAACCATCAACACCAAATAATCACGTTTTGTATGGGGCCCCCCTTTATTTAATTTTTTTTTTATTTTACCTATTTGTTGTTATAGCGGCAAAATAAATACACACTCTGTGAAAATTTCAGCTGCCTACCTATTACGGTTCATGAGATACAGCCCTGTGACAGACGGACGGACGGACGGACAGCGGAGGCTTAGTAATAGGGTTCCGTTTTCACTCTTTGGGTACGGAACCCTAAAAAGTTTATGCCTATGCAGCATTGTAAAATATATTATACTTTATACATGTTTTTTTAAAGATTATAAAGTTTATAAGAGAATATGTATAAAAAAAAACTGAATTTGATTCAAGAACAGTAGGATAAACCAAATGTAGAATTATATTAAATGGATGTATAAGAATCGATTGTTTTCAAGAGGGAGCAATCTGAATATGGTAATTTTATTACATTCTTATAAAAACATACAAACTTTGTTTTAATAAAGTATATATCAGACTAAGTACATATGTACGGTCGCATTCAAAAGTGCAGGAGCACATTGCAGGGGTATACTCATGAAGCGACCATGAAAAGTTCTCGTGTTCACTTTTATCAAACTCTATAAAGAAAACAAGTAGGCATATTTTTTCAAAATAGACAGAACTGAACACAAGAACTTCTCGCTTTCGCTTGTCTGAGTTACATAAATATATTTAGCCATAAGAATTAAAATGTACTCGTGTTTTGACTCCTGTTTCTTGTCGGTTCTTCTTTGTCGTGAGAATTAAACCGTGTATAAAAAAAGATAAATCCAAAATTGTGCTTAGATCTAATGGAGGAAAATAAAGGAATGAACAAAGACTGTGTCAAAATAAAAAATAAACAGGTTTTCAGGCACAACTCATCTCATTTGGAATTTATTTCCGGAAAGGGTGGGAATAATGCGATGGTATATCACTGACATTGCAGAAAATGATGCAAGCCATTCAATAGAATATTTATTTTCTAAAAATTAAAATAGGTACATACTTATACACATAGTGTCTTATTACGAGGGAACGAGAAATTTTCAAACGACATTGGCAAAAATCAAATCAGCTTAGTTGTGAGTGGAAAGTGTGAACATGGTCTGAATGTTCACACTTTTTTGTTCAAACCCAATAGAGTATTAACCTCATCTTTAATCACGGAATGAAGTGGGTTGAGCGAGGGAACTGGTTCCCAAAAAGGGTTTATGATCGTGTGAGAACCGGTTCTCAGAAAGAGTTTTTGTGAACCGGTTCACAAACCTTTCATATGAACCAGTTCTAATCATGCTCTTTTAGAACAAGTACTGTAAACCATTTTGTGAACCAGTTCAGTTTGAGAACTGGTTCTTTAAGGCTGACCCATATAAAGTTGTTTGCATACATAATGCAAAAAGTATTGCACTTTAAGCCACGAATTAATAATAAAAGTTTAATATAGTCATATGCAGCGAAAACAATTTCACAATTTCAAGATTATTGGTTTTGTTACAATTTATTTAAATACGATTTTTATTTAACAGCGCCATCTAACGGTGTAAAACTTCTAATCGGCAATTACAACGAAACCATTAAACCTGAAATTGTGAATATGTTTTCGCGGCAACTACTATGGCTATATTTAATATTTTTGACGAATTTGTGCCTTAACGTGCAATACTTTTTGCGTTCTGTGTAAAAAAAACATTGTATGGGTCGGAACATCCTTAACAAGAAACCTCTTTCAACCACTTTAAGAATAGGTTCTTTTATGGTTTTTCTGAACCTTTTCTGTCCCTGCTTATAACAAGTTGTAAAAAACATATTAACAAACATCATATCAATAGACACATCGCTGAAAAAATACCATAAGCTTATGACGTAAATATAACTGAACCTGGGTTTTGCTCTACGTAATGCAACACTTCACCATGTCTTATCTCCTATAATTAGTAAGATATTTACATTTGCATTTTATGATTTTGAGCCTACCCTAACAGAAACAATACCTAGCTATAACATTCCATTTTCTCTAGTTATGAAGTACCGGATATAATATGTGATCTCTGCCTTGATCGATACAATGGGACCAACAAGATTGCAGTACTGCAAAATCTTAAGGCGCCTATATACCATAGCGTAAAGTCAAGAATACGCGCGGCGGAATCTAGCCAGTGCCATCATGTCAGCGGGAGGGTACGCACGTTTCGCGCGCTCCTGGATATTTCGTGAACTTGATGGCAAGGTCGTTACCTTGCCATCAAGTTCACGAAATAGTCTAGTCTAGTCTAGTCTGATTTTGTAAAATTCCTGTATTTAGAAGTTTTTTAACAGCAAGGGGGATGTGTATCTCGTTATGGCTGAAAAGTAGAAGATTTTTTTATTTCATCCTTCTAAATAGAAAGATAACAGAAAAAATGGCTTTGAAAGGTAAAAATGGTCCTTTTAGAAACATTTTTTATTTCGACGATTATACAAGTGTTTTGGTAAAATTGGGGACATATACGTACATTCTATAAGCGCAGTATTTTTTCAATGTTTAACAACCAAAGGCTTAACTGTAATCGACGTCAGTAAAACGTTCATTTTTAGGTATTTATTACCCTTAAGGTGGCCCATCCCGCTCATCTCCCCATACAAAAGGGGAAAGAAGATCACGCCCAGATTCCTTGTCAGAGAGAGATCCAAAATTTTGCTCAGAATAGCTTTATTTGATCGAACTAGATGTCTGATGACCATTGGTATTGTAAAATTGTGTTTGGTTTCTAAGTTATAAGGTCCGAAAGTTCGAATTTTTCGCGCGTTTTATACAATAACTTTGGAGGTGGATTACGCAATGATAAAGTAAGAACATCATAAAAAGATTAGTCATCAGACATAGCTTATTTAATCAAGATATATTATCTATTTGGTTTTTTTAGATTTTTGACTACAGCGGTCGTGGTTTACTTTTAGCTATAAGTCGTTTTGAAATCAAAATTTTCGTAAATCTTAGCAAATCATACACTATGCACATTATCTTTTTTGTGGACATGTTGCATCTTCCTCATCACGGAGCCTGTCTTATTCTTTGAAATAGAGAAGGTCCCAGAGCGCAACAGCACGGTTTTGTAACGTGCCCGCGAATGAGTTAGGCCCGCCGGGTTGGGCCGCCTTAAGGCAGCTTTATCCCATGAAATGTTTTGTGATTTCTCTTTCCACGTTGATCATCTTTTTACACCCTGTACAGCGATGTACAGCACCTGGCGGGTTTACCCTACGGTTAGATATGGATTCCGAACTACAGAACAGCTCGAACACGAAACCACTTCTCGGTGCATAAGCGGGGCGAGAATTTAACCCATGACCTCTCGCATGAGTAGGAAGGCCCCTCGCCCTGAGCTACGGGCCGCAAACCGCTTCCGAACCACAAAGATCACTCAGACAAGTCATCGCTAAACACAGAAGTCACAGAATCCAGAGAAATTATTAACCGCACAACTTTTGTCGATCCAGCGTCACAGATTTTAGATTAACAATTTCAACAGAATCATAGCGAGATACAAAAAACATGTGGAATCTTGCCAATTCAACCTAAATTTGGTGTTTAGTGCCAACATCACATTTTATGCTTTGGTGCCAAATGAGGAAAATAAATACAATAAAACTGGCAACACATGGCACCGTCTCCACCGACCAACGCATTTCATCCACGCATATCATTACGACCGTGCAAATGAAAAAAATACATCATAAATATAATACAACCAACCTAGACATTTACCTCAAGTACATAGCTAGTAACGGAATAATGTGCCCTCAAATCGGAAAGCTGCCCTAACTTTTGGCTTCCTCTTTCGCCTTCTCCTCGTGCCTCCGCCCGCAGAGGTCGTACGCCGGCTTCCGAGGGGTGCACTGAAATGTAAAAGTGAGGCTGATGTTTTTATGATTTTGGAGAAAAAAGAGAAAAAAGGAAATGCGAAATTATTATCATGTTTGCATGGACAGCGCCCCCCCCACGATTAAAGATCACTGGTAACTATAAAGTTTTTCATGGAACTGAGCCTGTAGTCCCAGTTGTCACCTAAACTGGCGTTTACGGCAACCGATCGACTGACGTTTTATTCTGTGGTTTTACTTCTTCAAGCTGTCAAAGTCAAACTCGGACTTCCGATTTGTATGAAAACGCGAAGTCGGCGTAAACGGCAACATCGACGTATTTATGGCAACGTTGAAAAAGCTGTCAAATCAAATTCAGATTCGCAAATGTTAGTTCGATTAACGCCCACTGCGTGCACTCTTCAATTTCTCCATACATTTGAAAACGCCAGTCGATCGATTTGCCGTAAACACCAATTTAGGTGACAACTGGGACTACAGGCTCTGTCCACTTCTTGCCAGATATGTGGATTCAATTCACGTTCATGTTGGTTGAAGTGAACAGGATTTCTTCATTGAAAATTCCAGGAACAAAATCAATAAATTCTGGGGTTTATTCCTAATACGAAAAAAACCATGAAATCCTCAAATCACAATGCGGACATCCGTATACCATCGCATTCAAAACCACTGTGCAGAAATAATAATATTTTTTCACTATTTATCGTTAACTCATCATCCATACACTGCACATGGATATGTCATATTTTATCATTAGCCAGTTCAGCATTCACAGCAAAGAACTGGCAATAAATTTCGCTAGAAAGATTTCAACGTCCACTTAGTCTAAGTTTACAAAAGTGTTTGACGTTTTAACATTTATCGTGAGTCATACGTACATCTTCACTGTCGCTGGAATTGTCGGAGTCCGTAGTGTCGTCGTCATAGTGCCCCAGGCCTGGCAACACCGCTACGCACTTCATAGCGCCACTGCAATCATACAAAGTTTTGTTGCACAACAAAATGTAAAAAAAAAGGGTTTAAGTGTGACATTTAATTGCATGTCATACCATGATATTAAATTAGTATAACTAATTTAAAGAAGATACCTACTAAAAGTAGGCATCTTTTTTTAGGGTTCCGCACCCAAAGGGTGAAAACGGAAACCTATTACTAAGCCTCCACTGTCCGTCCGTCCGTCCGTCTGTCACAGGGCTGTATCTCCTGAACCTTAGGTAGGCAGCTAAAATGTTCATGGAGTGTGTATTTATTTTATTTTTTATTTATATAACAACAAATAGGTAAAATTTAAAAATACTAATAACAAAAATCGTGTAACCCTTCGTGTGCGAGTCCAACTCGCACTTGGCCGGTTTTTTTCTACATAGAGTTTGACAGCTTCTCACGGGAGAACTTTTCGTGTTTGTTTCCCGAGTAGATATTCAGCTGGCCGAATAACAGATCGTTTGACAGTTAGCATGGTACAAAATGCAACTTTATTTAATCACTCGTTACCGGTACACACGGTGCGCCTATTTACCATGGTAAGCCCCCTGTTACGGAGCCGGTGGGTTCCCTTACCTCCACTGAATCCTACTGTATTTTCTATCTCATTTATGCTCGAACTTTTTTACCTTATAAGGGTTTTTTGCTAGCGCATTGCTGTCACAATTTCACGGTGGACATAAAATTCCTTCACAAAGAAAAATAAATACCTGACGGTAGCCGATGTTCCATTCACCAAAACCACCCCATTCTTGTCCGTGTCTACATTGGCTGGCTTCTCCGCTCCGGAGACCGCGTCGCTTGTCTTAATTGGCCCAGAGTCTGTCTTTGCCGTCTTGGAAAGTCCGTTTTTCGGTGAAGCATTCTCCTGTGGCTCTGTGTCGCTGATTTTTCGCTTTCGTACAATGACCTGAAATAAACGCACAATGAATACGAATTTATTGTTTATAAGAACAACTATAACAGGGTTTTTTTTGTATCTGGACATGAATGGCACGCAACACACCGCGCTGCTGAAGGGATAAGGTGCCATACCAGGATCTTCCCTTTATAAGCAAGGCAACATTGAATTTGATAGAAAGCACGGACCATTCTTCATTGACGCTTCGACCATCTTTTTATTCAATGTTATGGTACCAACCCAGGTGCGTTTAACTCTACCACCTACTAAGGGATCTACAGTTTTACATGGATTCCGAACCATGGAACAGCTCGCAATCGTAACGAAATGTAATTATCCAACTCAGAAAGAGCAAGAAAGTGGTGCATGGATGGGGTGAGGATTTGAGACTTCTGGAAGACAAGGCAAGTCCCTGCCCCACTAAGCCACGAGACGTGATAGCGAGCGGATACTCACGCCCTGCAGCTTGGAACGGGTGCTGTTGGCGTTGACGGCGACCGGTCCCTTGGGCGCCGGCCTCGCGATCTGCTGCGCCAGACGTGCACTCTCCGCTGTCTCCTGGAGGCTGCTCACTCGCTCCCTGCGTCCAGGGCAAGGTTAACAAACTCTATGTTATTAACAAACTCTATGTTATTAAGACCATTTACATATTTATTTATTTCGTTTTTCCTTATGGTGACTATGCACACTTAGATACGTCAGAAAGAACATACATGGTATGTGTAGTTTTAGTTCAGTTAGTTATAAAGGTTCGAGCAAAAAATAGCCTTGGTCAAAGATTTCAATATAAAATTTAAATGATTAATATTTTCAAATTAAAACTATACTATAAGATTACATTAAGTTACTGAACATTAATTGTGCCTGAAGACAATAAATCAATTTACAATATAAATAGTCAAATTTCTTAAAATAAAAATTAATATAGTTAGACAAGCTGCCGTGGAAGCTCAGACATTCGACGACTATAGATGCCCCAAAGCATCAGCTCCCTTTGATAAGCATGGCTACATTGAACTGAGCCCTTGGCCTATCTTGTCACCTAAATTGGCGTTTATGCTAAGCCAATCAACTGGCATTTTAAAATGTATGAAGTATTTAAGAGCGCACGCAGTGGGCGCTAAGAGAACTGACATTTGCGAGTTCGAGTTTGATTTGACACCGTATGCATCGTGGCCGTAAATACGTTGATGTGTACGTACGTTTGTACGTCGCGCGTTTTATACAATAACTTTGGAGGTGGATTACTCAACGATAAAATAAAAACATCTTAAAAAGATTCAGTCAGAAGTCATAAGACACAGCTTGTTTCATGAAGATTTATAATCAATCTGGTTTTAGTTCGATTTCTGAATACAGCGGTCATGGTTTACTTTAATCTATAAGTCGTTTTGTAATTAAAATTTTCTTAAATCTTACCACATCAAACATTATGCGCATTGTCTGCTTTTTGGACAAGTCACATCCTCCTCATCACGGAGCCTGTCTTTCTCTTTGAAACAGAGAAGGCTCCAGAGCGCAATAGCCTGGTTTTGTACCGTGCATGAGTGAGTCCCGCCG